>CM076851.1:104646956-105338727 GCA_039519185.1 Astragalus membranaceus
TCAATGGCTCCAAAAGAGGATCCAAGACACCCGATTGCCTTACCAAAGTGCACTATGGGTTGAGGAAGAAATATCTGAACCTACCCTTCCCACTGTCGAAGACTTAGATAAGCTTAAAATGGCATTGTCAAAGGCTGAGGAAGAAAAGAAGGGCTTGCAAGCAGAGTTAAAGAAAGTGCTCCTAAAAAACCAGGAATTGGAGGAGGGGAACGCAAGTAAGTCAGTGGCCATTGAAGACAGCCGCAAGCAGCTCAAGATTGAACAAAAGAACAAACTAGATGTTCAAAAGTACCTAAGAGGGGCGAAAGAGGAAATAAAACGTCGCAACCTGAAAATGAACCAAGCCATCGATGATGCATACAAGTGGAAAAAGTTATGGGAAGAATCAATGATTGCTGAAAAGACCGCACAGAGCCTGCTAATGGTATCAAAAAGAGAGTCCCGGATGATGGCAGCCGAGTTTGAAGAGCAAGTGAAAAGTATCAAGCAGGATAAAGATACCATTGAAGAGATACTCCGAGAATACCAACAAGCCTTGAGAAAGGAGCATGAAAAATCTGATGAGCTGAACGACCATATCAGATATCAAGAGGAGGTTTACCACCAGTTGAAGACAGAAAGCATCTATTGGGAGAACCGCTTTGTGGAGTTGGTCAGCAGGATAGAAAACCATGAAGCCTTCATAGAGTTGAAGAATGAAAGCTTATACTGGAAAGACAGATTCTCAAAGTTGGCATGGCTGGCCAATCAAGCTATCACGGGAATCCCCAAACGTCTAAAGGAGGCTAACGCGACAATGCACCCGTTTAACACCCCAGTCCAAGTTTCCGAATTCATGGAGTTTTGCGAGGTTCTGATTGCCGAACTCCGGGAGAAGGCTGGCAGCACTACTAGTAGAAAAAGAGGGAGGAGTGGAAAAATGAAAGCCATATGTATTTGAGTGAAATTTAAAAAACATTGTACTTTTCTTTTCGAAGTTTTATTTCCAAAATGTTGTACTTTCCTCCATCAATGAAGTTTGTTTGTCTCACATGCTGATCCTTTATCTTGAAAATATTGTGGAACTTTAATCTGTGTACTTATGACAAATCAGGATGCGCTTGCAATTCCCGACCTAAAACAATAAGACTCATGCACACATGCATCATTCGCATTTTCAATCATTCATATACTCATACATATACTCATACCATGTGTCCCACCAACAGAGAGTAAAAGACAAGCTGGTGCGTCAACATCGCTATTGGACTCGTTCTCAGGCCAGAAACATGGAAGAAAATCAGGACAATCCGCCTCAAGATAACCAGGATCAAGGCAATCCACCTCAGAACCTAGGCAATCAAGAGCTTAGGGCAGAAATAGATGGGATGAAAGAAAAGATGGCTGAAATCTTAAAGGTTTTACAAGCTTTGAAGGGCAAAGACACAAGTGAAGATGTCTCCACTGGGAACACGGAAAATCAAGTTACCAACCCTCCTCCTCCCAATGGACTCGGGATCCCGCATACAGTGCACCCCACTGGGACTAATGACCAGGGTTACATATGGCCTCCTTACGGACTTCCACAAGGTTACACACCTCCGACAGTCGATGCTAATCCAGAAGACGGTCCCTCAGGAGTCGCGGGCCAACAACAGCTTACACCAACGGGTCACGATGGTAATTCGGGGGCACCACAAGTTCAAAACCCGACCCCCGTCGTCATAACACAAAGACTCCCATTTGGCTGCCCTCCACCGGCGATAGTTGACGCTCAAGCTCAGGGTTCCAACCTCAGGAATCCCACTCATTCATACCCCAAATGTGAACCCAGCCATAGTTCCGATGATTCATCCTTACTATGGTATGAGTAGGCTCCCTCACAATTACTCTATGGAGAACCCTCAAGCCAAAGACAAACTACAAATGCTTGAGGAAAGGTTGAGAGCAGTCGAGGGATCCAATGTTGGTGCGAGAGATGCTTATGACTTGTGCCTCGTCCCTAACGTGGTCATCCCTCCAAAATTTAAGGTGCCAGACTTCGACAAGTACAGAGGGTCGACTTGCCCCGTAAGCCACTTAACCATGTACTGCAGGAGGATGGCGGCGTTTGCTCACGGCGACAAATTGCTCATCCACTACTTCCAAGATAGTCTGTCTGGGGCAGCTTCGAGCTGGTACATGCAATTAGAACGTGCCCATATCAGATGCTGGAAAGACCTAGCCGATGCATTTTTGAGGCAATACAAATATAACATTAACATGGCTCCCGACAGGACACAACTGCAGAGAGCATGACGAAGAGAGACAATGAGTCCTTCAAAGAATATGCCCAACGCTGGAGAGGTTTGGCTGCACAGGTGGTGCCACCTTTGTTAGAAAAAGAGATGGTATCAATGTTCATGGATACACTTCAATCACCTTTCTACGACAGGTTGATTGGGAGCGTGTCTTCGAACTTTTCAGATATGATCGTCATCGGAGAAAGATTAGAGAATGGATGGAGAAACGGGAAGATTGCATATAGCTCCGCTGGAACCAGCAATCAGTAAAAGGCCCTTCCCAGGTTTCCTTAAAAAGAAGGACGGAGAGGCCAATGCCATCTCTGGATCAGGAAAGCCTCCCTACAACAACCCCCGACAAACTTTCCAAATACCTACTCAAACACCACAAGCCCCACCTCACCAAGTCAACCCAGGCTATAGACCACAAAACTACCAAGAAAGAAAGCCCGCCAATTTTGACCCAATACCCATGTCATACACAGACCTATTCAATCACCTCATCAGTCACAACTTGATCACTCCCCGTCCAATGAGACCCCTTCAACCTCCTTTCCCTAGGAGCTATGACCCAGAGGCTAGCTGTGGATTCCACGCTGGGGCAGTTGGCCATTCAACAGAAAATTGCAAGGCATTGAAATATGTAGTAGAAGACTTAATTGAATCTAAATGGTTAAGCTTCGCAGAAGATGGTCCGAATGTTGCCACTAACCCTCTGCCGGGGCACGGGAAACCCTCCGTCAATGCCATTGAGGATGTTGAGGGGCAATTATTGGTCAGAAAGGTGGAGGACATTGTCACACCCCTGGACCTCATCCATGCTGATTTGTGTCACTTCGGAATCATTATGAAGGGATGTACCGGAAAGGGCTCGTGTGCTGATCCCCTTTGTGTCGGGGCCTGTGAAGCATTCAAACCAGTCCTGCAAGACTTATTAGACCGACACATAATACAAATAGGTCTTCAAAAGAAAGAGGAAAGCGTGTCGACTCTCCAGTCAAGCATTGACCAGAGCAAGAGTATCCGGAAACCACTAGAAATCCATTACAAAAAGGACACAAAGCTAACCACCGATGTGCCTAAACCAATCACTGTTCAAGTGCCAGTCCATTTTCCCTTTAAAAGCACCAATGCAGTCCCGTGGAATTACAATGTGAAAGTTCAGGCTACTCCTGATGTCATTAACATCTCAGGGACCGGTGGGATGACTCGAAGTGGGCGTTTCTATACCCCTGGAGGGCCTAGTGAGGACCGAACAAAAGAAGGGGAGGAAAGAGCCCGTAAGGGCAAATGTATAGAGCAGGAACTTGTCGATAAGAATGCAGGAAAGAAGACGTTATCCGAGCAAGAAGCCAGTGAATTTCTGAAGCTTATGAGACAAAGCGAGTATAAGGTGGTTGATCAACTGAACCAAACTCCCGCAAAGATATCTCTGTTGTCATTATTGCTCAGTTCCGATGCCCATCGTGCAGCATTGACAAAAGTATTGAATGAGGCCCATGTCGCTCATGACATCTCGGTCGGCCAATTTGATGGGATCGTCGGAAACCTTGTTGCAAGTAATTATCTCACCTTTACTGATGATGAGTTTCCAACTGAAGGAAGGGGGCACAACAAGGCCCTACACATATCTGTGAAGTGTGGAGATTACTCTCTTGCTCGGGTACTTATTGACAATGGTTCATCTTTGAATGTATTACCCAGATCAACCATGGAGAAATTAGATGTGGACTGTTCATACATGAGACCAAGCTCCATATTAGTCAGGGCCTTTGACGGATCGAAAAGGGAAGTCATCGGAGAAATGGAATTACCTGTGCAAGTAGGTCCGGAGCACTTCGTGGTGACCTTCCAGATAATGGATATCGTCCCATCCTACAGTTGTCTCTTGGGAAGGCCGTGGATCCACTCTGCAGGGGCAGTTCCCTCTTCTTTACACCAGAAGCTCAAGTTCATAGTCAACAATAAGCTGGTGGTTATTTTCGGTGAGGAAGAAACGCTGATAAATAGGTCCGCTCCCACTCGTTACATTGAGGCTGCCGAAGAGTCTTTCGAGACTGCCTTCCAAGCATTGGAGATCGCCAATACGTCCGCTATATTAAGACCCAAGCTATCCAAGACTGCCGTGATGGTTGCTAAGTTCATGATAGGAAAAGGCTACCAAGCTGGAGGAGGCTTGGGAAAGACCGGACAGGGGATCCTGACACCAATACAGCCAGAGGAGAACAAAGATAGGCATGGGATAGGATATCGGCCCAATCGCACTGACAAGAGAAGGATTGTGGAGGAAAAGAAGGAGCAGAGGTTAGCCAGGCTTGAGGGCAGGCTGCCAAATACAAAGAGGATCATCATCTGCGACATCAAGGAAAGCTTTCAGAGTGCGGGAATGTTGAACCCCAGCCAGATCGCTGCAGTTGAGGACGATCTAAGCGCTGAAGAAGGCGTCGTCAGTCTTGTACGCCCTTGTCCTGCAAACAAAAGGCTCAAGGATTGGGAGATCATTGATTTTCCTGTGGTTTTTAGTTCAAAGTAATGTTTCTATAATGTAATCCTCTGGCTCTGCCCAAGGCCTTTGGATATTTCATTCGGGCACGCATGTTTTCCTTTCAGTATTAATATCAATGCAACGTTATTTCAGTTCCCAATAAACCCCCGTTCTCCTTTTCTTTTTACATTCGCTTCTTATTTTCTTTCGTTCGTTTTTTATTCCGTTAATTTACACTAATGCAGATCCGAAAAAAATGTCTTTGAAAATAACAACGCCAATAATCCATATTGTAACTTTGATCACCCCATCAATCAAACTGAGGAAGATGTTGAGGATAATTGGGAAACCCCTCCAGAGTTAATGAGAATGATGGAACAAGAGGAAAAAATAATCGAACCCCACGAGGAATCAACTGAAACGATCAACTTAGGCACGGAAGAAGACAAAAAAGAAGTTAACATTGGCACCACATTGAAAGACAGCGAGCGAGAGAAATTGGTTAGGTTGTTGTTTGGCTATGTTGACGTCTTCGCATGGACATACCAAGACATGCCTGGACTGGACCCCAACATAGTCGAGCATAAGTTACCAGTAAAACCAGAATGCCCGCCGGTAAAACAAAAGTTAAGAAGGATGAAACCAGAAATGTCGCTGAAAATCCGAGACGAGGTTAAGAAACAGTTCGATGCTGGGTTTTTAGCAGTAGCAAAATACCCTCAACGGGTAGCCAATATTGTACCGGTCCCAAAGAAAGACGGGAAGGTTCGGATGTGCGTCGATTATCGAGATTTGAACAGAGCCAGCCCCAAAGATGACTTCCCTTTGCCTCACATTGATGTCCTGGTAGATAGCACAGCACAACACTCTCTGTTCTCCTTCATGGATGGATATTCCGGATACAACCAAATTAAGATGGCCCCTGAAGACATGGAGAAAACCACCTTCATCACTCTCTGGGGAACCTTCTGTTACAAAGTAATGCCATTCGGACTGAAGAATGCTGGTGCAACGTACTAAAGGGCAATGGTCGCATTGTTCCATGATATGATGCATAAGGAAATAGAGGTTTACGTGGATGACATGATTGCAAAATCCAAGACTGAAGAAGAGCATATCGTCAATCTGCAAAAACTCTTCGAACGTCTCAGGAAGTTCAAACTCAGATTAAACCCTGCCAAATGCACTTTCGGTGTAAGATCGGGAAAGCTGTTGGGTTTCATAGTCAGTCAGAGGGGAATAGAAGTAGATCCAGCCAAAATACGAGCAATACTGGAAATGCCGGTACCGAGTACTGAAAAAGAAGTTCGTGGTTTCCTGGGAAGATTGAACTACATCTCTAGGTTCATATCGCAGCTAACATCAACATGCGAGCCTATCTTCAAGCTTTTGTGCAAAAACCAAGAAACAAAGTGGAATGATAATTGCCAAGAAGCCTTTGAAAAGATCAAGAGGTACCTCCAAAATCCACCGATTCTGATGCCGCCTGTGCAGGGCAGACCTCTCATCCTGTATCTAACAGTGCTAGACAAATCAATGGGTTGTGTACTGCGGCAACATGGTGAATCCGGAAAGAAGGAACATGCCATCTACTATCTAAGCAAGAAATTCACCGAGTGCGAGACAAGATACTCATTGTTGGAAAGAACGTGTTGTGCTCTGGCCTGGGCTGCACGTCGTTTGAGGCAGTATATGCTGAGCCACACGACTTGGTTGGTATCTAAAATGGACCCAGTCAAGTATATTTTTGAAAAACCCGCACAGGGAGGATCGCCCGCTGGCAAATGCTACTATCTGAATACGACCTTTTATATGTCACTCAAAAAGCAATCAAGGGTAGTGCATTGGCTGAGTACTTGGCACACCAGCCCATTGAAGATTACCAATCAATGCAGTGCGATTTCCCAGACGAAGATATAATGGCTCTATTCGTAGAAGGGAATCCTCCGGACAACGAAAGGTGGAGAATGTTATTCGACGGCGCTTCTAACTTATACGGGCACGGGGTCGGAGCTGTACTGATCTCTCCTGATAACCGCTTCGTACCGTTTACCGGTAGACTGAGTTTCTATTGCACCAACAACATTGCAGAATATGAAGCGTGCGTCCTAGGCATCAAAGCAGCCCTTGAATGGAAAGTCAAAAGACTCGATGTATATGGGGACTCAGCTTTAGTCATCCATCAGACAAAAGGTGACTGGGAAACCAGGGATTCCAAATTAATTCCTTATCATGATCACATCCAAAAGATGGTTGAACAATTTGAAGAGATCACTTTCCATCATCTCCCTCGCGAAGAAAATCAGTTGGCCGATGCTTTGGCGACTTTGTCATCAATGTTCAACATCAATAACGACAAGAGTCTGACACTCATCCGAATCCAACATCGAGACCTACCGGCACATCATTGTGTGGCAATCGAAAAAGAGCCTGACAGTAAACCTTGGTATTACGATATCAAGCACTATATCACAAACAGAGAATATCCTCCTGGTGCCACCTAGAATGATAAGAGGACACTTAGGAGGCTGTCAATGGGTTTCTTCTTAAATGGGGAAGTGCTTTACAAGAGGAATCACGATATGGTCCTCCTCAGATGTGTAGCAGAAGAAGAAGCAGAAAGAATTATGAAAGATGTCCATGAAGGCTCGTTCGGCACCCATTCTAATGGGCACACCATGGCAAGGAAAATCCTAAGGGCTGGCTACTACTGGTTGTCAATGGAGACTGACTGCTTCAACTACGTCAGAAAATGCCACAAATGTCAAATCTATGCCGACAATATCCATGTACCACCTGCCTCTCTGAATGTCCTAATGGCACCATGGCCATTCTCAATGTGGGGAATGGATGTCATTGGTCCCATCGAACCCAAGGCATCAAACGGACATCGTTTCATTCTTGTCGCTATTGATTATTTCACCAAATGGGTCGAGGCCGCTTCTTACGCCAGTGTAACAAAATCGGTGGTTGTCAGGTTCATAAAGAGAGATTTGATTTGCCGCTACGGTCTTCCAAATAAGATCATCACGGACAATGGGACCAACCTGAACAACAAGATGATAAAAGAGTTGTGTGAGGACTTCAAGATCCAACATCATAATTCCTCCCCGTACCGTCCAAAGATGAATGGGGCCGTTGAGGCGGCAAATAAGAACATAAAGAAGATCGTGCAAAAGATGGTAGTGACCTTCAAGGACTGGCATGAAATGTTGCCCTTCGCTTTGCACGGGTATCGGACCTCTATCCGCACGTCAACAGGGGCAACATCATTCTCACTAGTATATGGGATGGAAGCAGTTCTTCCCATCGAGGTGGAAATACCCTCCCTGCGGGTGCTAATGGAAACAAAATTGGAGGAAGCAGAATGGGTTCAAGCTCGTCTGGATCAGTTGAACTTCATAGAAGAAAAGAGAGTAGTTGCTTTGTGTCATGGGCAGTTGTACCAACAAAGAATGAAAAAGGCTTATGATAAAAAAGTGCGCCCCCGCCAGTTTCAAGAAGGGGACCTCGTGCTCAAGAAGATGTTGCCTATCCAAAAGGATTCCCATGGAAAATGGGCCCCTAACTATGAAGGACCTTATGTGGTAAAGAAGGCCTTCTCTGGAGGAGCGCTGATTCTCACAAAAATGGACGGTGAAGACCTCCCACTCCCAGTGAACTCGGACGCAGTTAAGAAGTACTATGCCTAAAGAAATATATGGAAAAAAGAGAAAGATGAGCCAAGCAAAAATAAGCTCGCTAGGTCGAAAACCCGAAAGGGCGGCCTAGGAAAAAATTAGAGCGACCCGGTGGACTGAAAACTCTAAAGAGCAGTCCAGGCAAAAATTAGGGTCAGAAGTTGGACTTTGAGCTACAAAGGCAGTCAATACCTCCGAAAGTTGGATAATGAATGCTCAAAGTTATGTTAATGGGCGATTGGCGTTATTACTTCAAAGATACAAACAATCAAAAGATCAGCTTTCCTTGTTTTCTTTTTCTTCTCTTTCTTTTTGTAGTTTAAACTCCCAATGTAATCTTTAGCCAGCGCGACCTTCTGCGCATTTGTTTTCCATTTGAATATTAAACACTTCCTTTATTCTCTCATTTCCCTATTATCGTAAAAATAACGTTCATGGTAGACGATACTGAATTGCGAAACATGTACATGATCACAAGCATTATAATCATTGCGAAATTTCTAAAAATCACAAAAAAGAGATGATCTCTCATAAAGTTGCAAAAAGGACAAATGCATAATCACTTCAGCAAATCTTAATAACCCGCACTTTGGCACCACTGTTTGAGGCAACCCTCGTATCCCACGTCAAGAGTCATGCGAGTTGATGATGCCAGCAAAGTCAATAAAGAGCTAAAGAGCAAAAAGAGCAAAAGAGCAAGAAAAGAAAATGAAAAAAAAAGCCAAGAACAAAAGCCAAAAACAAAATCATTCCACATTTCATTCATCATGTCATCAATTACTTAACTACATGCACGCAAGCATCATTCATTGCAAGTGTCTGTTGAGATAATTTTAGTATGTATCGTTAGCACCAATTCTTCAGACCCCCAGCGGTCCTTCAGAGCCCAGGCGCTCCTTCAGACCAACAATGGTCCTTCAATCCAGATCGCACGTCGCGTTATCGAGCAACCGACGGATCATCCGGCCCCAGGCCCTTCAGACTAGCTGTGTCCGCCTAAAAAACACAGTGCACGTCCTTCGTGGTTATATCAGTTCTGGACCTGATTAACCCTATTGGCCGCTCGAAAAGAGGCCACCCCCAGACCGTATTACTAATACCATAAGCTAGTTGCGCTCCTTCAGACCCATCGGTCCCTCAGGCTTAGGCATGCCCTTCAGACCCCGACGGTCCCTCAGTCGAACTCAAGTCGATGCGCCAAGCATTAATTTTGAACTAGACCTTCAGAGCCCCATTGCTCCTTCAGATCCCCAGCGATCCTTCAGATCCCCAGCGATCCTTCAGATCCCCAGCGATCATTCAGATCCCCAGCGATCATTCAGATCCCCAGCGATCCTTCAGATCCCCAGCGATCCCTATTTACCTTCTGTCTAAAGCAACCCAGTTTTCATAAGTTTCAAAAAAAAAAAAAAACCTCAGTCTGGACAAAATTAGCGTCTTGTTATCTTTATTTCTATTTTCCTCGAGAAACTCGGAATCCCTCCGATTTCCTAGCAAAATATAAATAAAGAGGGGCAGCTGTAATACCCTAATTTCGTCCGATCAAAAATGAGAGATTTTATTTTTAATAAAAATAATAATTTTTTTTATTTTTTATTTTCATGTCATGTATTATTTTATTTTAGTTGCCACAAGTTTCTAACCAAAAAATATATTAATTAGAAGTGAGGAAACAAAAATAAGCAAAGGAGGAAATAGAGGGGGCCTGCCTAAAAAAAAAAGAGGTGCAATCAGGATTGGGCCATCAGAAGCCCATTCCTCCACCAAACCCAACCCTAATTCGCCTAACCCTAACCCATATCCAACCCATAACCCAACCCAACTCCTCACCAAACCCTAATTCCCTCCTCTCCTAGCCAAATTCGGCCACCCCACTCAAAAAACCCTAAAAATTTTAACTTCCCCCCTTTACCCTAAAAATCATCCACATTCAATCCCCCCCTTAACCCTAAAATTCGGCCACATTCACTCCGCCCTCCTAAAAATTCGACCCCACTCCCTCTTTTCCCTCCTTGGAAATTGCATTTTTTCCTTTCCCACACTCCACCTTTCCTCTTTTCTCTCAACTCCCCACTTCCCCACACTCCATTTCCCCATACACGCCTCTTCCCTCTCTCCACTCTTCCCAACGGCTCCCATCCCTCTCTCTCCTCAATCTCACGCTACCTCTCTCTCTTTCTCCCACTCACACTCAACCTTTCCTTTCACATTCTCTCCTCCCATCCCTACGACCCCTTCTCTCTCACACTCTCCTATCACACACTTCACTTCATCTTTCTCATCACTCTCCCACTCACACACACTTCCTCTCTCCCATCTCCACGCACACCCCTCCCACCAAACCCTAAACTCCATCATTTTTTCCCTCACATCATTCTCTCTCACTCACAGATTCACTCTCCCTTCTCACACGCAAAAAAAAAACCCATCATTCTCTCCTCTGCTACACCCATACCCTTCGCAACCCCTCATAAGTTTTTATTTCATCATGTCAAGCCACACTCAGAAAAAACACTGTACAAGGTATGGTGAGGCAGTCAGAAGAAAACAAAGAAGAAAAAAAAAAGCCCTTTTTTGTATAAATAGGGGGCCATGACTTTGAAGAGACCACGGTTTTGGAGGAGGACAAGATTTTCGAAAAAAAGAGTTTTTCAAAGAAGAAGTTCTTAGAGGAAAAAAGAAAGATTTTCGGAGCAAAAGAAGAGAGTTTAGATCTTTAGAAAAAAAACAGTGAGATTTGTTCACTGTTTTCTATTTTTCCTTTCTTTCTTTGCTTCCTTCTCCTTCCAAATTTTTTTTTAGTTTAAATGCCGCTGTATTAAAGAGATCCTAGGAGGAATTCATGTTCCCAACATTTCCAGAATTTTTTCTTAAGGTACTGTAATGTGATTTTCGGATTCAATATATTGTTGCTGTTTTTCTTCCTTTATTTGTTGCTTTTTTTTTATTAATTTGTTGCTGTTTTTCTATTAAATCGTTTTTTTGTATATATTTGTTGCTGTTTTTCTTCATTTATTTGTTGCTGTTTTTCCTCATTTATTTGTTGCTGTTTTTCTTCATTTATTTGTTGCTGTTTTTTCTATTAATTTGTTGCTTTTTTTCTATTAAATCATTTTTTTTGTATATATTTGTTGCTGTTTTTCTTTATTTAATTGTTGCTGTTTTTTTATGTAAATTGTTGCTGTAATTTTTTTTTATACATATCATTGCTGTTTTTTTATTTAAATTGTTACCTTTTTTAAATGTTGCTGTAATTTTCGAATTAAAATAAAGTCCTTTAAAATAAAAAAAAAATTCTTCCAAAATAAATGGTTACTAATACCACTACCTTCGTAAAAAAAAAAGAGGAATAATAACAATATTTATTTTCCCAAAAAAAAAACAGCAAATGCACCTTTTAAAACAATAAACATGACAATTATTTTCGAATTAGAAGGGACATTTCTTTATAAATGAGCAAATCTTTTCCAAATCCAATGCTTATTAGTCTAGGTATTTTAAAAAAAGGAGTGCTTCAGAATTATATGTTTTAGGGTAAGTTAATGAAATGGTAAAGAAGAAAAGTCAAACAATCGTTTTTTAGCGTCAAACCGCTATTCGCACCCCCCACATTTTAGTAATACAGCACTCCCCGCTTTCAGCCCAATTTTCGCGCAAGGGTCCAAAAAACCAAATACTCAGTTTTGGGCTGCTACTAAGCCCACCACCCATTTCCATTTAATACAACACCCCTGTTAATTGCACCCACCTTTTTAATTATAACTCACTCCGCTTTTATTTACACCATAATGTTTCCAAACCGTTTTTTTTGTCTTTCAAACAATCAAACTCGCGTAAAAAAAATAGGTTGTTACTAATGGTCACTCTGAGCTTAGCTTGTTTGACCGATAGGGCTAACCTTCTTTTTTCAAAGCGGATTAGTAGCGGTGATCACTCTGAATTTATTCGTTTGATCATCGCAAACACCCGCCTAAACTTCAAGAAATTTTCAGTTAATAGAATACAAACGTAATCTCAACTCCCTTTTTAAAAAAAAAAATCACGCTTCCCAGTAAGCATTTTTCAAACAAAACGCTCGATCGCAAACCGGGTATTTATAGCGTTCACTCTGGGCCCAACTCGTTTGAACGCTGTAAACACTTTCTTTTTCGAATAAGCCTATTAGTGGTGACCACTCTGGATTTATCTGTTTGGTCACCATGAACGGCCTCTAGTTTTCGCAAACTTTTCAATAAATAAAAAATACCAACACACAAATATTTTCTATCCGAGAACTGCGTAGCTTTGATTTCTCCATCGCACCCGGAGATACGTAGGAGCAGGAGCCCACTCCTGTCGAGCGCAAAAAAAACTAAAATTTTATTAAGTTTTCCTTTCCGATTTTTTGCAAATAATAAAAAGGGTAAATTAAAATGTTTTCTTTAAACTAATTTTTCTACACATTAGATTAAAAGGTAACCTTTTTAGGATGTTGCGCGGTGCTAGTACCTTCCCCGCACTTAATCGACCCCCGAGCCCAAACCTGGTCCGCAAAACCCCCTTTATCCATATAAAAGGTTTTTTTCAATGTTTTCCTAAAATAAATATTGGTGGCGGCTTCATTGTAAAAATTGAAGAATCCCTCCTTCGGATTTTTCGGTCGCTACAGCTGTTGTTGTTCCATCTAATGAACAATTTGAGTCGATGGAAAACATGATTTGTGATGGTCTCAGGGTGAATGTGCCATTTGATGAACCTCAGTATGAGGATCATGATGAACTTCCAAATGAAGAAGCACAGAGATTCTATAATTTGTTAAGGGAGTCAAACAAACCGTTGTTTGAAGGCTCGCCAGAGTCAAAATTATCTATTTCTGTGAAGCTTTTAGCTCTCAAGTCCATGAGTAATATTTGAGTTGGGTTTAGATTATGTGACTAAAATGATGTTCGATGCGACACCTAATAAGGATAATTTGCCAAAAAATTATTATGAAGCAAAGATGTTAGTTTCGAAGCTGGGATTGGAATGTAAGAAGATTGATTGTTGTGTGGATGGGCACATGTTGTTTTACAATAACGAATTTGGTTAAAGCGATGGTGCACTACTGGAATGCAAATTCTGTGGAAAGTCGGGGTATCATGTTCGTAAAGGGGGAAAACGTAATCATAAACCCATCCCTGTAAAGTCGATGTTCTATTTGCCTATAATTCCAAGGTTGCAAAGAATGTTTGCATCGGCTGAAATTGCGAAGAAAATGACGTGGCATTATGAGAATAGGCGTACCTCAGACATTTTACGCCACCCATCTGACGGTGAAGCGTGGAAACACTTTGATCAAGTGCATTCGGATTTTTCCTCAGACCCACGAAATGTTCGACTTGGCTTGTGCTCTGATGGATTTACTCCATATATTCAAGCATCAGTGTCGCCCTATTCCTATTGGCCAGTCATTGTTACCCCTTACAATCTTCCTCCTGAGATGTGCATGACTAAACCTTATATGTTTTTGACTTGTATGATACCTGGTCCATCCAATCCAAAAGCTAACATTAATATCTTTTTGGAACCCCTGATTGATGATCTCAAGAGATTGGAACCCCTGATTGATGGAACACACAAAAGGATTTTCGTTGAAATACGGGGGGAAGAGTTCTTGGTTTGATTCGCATAGTAGATTCTTACCGTCGGGTCATGAATTTAGATAGAACAAGAAGGCCTTCAAGGATGGGGTAGTCGAAAGAGATAGACCACCGCGTTTGTTGACATCAGGTAAAATCTGGAGGAGAGTTATCGATTTGCCACAAGCCACCGAGGTAGGTGTGCTCTCCCGATTGAACAGTTATGGACGACTGCATAACTGGACAAAAAGAAGCATATTTTGGAATCTCCCATATTGGAAAGATAATCAATTGAGACACAATCTTGATGTTATGCACATCGAGAAGAATTTCTTTGACAACATATTTTACACTGTGATGAATGTGAAAGATAGAACCAAAGACAATAATAAAGCTAGAATGGATGCTGCTCTTTACTGTAGCAAACATCGATCCAATTTGAATTTAGTGCAAATGACTAATGACAAGATGTTAAAACCTAAAGCCAATTATTGTCTAACACTCGAAGAAGCACACTACAAGAATTATTGGTTTTTCCGGCCAGGAGTTTCCGGCGGATATGGATCCGCCGCAGAGTTACCGGCGGAATCTACGCATTTCCGGCGGATTTTATCCGCCTCAAAGTTACCGGCGGAATAATTGACCGTTGCGGCGGATTAAAATTCGTCTTGGCTTTTGCGGCGGATTTAACGGTTCTTGCGGCGGATTTGGGATCACAAATTTTTTTTTTTTATGAGATTTTAATTAACCGCCGCAAATGCACCTCCGTCCGCCGCAAATCCCTTAAGTCCGCCGCAAATCCCTTAACTCCGCCGGTAAATGCCGTTTCCGGCGGATCTTGCCTTTTGACCGTTTGACTTCGTTTCTCCTATATAAACCCCTTCTCCCCTTCTTCTTTTTTCACACCTCTACCAATACTCTCATTCTCTTGATACGGCACTCGATCTCTTAATACGGCACTCTCTTGAGCATTGTCGGTAGCGGGGTTCCAATAGAGTGGCGTACGTCTCCATTTTTTTGTAAAAAAATTTCCACATTGTCATGAAGACCCCTTCATCTTTTTCGTTAAAAGTAACCCCTTTATCAGCAAAAAGTTCATCCTCATTATTTTCACCACAAGAGACATATACGCTCATCAAACGCTCGGTATCATCCTCCAACTTAACAACCCGTCCTTGCAGTTCCTCAAACTTTCTATTTAGAGATTCAATCATCTTTTCAAAAGATGGTTTCTTGTGAAACTTTCTATTTTGAAAATATGGTTGAATCTCTAAATAGAAAGTTTGAGGAACTGCAAGGACGGGCTGTTAAGTTGAAGGATGATACCGAGCGTTTGATTAACGTATATGTCACTTGTGGTGAAATAATGAGGAGGAGTTTTTTGCTGATAAATGGGTTACTTTTAACGAAAAAGATGAAGGGGTGTTCACGAAAATGTGGAAATTTCTTTACAAAGAAATGGAGACATACGCCACTGTAATGGAGCTGCTGCCGACAATGCTCAAGAGAGTGTCATATCAAGATAATGGCGTAGGTATCCGTTTAGGGGTAGCAGACATTAAATATATATTTTACTGTTTTTCCCAATTTTTATTGCTTTAGATTATTTTATTTTTTTGTATGGATATTTTATTAATTGTATGGATATTTTTTTGGTGATAATATTTTACTGCTTTTCCCAATTTTTATTTTTTAAATTAAAAATTAATTAGTTATTGGATTTTATTTTTTTATCAATAATTAAAAAAATTAATAAAATAATATATATTTTTAATTAAAACGATTTTTTTTAAAAAATAAAATTTATTTTTTAAAAATAATAATAATTTTTTTAAAAAAATAATAATTTTTTTTAAAAAAAAAATGGTACTTTGCGGCAGATTTGTGTCATTTGCGGCGGATGTTTGCGGCGGATTGTAGCTTTTGCGGCGAATTGTTTGGTGTTTTTAAAAAAAAAGGCGCGGTATTTTAATTTGAATATCTGCCGCAAAGTACCAAGAATCCGCCGCAAAGCTCCGTAAATAAAAAACCCGCGGATATTAAATTTCAAAATCCGCCGCAAACCTCCATAATCCGCCGCAAAGCTCCGAAAAAAAAACCCGCGGATTTTGAAATTCAAAATCCGCCGCAAACCTCCAGAATCCGCCGCAAATACCTTTTGACCGTTGGGCTGCGTTTTTCTATATATATCCATTCCCCACTTCTCATTCTTCACACTTCTAACAATCCTCCTATTCTCTTCTTAAAATTTCTCTTTTACTCTCTCCCAAATTCTCTCCTTCTCTACTAAATCTGTTTTTGAAGTGTAGCGCTTCCTCCCTACGAATTGTCTTCTGCTCTTATTGGGAAATTTCTTCAAGGTATGTTTTTGATATGAGTTAATAGTTTTAGTTTTTAAATTTTTTTTAATATTCGTTTTTAAATTATTTTATAATAATATGAATTTGTTACTAATTGTGTTGTTTTTTGTTTAGGTATTGTTTGGGTTCCTCCTTTTTCCTCTCTGCTTGAGTTCAGGATAAGCTTCAAGCCAGAGCCTTCTCTTCACTACGGTTAGTTGTTAAAGTAATTAATAAAATATTACTTACTTCACTATTTTTAGTAAAATTTTGTTACAAATTTTGTTTGCAATAATAATACAAATTAATTTATATTGAAAAAACTTATTTATTAAGTTCACTTATAAATTTTATTAACATATATTGTCTTATAAAAATTGAAATTTAAAATTAAATTTGGAATTATTATTTATAATGTTTAAATTATTAGTATATAACATTATTAAAAAATTAATTCTGTTGCTTGTAATTAATTGGTAGTTTATTGAAATATCAAAATAAAATGAGTAATATATAATATATATATAAAAATATGAAGTAATTGATAGTTTATTTTATTTATATTGTAGTGTAGTATACGTATAGTTCTTGAAAATGGATCGTAGTTGGATGTATGATCGATTGTATCCTGGAAGAACTGGTGTAAAACGACGTTTTGTAGAAGGAGTAGAAGAGTTTATTTTTTGTGCTAAGTACATTTATCATGAAGAATTTGGGCGACAAGGCGGTATTAGATGTCCGTGCTTGAAATGTTCATTTCGAGCTATAAAAAATGAACATGAAGTTAGACTTCATTTGTACAATAATGGGTTTAGGCCAAATTATTGGACATGGAGTCGTCACGGGGAAGGAGCGCCAGGGGTAGCTGCAGTTCCTGCGGTTAATGTTCCGGTTGAAGTAGTAGATCGCACATCAAGTAGTTATCCAGTGACTACGACATCTGAAGGATAGGGAATACAACCGTTAGATGTTTATCAGAGAATGATATCTGACGCTGTTGGAGTAAATTTGGATTTTGAAGAACCAGATGCTGACGAAGTTCCAAATGAGGAAGCTCAAAGGTTTTACATGTATTTGAGTGAGACAAATAAACCCATATTTGAAGGATCTACAGACTCAAAATTATCAATGTGTGTTCGGTTGTTGGGTCTTAAGTCTCAATTTAATGTTGCTGAGTTGTGCATGGAATATATGACCAAAATGATGTTGGATGCAACCCCCATTAGAGGGAGTTTACCGCAAAGTTATTATGAAGCTAAAAGAGTGGTATCGAAGCTTGGCTTAAAATCTAAAAGGATTGATTGTTGTGTGTCTGGTTGCATGCTCTATTATAACAATGAGTTTGGCATAAATGATGGAGAGTTGTCGGAATGCAAGTTGTGTGGACAACCACGCTATCGTGTCAGTAGATCAGGGATGAGCAGAGGCAAACCGGTTCCACGAAAATCAATGTTCTATCTGCCTCTTATTCCAAGGCTACAGAGGATGTTTACTTCAATGGAGACTGCAGGTAAAATGACATGGCACCATCAAAATAGAAATAATTCTGGTGAATTACGTCACCCATCTGATGGTGAAGCTTGGAAGCATTTTGATCGTGTTCATCCAGATTTTGCCAGTGATCCACGCAATGTTCGGCTTGGTTTGTGCTCTGATGGTTTCACACCATATATTCAAGCCTCGACAACACCGTATTCATGTTGGCCAGTTATTGTTACCCCATACAACATTCCTCCAGAAATGTGTATGTCCAAACCATACATGTTTTTAAATTCTATTATTCCAGGGCCAAGTAATCTAACAGCTGGTATTGACATCTATTTGCAACCTTTGATTGATGACCTAAAAAGGTTGTGGAATGGTGTTTTAACTTATGATGTGGCACGCAAACAAAATTTTGTGATGAGGGCGGCTTTGATGTGGACCATAAATGACTTCCCTGCCTATGGAATGTTGTCTGGATGGGGGACACATGGTAAGATGGCGTGTCCGATTTGCATGGTTGACACAAAGGCTTTTAGTCTTAAATAGGGAGGAAAAGTTTCATGGTTTGACTCGCACCGTAGGTTCTTACCTATGGATCACCCATTTAGAAAGCAGAAATATGCGTTCATCAAGGGAAATGTTGAAACAGCTGGACCTCCTCGTCAGTTGACACCAGAGGAAGTTTGGAATAATGTTAGGGGTATCCCTCCTGTGGAAGTCGTAGCCGGTGTTGTTTCTCGTCCAGATGGCTATGGACAATGGCACAATTGGACAAAAAAAAGTATTTTTTGGGAACTTCCCTATTGGAAAGATAATCTATTGAGACACAATCTCGATGTCATGCATATAGAGAAGAATTTTTTTGACAACATATTTAACACTGTCATGAACGTGAAAGGCAAAACGAAAGACAATGAGAAAGCTAGGAAGGATATAGTTGATTTCTGTAGACGAAAGGATTTGTTGTTGGTTGAGCAAGGTACTAGGATTTTGAAACCCAAAGCCAATTATACATTATCTACCGAACAAGCGAAAGCAGTTTATCAGTGGATAAAAGAGTTGAAAATGCCAGACGGTTATTCTTCCAATTTATCTAGATGTGCGGATGTGGATAATGGGAGGTTGCATGGGATGAAGAGTCATGATTGTCACGTATTCATGGAGTGCTTACTTCCTATCGCTTTTAGTTCGTTGCCAACACACGTTTTGAATCCGCTCATTGAAATAAGTCAATACTTTAAGAATTTGTGTTCTGCAACGCTAAAAGCTGATGATCTTTCAAAAATGGAACAAGACATCCCACTTATCTTATGCAAATTGGAGAGAGTATTTCCACCTGGTTTCTTTGATTCTATGGAGCATCTACCGGTGCATCTCGCATATGAAGCTAAACTTGGCGGACCTGTCCAATACAGATGGATGTATCCGTTTGAAAGGTCAGCTAATTTTTAATTATAATATAAGAAACAAGTTTAAATTAAAATATATGACTATTATATTAAGATCATATTCTCTAGGTTCATGGGTGATTCAAAAAGATCGGTGAAAAACAAAGCTAGAGTTGAAGGATCGATATGTTCTTCTTACCTACACCGTGAAACAACACATTTTTGTTCTCATTATTTCAAGAATCAGTTTGCTCCTGGAAGCAGTCGAAATGAAGTGGATACTGAATGGAGACATCCTTTGGCTTTGTCTGTCTTTTGTCTACCCGGTCGTCCATCTGGGAAGGAGTCAACTCACTGGCTAACAGATGAAGAGTTAAGTTCAGCACATGTTCATGTGTTGATAAACTGTACTGAGGTGCAACCATTTATTGAGTATGTTCCTCAACATTAACAATCGATCTTAATTAGTTAATATAGTAGACAAGTGTAACAATTAAATTATTTCTTTTTAGGGAGTTCTTGTCATCAGAGGCAGTACATGAAGACCAATCTTCTGCTCATATTCATGCGCATTTTCCAATGTGGTTTAGTCAATATGTGTATTCCCTCCCGCCAAATCCTACCAACCAACACTTGAGGAACATATCAGACGGTCCTCGAAGATGTGTTAAAGAATGGCACACATACTTTGTCAATGGATACAAATTTCACACCAATGAATGGACACAGGGCAGAGAGACAGTCAATAGTGGAGTGTGCATGAAGGGGGTCACTGGAGGAGGTGAAGATGATTTTTATGGTGTGGTTCAACACATATATGAACTTCAGTACCCCCATCTAGATTTTAGTCCAAAGGTAGTGGTTTTTTATTGTAATTGATTTGATCCGTCTGCTCGAGGAACAAAGGTGAATCCAAAGTCAAATACAGTGGACATTAAAATGAATGGTAGATATCGACCGTATGATCCGTTCGTCATTGCACAAAATGTGAGACAAGTCTATTATGTCCCTTATCCATCAATGCGGACTGATAGGCGTGGTTGGTGTGTCGCAATTAAAACAAAACCAAGAGGTCGCATTGATCAGACAAATGATGACACGGTGGAAGATATGCCATATCAAATGGAAGAGATGTCTAATGTAAATGAAGTGATTCAAGTTGAACCCATTGTTCGTTTATGTGATGAGCCAAACACCGGCGATGAAGTTGTTGATGACGAAGATGCTGATGGTGATGATGCAACAGACCACATTGGTGTATCAAGAATTCACTCCTCCGATGATGATGATTTTGAGAATGAATGGGATTCAAATTAGAATGAATGTAATTTATGTTTCAACAACTCTATTTTTAATGAAGATGTTATTTTTAATGAAGGATGTTATTTGTTTGAGAATGAATGGGATTCAAATTATTTATTTTAATGCATGAGTTTTGTATATGTTTATGTTAACCTTGTTTAGTATATGTTTGTTTTGTTTAAATGTATATGTTTAGCTAGATCTATACAGATATGGCATCTCATGATGACTCGGGATCCGATCATGACGGCGCATATGTTCCTCCTCCACCTCCCGATGCCGCCAGCACTAGCAGGCGGAAGACATCTACTCGCCTAGGGCGCCGTGTTCAGCCTACGCGTGTTGTTGTTACTACTGGCGGATATTTGCCACCACCTGTGTCTGAGGATGGTGCTAGTACTAGTACTGCAGGGGGCCCATCGATTCCTGTTGGTACTGAGGGCTTATCCCCGACACATGTTGATGCGGATGGGGTACGCACATTCATTGATGGGACTGATGTGATTAGGGTTACACCTGATGGGCGTATCATATTGCAGATTGTTGGCGATTCGTAAGTCTATATATATATATATATATATATATATATTATTATTTATTAATTTATTTTTGTTGCCATTTATATATAACTTATATTTGGTGTAACAAAATTCATCTTTTTTTAATGCAGTTTTATTCCTTCGAAGGCTTCAGCTACCGCCATCACAAAAACAATCAAGGAGAATTTTACCAAGAGCTGGAAGAACTGGACGGAAGTTAGAAAAGATAAGGATGCAAATAAGAAGATGTTAAGATCATTTTTGGTAAGTTATTCGATTCTACGAAATAATTAATTTGGTGTATTATCTTTTATATTGACTTGATTAATTAATTAATTATTGCCTTATAATTAACAACATTATTGTAAATTTCTTAAATAGGAAAAATGTACATGGTATCCAGGGGAGCAAGCCGCAGTTGAGAGAGTGTTCCATAAGAGATGTTCTCATCGCTATTCTGAATTGATGCGGAGGGCGCGCAATACGGGTACGAAGCCATCTTATATGGGAGACTCAACTTGGGCAGAGTTTAATGAGTATTGGCAGAAAGATGAAGGATTTAAGAATTATTGTGAGAAAGCCAAGAAGAACCGTGCTTCTGAAAAAGGTGGCTGCACACACACGGGGGGGAGTGTTAATACTGCAACGCATTACATACGTTTGGTAAATTTATTACTTAATTTATTACTTGATTAATTAATTAATTATTTATAATAATTAACTAGTCATTTTCAATATGTGTATTTAATTAATAATATATATATTTATGTACACACACATATATATATATATATATATATATATATATATATATATATATATATATATATATATATATATATATAGGTGGAGAGGGAACAAAGGCCAATCACTTTGCCCGAGTTGCATTGCCACATGCATATGGTGGAGGAGACTGGTGAGTACGTTACAGATCGGGCGAGGCGTATTCAGGTAAAATTAACTACTTTTACAATTATATATATTAATTAATGTTTATTATTTATATTAATAATTAGTTATTTATTTGTTGGGTTATTTTTTTCAGGAGAGCTTCGAGGGTGGGATGACTGAGTACCATCAGTCACAACAGAGCAGTGGGGCAGCTGTCGATCCAGTGGAGGAGGCTAGAGTAGCTCGTGATGTTTGGGAGAGAGCAGTTGGTCCCCAAAAGACTAATCATCTGGTAGGATCAGGTGGTATTGGACCGACTGCTTTTCGAACAAGCATTATTCCGAGTCTATCAGATTCACATTCTGGATACTCGACTGGTCGCAATTATGTTCCCAATGCTGGTGAGTTGAATGAGGTTAGGCAATTGACGCAGCAACTGAGCGAGGCTCAGCGTCAGATTGTCGAGCGGCAGCAGCAAAGCGATCGGGAAATTCAGGCGATTCGGGATCGAAGTGATCGGGAAATTCAGGCGATTCGGGAGCAGGCTAGGGTAGCTGAGGAGCGCATGGAGGAGCGCTTTAAGTTCTTGCAGGATCAGATGGTGTCTCAGCACTCGAGGCCATCCTCATCAGCATCCTACCCGCCGCCGCCACAGCAGCATTACTACCAGCAGCAGTATGCACCCCAGTATCCCCCGCCGTATGCATCCCAATATCCCCCGCAGTATACACCGCAGTATGCGCCGCCATTCCAGCCATACCAGCAGCAACATCAGTCACCCCGCCAGCCATACCAACAGCCCCAACATCAGTCACCCCCTCTGAAGCCCCGATACGAGATACGATACGGGATACGACACGATACGGATACGTGGATACGGGAAAAATTTGAAAATCAAGATACGATACGGCTGGGATACTTCAAATAAAAATTAAATTAAAATTAAAAATAATAAAACATAACTAAAGATAGTCACTTTACTAACCGACAATTTCTCAAAATATTCAATAGATATGATCACTCTTACAAAAAAGATATTTGTGATCAAAATTAGTGTGCGCATAGTTACATTTTTCCCCCACCTATTCAAAATATATTCTTTCTCCAAAGATCATGTCACAAAAAATATACAATTTAGTGCCCAAGTTAGAGTATAGCAAAAAAAACATTATAAGTCACTACTAAACACCAATTGTGTCAATATCCTCCCCTCCATGAAATAGTTACATTAAATATATTTTTTTATATTGAAGTATCGAAGACCAATAGTGCCCAAGTTAAAATAGTTACATTAAATATATTTTTTTATATTGAAGTATCGAAGACGTATCCGGAACGTATCCGGAACGTATCCGGAACGTATCCGAAACGTATCCGGGATTTTTTTGTTTAAAAAATAAATATTAATTCACCGATACTTTATGGGTACGTATCCAGACGTATCCAGACGTATCGGAGCCGTATCGGTGTCCGATACGTGTCCGACACCGATACTTAGGCTATTTTGGAGTATCGAGGCTTCAGAGGTCACCCCTGATCCAGCCAAACCAGCAGTACCCCCAGCAGCGGTCACCCCCGCTGGACATTGATCTTAATGTCCAAATGTCATCGCTCAGTGCTTTACTTCAAGATGATACATATTATAATAATGTTGATGACATTGACCGGCAGGCACCCCAGTAGCTTTAGATTATTTTATTTTTTTGTCTGGATATTTTATTAATTGTCTGGATATTTTATTAATTGTATGGATATTTTTACTGCTTTTCCCAAATTTTATTTTTTTAAATTAAAAATTAATTAGTTATTGGATTTTATTTTTTATCAATAATTAAAAAAATTAATAAAATAATATATATTTTTAATTAAAACGATTTTTTTAAAAAAATAAAATTTATTTTTTAAAAATAATAATAATTTTTTTTAAAAAAAGTGGTACTTTGCGGCGGATTTGTGTCGTTTGCGGCGGAATTTTAAATAAAACGTTTTTTTAAAAAAATTATATTCATTTTTTTTAAATAAAACGGGTGTTTTGCGGCGGATAACGGGTACTTTGCGGCGGATAATTTGCGGCGGATATTGGGCACTTTCCGGCGGATATATTGCGTCAAAAATTTGTCCCCTTTTCCGGCGGATTATCCGCCGCAAATTTGCGGTGGATTTTGCGGCGCCACTAAATCCGCCGCAAACTTGCGGCGGATAATCCGCCGCAAACTTGCGGCGGATAATCGCCGCAACGCGTTTGCTTCGAGCTGGCTACCAGCGAAAAAATTCCGCCGCAAAGTCCAAATATCCGCCGCAAATATGGCTTTTGCGGCGGATTTTGCCCGCCGCAAAGTCCAACTTTTCTTGTAGTGGCAAATGATGTTTGTCGATGGTTGAAGGGATTGAGGATGCCAGATGGTTATTCTTCTAACCTTGCAAGATGTGCGGATGTGAACACTGGGAAGATGTATGGGATGAAAAGTCATGATTGCCATGTATTCATGGAGTGTTTGCTTCCCATTGCTTTTGGTTCATTACCAAAGAGTGTTTTGGAACCACTTACTGAAGTGAGTCAATTTTTTAAGAATATGTGCTCTTCAACAATGAGAAAGGATGATCTTATTAAGATGGAGCAGAATATTCCTTTCATTATCTGTAAGTTGGAGAGAATACTTCCTCCCGGTTTCTTTGATTCCATGGAGCATCTCCCGGTTCACCTTCCATATGAAGCAAGACTAGGTGGGCCAGTTCACTATAGGTGGATGTATCCATTTGAGAGGTAATTGTCTATTTTAGCATTTTAATTAAAGTGACCTTTAGTATGACTATTTGTTTAATCAAGCGTTCTTCTTTCATATATAGATTAATGGGCGATTATAAAAATTCAGGGGTCATTAGCGACGGAATTAGTGACGAAATTTCGTCGCTAATATTTCTAACCAAATATAAACACGTGGCATAAATTAGCGACGGAATTAGTGACGGATTTCCGTCGCTAATTTTGATCATTCATAGGCTGACACGTGGCAGTCATTAGCGATGGAATTAGCGACGGGTTAATCCGTCGCTAATTAGCAACGGAATTAAATCCGTCGCTAATAATTAGCGACAAGCTTTTTAGCGACGGATTTAGTCCGTCGCTAATTCCGTCGCTAAATGTCATTAGCGAGGGAAAAACAGGTATTAGCGACGGAAAAATCCGTCGCTAATCCACTGTTTTTTTGTAGTGCCATGAATCTCCACGGTCATGCAGTGACCCCAAAAAATCTCATGACATCGGAAGTACGTTCTATCATTGATAGTTGCAAGCATTTGTTAGCTATTCATCAAAATTATAGGTTTAGTTTTGTCCGGCGACAAGCCAATGTTGTTGCTCATACTTTTGCTAGAGCATCAATACTTTATGCTTGTTCCCATATTTTTGATTTCATTGTATTCATGATACTCTTTTTACTGAAATGAATTGATTTAGTTTCCGTCAAAAAAAATTAGTACAGATTCCTAACTATTTGTAATAATTTATAACTATTATTTTTAACTTTTTGAAAGTCTACAAATTTTTTAAATAAGTTTATATATATAAAGAAAGCCTCATTAATAATAGGAATGAGAAAAAAATCCTACTATTATACGTATGCCCGTGCTAAGATGTATAGGAAATGTAATATAAATTTTATATTAAAATTAGAGAGATTACAGACCTATGAAAGGAGACAGAGATGGGAGAATGCACAAAATTGATAATTTAACAAAATAGTTTCCAACCTTTGTGATCGAGAAAGAAGACCCCATGAGCCACCACCGATGGAGGGTTTCGTTTTCGTAGTTGTTCTCTAACACTTATGAAACCTATGGAGACGTTAGATCTTATCTTGAGAGTCTTGAATACCTCATGATATCATACCAATCGTATCCCCAACAACAACAACAAATGTCACAACAGATACATCAAATAACATAGGGAGCAGAGCATGCGAAAAAAATTAACCGGAAGAAGAAAAAAATATTTTTTGACAATAGGATTTTTGGAGTGAGATGTTACTAAAGAAGTGTGGAGACTTGTGAGTCAATGGATGGGGTCCCCAGGGCTGAGACCATGGATGTGGTGGAGAACTTTATGGAATTTGGGCAACTAGTGAAGGGAAAGAAGACGAAAAGAGTCGGACACTTGATTTGAATGACGGTAACGTAGAACATTTGGAGAACCAGGAACAATATTATGTTTAGAGGGGAGGTGGTTGCGATTCCATCTATTCTTTACAACGTGAAATTCAACGCTTGGAGTTGGTTCTTGGCTAGGAAGGGCCGAAACTGTGGAGTTACATGGTCGGATTGGTTACATTGCTCGATGGGCTGTTTTCTCTCATTGTAACACTTTAATGACATTTGTCTTATTCGTTCTTTCGGGGGTACTCTTTTTCCTCCGTGGGTCTTTTTCCCATGGGATTTTGGCCCCTGGAGGTTTTAATGAGGCCCATTGGTTGTAAGGGTTGGTGCACCCCTTGTGCCCCTTTTAATACCAAATTATTTATTAAAAAAAATAAGGAGAACTGATAATAAGAGAATAAACCTTGACACTTTCGGTATTGAAAAAGTCAACTAAAAATCTGGAGAAAAAAATAATTAGCATGACTTGGTGATCCAAGCATTACAAACCAAATGGTGCTATGGCAGTATGGCTACATTAGGAAGGGAAAAATATAACTCTTAAAATTTAATACAAAGTAATATACAGTTTTCAAGAAAATTTAACCATTCAATTTGTTAAATAAATCCCAATATGATCAATTGGTGATTTTCTAAACAAACCCAAAATAAAATAAACTACAAATGAGAAGACCTTTGGTCCTGCAGAAAGATTGTTTGGTTAATGGAATGACATGCCAAATAAGCTAAAGGATTAATAGAAGAAAGATTCGTTAACACCGCTCCATAGATTCAAAACGATATTATCATGGCAACAACAATTCAGTAAAAAATACATAGAGATTACCATTATAATCACCAGGTTCAAAAACCATATTTCTTTCCAAAAAAACTCATCCTAGAACTTGATGGTGGATCCCTACTTTCCATGGAATCCACAATAGCTGTCAAAGACACATCAAAAACAAATTACAAAACTTGTTAATTTCTGTCATTCAATAAAAATAACAACTAAACAAATGCTTACTTATAACTGAACCTTATGTCGAGAGATTGTTTTTGCATGTGAGTTGCCAAATAGAAAGAAGAAATGCAGATATGGATTCATTTGTGATTCCAAATTGGGCTCTTGACAGATGACATGTATATCTTTCCCGTCAGTTGAGCATGATATGAACAAATTTGCAATGGATATGAACAAACACAATAAAAAAACCAGGGATAGATTATGAGGGAATGAGTAAACAGAGGTGTGGGCAATAAAATATTACAAAAAAGAAAGATAAAAAATTTAAAGAACGAAATCAAAGTTAAAACAGGGTGGAATTAGGGTTCCATGTTGAAGGAGAAGTGAGTGTCAAAAGGACCATTTCATACCGTAGGAGCGGCTAGACCTCCGGTGGGAGTCATGTTTTGGTAATTGGATGAGAAACAAGAGTGCACGTGATGGTGTTGATGGTAGAGATCAGTTTGTACGGTGGTGATGAGGATGGGAACGGATTGGGTGCCTTGAGCTAACCATGCCTTGGTACCTTTAATTCATTGGTAGCTATTGGATCAATCAAGTGGCTGAAAATGTGCCACGTGTCCCCTCTATTAAAAATTAATTAAAACAAAACCATCAGTTCCCTTTCTCCCTTTCCCGTTCTCCCTTTCCCGTTCTGTTTTTTTGATCAGTTCCACCGCACACCCATCGCCGCAGAGGCGGAGTGGTGCGGCGACCGGAGCAAAGGCGGAGTGGTTGTGCGGCGACCGGAGAAGAAGCAACGCAACATTTGTATCAGTTTGGCGTACCGGAGCAGCGTCATCGCAATCTCGTTTTAGCGTCACGTTTTTGCGTAGCTGTGGCCACCGGAAGAGGGAGAACGGAACGGAAGAGGGAGAACGGAACGGAACGGAAGTGCGGTGGGGCGGCGATGGGTGTGCGTGATGGTGTGCGGTGGAACGGAACTGGAAAGGAAGAACGGAAGAGGGAGGACGGAAGAACTGGAAAGGGAGAAGGGAACTGATTTGGTCTTGTTTTAATTAATTTTAAATAGAGGGGACACGTGACACATTTACAACCACTTGATTGATTCAATGGCTACCAATGAATTAAAGGTACCAAGTCATTGAACCACTCATCGTTGATCTTGTTGCGTAATTTAGACTTGATAATCTTCATTGCTGAAAAAGCTCTTTCAACGGATGTTGTCGACACCGGCAACAGCAAAGCCAACTCAATGAGTTTGTAGACCAATGGAAATACCAAATGTTTCTGAGTTTGAACCATCTTCATAGCCAAACTTTCAATATCTTCACAAGAAGTAAAGGAAGCATGCATTTTCATGTGATGTACATAATTGTCAAGTTGCTCTCTTATTGTTCCACGATCATCATCAGAAAAGTCAGCATGATAAATATCAGCAAGACGAGCAAGTTTATCAATATCAAACCTTGAGAAAGAGTTCTTGGGGTCAAGACATGAGAACCAATTCAGCACATTGTTACTTCCTTCACTAAACCGGTGATCCATCTCCACACATATTTTGTCAATAGCAACATAAAAAATCTCTGCACGATAATGGTGAAGATTAGTGATAGTTCTCCCTTCTTTTCTTGAACGACCCCGAATTGGTATTTCTTCATCCATATTTGGCACCGGAATACCTTTAGCAACACAAAATTCTTGGACAACAAAAAATAAATTATCCCAACCACTATCTCTCAATGTGGCCAACCAGATTTGACATCATCAACTAATTCCATAGCAAGCACAATGTTTAGATCTTTTCTTTGCAAGATTTTTGAAAGCTCATTTGTGATACCAAACAACTTTAACATCAATTTCAAAATGAAAGCAAATTTAAAGCTCTCCATTTTTTCTATCAAACCCGCCGCTTGAGATGGTCCACGTCCATCTTCATCAACAATACTAAGCACCTCTAACACGGAGGACCACAACTGATCCAAACGAATCAAGGTAGTATAATGTGAACCCCATCTTATATAGTTCTTCTGATTCCCTACTTGCTCTAGCAAAGATACTTGTCACACTTTGTCTTTGATTATTATAATCGTCATAGTGCTTCATACATGAGTTGTGCTTACTATCGTGCTTACTATCATGCTTACCAATATGATCTTTAAACAAACTAAAAAAGAATCAACAATTCTACACAAACTAATGTCTCAATAATTTATTTGGAATAAAGAGTAGGGATTAGGAATATACCTCAAATAACTTCAAAGAGTAACATTGAATGTGTGGGTACTTTTCCCTCTTTTTAGAGCAAAAACCCTAACTCCAAAATACTACCCAAAGAGAGGAATGAGTTGGTTTTCCTTAAAATAGAGCTCAAATGTAAATGATTTAAGCTTGGATTGGACTACTTGAAGTGAAAAGAAGAAGAAAAGGAGAGGGAGAGTGTCGTGAGAGAAGAGAGGAAATTGGGGGGGGGGGGGGGGTGGGGTTCTGTTTTTCGTGAGAAAAGAGAGGAATGTGTTGTGTTTGCTTAATTGCTTTGTTTATTTTATTTAGTTTTTTATATATATTGGGCTTTTGGGTTTCATTTAGTTTTTGGGTTTTACTTTTTTTTACATTGGGCTGGACCATTCTTTTTTTATTTCACACCCACTGTTTTACTATTTTTGCCCCTGGTTATGACTAAAAATCAGCTATTGGGTTGGGGGCTTTACAAACAAAGTAGAAGTTGAGCCCGGGCGCGTGCCCGGGCTAGCTGGGCCCTAAAATCGCCCCTGCCCACTATCACCACCAAACAAACAACAGGCTTCCATTTATTAAACCAAAAAATTCTGTCTTAGCTTTTTGTCATTTCTATTATGAAAAACGTTGCAGCTAAGTGAGGCTGCATGTGATTTGGGCATGTGCATCAATCCTCTGGGTTGAGTCTCTGCTTGCAACCCCATTATACAACACCTTCTCATTATTAACCTCACATCTCAAGCACGCATGACACATAACTCATCTATCTCTAGGATTATTGACAATCTAGATTCCCGTATGCATACATTTATGTGTAAGAAAAAGGTTTTCTCTCTCAATCACGTTTTCAAGAAGGTTTAGATATCTGCCAAGCTTGGTTCAAAATGTTTTAAAATGAAATCTAGCTATACTGATTGAAAACCTTGGACTTATGCAGACTTTGTAAAATTTAAACAATACACGTTTGTAGGCTGAAACAAATCTGAAAATTAAAAAATTAGTTCTTCACTGGATAATAAAATCAGAGATAAAAAATGTGAATGGCGAAAGGTGTAACACGTGCATGATAAAAACAATAAAATATGTAGCATCTGATTATACAACGGGGACTTGTAATTTCCAGTTTTTTGTAAAAAAAAAATGGTTTAAATACGTTTTTACCCCCTGCAAATAGGGGTGTTTTGCTTTTACCCCCTACAAATTTTTTTTTAAAAACACCTTGCAAATTTTTTTTGTTTGATATTAGTCATTCTGTCAAGTCTCCGTTAGTGGTTTGTTGACGTGTCTAACGGAACTTCCAGCTGGCTTTACTGACGTTTTGGCTTTGCTTTTACCCCCTGCAAATAGGGGGTGTTTTGATTTTACCCCCTACAAATTTTTGTATCTGAACCCCCCTACAAATTTTTGTATCTGAACCCATCTTTCTTCATCTTCATCTCTCTCTGTGTTGTTGTTGTTTCCATCTCAGCTTCATCATCAACAAAAACACAAACACACCTTCTCCCTCAACATCTCTCTTCATCATCTCTCTCTCTCTCTCTCTTTCTGTGTGTTGTTGTTGTTTCCATCTTTCTTCATCATCTCTCTCCTTCGTTTCCCCTTCAGTTTCACTTTTCTTTCTTCATCATCTCTCTCCTTGGATCTGTGAAATTAAAAAAAAAAAGTAGAGAAGAACGAAAAGGAGGTCCTTCGCAGCACCAGAGAGAGATGTAGTTGCTGAGATAGGGAGGGAATAGATGACCGAGAGGAGAGGGACCCAAATCGAGAGAGAAGATGACAGAAGAACATGACCAGTCGCTCCCAAATCACAAATCAAACCCAGAACCATAAAACACAAACCCAGAAGAAACAGAGAAGAGGATGATTTTGGAGAACACAACGAAGAACGAAGAAGGAGATAGGGACACTTAACGGTGGTGGTGGTGGCCTAATCGAGAACAGAACGAAGGAGATATGGATTTTGGAAGCTCTCGGTTGATTTGGGAAATGGGTGAAGCTCATGAAGATGAAGAAGAGGTGTTGACGTGTTGTGATGTGAAGATGCAAAGAAAAAAGGCTTTAAGGTTCTTTGTTGAAATGTTGAAATGAAACTTTAAAAATTGAAACTTTCAGTGTGAAATTGAAACTTCAAAAATTGGTTGGAAGTTTCAAGAAGTGATGGGTTTGATGGAGTTTGTTTGTTTCAACACCCTTTCAGAGGATAGGGACAAGAATTGAAACTTTCAGTGTGATAGGGACACTTAACGGTGGTGGTGGTGGCCATCCTTTTTTTAGAGGAAATGAAAGGAGTCTCGTTAAAACTTTTTATTCAAAACCCTCTTTAAAAGAAAAATCTTTAGTGTTAGAAAAAGAAAAATAAAATAGCCAAACAAACAAAAGAAGACCCAAGGGACTACACCAAAATCTTTAGTGTTAGATCATGGGGGACTAGACCAAAACCCATAAGAAGATAAATTAGTTGATTCTAAAGCAATGAAAGTCTTATATTTTGGGGAAAAAATTCTCTAGTAAATTTCGAAAGAGAAATCCACTAATAAAAAAACTTTATAATTAGCTCCATATGAAACTTATTTATCAATACAATTATTACCATCCCTATAAATATGCAACAAAAACAAAGTAAACTACAACAAATGGACAAATAGTGGTTCCATAAGGAAGAAGGGACAATAGTAGAGGACTTAAAAGTAGGGGTGTTCAAAACCGAACCAACCCAATAGAAAACCGTAAACCAAATCAACCCAAACCGAAAATTGCAAAAAACCGATTTTTATCGGATCTAACTGGTTTTTCTTTTGAGTCAACCGTGTGGTTTGGTTCGGCCCGCTGTTTTGTTTCACTAACCGAACCAAACCAAACCAAACCGCAAGTAAACCTACGACTTACGACCTTCCTTGACTTGCTCACTATTTGGGCTTCAACTTACAACAACTCTCACTCACTTACAAACTCAAATCCGATTTAGTTATTTACTATCTCACACTTCTCACTCTAGAATTAGAAAAATTTCTTTTACTTAGATAAAAAAATAGTAATATTTAGATTTAGGATTAAATTAGTTAATTTTTACTATATTTTAAATTATGTTTTGTCAGGCGAAAACCCGAACCAACCGAACCAACTCAAACCACATTGGTTTGGTTTGGTTTGGTTCGGTTTTTTTAAGAAGTCAACCGAACCAAACCAAACCGCATGTATTTTTACTTTACGGTTTGGTTCGTTTTTTGACTCAAAACCGAACCAAACCGCACCGCGAATACCCTACTTAAAAGTAGTGATGACCAACATAGAATCACAATCGATCCAAAATTTTCACCAGCCTTTTGGTGAGCAAAGTGCAATACACTAGTAACCCAAAGTTCAATACACTAGTAATCCCAATAGAAGATGCAATCTAAAAATGCCACAACAACCAACATGACCATGATAACCTTTTGCAGAACCATTTGTGTTACATTTTGTTACGGATTGGGCCTTTAAGGAGTTTTCACTAAGGCCCAATACCAAAGGCCAAATCCATTAACCAATGGTGGATATCAAAGACCTAGATCCAATGGTTCACATTGATCCCCAAAACCTATAAATAAGCATTCAATGCTAGCATTAAAGGTACACATTTCCCAATTCTCTTACTTGCAACTGATTCACTTGCTGACTTGAGCGTCGAAGTATCATTGCAGACACCACCCCACCTCGGATCGGAGCATAACTCGGATTGACCAAAGACCTTTCTACCAACTATCTCGGATCGGACCAAGTATCCAAGATCGGATACGAGGCAGGAGATACGGTACAGATCACATTTAATCTAATCAGAAGAAGGGAAGATCCAATCCATTTGCATACATAAGGAGCTTTTGGAGGATGAGCATCAATAGAGAAGAATTTGAGAATGCTAAAATCACGAAAAGAAAAATTCATCTAACCTAACAAGTACTAGAGAAATAGGTGGCAGGAAACAATATCATAGATTTAACCATAGATAACAACACCACACCATTATTAAAAACGTAGCTGATTTCTGAGAAAACCAAATGGTCCCGATGGAGTTTAAAACGAGAGACAAGATGACATCTTTAATTTGACTACTCCGAGATAGTTGGTTAATAGATTTGGCCTTTGGTATTAGGCCTTAGTGAAAACTCTTTAAAGGCCCAATCCGTAACAAAATGTAACACAAATGGTTCTGCAAAAGGTTATCATGGTCATGTTGGTTGTTGTGGCATTTTTAGATTGCATCTTCTATTGGGATTACTAGTGTATTGAACTTTGGGTTACTAGTGTATTGCACTTTGCTCACCAAAAGGCTGGTGAAAATTTTGGATCGAATGTGATTCTATGTTGGTCATCACTACTTCACACAAAACTACGAGGTACTGTTGATCATAATTAGCTATATCTCACTTTTAATAATGCTTTACATGTAGATTTATTTTTCTTTTAATGTAATAATTTTATGTATTGCTTTACGGCTAGACCCAAAAGGGCAAGGAACAAAGATGGAGATGAAATGAAAACACAATTTGAAAATGTACCTAGAAAGGGATAGGTTGGTAAGTGCAGTAAATGCAAGCAGCATGGCCACAATTCAAGATCTTGCCAAAATGCTCCAAGTGCATCCACCCAAACACAAACTGGACCATCACAAACTGCACCACCCCAAACCGCACAACCCACAACTTTTACACCACCCCAAACTGCACAACCCCCAACTGTTACACAATCCTAAACTATACCAACTCAAACTACTGCCCAATCACAAACTGCAACTCAAAACCCAACCTGCTACAAAGGCAAAGAAAATACTTGGTGTAGCCAAAAGGACTAAATCTACTAGAGTTGTTAGATCTTCATCCACCTATGCATCTTGTACTGGTGCTACTACTACTGTCCAAAGAAAAAGTTTTAGGCCTAAACTTCAAACATGGAAGAGACAGTGAATCTGAGATGGGGGATTATAATGCTTATGTGTTACTTTATGCTATTTGTAAGAATGTTGTATTTTGGATGTGGATGATGTTTAGTGGGGGGTTTAATCCTCTTTTGGTTTTTAATTGGTTGGATGTTGTTTATTAATAGCCAATAGACATTGTTAGAACATATTTGGTTACTTTTGATTAACATTAAGTTGGTATAGTATGTTGCACATTGGTGCTTCATGTTTATTATTTGGTTTCAATCTAGTCCTCTATCTTTTTAAATAGTTTCAATTTTGTCCCTCATATTTAATTCAACAACTATGTCCTATAGGTGCAGAGATTTGAAACACAACTTACACAAATTTGAAACACAACTTTCACATAATTCAAAATATCGTTCTTAACATTGCCCAAATCTACACGCAATTGAAACATAACTTACACATAACTGAAACACAACTTACACAGAATTGATACACGACTTAGATAGAATTCAAACACAATTTCACAGAATTACCCAAATCTAAAACCCGTACACCTAACTACCATTCAAAGTTACACCATTATACAAATTTTCCAGATTTGACAATTAGCATTACACAAGTTATCACCAAAAGCAAAATATTGTACAATGCAATTTTCAACAAATTTTTTATGGACTCTCCATCCTTCTTTATCTCCTTAATAGTATTTCTAAGTTCAACTATCTTCATTCCTTTTTCAACACAATATGCACATTTAGTCTCTGCATGTTGTGTCTCTGCCCATTGTGTCTCTACACATGTGTTTGTCTTTGTGTTTGAGGAGGCCATGGATCTGAAGTCAAATTCATAAATAAGTATCCAGAAGGATCATCTTTAGTTTGTGCAAGCAAACAAACATCAAACTCAAAACTGGATATTTAAAAGAAACTAAGAGGGGCCAAATAGAAACAAAATAAATACAGAGAGGGACCAAAATGAAACCAAACAAAAACATAGAAGGCTAAAATGAAACAAAACGAGCTTCAACTTAGATCTGCAACAATGGCGAAATAGAGGGTCCAACAACCATTAATCTTACCATGAAATACCTACAGTTCCAGAACTTCCTTCTCTTTCTTCACAGTTCGAACAACACATTTTGTGCCACACAAACACTCACGTGGAGGTTGGGTAGATCTCTCTGCATCAGATGGACCAAATGATAGGTAGATGTTCGAATTGGAAGATGCCATTGATTTAGTGGGAAAGAAGATGAAGATGACAGTTTTCGATTTAGGGTATACCTAACTCAAATGGGGTGAGTTAGTGGAGAAGATGAAGCTGAAGATGGGGTTTTGAGATTTAGGGTGTTCTTCGTTGTTTTTCAAATTATCTCAGTTTCTTTTTTATTCTCAAATTTTGATTTTTATTTAAAGTTTTTACTTATTAGTTTATATATGTTTTATGTTTTTAAAATTTAAAAAATTTAACTGTTTATGTGTAAAATAATTTAGAATTAAATAAAATATTTATTTGCCACCTCATTTAATGAATGACATGTCATACATGACACTTAAGACGCCACGTCAGCAGTTAACTAACAACGCGGCGTCCGTTAACTTCAATTGACGGCAGGGACCAAAGTGAAACGAAAATGAAAGATGAGGGACCAAAACGGACCAAAAAAAATAAAGAACCAAAATGAAATCTAGAGCAAAGATAAATGACCAAAAGTGCTATTTAGTCTAAAGTTAAGTTTAAACCGAGTGAAGTAAGGAAAAATTCAAATTTAAGTTTGAAAATTAGAATTATGCATAACCATCATTTAAATCTATATATTCATAATTTTGCTTCTATTAAAAACATATATGTAAGAAAAATATGACATCAAACCTAATGCCCAAACAACCTATTCCCTCTATATATAGTATGATGAATGTAATTTATTTAACTAGATAAATTAACTTTAACATTTATATGTTTAATTTTATGTATAATGATTTGAAATTTTATTTTAATGTTATGATTTCAGAATTTTATGAAGTTAAATAGTTAGCTTATCAGTGTCATAGATATGCATAACTGGAATATGATGATCCATTTAATTATTGACATTCCATGGAGAATCCACTTTTGGCTTTATTCTGATACCCCAATTTAAGCAAAGCTTTCTTTAAGGCTGACCTACACTTTAACAGGTGGTCACGACATAATTACACTCTAATACCAGTTGGTTACCATATATTAAATAAGCTTATACACAAAATAGGTGAAGTGCAATCTCTCATACCAGTTAGAACTTCTGCTACAGATAAAATACTAACACTGCCTGCTCCGCTTAATACACTGATCTATTCTCTTGATGAATCGATCTTGCAATAAACCCTACTACATAGATGGAATATGATCCCTTTGATCATTGACATTCCAGGAGAACAATTCTTTTGGCTTTATTCTTGATACCCGCATTTAGGGAGGGCTTTCTCTCAAGGCTGACCTACACTGAATTCTTTGCCCATCCTACATATCCGTGCCTTTTAATGCCCATACACATGCCTCTTTTTCTTTTTCCCCTCCTTTTATTTTCTCTTTCTATGTTCCCTTTCTCAAAATTTCAACCATTTTTATGAGCGAATACCTAAACCCATTGAAGGGGCAACAAAGATTAGATAAGAACGACAACCCAACACCACAGGATTTTTAATCTGAAGGTGTAAATTGCATCGCTTTAGTAAAGGAGATTTAGACAAATTTCTGTAAAGAAGCATAAATGAAACTTTGTTTCAAAAGCACAAGCATGTAAAGATACAAAAGAAATGTAATGCACAAGAAAGAATACCACCATCTGCATCACTTTAACATCTATACATCTCAATCTCATAGGCCCTCCCACCACCATGCATACAATAAGTAAAAGCCTAAAATAATGTAATAGGAAAAGTTCAGAGCATATATAGAATTGCCAAACCAAATCAGCAACACAATCTGTATATAGGCATTTAAGTTACAATCAATTACTGCATACTCGTGCAATGAAATCTAACCTCATTATTTGTAGAGGCCATAGGCCCCTAAATTACAAAGATAAAAAATTATTCAATGGGTTCATCCGTACTAATTTGAACAGACATGGTACATTAAAACATGAAAATCATCGAGAGTACATAATCATCATCCTCTCATTATCATTTTCCACTCAATACTTATGATGAGTGACTGATGGGGTTATAATAATTGATAAGAACATTCTCTGACTACTGAATGCTTGAATGCTCAAATTACAAGAATAAAGAAAGTAAAGGATAAAGTGTGGTTTGTCAAAAAAGTACAAAAGCAGTTTCCACTCGACAAGATCCCCTGCATTCCCACCATACCATACATACCATTACATGTGTTTGCATGTGTACCGCTATGGCACATTGGCATATTGCTGCTGATGCTATTATCCCTTCAAGACCTTTAACTAAAGCTAGTTACTGCGTGTGCATTGTGTGATCATGGGCATTAGTTACAACTCACATGACCCAGATGCTTATAAAATAATATTCAATTTGACGAATATCCCTAGACCTTAATGCAAGTCTTAACATGTTAAAAAACCAAATAATATGCAGAAAAAATCCAGAAAAAAAAAGGAAAAACAAAAACAATTGAAAGGTTGAAACTAAACCTTTAGCAAAAGCTAGCATTTTTCAGTGATTTTGATCACTGAGCCCACAAAGAAATAAATGCATTGATTCCTTCAAGTAGTAAACTAGAAAAAATGAAAGAGAAAAAACCTTTGGCAAACAAAAAATTGCATTTTCTTAGATTCTTCAAATGTATGTGTTAAGTACAAAGTAAATCCTCACATTAGTCCCTAAACTATCACACTCTCCAATTTACTTCCTAAACTATGAATACCTATTAAATAGTCCCTAAAGTTTATCTTCTTCCAACAATATAGTCCCTGAAATTTGCTTCTTAAGGACTAAATTGATAGATTGAAATAAACTTTAAAGACTAATTAATAGATTTTTATAGTTTAGGGACTAAATTGGATGTGTGATATTAAGTACTAATTGGAGGGCTTTTGGGAAAATAAAGGGCCAATTCAATTGGGTTCGGATCCCACACAAGTTCTCAAGTTTGATTCTTGGGTGTGGCAAAAACTCTATTGAGAATAGAGAACCACACAGACCGGCAAAGCAGGGGGTACACATGGCCAATCAGATTTCCAGCAAAAATTAGTTACCGATAAAGCCGGTGGATACTTCAGATAGTAACCAAGAAAAGAGCAAGAGTCCCCCTCTGAATAGAGGGTTTATTGGTTAAGTATATTACAAGTTAGAAGCTTCAGAGATGAGGGCTACGGCCATGAACAAACAAAATCAACCACATCTTACTACAAACGAACAAAGTAAAAGCAAAAAAGCAAAGTGGTCGGTTTAATCATCTTTACCTTTAACTTTTGCCTCCTCTACAATATCTTCAATCAACACTTCTTTTTCAGAACCTGTTTCTGCTTTTATGCAACGTATAAGAACCCAAAAAGAACAAATCATTCTCATTCTATATTTCTCACTTCCAAGTTCCACTCACAAAATCCAAGTTCCACACACAAAATCCAAGTCTCACTCACCAAAACACACAAAAATCACAATCCAAATTCCAAACAACAAAACACAAACAAAAATGGAGATATTATCACAAATGTGGTCACTATTGGGGTTACTTACAGTGCTCCAAAACGTGCTTCCAACGCAGCTTCTCTCTGTGCTTCATTCTCTATACGAATCTCTCCAAGATTTACTTTCTCCATATTCCTATTTCGAGATTCCAGAGTTCAACGGTTACTGCGGAGTAGAACTCAACGATCTCTACCGCCACGTTCATCTTTACCTCAACTCCGTGAACCACTCCCCTGCCGCCGCATGCCGCCGTCTCACACTCTCACGTTCACCATCCTCCAACCGCATTTCCTTCACCGTAGCACCGAATCACACCGTCCACGACACCTTCCGCGGCCACCACCTCTCATGGACTCACCACGTCGACGCCGTCCAAGACTCCCTAGAAGAAAAACGCACCTTCACTCTCCGCCTCCCAAAGCGCCACCGCCACGCGCTCCTTTCCAGTTACCTATCTCACGTCACCTCACGCGCCGAGGAATTCGAGCGCGTCTCACGCGAGCGTAGACTCTTCACCAATAACACCACTGGATCTGGATCCTTCGAATCGGGTTGGGTCTCCGTTCCGTTTCGTCACCCTTCCACATTCGAAACTCTAGCATTAGAACCTGAACTGAAAAAACAAATCAAAAACGACTTAACCGTTTTCTCATCAGGGAAAGAGTTTTATCACCGGGTCGGGCGAGCTTGGAAACGTGGGTACTTGCTCCATGGTCCTCCCGGGTCGGGTAAATCAAGTCTCATTGCTGCAATGGCAAATTTCCTTTGCTATGATGTTTACGATTTGGAACTCACTAAAGTTTCTGATAACTCAGAACTTCGTTCACTGTTGATTCAAACCACAAACCGTTCGATTATCGTTATTGAAGATATAGATTGCTCCGTTGATTTAACCGCAGACAGAACGGCGAAGAAAATGGCAGGGAAAATGTCGTTTAAATCTAAGAAGGAGAAAACAACTTTGTCTCGTTGTGAGGAAACGGGTCGGGTTACACTTTCGGGGCTCTTGAATTTTACCGATGGGTTATGGTCATGTTGTGGAGAAGAGAGGATTGTGGTTTTTACGACTAATCATAGGGATAGTGTTGACCCGGCGCTTGTTAGATGTGGGCGCATGGATGTGCACGTGAGTCTTAGCACGTGCGGAGTGCATGCGTTTAAGGAGTTAGCGAGGAATTACCTTGGGGTTGAGTCGCACGTGATGTTTGAAGCGGTTGAAGGGTGTATTCGTTCCGGTGGGTCCCTTACGCCTGCTCACGTGGGGGAGATTTTGTTGAGGAATAGAGGAGATGCTGACATGGCGATGAGGGAGGTTTTGTCTGCGATGCAGAGTAGGTTGCTTGTTGTTGCAGCCGCAACTTCTGATCAGACGGATAATGAGGAGGTGGCGCCGGTGGGTGTTAGGTCACCGGAGAGTGTGTTGCTTATGGGGTCACCAGAGAATTGGGACTCGTTGAGTGGGAGGAAGAGGAAGGAGCAGCAACATGGCCATGGGGCGAGTAATTTGGATAAGAAGGTTAAGTTTTTTGTGAGGTTGAGGTCGTTGACTAAATCTGACTCGGGTAGATGATGCGTTTTTTTAGAGGGAAAAGTTAATACAACTATGTTATGTGTTTAGTGTGTTTTTTGTTTTTGTAGAGCATATTAGTGATATGATTCCCACTGTTTTTGTTGGGCTATGTATCTTTGATTTGTTAATGAACTTTAGATTAAATTAAATCCATGGACATTGGACACCAATTATATTTGTTGTTAAAGCAATGAATTTGCTATTTACCCCAACTATAATTTCTAATACACTGCCTCCTGATGAAAATTATTTCAAAGGAGAAAATTAATTAGGAGTGGTTGCATAGGTGTGGTTGGCGCCGGTTTTCGATCACTGCATGAGAAGTGTACTAATTATTTATATTATTTTTGAGCTATTTTTTAAAAAACTAGTCCATCAGAAGGAACAATGAAGGAAGAACGCCAACAAAATTTACGAGATCGTTACTTCAATCTACAAAAAAACGAAAATTTGTCCAAGAGAAAGGCAGAGAATCATAGACAAAACAAAATGAAAAAATGAAACGAAATATGGATAAAAAATATAGGCACATGAGCAAAGAACAAATTACTTGTCAATGTCACGGCCACTCACTCGGGTAATGTTTTAAGAACCGGACCGGCGACCGACTCGGTGAAAGTACTGGGTCACTGAGTCAAGGGTCGAACCGAGGGGTCAACACTTAAACCGCATGACTATTGACCTGGTCTCGATTAAAATATTCTAAAATTTTTAGGACCTATAAATTTTCATATCTGTAAAACTTAATTTGCCAAAATTACACACCATGCTTATTTTATTTGCTTTGTATATATTAAATAAATTTTAAATTAACTACTATCTAAAAAATTTATATTTAGAAAATTCATTCTATACTTAAAAAATTCATATCATGCTTCAATAAGTATGTAGAATTTTATTTTTAATTTCTTAATTCGAATATAGACATTTAGGTAAATACCAAATAATAAAAAAATTGCAATCAAGTAAAAGAATATATTTTAATATATTAAGAATTATGAGTAAACTTCAAAAGTTAATACTAACGAATTGCTTCAATATGATGGGAAAGCAAAAAAAAATTAATTAAAAAAATAAATTGAACTACAATTATTATCATGTGTTTTAACATCAAACCATAATTATTATCATTTTCTTTATATATGAATAAAAATAAATCAAGAATGGGCCAAATAACATATCTGCAAAGATTTGGTACAGGCTTTAGAAGGGTTTTTTTTTAACCCCCATCATCTCCCTATCTACCCCCACATAAAAGTGAAACCCGAAAATACCCCTGCCCAATTTTCAATTCGCTCGGATTTACCTCCATCTGAGGTAAATCCGATTTGTTATTTTTAAAGTCGGATTTACCTCAGATGGGGCTGCCCAATAGGTAACTCCGATTTCAAAAATAACAAAGCGGATTTACCTTAGCTGGAGGTAAATCCGCTTTGTTATTTTGGAAATCGGATTTACCTAGTGGGTACATAAATCCGATTTCCCTAAAAAAGAGAAAATCGGATTTATCCCACCTAAGGTAAATCCGATTTCCCTAAAAAAAGAAAAACGGATTTATCCCACCTAAGGTAAATCCGATTTTGTTATTAAAAAAATTTTTATTTAATTTTTTAAAAAATGTTATAAAATGCTACTAAAAATCCGCTAAACAACTAAAACTAATCCAAAAATTATGAAAACACCACTAAAAATCTAATAAAACCAAAATAAGGTTATGCAAATTTTTTCAGATTTTTTGGAGATTATAAAAAATTAAAAAAATTAATAAAAAATAGTAAACGATGGAATTTGGGAGTAGGTTGTTCACGAACTACACACTAAACAGAACCAAAAGACGGTCGAAATTTGAATCTAAAATTTTAACTGATTTATTTATTTATTAATTAGGTTAACAAAGTGGATTTACCCCCACATAAGGTAAATCCTCTTTGGTTATTTTTAAAAGCGGATTTACCTTATATGATGGGGTAGATCCGCTTTTAAAAATAACAAATCGGATTTACCCCCACTTAAGGTAAATCCGAATTGTTATTTATAAAAGCGGATCTACTCCATCTTAAATAAATCCGATTTAAATTTTTTAAAATTTTTAGTGGAAATCGGATTTACCTAAATCCGATTTAAATTTTTTAAAATTTTTAAAAAATTGAAATCAGGATACGTTCGGGATTTTTAAATTTTGTAAAGGGAAATTGCGTCTTTTTGCAGGGTCGATGGGGGTAGATAGGGAGATGATGGGGGTACAAAAAAAAACCCCGCTTTAGAAAAGTAGATCCATTTGCCATGGCCCATTAGTTTTAACCATTAACCGAAGGAAAACCTAGAGAACGCAGAAATCCTAGAGAACGCCTTTGCTTCCAACCGTACCAACACACAACACATCTCTCCTCCGTCTTTCTTCTGTATCGGCAAAACTCAATCGCTGCTGGTTTTGAAATAAACAGTATAGCAGATTCACTTGTTGTTCATCATCTTCAACTTTACATGTACAAGACCGACTTTTCTTCCTCTCCTCTTCTTTAATGATAAAATCGGCTTTAGATCTGAAGTATGTGCCTAAAATTTCTACTCATCTATTTTCAAATTTTTTTTGAGCATGACTCGACCGGGTTGTTGTGAACTGCGGGGTCGTCGAGTTTTGGAAAAAATCGGCCGAGTCAGAGCGAGTTGCACGAGTTACTTGCATTTTCGATCCAAACAACAGCTTGAACCGCCCATGCTACCGAATCCCGGTCGGGCGACCGGTCGGATCGAGCTGGTTTTTAAAACACTATACCCAGGTATCATTGTAGCGGTCAACACTGTCCGCGATCATTATTGATCCACACACCATCTAGTACCCCTGATCAGCGGTCCTACGCGATTAAAAATAATTAAAAAAATATTAAAATGTAGTATCAATGTGAGTTAACCTTGGTCGTCTCACAATGACCACTAAAATTAAAATTACCAACAACAAGCCCGAAATTAACAATAAAAAAGGGGGTTTTGATTGGAAAACAATTGGCGGAGACAATCAATTCACCGGTTTCAGGGTGTGCTTCTCGAATTTATCATAGGTTCTAAAAATAACGTCTCTAAAGATTTTCAATTCTAGATTGATATAAACTAACTATACGAATTCACACAGTTTCAGGCAAGCGCCAAAATAGTAGTTTCAATCGGTCACGAAAGGGACAAGCGCCGTTCAAAGCATAATCAATATCATAACAGAATTCATGTCAACCCTCTATTAATTTCTATTCGAATTAAGTAAATTAAGCATCCAAATAACTCGAAATAATAAAAGATTACCAAACGAGATTGTATACGAGCAAACACGTACACAAACGAATCGCGTTTTACAAAAACAGAATTCGAATGATTCGGGTAAAATTAGAAGAACTGAAATTGCAAGCATTCAGAACAAAAACGAAATTGATAGAGACGAATTAGAAACTAAGACGAAATATCATAAACAATAAAGAACTCAACCTCAAAATCTGTATAGCGACACTTGTTCACCAATGAATTGACTGTGGTTGTAGGCTTCCCTGGAGGTTAGAGCTCAAAGACGTAAAATTGAAAAGTAGGAATGCGTAAGAGAGTCAAGACGGCTATGAAAAGTGTATTTAGTCTTAGAGAAAACGAAACACCTAAATCTCTAAACGAGTTTTATGATAAAAGCCTGTTAACAAACTAATATTCGGCCCAAAACTTGTTTTACACAGTACTGCTTCAGTAATTCGCCGTTTTGACCTTCTAAACTTCGGAACTGGGTTTCGAGCTCAACCGAAGAATTGTAGCTCTGTTCCTTAGCTTTCCAACAAATGCTCGTACGCCTCAATCGGATAATCACAGCCGAAGATATGGTCTGTAGGGTAAACAGGGGTCAATATGCTATAAAAACAAGAATTAATCAAGAAATTGTTTGTTATATTGCTCAAATAAGCCCCAAAGTCTAGAAACGATCTAAGACTTAAATATTAGGAACAGAACACAGTCAAAACACCAAGTGAAAAGCTATAAAGAGTGCATTAAAATGCACTGATCAAATTCCCTCACACTTAAGCTTTTGCACTCCGGGCAAGATACACAAAACAAGACACAAAAATAGCACATGAATTTCTAATGAACCCAAAGAATACAAAGTCATAAGAGAGATGTTTTTCCTAGGCTTCAAGGAGAATGACAATCAGAGATAGCACTTGTTGCGCCCGAAAAAGTCCCCAAGAGAGAACCTTCCTCGTTCGCAACTTTTCCTAAGACAATGAAGCCGCCACCAATATTTATTAAGGAAAATATTAGGAAAACCTTTTTTTGGAAAGCGATTGGTCTTGCGAAACTAGAGAATAGGGTTTGGGGGTCGGTTACGCGTAGGGAAGGTGTTAGCACCCCACACGTCCTCTCTACTGAGAGGGAACCTTTAATTAAATGTGTGGTTTTAGTGTGTTGACTCGAAAATACTTAATTTTGCCTCTCTACTCCTTATTGAAAAATTCTTAATGAAAATCTTTATTTATTATGAAAAAGAAAAGAGGGAAGAATGGTTTTTTAGAAAAAAAACGCTTGACGGGACATGGCCCGCTCCTACGTATCTCCCGGTGCGATGGAGAACTCAAAGCTACGTAGTTCTTCTTTATCCTGAAAAAAGGTTTTTGTCTTTTATCTTTTTAGTGAGTTTTCGAAATAGGACGAGCATTTAATTAGTGAATGATTAAACTAACCAAGGTTATGGGTAATCACCGCTAAGTACTCTTGAAAATGAGAGTCACTACCGGCAGTCGGACGAACAAAAGCTCTGATTGACTATTAGTAGCGACTCGTTTTTATTTGTTCTTTAGAAAGGGGCTTTCGAAAGAGATTGATTGGCACGAATGATCAAACTAACAAAGGTTATGAGTGATCATCGCTTGTTGTTCTTTTAGGAAAAAGACATTGCTACCAATGGCTAGACGAACAAAGGTTCTGATTAGCCACTAGCGGCAATGGGTTTGAAAATGATTCTTGAAGGGAGAATGTTTTTGTTCTGAAAACGATCTTGGCTTGCGAAAGTGATTCTTTTTTTGTTATGAAAATAACCCTTTTCTTTTGTTATGCAAATGCTAAAAATTTTTATGGTTGCGCTTGACGAGAATGTGACTCGCTCCTACGTATCCCAAATGGGAATCAAGGCGACGTAATTCTAATTGAAAAAGGTTCGTGCGTTGGTATTTTTAATGCAGGGGTTTCAGGACTCTTGAACTGTATAGCTCATTCGCCCTAAAACGCTGACTAATCTAGTTGTACAACTGACTTAGTCCCCTACTTTTTGAAAATGTTTTTTGAGTTTTTTGAAAAATGATTTTATGTGAAGTGTTTTTTTTTGTTGACGTTTGGAGGACAATCGTAAGGATTAAACGAGCAAATTTTGAGTAGTCACCATAATATGAGAAGATTTATTAACTATTAAGGAAATATTTTGTTTTTTTTGGAATTAATTTGCTACTAACTTTTGGTTGAGAAATTCATTTGTTAGCAACCGAAAGGTTTTAGGAGAAACAAAAAGAAAGATTAATTCATCTAAAAAAAAATAACAATTTGAGTCTAAGTCATTATGGTTTTGATGACCAGCATTAATGTTATTAAAATGGCATTAACACATTTGCATACATTATGTCATTTCCAACAAAAAAAAAACGTTGTATCCTAAGGAATGTACCCAATGGAATATCTGACTAATAAATGACAATTAGATATAGAAGATTTGTATATGATGAAGCAAATTATAAACAGCACACTAAAATAAAGAGGAAAACATTAACAGCAACAATCATAAACCCAAAACATTCTACCTACATGGAGATAAATAAAAAAAAAATTCATAGACAGTAAATTAAAATTGTAAAGAATATGAAATGAAGAGCGCAACCAATAAGATCATAAACAATCAAGAAAACTAACAGAAAATTACCACAGCTTTTGAAGAAGGATGAGTTTGTTCTCTTAGATCTCACCAACAACAACAGAATAAAAACTATGAAAATTTTATGGGAGAAAAGGAAAACGAAAAGTAAAAAAACGAAAAATCTCTCTCTCACTATTTCACTGAAACTTTCTAGAATCCATTCTTTGCTCCTCTTGCTCCTGGATCGCTCTCAAGGTTTCGACCTTTCCCACTTTTTTCTTCTAAAAATCGTGCCCTTTCTTCAACGATTTGGCCTCCATTTATACTAAACAAAACGAACTTCTGGTGGTACGCTTTCCCCTCCGTTTTTTCATTGGTCCTTGCACTCACATCTAAGGTTCTGTGTAAATCTCCAGAAGTTCTCTTTAAAACCAAAGCCACCCATGAAAAACTGAGAAGAAAAACATGTGAACCACTGATCTATTGTGAGACTGATGGTTCTTTGAATGTTGATGACGAAAAAAAGAGATTTCGTGTGAGAGAGGAGAGAAAGAGGCACCAAAAATGGTGATTTCGTGTGAGAGGAGAGAAAGATGGCGTGTGAAGATGGAGAATCAAAATCAGAAGTTGTGGAAGAAAGAGAAAGAAGAGTGGACGACTAGGGCTTGATGGGAGAGGTGGAAGTGATGTGTTTTTTTTTCAGATCTGATGGAAATGAGGAGTTTCTTTTTAGGGTTTCTGAAGTGAGGCAATTAGGTTTTGTGAGTGAGTGAGGGAAATAAGGCAATCCGGGTCAGGCCAGTTCGCATGGGCCTCTGGCAGTGAGCCCAATTCGCTGTAACACAAATAAACATAAAAAAAAGTCACTTACACCCCTTTTTTTACTAAATCGCCTCTCCCATTCTCTTTTCTTGTTTTTTTTCTTTTACTTTCTCTTTTATACCATTAAATATATTTACTAACTAAATGGGAAGTAAAGTATAACTTGAAAATGAATTTATATTTTTCAACTTTTACGAAATAAGATATATAACGACAAAGAAGAAAATCATTATTATTTTTGGACGGACAAAATTGGGGTATGACAGCTGCCCCTCTTTATTTGGATTTTGACAAGGAATATGATTTGGCCGAAACATATTCCGAGGCAAAATTGAAATAAAGAATTTAGAAATCGTACCAATTTTGTCTACTTAGAGAAACCTGAGTTTTCCTTTTTCTTTTTTCTTTTTGAATCACCACTTGGAGTGTCGATGAAGAAACCATAAACGAAGCGGTTAACAACATGCACGCTAACTGCGAAAGGCAAGGAAAGCGCTAAATGAAGAAAGCGATAAAGAAAACGGTAAAATGCTCGGGCTGCCTAAAACCTGTAATCCTTAAACGAACCATTGACGAATCCGAGTTTGCACGTGGCTTTGAGGAGCACGCATCTTGAGAATCTCTGGTCTTTCGAGCGACCGGGGTGATCGCTATCAGCTCCGGAACTGATACTGATCAATGCACGGCGTCCACTGTATCTTAGGCTGATACAACTATTCCGTCGAACCTCACACGGGGCTGCGGTCCATCGCGTTGCTCGTACACGATGTGAGACCTGGGCAAAAGGGAGCGATGATCTCTCTGGGCTCCAATCCGCAATGCGCGCCTGAGCGCTCTCTTTTCTCTTCTCTTTTTTTCTTTTCTTTTTGTTTCTCTCTTTTCTTCTTCTTTTTTTTTTTGAACTCCCAACTTGGGGAAGCATTTTCTGGGATCTGAAGGCGAGCATTAACACTGCGGTGTTTATCCTCTCTCACTTGTCTGCAGCTGAAAAATGAGCCCATACATGCAATGCAAATGCCATGATTGCCATCTCCTTTTTCTTTTTCTTATGATGAATGTAATGCAAATGCCTGAATTTCTCTTTTCTTTACTTTATTATTATTATTTTCTATGTCTGATGAGTGCATGATTTTATGTTTGGTGAATGTAATGCATGACCTTATTTATTTATTGCTCTTTTGCTTTTTCAGCCTTTTCTTTTCTCTTCTTTTTTATTTTTTCATATATATTTTTCTTTTGCGCTCTTTCGCTCTTTTGGCTTTTCCTTTGCTGGTCCGACCCACTCGCGGGACTTGCGTTATGAGACACCATGATTATTTATGATAATTATTCGGGAGCCAAGCTTCGTCCTCTTGTTTTAATGCAATCAGCGTTTCTTAGTTGATTTTTGTGAGCTTACTTGACTGAAAGATCATCTCTTTTTGTTGTCATTTTCAAAAATTTCGCAATGACCTTAACGCCATGACTTATGCGCATTTCCATGATTTATTTATCATCTACCATAAAACGTAGTTTAAAATCAGAAATGAAAAGAAAGCAGTGATAAGACAGCAAACTGATAGAGTGAAAAATTTGGACTTTTATTCATACGGGAGTCAGACGCGCAGAATGTCACGCTGACTGAAAAGGGTATATTGGAAATTTTCCTGAAACTAAGAAAAAGAAAAAGGAGAATGGACGCAGCAGATCTTATGAATATTCTTTGTCTCTGGAGCGTTCGATGCCAACCGCTCATACTTATAGCCTTGATCACCCTTTTATCCAAGCTTTTGGAAGCACTGCTTGCCCCTTTTCTTTTTATGTCCAACTTTTCTGACCCTAATTTTTGCCTGGATCGCCCTTTTGGGTTTTCAATCCACCGGGTCGCTCAATTTTGCCTAGGCCGCCCTTTCGGGTTTTCAACCTAGCGAGTTGATTCTTGCTTGGATCATCTTTCTCTTTTTTCTATATATTTCTTTTAGGCATAGTACTTCTTGACTGCATCTGAGTTCACTGGGAGTGGGAGGTCTTCACCATCCATTTTTGTGAGGATTAATGCCCCTCCAGAGAATGCTTTCTTCACCACATAAGGTCCTTCATAATTAGGGGTCCATTTTCCCCGGGAATCTTTTTGGATAGGCAGGATTTTCTTGAGCACTAGGTCTCCCTCCTGAAACTGTCGAGGACGAACGTTCTTCTCAAAAGCCTTCCTCATTCTTTGCTGGTACAACTGCCCATGGCACAGAGCGACTACTCTCTTTTCTTCAATGAGATTCAACTGATCTAGACGAGCTTGAACCCATTCTGCTTCTTCTAATTTTGTTTCCATTAGCACCCGTAGGGAGGGTATCTCAACTTCAATAGGGAGGACTGCTTCCGACCCATACACCAAAGAGAAGGGAGTTCCCTCGGTTGAGGTACGCACTGAAGTACGATACCCGTGCAAAGCAAAAGGAAGCATCTCGTGCCAATCTTTGTAGGTTACTACCATCTTTTGCACAATCCTCTTAATATTCTTATTGGCTGCTTCGAATGCCCCGTTCATCTTAGGACGGCATGGAGAAGAGTTATGATGTTTGATCTTAAACTCTGTGCACAATTCTTTCATCATTTTACTATTCAGATTGCTACCATTGTCCGTGATGATTTTATCCGGGAGACCATAGCGACACACCAGGTCCATCTTTACAAACTTGGCAACCACAGAACTGGTTATGCTGGAATATGAAGCAGCTTCAACCCATTTGGTGAAGTAATCAATTGCAACTAGGATGAAGCGGTGCCCGTTTGACGCCTTGGGCTCTATGGGACCAATGACATCCATGCCCCACATTGAAAATGGCCAGGGTGCAGTCATGACATTTAATGAAGCCGGTGGCACGTGTATGTGATCGGCATAAATCTGGCATTTGTGGCACTTTCTTACAAAAATGTAGCAGTCTGCCTCCATCTGCAGCCAATAGTAGCCAGCCCTTAATATCTTCCTTGCCATAGTATGCCCGTTGGAATGAGTTCCGAACGAGCCCTCACGCACCTCTGTCATGATCCTTTCTGCTTCCTCCTTTGCCACACACCTAAGGAGTACCTTATCATGATTCCTCTTGTAAAGCACCTCGCCACTCAGGAAGAAATTCATTGACAGTCTTCTAAGCGTTCTTTTATCATTTTCCGATGCCCCTGGGGGATACTCTCTGTTCAGGATATACTGCTTGATGTCATGATACCAAGGTTTATCATCTCCGCTATCTTCAATTGCTGCGCAGGAGTAGGAGTGTGCTGGCAAACCTCGATGCTGGATTCTGATCTGGGTCAAGTTCTTATCACAATTGATATTAAACATTGAAGCTAAAGTGGCCGGTGCATCAGCCAACTGATTCTCTCTGCGAGGAAGATGTTGAAACGTGATTTCTTCGAAGGACTCAACCAATTCTCGGATGTAGTCTCTATACAGTATCAACTCAGGATCTCTGGCTTCCCAATCTCCGTTCACTTGATGGATAACTAGGGCAGAGTCTCCATACACATCTAATCTTTTAACTTTCCAGTCTAGAGCTGCCTGAATACCCAGAATACATGCCTCGTACTCCGCAATATTATTTGTGACATAGAAGCTCAATCTAGTAGTGAATGGTATGAAGCGATTGTCAGGGGACACCAGCACTGCCCCAGCCCCGTGCCCATAGCTGTTGGAAGCACCGTCGAACACTACTCTCCACCTTTCATTCTCTGGGGGCCCTCCTTCTTCAAATAGAGCCATAATGTCCTCGTCTGGGAAATCACATTGCATCGACTGATAATCTTCAATAGGCTGATGTGCCAGGTATTCAGCTAGTGCACTACCTTTGATGGCCTTTTGAGTGACATAAAGAAGATCATATTCTGACAACTGCATCTGCCACCTCGCAATTCTTCCCGTAAGCGCGGGCTTCTCGAAGATATACTTGATAGGATCCATCTTTGACACCAACCAAGTGGTGTGACTTAACATGTATTGCCTCAAGCGATGAGCGGCCCAAGCCAAGGCGCAACAGGTCTTTTCTAGTAACGAATACCTCGTCTCACAGTCGGTGAACTTCTTGCTCAAATAATAAATTGCATGCTCTTTCTTGCCAGTTTCGTCATGTTGTCCTAACACACAACCCATTGAATTTTCTAGCACGGTCAAATACAGAATCAACAGTCTGCCATGTACCGGAGGCATTAAAATAGGCGGATTCTGCAGGTATTTCTTAATCTTCTCGAAAGCTTCTTGGCAATCATCATTCCACTTAGTCTCTTGATTCTTGCACAGCAATTTGAAAATCGGCTCACATGTGGCAGTTAACTGGAAGATAAACCTGGAAATGTAGTTTAGTCTTCCGAGAAAACCCCGAATTTCTTTTTCTGTCTTAGGAGTAGGCATCTCGAGAATTGCACGCACTTTATCTGGGTCAACCTCTATCCCCTTTTGACTGACAAAAAAACCCCAATAGTTTTCCTGATCTCACCCCAAAGGTGCATTTAGCCGGATTTAACCTGAGCTTGAACTTTCTCAACCGTTCAAAGAGCTTCCGCAAATTAACAATGTGCTCTTCATCTGTTCTGGACTTTGCGATCATATCGTCCACGTACACCTCAATCTCTTTGTGCATCATATCGTGAAACAACGTGACCATAGCTCTTTGGTAAGTAGCGCCGACATTCTTCAACCCAAACGGCATGACCTGATAGCAGAACGTTCCCCAGAGAGTTGTGAAAGTAGTCTTCTCCATATCCTCAGGAGCCATTTTAATCTAATTATACCCCGAATACCCGTCCATGAAGGAGAAAAGGGAGTGCTGTGCTGTGCTGTCTACTAGGACATCAATATGAGGCAAGGGAAAATCGTCTTTGGGACTGGCACGATTCAGATCTCTGTAATCAACACACATTCTAACTTTTCCATCTTTTTTGGGCACTGGCACAATGTTAGCAACCCACTGTGGATACTTGGCTACGGCTAGGAAACCAGCGTCAAACTGTTTCTTCACTTCGTCTCTGATCTTTAAAGACATCTCGGGCTTCATCCTCCTTAACTTCTGTTTAACCGGAGGGCACTCAGGCTTGACTGGCAGCTTGTGCACCACTATATCAGTATCTAACCCGGGCATATCTTCATACGACCATGCAAAGACATCAATGTAGTCACGCAGGAGTTGAACCAACTTCTCATGCTCACTCTTTTTCATTGAAGTGCCAACCTTGACTTCTTTCTTTTCGCCCTCTGTGCCTAAATTGATGATCTCAATAGCTTCCCCATGTGGCTGAATAACCTTTTCTTCTTGCTCAACCATTCTCATAAATTCCGGTGGAGTTTCCCAATCATCCTCAGCATCCTCCTCAGCTTGATTAACGGGGTAATCAAAATTAACATATAAACCGCTGGCATCATTATTTTTAGAGGTATTCATTTTAGATCTGCATTTGCGGGAATAGAAAAGCAATGAACAAGCAAAAATAGAGACACAAAATGAAGACGCAAAAAGCTATTTTTATTCCTTTGAGAATTCAAAACTACATTTTATTGATAGATGATATCTAAAAGAAAACATGCATGCCCCTATGAAAATGTCCTAAGGCCTTGGGCAGAGCCAAAGGATTTGCATTACAAAGATCATTACTTTGAAATGAAAACAACAGGGAAATCAACGATCTTCCAGTTGCCAATTTCTTCTCCTGCCACACTTCGACGAACTAGGCCTCGATCCTCGCCTTCTTCAACTAACTCTTCCTCGATGACAGCTATCTGATTAGGGTTCAGCATGCCAGCACTCCTGAAATTTCCTTTGAGGTCATCTATGGGGACCATCATCAATCGGGGCTCTCTCCCCTGAAGCCTAGCCAATCTCTTCTCACGCTTTTCCTCAGCCACTCTTTTCTTATCAGCTGGAGTGGGCCAGTAACCTAACCCATATCTGTCCTTGTATTCTCGCAGATGCACAGGTGACAGAATTCCTTGCTCAGATCTTCCTAGCCCCTTCCCAATCTGATAGCCACTCTTCAGCATAACTTTCGCTACCATAATATCAGTATTGGACCACTTGGGTACCGGTACTGGGGATTCTTCACTTACGAACACAGCGTTCGCAATTTCTAGGGATTGAAAGGCGGATTCGAGGGATTCCTCTGCAGCTTCAATATAATGAGAGGGGACAGGTTTGCTGATTGTGAACTCTTCCTCCCCACAGACAACTACAAGCTTATCGTCGACTATAAACTTGAGTTTTTGGTGAAGTGTTGAAGGGACAGCGCCTGCTGCATGGATCCAAGGTCTCCCCAAGAGGCAGCTGTATGAGGATTCAATATCCATAATTTGAAAAGTCACACAGAACACCTCAGGCCCTACTTGCATTGGGAACTCGATTTCCCCTATGACTTCTTTCTTAGACCCATCAAAGGCTCTGACTAGGGTTGAGTTGGGTTTCATGTAGGAACAATCCACCTCTAACTTGTTCATCGTTGATCTGGGCATAACATTCAATGAGGATCCATTGTCAATGAGAACCCTGGAGAGTGTATATTCTCTGCACTTCACTGAGATATGCAACGCCTTATTGTGCCCCTTCCCCTCCGGGGTGAGTTCATCATCAATGAAAGTAATGTAATTAGATGCAACGATGTTCCCCACTATACCATCCAATTGATTGACAGTAATATCTTGGGCGACATGGGCCTCGTTCAGCACTTTAACCAAAGCGTCACGGTGGGCTTCTGAGTTTAGTAGTAGGGACATGATAGAAATTTTGGCTGGGGTGTGGTGTAGTTGATCCACCACTTTGTAGTCACTCTGCCGCATTATCTTCAAGAATTCAGCAACCTCTGGGTCTGACACCTTCCTATTTATCACAGGCTCCGGCTCTACATTATTTCCTTTTCGGATTCTCTCTTCTGTTGCCTTAGAAGGATCCTCTTCCTGAGCTTGGGGAACATACACACGCCCACTTCTAGTTACCCCACTACTTCCTGCAATATTGGTGATGTCAAGAGCAGCTTGAGATCTCGGAGCTGGAATTGGCACACTGTAGCTCCATGGGACATCAGTGTTCTTCTGGCTAGGAGCTGGAACTGGGATCACAATAGTCTTTGGTCTTGCCACAGCCGAATTCCGACTGTATGGCACCTCGATAGGTCTCTGCACATCTCTGCCCCCTTCTGATTGGAGGGTCAGAACGTCCTCCTCTCTCCCCTGTATACCCACCTGGATGATGTGGCGGTCCATCAGATCCTGTAACACCACCTTGAATGCTTCACATGCTCCTACACAGCTGACATTAGCACAGGCTCCTTTCTGAACACAGCCCATCCTAATAATCCCGCATTTGCACAATTCTGCATGAATGATTTCTAGGGGAGTCTGAATATCTTCTACTGATCTGATTAGGGACTGCTCTTTCATATCCATGATTGCATTAATGGCATGCTTCCCATGACCAGGCAGCGGGTTGGTCGTAATATTTGGATCCTCCTGCTTGAAAGTTATGCCTTTTTTGTCTATCAAGTCCTGCACCACTATCTTGAAGGCTTTGCAATCCTCCACAACGTGCCCAACCGCCCCTTCGTGGAAGGCACAGGTACTATTGGGGTTGTATCCTCTGAAGTAAGGTGGTTGAACAGGTTTCATGGGTCTTGTATTGATGAGCTTATTGGTGATGAGGTAGTTGAATAGGTCTGTGTATGACATGGAAATTGGGTCAAAGGTTGTTCTGTTTTGATAGGTCCTTTGGTGGTTGCTTTGGTTGTTGTTTTGGAATGGATGGGCTGTTTTTGGGGGAGTGGGGACTGGGATGTTGGGTGGCTGGTATGGTGGGCTGATAGTGATGGTATTGGTTTCCCCCTCTTTCTTTTTGGGAAAGCCGGGGAATGGCTTCTTTTGGGAACTTGTGTTACTTGTGGACCCCTGTGCAATCTTTCCACTTCTCAATCCGTTCTCCAATCTCTCTCCCACAATCACCACATCTGAAAAATTGGATGATGCACTGCTGATCAGGCGATCATAATATAGCGGTGGTAAGGTTTCCATGAACATAGAAACCAATTCTTTGTCTAAAAGAGGAGGTGTGACTTGTGCGGCCAAAGCCCTCCATCGCTGGGCGTACTCCTTGAATGATTCATTTTCCTTCTTGCTCATATTCTGCAGCTGTGTTCGGTCTGGCGCCATGTCCGTATTATATTGATACTGCTTGAGGAATGCATCTGCTAAATCCTTCCAGCAACGGACTTGGGATGGCTCTAACTTCATATACCAATTAAGGGATGCCCCGGCAAGGCTATCTTGGAAGCAATGAATTAGCAATTTGTCATCACGGGAGTAGGTAGACATCTTCCTACAATACATCGTTAAGTGACTCTTTGGGCCCTCTGTACTTGTCAAAATCGGGGACCTTGAATTTTGGCGGCAACACCACATCAGGAATAAGGCATAGGTCTCTGGCCTCCCTTGCCCTGGAGCCAAAGCCTTCAATCATTCTTAGTCTTTCTTCTAACATCTGGAACTGCTCTCTGGTCTGTTGGTGCTCAGCGGAATAGACTTGAGGGGAATGACTTATACCATAAGGAGGTGGAGGCATTGAGTGTTGAACCTGAGGGTAAACGGAGTTTCCAGATACGAAACCTTGAGTCTGTGGAAAGGCAGCTGGCTGTGGACTGAGGTTCTGAGGAGTAGGCTGAGGTATGACAATTGTATGTGGGATCTGAACCTGGGGTTCACCAGCCATTCCTTCTGACCCGACAGACGTTGGCCGTACATTCTCGTCTATTGCCCCGGGACCAGCTCCTGGGTTAGCCCCTTGATTTGGAGGACTATAACCCAAAGGAAGGCCATAAGGAGGCCATTGAGCAGCTTGAAAGTCGTTTCCATTCTTCAAGGACAACAGGAGTCTCATCATCTCGCTCATCTGTGCCTTCATGGCATTCATTTCGTTTCTCAACTCCGGATCACTTTGACTGGAGCTACCGGGAACTGAATGGTTCTGATTCTGTACCTCGGGGCGCTGGCCTGTTCCATTTCCATTCTCTGAGCCTGAAGCTGGAGGATTCTGATTCTCTGACTGAGGTTGACCGGGGTCACTCAAAATTGCCATTCCTCTGGCCTTTGAACGTGTCCAATACGGATGTGGTCGCACCAGCTTGCCTTATCTTCTGTTTGAGTTGAAAACATTTTTATAAGCAAAGGAGCAAATTAATGAATGCAATGCAATGCACATGATTATTTTTTTTTATGGTATTTGTTGTTTATTGCCGGGAATCACAGTGCAACTTGCTCTTGTCGTAGGTGTATGTTCGAATATTTTCAAGAACATAACGCGGCTGGGATCAACAAGTGAGATAAACGTACTTCATTCAAGCATCATATCATTCCAAGAACAAGATACAATATTCTTAAATGTGCAATACAACGCTTTGAAAAGAAAAACACAACATCCTTTAAGAAAAGAAAAATTACAATTTCCTAGTGAACATTCTAAAAAAGGAGAATTTAAATCTAAAAACCTATTGCCTTCATCTTCTCTCGGTTCTTCTCCTTTTTGTTAGCTGCAGCAGCTTCTCTTGCCCTTTCCATGAATTCCTCAGTCAGAGATCTGCAGTACTCCACGAATTCATATACTCGCACCGGAGTGTTGTAAGGCAGCATCTCAGCTTCTGCCTTTCTCAACCTCTTGGGAACATCCCTCACCGCCTGGTTAGCCAACCATGCCAATTTGGAGAACTTGTTCTTCCACTGCTGAATTTCTGCCCTCATCTCAACTATGATCTCTTTCTTTTCAATCCTACCCATTAGCTCGAGAAGACGGTATTCCCAGTACTGACTCTCCTCTCTTACCTGTCGGTAAGCATCACTGATGTGACTCAGATTCCTCCTTAGCTCATCTGAATTCTCTTGCTCCATCCTTAAAGCCTGCTGATACTCTCTAAGGATGTTCACAATTGCATCTCTATCTTGTCTGATGCACTCTATTTGACCTTCAAGCTCACACGTCACAGACTGAGACTTTTTCTTGAATTCCTCTAGTGATTCCTTTGTAGCTCTCTCACTTTGCGCAGACTTCTTGAACAACTTCCTCCATTCGTTTGCTCTAACCATGGCCTCACCCACCTTGGCATTCAATCTTTTCAACTCATCTTTGGCACCTTTCAGATATTCCTTCATTTTTTGATTACTTTCCTCTTCTTTCTTAAGCTTCTTGCTGCTTTCTTTAAGGGCTTCGGCCTTGCGTTCGTTTTCGTTCTCTAACTTTCTCTTCTCAGAAATTACTTTCCCCAACTCATCTTGTAAGGCTTTCTTTTCTTCTTCTACCTTGAACAAAACAGATTTGACCTCACTTAGTTCTTTGAGACTTGGAACGTGAAGCTCTGGGACTTCTTTCCCAACTGACGATGAATTCTGACGAGGCGGGCCAACACTTTGAATTCTTTGGTGAAGCCATTGGTAGAAAGTAACATCACCCGTTTTCTTTGTGATCTCCGTTTTATCCTTGTAAACTACACCTTCCCAAGCCTTTGAAATTTTCTGAAGCAAGCCTTGGTTCTTTGGATCTTCTTTATCGAGAAAGATTGGGGCCAACATGTCTTCAGTGGGTGCATTCTTCATAGGATACCCAAGCTGTCTGATGGTGAGAGAGGGATTGTAATTGATGCAGCCTTGGGTTCCCATTAAGGGTACATTCTGGAAATTGCCGCACCGGAACAGTATCGAAGGCCTATCTTTCCAACACGGATGATTGAACCAACAGACTTTGAGAGCACTGAGATTCTCTAAAGTGTGCACCCATTCTCGTGCACTTCTGGCTTCTGCATCACAACACAGGGCATATTCTACTAAGTCTGCGGCTTTCGTCTTATGAGTGACAACATGGTTGAGGAACCAGGTGTAGAGAACATGGAAAGAGCAAGCAACCTTCTTCTTTCCTAACACACGGTGATGAGTGAAGGAATAGTAGGTATCTGCAAGGATTGCTGGCACCGGGTTAATCAGATTTTCTTTACTTATGAATGCTAGAAAAATCCCAATAGCGGTCTCATCAATGAACTTCTCGTCCTGAGGGAAAAGGACGATCTCGAAAATAGTTAGGGCTAACAGCTGCTTGAAAGGACCCCACTTCTTATTCTGGGCATAAAACTTCAATAAACCTTCGAAATAACATAGCGGAAAACCCCTGATACGGTTCTTCCTTTCTTTATGAAGCTCTAATTCCTTCACACTGACTTGCAAGAACAAAGAGAGTCTCTGGTCTGAATACCGATGTTTCTGATATTGGTAAGGTGCTAACTCTGACTTTGAGAACCCCAGAATCTGTTCATACTCCTCGAGAGTTGGTGATAACTGAAAGTCCTTGAAGAGGAAGCATCGAATGTCCGGATCATAGAATCGGCTCAGGGCCATAATAGCACTCTCTTGGACATCTAGTTGTAACAATCTGAGGAGGTTACCATAAGCCTTCCCGAATAGATCCCTCTCTTCCGACTCCATCAAGGAAACAAACTCTTTCAAACCCTCTACATCTATTCTCCTGACAACCGGAAACCTTGAATTAAGTACAATCTCGCTTCTTGATCCCATGTTGCTTTATCTTTCCCACCTAAGACAAGATTCCAAGTTACTTTACAATCCCGGCAAACAACTCAGATGCATGACAAACGATTTTCAAAATTGGGTTTTATTTAAGGCAGATGATGCAAATGGTGTAATGATGCAATTATGCAATGACGCGATGATGCTTCTTTTTTTGTGTTTTTGCAGAAAGAGGATATTTACAGGTGGTAATTTGAAAATTTTCACACTATATGCCACCTCATATAGGCATTTATTGAAAAGGAAAAGCATATCTTTTTTTGATTTTTCGAAAATTTTGAAGGAAAAAAATGATTGAACTGAATGCAACAATGCAGCACACCATTTGGAAGGCCTTTGTGACCTAAAAAGGGGGTAGAACCTATGATCTAAGGCATGTTAGGGATAATCTTCTCATGCAGCTCTATTCACACCCTCACAAAGGTTATCAGAGCCACGGTCCCTCTCATGAAAATCCCCGTAAATGCAGCAAACTGCTAGATACGAAGCATCATGAAAGAGCACAATTCTGATCAAAACTTTCGCGAGTAGCCAAACGGACAAAGGTCCTGATGGGCTCTCACTACTCGAATCCACTCATCCTAAGGTACTCTAACAGACCTGGGTTATGGTCTCTTTCTCTTAAAAACTACCCCTCCTGCAAATGAAAATCCAGAACGGTCCAGACAATAGAAAGCAATAACATGTCGTCTACCCTAGGGTTCAATACCAATCAAATACAACTCATCTAGGGTGCCGACAGCAATAGAAGTAACTATCTATTATATTAAACAAGGGCAAACATAGAAGAAGAATGCATATGGATGCAACATGCTTATGAAAAAGAGGAGGAATAGAGGCAAAGCAAGATGTTTAAATCAATCCCACAAACCAACACACTTAACTAATTAGGCTTGACCCACTTTTGAAAAAAATGCTTTTCTTTTTTCTCCCCAGTGGAGTCGCCAGCTGTTGCGCTCGAAAAAGTCCCCAAGAGAGAACCTTCCTCGTTCGCAACTTTTCCTAAGACAATGAAGCCGCCACCAATATTTATTAAGGAAAATATTAGGAAAACCTTTTTTTGGAAAGCGATTGGTCTTGCGAAACTAGAGAATAGGGTTTGGGGGTCGGTTACGCGCAGGGAAGGTGTTAGCACCCCACACGTCCTCTCTACTGAGAGGGAACCTTTAATTAAATGTGTGGTTTTAGTGTGTTGACTCGAAAATACTTAATTTTGCCTCTCTACTCCTTATTGAAAAATTCTTAATGAAAATCTTTATTTATTATGAAAAAGAAAAGAGGGAAGAATGGTTTTTTAGAAAAAAAACGCTTGACGGGACATGGCCCGCTCCTACGTATCTCCCGGTGCGATGGAGAACTCAAAGCTACGTAGTTCTTCTTTATCCTGAAAAAAGGTTTTTGTCTTTTATCTTTTTAGTGAGTTTTCGAAATAGGACGAGCATTTAATTAGTGAATGATTAAACTAACCAAGGTTATGGGTAATCACCGCTAAGTACTCTTGAAAATGAGAGTCACTACCGCCAGTCGGACGAACAAAAGCTCTGATTGACTATTAGTAGCGACTCGTTTTTATTTGTTCTTTAGAAAGGGGTTTTCGAAAGAGATTGATTGGCACGAATGATCAAACTAACAAAGGTTATGAGTGATCATCGCTTGTTGTTCTTTTAGGAAAAAGACATTGCTACCAATGGCTAGACGAACAAAGGTTCTGATTAGCCACTAGCGGCAATGGGTTTGAAAATGATTCTTGAAGGGAGAATGTTTTTGTTCTGAAAACGATCTTGGCTTGCGAAAGTGATTCTTTTTTTGTTATGAAAATAACCCTTTTCTTTTGTTATGCAAATGCTAAAAAATTTTATGGTTGCGCTTGACGAGAATGTGACTCGCTCCTACGTATCCCAAATGGGAATCAAGGCGACGTAATTCTAATTGAAAAAGGTTCGTGCGTTGGTATTTTTAATGCAGGGGTTTTAGGACTCTTGAACTGTATAGCTCATTCGTCCTAAAACGCTGACTAATCTAGTTGTACAACTGACTTAGTCCCCTACTTTTTGAAAATGTTTTTTGAGTTTTTTGAAAAATGATTTTATGTGAAGTGTTTTTTTGTTGACGTTTGGAGGACAATCGTAAGGATTAAACGAGCAAATTTTGAGTAGTCACCATAATATGAGAAGATTTATTAACTATTAAGGAAATATTTTGTTTTTTTTGGAATTAATTTGCTACTAACTTTTGGTTGAGAAATTCATTTGTTAGCAACCGAAAGGTTTTAGGAGAAACAAAAAGAAAGATTAATTCATCTAAAGAAAATAACAATTTGAGTCTAAGTCATTATGGTTTTGATGACCAGCATTAATGTTATTAAAATGGCATTAACACATTTGCATACATTATGTCATTTCCAACAAAAAAAAAACGTTGTATCCTAAGGAATGTACCCAATGGAATATCTGACTAATAAATGACAATTAGATATAGAAGATTTGTATATGATGAAGCAAATTATAAACAGCAAACTAAAATGAAGAGGAAAACGTTAACAGCAACAATCATAAACCCAAAACATTCTACCTACATGGAGATAAATAAAAAAAAAATTCATAGACAGTAAATTAAAATTATAAAGAATATGAAATGAAGAGCGCAACCAATAAAATCATAAACAATCAAGAAAACTAACAGAAAATTACCACAACTTTTGAAGAAGGATGAGTTTGTTCTCTTAGATCTCACCAACAACAACAGAATAAAAACTATGAAAATTTTATGGGAGAAAAGGAAAACGAAAAGTAAAAAAACGAAAAATCTCTCTCTCACTATTTCACTGAAACTTTCTAGAATCCATTCTTTGCTCCTCTTGCTCCTGGATCGCTCTCAAGGTTTCGACCTTTCCCACTTTTTTCTTCTAAAAATCGTGCCCTTTCTTCAACGATTTGGCCTCCATTTATACTAAACAAAACGAACTTCTGGTGGTACGCTTTCCCCTCCGTTTTTTCATTGGTCCTTGCACTCACATCTAAGGTTCTGTGTAATTCTCCACGAGTTCTCTTTAAAACCGAAGCCACCCATGAAAAACTGAGAAGAAAAACATGTGAACCACTGATCTATTGTGAGACTGATGGTTCTTTGAATGTTGATGACGAAAAAAAGATATTTCGTGTGAGAGAGGAGAGAAAGAGGCACCAAAAATGGTGATTTCGTGTGAGAGGAGAGAAAGATGGCGTGTGAAGATGGAGAATCAAAATCAGAAGTTGTGGAAGAAAGAGAAAGAAGAGTGGACGGCTAGGGCTTGATGGGAGAGGTGGAAGTGATGTGTTTTTTTTTTCAGATCTGATGGAAATGAGGAGTTTCTTTTTAGGGTTTCTGAAGTGAGGCAATTAGGTTTTGTGAGTGAGGGAGGGAAATAAGGCAATCCGGGTCAGGCCAGTTCGCATGGGCCTCTGGCAGTGAGCCCAATTCGCTGTAACACAAATAAACATAAAAAAAAGTCACTTACACCCCTTTTTTTTTACTAAATCGCCTCTCCCTTTCTCTTTTCTTGTTTTTTTTCTTTTACTTTCTCTTTTATACCATTAAATATATTTACTAACTAAATGGGAAGTAAAGTATAACTTGAAAATGAATTTATATTTTTCAACTTTTACGAAATAAGATATATAACGACAAAGAAGAAAATCATTATTATTTTTGGACGGACAAAATTGGGGTATGACAACACTTAATTACTATCAAGGCAAACAAGATAATAGAGCACCAAAGAGTGAATCATAAGTGATGAGTCCTCACAGGATATGTATAAGTAATGCTCTATATCACTCAAGTGTCTAGGCTTGTGTTTACTCTCATATATATATATATATATATATATATATATATATATATATATATATATATATATATATATATATATATATATATATATATAAAGCACATCATTTAGAGTTAGCACTACCATATGCTTGACAAGCTTCTAACATCCACACTTAAAAACACATGCACATAATATGAAAAGGTCTTTATAAGAGTTGTAATGGGGTCAAGGTCAAGGTGGGATAATTCTAAGGTAACTAGGCTAAAAAGAATCAAAGGATAAAGAAGCAATGAAAATCAATTGTAAAGTGAGCATGAGAGGGTCCAACTTCAACAAGATATGACTAACTTCTCTATTTTGATACTTCTCCCCATAACTCTCTTCACACAACATTCACTCTTCTTGATACAAAAATAAAAAGATACACTTCTTTTTTCTTTTCTTTTGACTTTTTTTCTTTCTTTCTTTCTCTTTTTATTTATTTTTGGGGACTATTTTTCTATACAAATGTACTTGCCAAACTTTCCGCTGAGAACCCAAGAACTAACCCAAGTGAGAACCACAATTGCAATAATTTGGGCACCCCACACACTTATGGATTTAACAATTTTCAATTCAAAGTTCTTTCACCCTCTAAGATTGAGTAATAACATTGTTTTTCACTTTTAGACTTGTAATGATTTATAAAACAAATAATGGGATAAAAATGCTCAAAGAGGCTTACACAAAGGGATAAATTCATGGTAGGCTTATTTGGCTAGTAGCTAAGAAAAGAACAAATTTGCCTAGATCATTTCAATTATGCATGTGTACAAGTGATTCAACATGAATCAAGTCAAGTTCTAGAGTAACTAACTAACATGAGTGAGTCACACACAAGAAAGAAGAGAATGGCAAAATGTAGTCCATCCAATAAAAGGCTCAATTCTCACCAGGGACACTGACTATCATAAATGATGCAAAATCTAGTGCCTTATATTCAACTTATTATACCAAGAGCAACAAGAAATCAATCAAGTCATGTCAAAACACCTATGATCCTAGAATGATGAAATCACTCGCAACTTGTACAAACCAAGAACTCATGGATGAACATGCTAAAATAACATTTTTTTTATTTTTTAAAATGAGGAAAACTGAAAAACAAACCAAAAACTAAAAGAAAAAGAAAAAACTACTAAGCTACTAAAAGACACCCCCTCACACTTAAATCATACATTGTCCTCAATGAAAACAACAAGCATAAAATAAGAGTAATAAGGAGGAGGGACGCCCTGGTCCAACTGCAGTGTAGGTGGGATGTTCTAATGAGAGTTCTACTAAGGTTGGATCTTCAAGTGCGGAACTCTCATGGAAGACTTTGAGGCGCTGTCCATTGACTTTGAAAACTTTATTTGTTGCCTCACTTTTAATTTCCACTGCACCATGAAGAAAAACATTAGTAATAACAAACGGGTCAATCCACTTGGATCGATGTTTCCCAGCCATGTTAACAGGGTCAAGATTAGTATCAAAATCAAAGAGATTATGGCTAAATATGCTATCACTATCAAGTTAAATCAAAAGAAAGGTATGCAAAAAAATTTGGATTTTTTCAAAGATATGAAAAACTAAAAACAATTAAAAAGAAAATATAAAAGAAGGAATTCAGGATTTTTCGGCCCAATCTCCCTTTTAGGCACATCTATATGATATTGCTTGATTTTTTTCGGATTTTTGACCAATTTTTGGTGCAATCAGAGAAGGTCCCTTGAAAGCCGATTTCTTTTTAGAAACCCTAAAATTCAACAGAGACAGCGCCTGTGACCTGTAACAAAACCTGAAAACTCAACAAAAACACAAACTAAAATGTTAGTACTGTTAGTGGGGTCCTGAAGTTGACAATCTCTAATTAGAGGTCCCCGACAACGACGCCAATTTGATCGGCGGTCGTACGCAGGTCAAAATAATTAGAAAATATTAAAATGTAGTATCAAGGTGAGTTAACCTTGGTTGTCTCACAAGAACCTCTAAGATTAAGATTACCAACAACAAGCACGAAATTAACAATAAAAAGGGGGCGTTTGATTGGAAAACAATTGGCGAGAGACAATCAATTCACCGGTTTCAGTGTGTGCTTCTCGAATTTATCTTAAGTTCTAAAAAATAACATCTCTAAGGATATCTAATTCTAGATTGATATAAACTAACTAGGACAAGAGTTAATTAGTTTATACGAATTCACACAGTTTCAGGAAAGCGCCAAAATAGTGGGTTCAATCGGTCACGAAATGGACAAGCACCATTCAAAGCATACCCAATATCATAACAGAATGCATGTCAATCCTCTATCAATTTCTATTCGAATTGAATAAATTAAGCATCCAAATAACTCGAAATAATAAAAGATTATGAAACGAGATTGTATACAAGCAAGCGCGTACACAAACGAATTGCGTTTTGCAAAAACAGAATTCGAATGATTCAAGCAAAATAAGAAGAACTGAAATTGCAACCATTAAGAACAAAAACGAAATTGATAGAGACGAATTAGAAACTTAGATGAAATATCATAAACAATAAAGAACCGAACCTCAAAATCCGTATAGCGACACCCGTTCACCAATGAATTGACTTCGGTTAAAAGCTTCCCTAGAGGTTCGAGCTCAAAGACGTAAAATTGAAAAGTACGAATGCGTAAGATAGCCAAGACGGCTCTGAAAAGTGTATTTAGTCTTAGAGAAAACGAAAAACCTAAATATCTAAACGGGTTCTATGATAAAAACTCATTAACAAACTAATATTCGGCCCAAAACCCGTTTTACACAGTACTGCTTCAGTAATTCTCAGTTTTTACCTTCAAGACTTCAGAATTGTGTTTCGAGCTCAACAGAATAATTGTAGCTCTATTCCTTAACTTTCCAACGCATGCTCGCACGCCTCAATTAGATAATCACAGCCAAAGATATGGCCTGCAGCGTAGACAGGGGTCAATATGCAATAAAAACAAGAATTAATAAAGAAATTGTTATATTGCTCAAATAAGACCCAATGTCTAGAAACGTGCTAAGACTTAAATATTAGGAACAGAACACAATCAAAAAGACCAAGTGAAAAGCTATAAAGAGTACATTAAAATGCACTGATCAACCCCGCTCTACCGATAACACGGAATAAAGCCCCCTTCTTCTTATCCTTTGACCAAGCTATCATCCTTTTTTTTGGTCTCTTAAGATTCGATATATTCATTAAAACCGGGCGAAGCCCAAATCTGAGTACATGAGTAAACATACAAATAGGCCCAACCCACAACATTAGTTGGACAATACCAAACAGGCACCCACTACCCACTAGGAAACCCGCCCTTGAACAACTAAGTAAATTGAAAAACCCGGTAGATCAACCACTTACATCAAAAAGGAAATGCGATAATTCACTCTCAGAGAAGCTCACCAACGTCTAACCCTAAACGGCAACGCAAACAACATCATGCATCATCTTCATCTTCACAAGCTCTTCTCTCCAAATCCAGAACAGACATCAACAATGGAGGAGGATACGACACCCAATTTCTGTTCAATTCATTCTTTGAAGCCAGACTCGCCACCATGTCCGCAACTAAGTTACCTTTTCTGTTGACCCAAAGAAAACCCATTGAGTTGAAATTCTTTGAAAACTCTTCAATATCTTTGATAATACAGTCTAATTCCTTCTTCTTCTTGTTTTTTCTACAGGCTTCAATCAGATCCATGCAATCAGATTCAAACAACACATCAGAGGAATTTAGGGAGACTACAAGAGCCACCGCTTTTCGTAATGCTATAGCATCGGCCACAATCGCAGAGTACTCGAAGATATTTGTGGTAGATCCTAAAATAACCCTACCATTCTTGTCTCTGCACACGATTCATGTATTACCTTTACTTGAGCTCCCAACAAAATGAGCATCTAAATTGAACTTAAGGCTATTGTTTCTGGGTGGTCTCCATCTCACCATGGAGATACCCGAAGAGGGATATTGGGAATTTCCTAGGGTAGCAGTAGCTTTCTGAGAATTGAATTCCTTAAGAGAGTGTTTCACCATTAGAATCACTTGCATAGGGTTAGGTCTCTGATCTTCAAATACCATAGCATTTATAGATTTCCAAATATTCCACAGGGTAGTCAAGATGACTTCACAGCTATCATGATAGGACTCATAGTTTAAGTTTGTAGGATCCTGGAATTGGTCAAGCCAAATAAGCATAGTTGTAGTATTTTCCAGAGTTGGCACAGGGCATACCTGGAGACTAAACCAAATAGGTGAAGTCCAGGGACACAGTCGGAAGAGATGCTCCATTGTTTCCTCATCAACTTTGCAAACTGGACATTTAGTATCTTTAGTGATTCTTTTATTGAACATATTGACCTTTGTAGCAATAGCATTCTGCTTGATTCTCCAGCTAAACTCCTTGACACTCTCTGGAACATTAGCTCTCCATATATTAACCCATGAATCCTTAGAGTGGTGAAGAAGGGTTTTTGTTGACAACTTTGATAGCTTCATTGAGGCACCAATACCCTGATTTGACTGAATAATGACCATTATTTGAGTGAGGCCAAATAAGACTATATTCACAGTTAGTCTACCCCATTGAGGTTTTCATAACTTCAATGGCAGAGATAGGAGTTAAAGACTTTCTCAGCTCATTTATATTCCAAGTCTTAGAATCATGGTCAATCAGATCACTCACTCTATTAACCGTACACTCAGCTTTAACCTCCACTGTAGACCCATTAGGCAGCCACTTATCCTCCCTGAGATCAATCTTAGAACCATTTCCAACTATCCATCTGCCTTCTTTCTTTAGAAGATCTTTCTCATGCAGAAGGCTTCTCCATGCCCAAAAAATCCCTACTTTAGGTTTGTTGTTCCTTGGTTCAAACTCTTAGGTCCTAGCCGTGGTTTCGGCCAGGGGTTTGAGCAAGTTCTTCGATTCCTTTGTTCTTCAAGCGATTGCGTCAATGAGGAAACTCTACTCCTTGACTGTGGGTATCCTGACTCCTCTAGAAAGGGCCAGGTTAGGTAAGAGGGGACTGTGAGGGTTGGATTATACTACTTGCTAATGCATAAAAGATAAAGATAAAGTGCGATAAAAGAATATAGATAAAATAAACGTAGAGTTTTTGATTGATTGATGTGTGTCTTTTCTGTACAATTACTCTCCTATTTATATACATAGGCCCTCGTCGGCCATTAACACAACCAACATTTGCCTACCGTTGGATCAGTCTAAGATCAACGACTATCATTGTTCCTAGGCCCTAAGGAGGCGGAGTAACCACCCACGATCTCACTAGCACGGTTAGTGGGGTGAACTCCCTCACTCCGCTCTTCAAGGCTTCGCTCCTTCGCTTGATCTTCAACTACTCCCACGTTCCATCTTCGTGCATGTCTCTTACGTGCCTTCCAAGTAAAACCGCCTTACCACAGCCACTTGGTTCACTCAGCTAATCCTTCGCCCTCAAACAGTAACTCAGGCACCCGAGCCTACCCTGGCTGTGGCATTCTATAGGCTGAGGCTGTACTCTCCCTCGGTCTCGCTCATTGCTCCTCGGGCTAACCCATTCCTCGGGGAGTTGTCTAGTGATATTCCCCGAGGGCTTCCCTTGATCATTTTCTAAGGCAATTATCTCTTAAAATTCTTGTCTAGTGACCTGCCTTAGTACTCCAGCTCCACTGCCTTCTTCATTCAATCCTCGGCCTACGACCTAATTATTTTTGGGTGTTAACAAGGTTTCACAACCCAAAAATTCTGTCTACTACAATAGATACCTCTAAGAATGGCTGCCCAGTAATCATTAGGACTTTGTAAACACCTCCAGGCTTGTTTAGAGAGTAGAGACGAATTCTGTTGAGAAAACCTTTTGAAGCCAAGACCTCCTTTATTCTTAGGTTGACACATGAAATCCCAACTCTTCCGGTGAATGCCCCTCATTCTGACCTTTGAGCTCCACCGAAAGTTAGCCACTGCTGAGCATAAAGTTTGGCAGAAATTCTTAGGTAACCTAACAATGGCCATTACATAGGAGGGAATGGCTTGAATAATAGACTTAATAAGAACCTCCTTTTCTGCTTGAGATAGAAAATTTTCCTTCCAGTCCTCTAGTTTTGATAGAACTCTTACCTTGATCCATTGCAAAGCCTGTCCTCTAGAGTTACCCCATTCAGCTGGGATTCCCAAGTACTTACCAGGGGAATCCCACAATGGAATATTGAGAATAGTAGAAAGGGTCATCTTGAGATGCATAGACACTGATTTGCCACAAATAAGGCCAGACTTTTGAAGGTTGATTCTCTGACCAGACACTAAAGTGAAGGAGTTGAGAATTTGAACAACTTGGTAGATCTCCTCTTCAGTAGCTTTGCTAAAATTTAAGGCATCATCTGCAAAAAAATAAGTCGGTTAGAATAGGGGCTCTAGGAGCGAAACTCAAACCATGAATGTTCCCATTAGAGCAAGCTCTAGTTATTAGCCTAGACAAGACATCAAAAACCAGATTAAACAGGTAAGGGGATAGGGGATCCCCTTGCCTAAGATCCCTACCAGGAATAATGACTCTACTTCTAGACCCACTGACTTGATACATATATCTGACAGAGTTAACCAGAGACATTATTAGAGACACCCAATTGACACTAAAACCAAAAGAGATTAGGGTAGCCCTAAGGAAATTCCAGTCTACTCGATCATAGGCTTTTCATATCCACTTTTATAGCAAAACCCTTCATAGAAGTAGAGGACTTCATCTTAAGAAAATGGAAGCCTTCTTGAGCCACAATAAGGTTATCTTGAATCAATCTACCCCAACAAAAGCACTCTGGTGAGGGGAGATCAGATTGTTCAGAAGAGGTTTGATTCTCCCCACAATCACCTTAGATATCACTTTGTAGATTAAGTTACATCAACTAATAGGCCTTAGATGACCAATAGCTTCAGGGTTAGGCACTTTAGGAGTGAAAGAAACCAGAGTGTCATTTACATTGTCACCAATAAAACCATTAGAGAAGAAACAAGTAATGGCTTCTATCACATCTTGTTTCACAATTTTCCAATTTTTCTGAAAGAAATCTCCATTGAGCCCTGTAGCGACCGAAAAATCCGGGTGAGGATTCCTCGAAGGTTCATAAATGAAGCCGCCACCAAAGTTTAATTATCAGGGAAAACATTGGAAAATCCCTTTGAGTTTGGATAAGGGTCCTTGAGACCAGATTTGGGTTCGGGAGTCGGTTATGCGTGGGGAAGGTATTAGCACCCCACGACATCCTTCCTAAGGAAGGTTACCTGCTAACTAGTTGTAGGAAAGGATATTAACTTTGAAAATGTTTATTTTACCCTTTTATTGTGAATTGAAAAGAAAGAAGACTTAATAAAAAAAAAATAGTTTTTTTGTGCTTGACAGGAGTGGGCCCCTGCTCCTACGTATCTCCAGGTGCGATGGAGAAATCAAAGCTACGTAGTTCTTGGGTAGAAAAAGTTTGTTGGTTGATGTTTTTTAATATAGGGGTTTTAGGATTAATGAGATGTACAGCTCATCCGTCCTAGAACGCTGACTAACCCGTCTGTACAGTCGGCTTAGTCCCCTATTTTCGGAAAATAGAGTTTTTGGAGTTTGGAAAATGATTTGAAGTGTGTTGGTTTGATTTTATTAGAATAGGGATTTTAGGGCTCTTGAGTCGTACGGCTCATTCATCCTAGAATGCTGACTAACCCGACTGTACAGTCGACTTAATCCCCTATTTTGTTCTTGAAAATATTTCTTTATTTATGAGAGGAAAAGGAATATTTTGTTTTTGTTTTGAATATGAACGAAAAGTTAACAAAAAAGAAAAAGAAGAAAAGTGCAACTAGTGAAAAATATTTATCATGAATATTTAAAAATAAACTAATTAAAAGAAAAATAAAAATAAAAAAGGGAGGGGGGGGGGAGAGGGAGTGAGCGAGAGCTTCGTTAGGAGAGGGAGAGAATGTGTTTAGTGTTCTTGTTGAATCACTGCGGTGTGCTTTTCACTGTGGACAATGCCTCCTTTTATAAGTGAAGGGTTAGATGAAGAGACTTGTTGGACAAGTTGACTTGCTGGGCAAGCAGATTGTTGGGCTGAAGTAGTGTGGACACTACAAAAAACGGAACGGATTGCGGGGGTTTTTAAGTCGTTTAGCGGGGGTTTTAAACCCCCGCAACGTATTCTGCGGGGGTTTTAAAAAACGCCGGAGAATCAAGTGCCGCAATCTGTTTGCGGGGGTTTTAAAAAAACGCTGGTATCGGTACTGTTAGCGGGGGTTTTACTGCGGGGGTTTTTAACCCCCACAATTAGTGGAGGTTTTTTTGAGGGGGTTATAAACCTCCCTAACCCGAGTGATTTGTAGGAGTTTTTTTTTTAGATAAGCTGTAAGAGTTTTATTTTTGTGTAGATTTTTGATTGCCATATAATTTATAGGACTTTTTTGTGGGGGTTACAACCTCCTATTAGAGACAATATTTCTTTTACTATTTGAGAATTTCTTTCCTTATCTCATTACAATATTTTTATCGCTAATGACTATACATACATCTTACATAACACTTCCTAAACTGAATCAAAAAACTGAAAATTTCATTAAAAATATAATTGTGATAATATAAATGTAATGTCAAATATCTAAAATATTTGATATCATCCAACTCAAAAACATAATAAAAAGAAAACATTGTAGCTCAAATATCTATTGTCAGACAGCTCAAAATGATAATAGCATCAAAGAAATCCTATACTAAAGGATCCTAAAACTATTAAGTGTTGCTAGCACCGAATGATCCACTTGCATCCATCGGAGAATGAGGCTCACTTGCATGATCACTTGCCTGAAATAACAAAAGAAAAGCTTTAATTATATTTACAAGTGTGTGATAACTAAATAAAGGCATTCTACCGGATATCAAAGATAAAGCATATATATTTACATGTGCAACAAGCTTTAATTATTTTAACTCAAGTAGCTAGCTAGATATAAAAAACCATGATGCTATTGTCTAGATTGCGGTTGTAAACCTTTTTTTAGAACCTAGTATCTGATTTGATTATCAAATTTCCCCTACTCAGCTTATCATTATTACTGTGCTCCAGGCAATGCACAACATTTGGAGCAACCAGTTAGTACTTGTGATCCTTATAGTAATCCTCAAGCACAAGAGATTGTTCAGTTATTGCCTCATCCTATATGGGGTGAATATGGCTATCCAATTAAAAAAGGTGATGGTTGGGTTGGAGATGCAAAGACATGGGAACTTGATGTTGGTGGGCTAGCAAGTAGACTCTCAGAATTATCATTCTGAATGTTATGTAATGATTATGTGACTCTGAATCTATCATTTTGTTTGTAAATGCTCATCTTGTTACTAAAGTAAATCCAAAGATGGAGATATCCCTGTAGAATGGTACTAAAGTAAATCCAAAGATGGAGATATCCCTGTAGAATGGTACTAAAGATGGACTGGTTAAGAATGACAGATTATCTCTTCTTTTCTCTCATATAGTGAGAAAAGATTTTTTTGCAGGGATTGAAGTGGAAGCCTTTCTTTACAGGGCTTTCCTTCCACTGAAATGCAATTAGATCACAAAGAAAAGTCAGATTCTTGAACCATATAATATCACAATAATATTTGTCTTAAAAAAAGGAACTCACCAAATAAAGGGGATATGCAAAGATGGGGAAAGGCAAAATGAATCTCGTAAATCATGTCATGATGTCTAAATTCATGTAAACATTCTCTGTCAACTGAGAATATGACAGAAACCAAGGACCAGTCAGTCCAGTCAATGATGACACCTCATATAACACATTTACTATTGAAGATATCATTTGCTACAAAGGTGATGAAGAAAACCATACTGGAATCAATATAAATGGCCAGACCTCAGTCATATTGGAAACAAATCATATTTGAACCAAATACATATATTAAGAAAAAGGAATCAACAATATAAAAAATGTTTCCAAAATGAGAGCTACAATAAAGAATCCAATAAGGTAGTAAGGTCGTGTGAAGGTGGGAGGAATCCAATATATCATTGTAGAAATCAATAAATTATCAACTATAAAATTATATATTTGGTATTAGAATTGAATACAAAAAATTGTTGTTGTGATAGCATTTAATAGTCCAAATCAGAATATCATTGTAGTGATACCTTTTCATAGGTTCCAACATTATTGATAAACAGGAAAAAGAATAGAAGAGAAAGGTATTTAATAATCAGTCTTACTTTGATAGCTTGCATGACCATCAATGCAATGAGCCCGCCAAATAGCTCTCCTGCAAATAACGAAACCTAATGAAACTTGGTGCAAAGCTCACTGAAATTAGATAGAACAAAATATGCCCATGGCTGAGGCCTGATAAAAAACCAAGTGGCTATTGAGTAACAAAATGATAAGGTAAACCTTCAAACCTCTTTCCTTCACAACAATGGAAACCCATGGAAATTTGCTTTCACTCGGTTCCTAAAAATAATTTTGAAAAGAAATAATTGTTTAAACAGAGTGATTATGGATGGAGGAAACCTGGAAAAAACCTAAACCAGTAAAATTAAATAAGCCCTATGACTCAATAGAAAACAATTAAGAACCCAAATGAAACATTGAATATTCCAGGAATGTCCAAAGGGAGCACACCTTTTCTCGTATAGTTTTTTATTTCCACAACAAAGAGGGTGCCAACTTCTCGCTGCAAAGAAGCATCGAAGAACTGATTGGCTGAAAGAAGACAACAATATACAAAAAAAAAGATGAAAAAGAAGGAGAAATCAACAGCAAAAGGATCAAATCATGTGAAATCAAAACCCATGAACCTCTTGCGAGACGAATCGAAGAAACCCCAAATCCGAATCGAAGAAACCCCAAATCATCTCGTTGCTATGATCCACACGGATCTTGAGACGATAATGACAACCAAGGAGGACGGTGTGGAATCTGCATAAAATCATTTTAGGGTTTTGCAATCAGTGAAATTTGAGACAAATTAAGAAAATTAATAGAATACCTGAGTAGAAGAAGGTTGTAGCGGTGAAGAGGCAGAGATACGACGGTGAACGGCCTAGAAACGGCGGAGGAAGGCGGAGGTCGAGGGAGGAGAGTATTGCTGAGATTGAGAAGTTGGTTTACGATTTGGGGAAATGTGAGGGCGCTGGTGGGGGAGGATGATGGGTGTGGGTGGAGGGTGAGGGTGGGGAGTGTGGGTGGAGGGCGATGGTGGGTGGAGACGTGGAGGGCGATGGTGCAAGGGAAGCGTACGAAGGAGAAGAGTGAGAATAGAAAGCGTATGAGGAACGTGAATGCAACGAGAAGAGTGAAGTTTTTTTTTTTGTGAAGCAGTCAAAGTGAGAAGAGGGAACGTGAAACTGATGGGAGGGAAACAGGTTTAGCGAAATTTTTTTTTTTTATTTTACATTTAGCGGGGGTTTTTCTTGACATTCAACGGGGGTTTTAAAACCTCCGTAAATTGAATCAACATTTTCAACTTCCTGACCGAGGGGTTCCTTTTTTATTGTTAAACTGAGGGGGTTTTTAAAACCTCCGCAATAAAACCCCCGCTATTTGATCCATTTTTTTGTAGTGGGAGACTTGTTGGGCAAGTAGGAGTGTAGAGGCTTGTTGGGCCGTTGGTTGCTGATGTGCGGGCTCTCAATCTCTCAGCTCTACAAAGCTATTTTTTTACTTTTACATCCCTGTACCATTTTATTTATTTGTAATTTATTTTTTATTTTGTAACAATCCTTTTTGATTTTGTAATTTTTGATATAAAAGAGTCCATAAAAATATATTTTTGGATTTTCTTTATTTTATATTTTGTTTTGTCTTTTTAACAAATAAACAATAAAATTACAGTTTAAAACATAAAAACTGAAAAGTCCATATTATTCTATTTTGTTTAAGATATTTTAAATTAGTCGGACAAAATTAGGGTATAACAGCCGCCCCTCTTTATTTATATTCCGTAGAAAAAAATGAAGGGTTTTCAAGATTTCATAGTAGGAATAGAAGTAAAGATAAAACAGACGCTAATTTTTCCGTTTAGTAGAAAGCTGAGGATGATGAGTTAGGGAAATGAGGGACGATTAACACTTGGCGTGTTAACCGAGAATAATAAAGAAGGATCACTGGGGATCTGAAGGAGCACTCGGGCTCTAAAAGAGCATTTGGGCTCTAAGGGAGCACTGGGGCTCCATGGGGTTGCCTAAACCCTGAAGGACCACTTGGGGTCCGAAGGTGCACTGGGGCTTTGAAGGACCACTGGGGGTCCAAAAGAGCACAAACAAGCAATCGTACTAGTAAAATGGTATGCTCGGGGGTGGCCTTTTTCGAGTGGCCGGAGGGGCAAGATCAGGTCGTTGACCTAATTTGCTCACCTCAAAGGACGTCCACCATGTCTTAGGCTGACACAGCTAGTCTGAAGGACCTGGGGTCGGATGATCCGTCGCGCTCAATGGCGACATAGTGATCTTGAGGGTAGAGTCCGAAGTCGTTGCTTTGACATACTGGGTCGAACTGAACTGATGGACCTGGGGTCGGATGATCCGTCGGTTGCTCGATAACGCGACGTGCGATCTGGAATGAATGACCATTGAAGGTCTGAAGGTGCACTGGGGCTTTGAGGAACCGCCGGGGGTCCGAGACTCTGAATTGTGATATGAGACCAGTGCTTGTAGCACTGACTTTGAGGAAACAAAGTATTGGGATAGACACATGGCGTACTTGCCTAGGACATACCTAATGAATGCATTTACCTGAAAAGGGAAAAGCTAACTATATTTGGCATGTCTAAAAATGCGATGGATGATGCATGCGTGCAATATGGGTATGCGAAATGGTAGGTGTTCGATGGGATGAATGAAACGTGGCGGATGATGTGAGTCGAAGTTGGTGGAACATGGAGGTTGACAAACAACGTATGTGAATGCAGATAAGATATGAATGTGATTGTGCTGATTAATGATGAATGTAATGGAATGAGCGATTTTTTCCTCTTTTTGCTTTTTGCCTTTCCATTTTTTTTCTTAGTATATAATGGGTGTATGAAATGCCAAGTGCGAATGTGACACAAATGTAATGCTTTGATGCGAATTCCGTGCATGGTATGATGATATGATTAGTGATGTAAAGAAGGTTTTGGCAATGATGCATGAAAGGAAGCACACGAATGCATGGTACAATGATATGATTAGTGATGTTGAAAGTTTTTGGCAATGGTGAGACCGGCACTTGGCACGTCTATCGAAGCAAACTGTTATATGTGTGCATGCGTGTGATGTGATGAATGTGCAATGTGAAAGCAGATAAACTACAAAAGCCCGTGAATTGTGGATGCTAGAGCTGATCGGAAACAAAAATTGATCAGCCATGTATGCGAATGCAGATAACATGTGAATGCAAATATATTGCTTAGATGCATGTGCTATGGTAGATGCATGATTGCATGATAGAATCATTTATGCTATGATTTATTGATGATGCAGAGAGATTTTTTGGTAATGATGACAAATGAAACTTTTGATGCGAGAGGCAGAGAAATAATCATTCCTTGGAAAAGGTTTGAACTCAGACGTGGCAACCTCAAGGTTATCATTCACATGCACTGATGCACAAAAGTATTTTATTGTATTTGCAAGCTCGTTCACATTGTTCTTCCATTTGATTATGATGTCCCATGACAATTGAATTTTAAGTCCATAAAGTTAACTGAGTGAGTTTCCAACTTCATTTTAGTAACTTGTGTTCTCTCTCTTTGAAGCATTGTTTTGGTGAACATGTAGAGTAGTGCAAATACAGATGAATGAGCCAGTTGACTCGGGGTATGGACAGATATGACACGTCAGGGGATGAATGGTAGGTTTTTGCCAAAGTCATGAAAGGTATGTTCTCCCCAACTCTAGAAATGTGGGACTGCCCTAATTCATAGTTGATGACGGTGAATGCATAACTTGCCCCTGTCTAGTGGTGACAACAACTAGGGGTGTAGAGGAAATTATGAATTGGTAATTCTGTGACTTTGGAATGAGAGGTGGAGGGAAAAAGATTTTGTCTCAACCCATGGCGTTTGTTGTTGCCCCACCTATGACAAAGACAATGTTGCCCTGACTAGAGTTTGCAAAAAGCTGTGTTTAGGATGGTGGGTTGAGAAATTGCCCCGGTATGGTTTTATGAATCTGAATATGACAAGGGGATGAGATGGGTGTAGGGCGAATTTCCCCAATTTTGAGTGGAGTGAGGGGTTAATGGTGACAGGATTGCCCCACTTTGGAATGATATTTCTAGTTCGAGTGAGGTAGGGGAAAGGTGACAGAGTTAGGGTAATGGGTTTGTGAGTTAGTCGTATGGCTATATGGTATTGGATGTGGTATATGAATGAGACGGACGCTGAAAAATTTCCCCAAGTTCGAGAAGCATGAAAGGTGAAGGGACTGCCCCACTTTGGGATCTAGGTGATGGTCCTAGTACAAACTTTTGGTTTTTTAAGACGACTCCCATGGACAATGAAAATTTCACTTGGGGATCACTAAACCTTGTCTTGATATCAGTGCGACTTGAATAATCTTGGAGCGCAAGCCCTTTTTTTTTGCCTTTTTTTTGAGCAAACATACTGTAAATAAATAAACTCAATTGTCCTAAAATTAAAACTTTAAGAATACGAAAGCAATCAGTTATCGATCAGAATGGACTTGTTTAGGGTTGTAACGTGGCCAACGGTTAGGGGTTTATGTAAGAAAGGGTTGGTAATGTGGCCAATGATTAGGGATTCATGAAAGACAGGGCTTGTAATGGGGCCAATGGTTAGGGATTCATGAAAGAAAATGTTTGTAATGGGGCCAATGGTTGGGGGTAATGTACCAACGGTTAGGGATTTATGAAAAGAAATGATAATTGGGCCCAAAGAAGTGTTTGGGGGTTTAGACAATGATCTTTCATGAAAGAAAGGATAAGTAGGCCTAAAGGAGTGTTTGAGGTCCATTTTTGAGTTTCGTGAAAGAAGTGCTAATTTGGCACAATAAGGTGCTTGAGGGCTTTAGACAATGATCTTTTTATTTGCGGTGCAATGTGGCTAGTGGTTGATAATTTATGAAAGAATGGGTGATTGGGCTCAAAGTGTTTTGGGGATTGATGAGACAAATTATCTTTTTATTTAGTGGTGCACTTCATGATATGATGTATCAGCTCAAAGATTTATGCCGTATTTTTATTCAAGACTTTTGTCTCTTTTTTTTTGAAATATGATTCTCATTCTTTGACGGCCTATTTCTCTTGAGTTGAATAAACTGAAGAAAGTAGTGCACCATCTTTGAATGGGGAACAGATCATTGTCTAGGGTGATTGAAAGATTATTTTTTTGATTTTTTTGGCTCAAACTGGGTTGCAAAGGGTATTTTTTTATGTTTTTTGTGAGAAGATGACCAAACTTCATTTCAAATCATGATTGCTTGTTTTCTCAAAACTAACTCAAGGACAAAAAATTATTTATTTTTATATATCTGCTCTTTTTCTTTATTTCTTTTTATATGCCCTAATTTTTGCTTAGACTGCTCTCGCGAGTTTTCAACCTAACAGACGTTTTTTGATTATTTTTTTGTAAAGGACTTGCACCAAGGGAATACAATATTGACAAGATATCTAGTGATCACAAATTTGCCCCAGTTTGGAGGATCCATGTGTTAGTTTATGAAATTTCATCATTGGGGACAAAACCAAAGAGTCAACTAAGAACTTGTGTGGAGAATATGCACTTTATAGAGTGGTCGGGGTGAGACCGAACATGAACAAGGGATGGTGATAGGATGGAAAGGTGTGGACACTAACTGACTCAAACAAGAGCAAATGCACATCGCATACAAGTTCACTATATGAATGCTTCACAGAGAGTTAACATAGTTAGAGACATGATAGAAGAATTTTTGATAACACATTAGTTAACAAAATGGACTATTTTGATCGTTTTTCATGGGACTGCCCTAATTCATAGTTGATGACGGTGAATGCATAACTTGCCCCTGTCTAGTGGTGACAACAACTAGGGGTGTAGAGGAAATTATGAATTGGTAATTTTGTGACTTTGGAATGAGAGGTGGAGGGCAAAAGATTTTGTCTCAACCCATGGCGTTTGTTGTTGCCCCACCTATGACAAGGACAATGTTGCCCTGACTAGAGTTTGCAAAAAGCTGTGTTTAGGATGGTGGGTTGAGAAATTGCCCCGGTATGGTTTTATGAATCTGAATATGATAAGGGGATGAGATGGGTGTAGGGCAAATTTCCCCAATTTTGAGTGGAGTGAGGGGTTAATGGTGACAGGATTGCCCCACTTTGGAATGATATTTCTAGTTCGAGTGAGGTAGGGGAAAGGTGACAGAGTTAGGGTAATGGGTTTGTGAGTTGGTCGTATGGCTATATGGTATTGGATGTGGTATATGAATGAGACGGACGCTGGAAAATTTCCCCAAGTTCGAGAAGCATGAAAGGTGAAGGGACTGCCCCACTTCGGGATCTAGGTGATGGTCCTAGTACAAACTTTTGGTTCTTTTAAGACGACTCCCATGGACTATGAAAATTTCACTTGGTGATCACTAAATCTTGTCTTGGTATCAGTGCGACTTGAATAATCTTGGAGCGCAAGCCCTTTTTTTTTGCCTTTTTTGTCTTATTTTTTTTAGCAAACATACTGTAAATAAATAAACTCAATTGTCCTAAAATTAAAACTTTAAGAAAACGAAAGCAATCAGTTATCGATTAGAATGGACTTGTTTAGGGTTGTAACGTGGCCAACGGTTAGGGGTTTATGTAAGAAAGGGTTGGTAATGTGGCCAATGATTAGGGATTCATCAAAGACAAGGTTTGTAATGGGGCCAATGGTTAGGGATTCATGAAAGAAAGGTTTGTAATGGGGCCAATGGTTGGGGGTAATGTACCAACGGTTAGAGATTTATGAAAAGAAATGATAATTGGGCCCAAAGAAGTGTTTGGGGGTTTAGACAATGATCTTTCATGAAAGAAAGGATAAGTAGGCCTAAAGGAGTGTTTGAGGACCATTTTTGAGTTTCGTGAAAGAAGTGCTAATTTGGCACAATAAGGTGCTTGAGGGCTTTAGACAATGATCTTTTTATTTGCGGTGCAATGTGGCTAGTGGTTGATAATTTATGAAAGAATGGGTGATTGGGCTCAAAGTGTTTTGGGGATTGATGAGACAAATGATCTTTTTATTTAGTGGTGCACTTCATGATATGATGTATCAGCTCAAAGATTTATGTCGTATTTTTATTCAAGACTTTTGTCTCTTTTTTTTTGAAATATGATTCTCATTCTTTGACGGCCTATTTCTCTTGAGTTGAATAAACTGAAGAAAGTAGTGCACCATCTTTGAATGGGGAACAGATCATTGTCTAGGGTGATTGAAAGATTTTTTTTTGATTTTTTGGCTCAAACTGGGTTGCAAAGGGTATTTTTTTTATGTTTTTTGTGAGAAGATGACCAAACTTCATTTCAAACCATGATTGCTTGTTTTCTCAAAACTAACTCAAGGACAAAAAATTATTTATTTTTATATATCTGCTCTTTTTCTTTATTTCTTTTTATATGCCCTAGTTTTTGCTTAGGCTGCTCTCGCGAGTTTTCAACCTAACAGACTTTTTTTGATTATATTTTTGTAAAGGACTTGCACCAAGGGAATACAATGTTGACAAGATATCTAGTGATCACAAATTTGCCCCAGTTTGGAGGATCCATGTGTTAGTTTATGAAATTTCATCATTGGGGACAAAACCAAAGAGTCAACTAAGAACTTGTGTGGAGAATATGCACTTTATAGAGTGGTCGGGGTGAGACTGGACATGAACAAGGGATGATGATAGGATGGAAAGGTGTGGACACTAACTGACTCAAACAAGAGCAAATGCACATCGCATACAAGTTCACTATACGAATGCTTCACAGAGAGTTAACATAGTTAGAGACATGATAGAAGAATTTTTGATAACACATTAGTTAACAAAATGGACTATTTTGATCGTTTTTCATGGGACTGCCCTAATTCATAGTTGATGACGGTGAATGCATAACTTGCCCCTGTCTAGTGGTGACAACAACTAGGGGTGTAGAGGAAATTATGAATTGGTAATTCTGTGACTTTGGAATGAGAGGTGGAGGGCAAAAGATTTTGTCTCAACCCATGGCGTTTGTTGTTGCCCCACCTATGACAGGACAATGTTGCCCTGACTAGAGTTTGCAAAAAGCTGTGTTTAGGATGGTGGATTAAGAAATTGCCCCGGTATGGTTTTATGAATGTGAATATGACAAGGGGATGAGATGGGTGTAAGGCGAATTTCCCTAATTTTGAGTGGAGTGAGGGGTTAATGGTGCCAGGATTGCCCCACTTTGGAATGATATTTCTAGTTCGAGTGAGGTAGGGGAAAGGTGATAGAGTTAGGGTAATGGGTTTGTGAGTTGGTCGTATGGCTATATGGTATTGGATGTGGTATATGAATGAGACGGACGCTGGAAAATTTCCCCAAGTTCGAGAAGCATGAAAGGTGAAGGGACTGCCCCACTTTGGGATCTAGGTGATGGTCCTAGTACAAACTTTTGGTACTTTTAAGACGACTCCCATGGACTATGAAAATCTCATCAAATCTTTTTTCAAAAAGTATGCTCGTGTTTTTTTTTTAAATTATGAAATAAAATGTAATGGATGAATAACACATGATGATGGGTATGAATGATGAGAATGCAAATGCATGAGATATGTTTCTAAAAAATAACTTGCAAAAATAAAATATGATTTTTTTGAATTTTTCTTTTTAGAAGATCGGAAAAATGTATCAGTGTTTGTTTGAATGCATGGGTATAAGGCTCATTTGTGTCCTACGAGGGTTCCTTAGAGAATAGGTCTAGGGCTTGTCTGTTAAGTGAACCTTTCAAAGGGTAGCTCTAAAGTGTCCTACATAAGGTTCCTAGAGCCAACGACCCCAGTTAAGAACACTGATCAACAACAATAGGCAAGCTATTAGGAGTGCCAGCATTCTCAAGAGGGACCAAACTCTAGGTGAGACTTTCGTGACCACCCAACAGGACGCACATCCAGTAGGCCATCACTACGCAGTCGCGTTCTAACTTAGGTTATTCTCCAGTCCGGGTACAGGACTATTCTCACGTGTGTGCAAAAGTGTGATAGTGGAGTGTGTGAAGGAGAAAAATATAAAGAATACCCCCCAAGCTGCAAAACAAACAAACATATATACAAAAAAGTGGTCTTCTATCCTAGGGTTTTCATATCACAAAAGAATAATATGCAATAAAAATAAAAGACAAAAAAGGAAGGGTAAAAATAACCATTAAATTACAACTAATTAGACTAGGTTTGACTCTCTAAATTGTCCCCAGTGAAGTTGCCAGCTGTAGAGACCGAAAAATCCAGGTGAGGATTCCTCGAAGGTTCGAAAATGAAGCCGCCGCCAAAGTATAATTATCAGGGCAAACATTGGAAAATCCCTTTGAGTTTGGATAAGGGTCCTTGAGACCAGATTTGGGTTCGGGAGTCGATTATGCGTGAGGAAGGTATTAGCACCCCACGACATCCTTCCTAAGGAAGGTTACCTGCTAACTAGTTGTAGGAAAGGATATTAACTTTGAAAATGTTTATTTTACCCTTTTATTGTGAATTGAAAAAAAAGTAGACTTAATAAAAATCTTTAGTTTTTTTGTGCTTGACAGGAGTGGGCCCCTGCTCCTACGTATCTCCAGGTGCGATGGAGAAATCAAAGCTACGTAGTTCTTGGGTAGAAAAAGTTTGTTGGTTGATGTTTTTTAATATAGGGGTTTTAGGATTATTGAGCTGTACAGCTCATTCGTCCTAGAACGCTGACTAACCCGTCTGTACAGTCGGCTTAGTCCCCTATTTTCGGAAAATAGAGTTTTTGGAGTTTGGAAAATGATTGAAGTGTGTTGGTTTGATTTTATTGGAATAGGGATTTTAGGGCTCTTGAATCGTACGGCTCATTCATCGTAGAATGCTGACTAACCCGACTGTACAGTCGACTTAATCCCCTATTTTGTTCTTGAAAATATTTCTTTATTTATGAGAGGAAAATGAATATTTTGTTTTTGTTTTGAATATGAACGAAAAGTTAACAAAAAAAAAAAAAAAAGAAAAGTGCAACTAATGAAAAATATTTATCATGAATATTTAAAAATAAACTAATTAAAAGAAAATAAAAATAAAAAAGGGAGGGGGAGAAAGAGAGAGAGAGAGAGAGAGAGAGAGAGAGAGAGAGAGAGAGAGAGAGAGAGAGAGAGCGAGAGCTTCGCTAGGAGAGGGAGAGAATGTGTTCAGTGTTTTTGTTGAATCACTGCGGTGTGCTTTTCACTGTGGACAATGCCTCCTTTTATTAGTGAAGGGTTAGATGAAGAGACTTGTTGGACAAGTTGACTTGCTAGGCAAGTCGACTTGCTGGGCAAGCAGATTGTTGGGCTGAAGTAGTATAGAGACTTGTTGGGCAAGTAGGAGTTTAGAGGCTTGTTGGGCCGTTGGTTGCTGCTGTGGGGGCTCTCAATCTCTTAGCTCTACAAAGCTATTTTTTTACTTTTACATCCCTGTACCATTTTATTTATTTGTAATTTATTTTTTATTTTGTAACAATCCTTTTTGATTTTGTAATTTTTGATATAAAAGAGTCCATAAAAATATATTTTTGGATTTTCTCTATTTTCTATTTTGTTTTGTCTTTTTAACAAATAAACAATAAAATTACAGTTTAAAACATAAAAACTGAAAAGTCCATATTATTCTATTTTGTTTAAGATATTTTAAATTAGTCGGACATAATTAGGGTATAACAAGCCCATCTGGTCCAGGGGCTTTTAGGGCACCAAGAGAGAAGACATCTTTCTTAATTTCAAGCTCAAGAACCTTAGCATTCAGAAATATTTTATCCTCATCAGAAATTAGCTTAGGAATTATACTAAGGCACTCCACATCATCTAGGGGAAGGGATGGAGAGTAAATGTCACTGAAGTAGTCTTCAAGAGCTTTCAAAATATTAGATTTCCCTTCCACCCAGACTCCATCCTTGTCAAGAATTCTTGCTAAGTTATTTCTTTCTCTCCTTTTCATAGTTGTAGTATGAAAAAATTTAGAGTTTTTGTCCCCCCACTTCAACCACTTAACTCTAGACCTCTGACCCCAGTAGGTTTCTTCCTGTTTTCAAAGCCTATCTATTTCATTTCTAATCCTTCCAATTTCCTCAGAGTTGGCAACCGACTTAGGGTAACTCAGAATGGTTTGGAGCCTACCTTTTAATTTTGTAATTTCCACTGTTGCATTTTTAAAGGTAGCTCTATCCTAAGCTCCCAGAGCCTTTTTACAATTTTTCACCTTAGAGGAGAATTTATCCCAACCTTCCACATTAGGATCAGAGCTATTCCACCCCTCCCTCACAACCCCTCTACAATCTTCATGCTCCTCCCAGATAGCTTCATATTTGAAAAATCTTGCACTTCTAGTAGGGGGAGTAGGAATAAGCACCAAAGGAGAGTGATCTGAATTCACAATAGGCATAGCAATACCAACAACATTAAGATACATACTTTTCTACTCCCAGTTAAATAAAATTCTATCAATCTTCTGTTTTGTAATGATACCTTCTCTAGGATTGCATATCCATGTGTATTTAGAGCCCTTTAAAGACATGTCCATCATGTTATACCCTAATTTTGCCCGGTCTTTTTATCATAATCGCTTTAGCCCCGTGTCACAAGCCCATGGCATTTCAAGCGCTGTTTTGTTTAAAGTCGGACCAAATTGTCCAATTGGGCCTATGTCCAACCTTTTGGGCTGTTTTTGTTAGCTTATCTAATTGGGCTTACGCTTTTTTTGTTTTGAATCAGTTTTTAATAAGCAGGCTTAGGCCTAATGTTTTGGGCCGTTTGGGCCTATATCTAACTTTTGGGCGAGTTTTATGGCTGGTTTGTTGGACCTATTTTATCCTTTTGACCAAAAAGCCATAAAAAAATGATAATAAAATTAGATTTAAATCCCAAAGTGATAATAAAATCAGATTAAATAAAAATTAATATTTACAAAAATCCAAAAAAATTAAATTAAAAAATAATACAATCCGAAAATAATAAAAAAAATACAAAAAAACACAAATCAAAAAAGGGCGCATCAGCCCAAAATGACAGCTGCTTCGACAGCAGCTGGGCCTTCTTGGTTCCTTGCCCACCAAGTCTTCTCCAACCTCCAGCCCAACATCTTGTTCTTGCTGAGCAAGTATCAAATCTGAAATAGGAAAACAAAATCAGGATAGAATCAGAAATTAATTTCCTAAGCCTAAAAATTGCCTATAAAAACAAGCTTGGATCACAGAGAAAAACACACAAAATCATATACGAAAATTCAGAAAAGATCAGAGCAAAAATCTGCTTTCCACACTGGAACCCTAATCACAAAGTTTTAAAAAACAGAAGCAGTAGTGGTTCAGCAGCAGCAGCAGAGCAGTAATAGGAAGAAGATCAGAAGCTGGAGAACAGGTTAGTTAGCTTCTACTCTTGTATATATCTATATTCTGTTAACTAGAATAGTTTAGAGTTTTAAAAATGTGAATATCAGTGTTGAAAGTAGATTAAATCCTTCCCACAAAAAAACATGAACAGATTAGTTGATCACAAGCAGATTAGGGTAATAGACTTAGTGTTTAAATTAGGACAGTAAATAGATTAGTTTTTCAGAAAATCATCACACTTGTAAGTAAAAAATCAAAAATCAGAAGGCCAAAATCGTACCCCAATTTCGGTTTAGGTCTTAAAATTGGAATTGGAATAGAATAGGAGAACAAAAACGAAGCAGAAATCAAAACAGAGAAAGAAAAAATAAAAAGAGAGAGATAGGAAAAAACGAAACGTACCACCTCTGACCACCGTAGACGGTGGTCGCTTCCCTTAGGCGCGCCATCGTCGTCATGCTCCCCAACTGAGCCTTCGCACCACCGTTGGCCGTGAATCACCGGGAAAGCAAAAAAACAAATATAAAAAAGGGCAATCAGGTTAGAAGAGTGAAGAGAAGAGAAAATAGGAAAAAACAGGAGGGACCGAAACCTTACCTACTAGACCCGGCCACCGTAGACGGTGGCCGTTCGCTCCAAACGTCGCCATCACCTTCGCCGGAGACAAACCCACCACCGTAGCCTCCCCTTCTTCATCGCCATCACCGTCACACCGCTCAACCATTACCATCGCGGCTCCATCATCTTCGCCTCCCCCTCTGTCAACATCGCCTGGCCTCCCTCCACCGCGTCGTTCTTCTCCTCCTTCCTTTCCCTTTCTTTCTCTCTCCATGAACTCTCTCCACGAAATCCATCTCTCCTCGCCGTCAAACTCAACGGAGCCACCGTCCGTCGTCTACCCCACGATCGCCAGTCATCACCTCCGCTTCCCCCTCAGTCGCACTTTCCTCCTCTCGCTCTGTGATCTGCTCCGTGATTTCCTCCCTCCACTCTCTCTCTCTCGAATTCGCAGAATATCTCTCTCCCTAGAGCCTGGCTGCGGCGCAGTGAGTGAGGAAAATGAAATTAGGTTACAAAACCCTAATTTTCCTTTTTATACCCCCTCCCATTTTATCTCACTTTTATTTTTATTTTTATTTATTATTTCAGTTTACTAAACACACTCTCCCGTTTTCCTGAATACACTCCCCCCTGAGAAGCCCACGTTCTCGCAGGCCAGTTTACCAAAAACGAACTGGGCTTCTGCTTTCCACACCTCCCTTTTTAATAATACAGCCATCTGCTCTAACTGCACCCCTGTTTTATTAATGCAGCCCCTTTCGTTTTTCTATTTATTTCTTTCCAAAAAATAATTTCTTTCACATAAACATATAAAAATAAATACATAAATATTTCATTTTCAAAATATAAATAGGGGACTAAGTCGACTGTACAGTCGGGTTAGTCTGCTTTTCAGGTCACTAATGAACCGTTACGGATCATGGCCTAAAATCCCTATTTAAAACGAACAATTTCTACATCAAAATAAACACAAACACATTTCTTTTCACAAATCAAATTCTCAAATTAGGGGACTAAGCCGACTGTGCAGACGGGTTAGTCAGCGTTCTAGGATGAATGAGCCGTACGGCTCAGGAAGCCTAAAACCCCTATTCCAATAAAATCAAACCAACACACTTCAAACCATTTTCCAAACTCGAAAAACTCTATTTTCACAAAGTAGGGGACTAAGCCGACTGTACAGTCAGGTTAGTCATCATTTTAGGACAAATGAACTGATCACTCAGGAGTCCTAAGATCCCTATATTAAAAAATACCAACCAACAAACATTTTTCTACCAAGAACTACGTGTGATTTGATTCTCTACCAAGAGATACGTAGGAGCAGATGGGGGCCCACATCTGTCAATTGCACTAATAAAAAACCTTTTTTAGTCTTTTCCAAAATAATCCTTTTATTAAATTCAAATAAAATATCAACTTTCTTCTTTCTTTTTAATTCAAGATAAAAGGGTAAAAATAAATGTTTTCAAAATTAACTTTCGCTTCTACAACTAATTAGCAGGTAACCTTCCTTAGGAAGGATGTCGTGGGGTGCTAATACCTTCCCCACGCATAATCGACTCCCGAACCCTAATCTGGTCTCAAGGACCCTTATCCGTTCCAAAAGGGATTTTCCAATGTTTGCCCTTAAACTAAACTTTGGTGGCGGCTTCATTTTTGGACCTTCGAGAGATCCTTCGGATTTTTCGGTCGCTACAGCTGGCGACTTCACTGGGGACATTTAGAGAGTCAAACCTAGTCTAAATTAGTTGTAGGATTGGTTGTTAATTTAATGTTATTTTTACCCTTCCATTTCTGTCTTTTATTTTCATTGCATATTATTCTTTGTAATATGAAAACCCTAGGATAGAAGACCACTTTTTGTATATGTGTTTGTTTGTTTTGCAGGTTGGGGGGTATTATTGATATTTTACTCCTTCACACACTCACTATCACGCTTTTGCACACACGTGAGAATAGTCCTGTACCCGGACTAGAGAATAACCTAAGTTAGAACGAGACTGCGTAGTGATGGCCTACTGGATGTGCGTCCTGTTGGGTGGTCACGAAGGTCTCACCTAGAGTTTGGTCCCTCTTGAGAATGCTGACACTCCTAATAGCTTGCCTATTGTTGTTGATCAGTGTTCTTAACTGGGGTCGTTGGCTCTAGGAACCTTATGTAGGACTCTTTAGAGCTGCCATTTGAAAGGTTCACTCAACAGACAAGCCCTAGACCTATTCTCTAAGGAACCCTTTTAGGACACAAAGGAGCCTCATACCCCTGCATTCAAACAAACACTGATACATTTTTTCGGTCTTCTAAAATGAAAAAATTTCAAAAAAATCATATGTTATTTTGGCAATTTATTTTTTAGCATACCGCATGCATTTTTACCTTTTCCTTTTGCATGGCATAAAAAAAAATTTAATTATTGCACATTATCATTTCATACATTTCTAGAACCGCCAGGGAATTGTAAGACTTTCTTTCTGACAAGATAGATCAAACATTTTGCATTAATAAGTTTTAAGTCTCTTTCAGTCCTGCGTCAAACAGAAACTTACAATTTCCCCGGCGTCATACATTTGCATTTCATGCACATTCATTCATTCATTCATTCATTCATTCATTCATTCATGTACTTACGAAAAAAATTGAAAAATAAACAGAGAGTAAAAGGGCAAGCTGGTTCATCAACATCGCTACCGGACTCATTCCCAAACAAGAAAAATGACCGAAGAGGATAATCAGGCTCTGAGAGAAGACATTGCAAAGCTGAAGGATCAAATGACCGAGATGATGGCGCTGAAAGATCAAATGTATGAATTCGTGAAACTCCTCGAGAGAAGAAATGTAGATGAAGGTGTTTCGGCAGGGAATACTGAGAACAATGCTACAAGTCTCCCTCCTCCTCCCAGCTCTGAGACTCCATACACCGCTGGAGTGAACGTCCAGAGCTACCAATGGCCTCCTTACGGTCTCCCAGCTGGTTATGCTCCTCCTACCATGGAAGCCAATCAAGAGGAAGGATCTTCGGGAGTCGCTGGACCATCAGCTCAAAATACAAATGCAGAAATACCGCGAGTTCACTTCTCCAGTCTTACGACTGCTCCACAGGTCATTCCGCAGGGTTATACTTCGTCACCAGTAGTAGTTCATCATGTTCCTACACCGAACTCCGCTGCAATGCCAATGGTTCCTCCCCACTACAACACGAGAGGACCCTCTCATAACTACTCAATGGAGGACTCTCATCCCGAGGACAAATATCAGATACTAGAAGAGCGCCTGAGAGCAATTGAAGGATCCAATGTCGGCGCAAGGGATGCATATGATTTGTGTCTCGTCCCTAATGTGATTATCCCACCCAAGTTCAAAGTGCCCGACTTTAACAAATACAGAGGGGTAACTTGTCTTGCTAGCCATCTGACTATGTATTGTAGAAGAATGGCCGCATTTGCACACGACGACAAACTGCTCATCCATTACTTTCAAGACAGCTTGACTGGGGCAGCTTCAAGCTGGTACATGCAGTTGGAATGCACCCACATTCGATGTTGGAAAGATCTGGCTGACGTTTTCTTAAAGCAGTACAAATACAACATCGATATGGCTCCTGATAGAGCACAACTGCAGAATATGGTGAAAAGAAACAACGAATCATTCAAGGAGTACGCTCAACGCTGGAGAGGGTTAGCAGTGCAAGTAGCCCCACCTTTGCTAGAGAAAGAGATGGTATCCATGTTCATAGATACGTTGCAATCACCCTTCTATGACAGATTAATTGGGAGTATATCCTCTAACTTCTCAGACATGATCACCATAGGGGAAAGGTTGGAAAGCGGAATGAGAAACGGGAAAATATCTTAAAGTTCAGCCGAAACCAATAACCCAAGGAAGCCCTTCGCAGGATTTGTCAGAGGTAATGAAGGGGAAACCAACTCCATAACAAGATCAGTGAAAGCCTCTTACACTTCCAAAAACCATCCTCGAGCCCTGCACCTCTCTACCCAAACCACTAAAAGCCATAAACCACCAAATTACCCAGAAAGGAGACATGTACAGTTTGATCCAATTCCCGCATCCTACTCAGATCTGTTCGACCACCTCACTAGTCACAACCTAATCTCCCCCCGCCCGATGAGGCCCATTGAACCTCCTTTCCCGAGAGGCTATGACCCGAACGCCACTTGCGAATTTCACGCAGGCACAATTGGGCATTCAGTAGAAAACTGCAAGGCACTGAAACATGTGGTTCAGGATCTGATCGAATCCAATTGGTTGAGCTTCAATGAGGATGCTCCGAACGGAGGCGCTAACCCTTTGTCAGGGGCATGAGAAGTCATCTGTCAATGCTTTTGAAGGCGATCAAAGGGCTAAAAACAACATCATCAACCTTGTGCGCCTTTGTCCTGCACTTGAAGCACTTATGAATTGGGAGATTGTTGATTTTCTTGTGATTTTCGGTTCAAAGTAATGTTACGTAATGCAAATCCTATGGCTCTGCCCAAAGCCTTAGGAAATTTCAATAAGGGCATGCATGTTTCTTTCCAGTATCAATATTAATAAAATAGCATTTTGAATTCTCCGATAAATTCCTTTTTACTCATTTGCTCGCTTTACTTTTTCTTTTATCCTTCTTCAATTTCTACTAATGCAGACTTAAATAACTTGTCCTTGAAAATAACAACGTCGGTAATTCATGTCATAACTTTGATCGCCCCATTAATCAAACCAAGGAATATGTTGAAGATAACTGGGAAACTCTTCCAGAGGTAATGATAATAATGGAACAAAAGGATAAAGTGACCCAGCCTCGTGTGGAATCAAACGAAATGATTAACTGGGGCACAGAAGAAGACAAAACGGTGTTAAAACTAACATCACACCAAAAGGATAGCAAATCAAGAAAGTTCGCTTACAACACCTTGTCTGACATAAGACGCCCACTGGTGTAACAAATCCGTGATTGTCGAGAAACTTGGTCTGCCGTTACGGCTTTCCTAAAAAAGATCGTCACGGACAGTGTTGAAATGGCTACGTAAGGACTCCAAGTCGAACATCATGATCCTTCCCCATACCGCCCAAAAACAATTGAGGCAGTTGCAACAACAAACAAAGAATATCATGGAAGATAGTGACATTTCACCTTACATGGAGATCAGACCTCGTTCATACTTCAACAGGGGCAACCCCGTACGATGGGAGTAGTACTTCCATTAAACCTCACCAAACAAAAGAACGGTTGTCTTATGTCACATCAGAAAAGAACAAAGAAAACTTAACAAAAGAAAGTCTTTCCTCAACAATTTTAAGGAGACTTGGTGCCCAAGAAAGTCATACCCAAAAATATTCCCACAGGAGATGGACCTCGAACTATAAAGGACCTTACATGGTAAAGAAATCATTCTCTGGAAGAGCCTTAATTCTCACAAAAATGGACGGGGAAGACCGCCCACTCCCGGTGAACTATGCCTAAAAAAGGGAATATATGAAAAAAGAGAAAGAAAATCCAAGCAAAAATAAGCTCGCTAGGTTGAAAACCCAAAAGGGCGGCCTAGGCAAAAATTAGAGCGACCCGATGGATTGAAAACTCTAAAGGGCGATCCAGGCAAAAATTAGGGTCAAGAAGTTGGACTAAACAAACATTGAGGCAATCAACACTTCCAAAAGTCGGATGATGAGTGATCAGGGTCGTGAACATGGGTGGCCGGCACCGTTACTTAAAGGGCACTAATTACCGAGAAGTCTGCTTAGTATTTCAGTTTTCCTATTCTTTCAATGAAATTCCTGACGTAATCTTAAGTCAGTGTGCCTTCTGCACATTTGGCCTCCATGTCAATATCAAACACTTTCCCTTCTTTTCACTTCCATCTATTTTTGAAATGATGTTTTGTGATAATTGATACTGGATCGAGAACCATGTGGCATAATCAAAAACTTTACAATAATTACGAAATTTCCGAGAATCACAGAAGAGATGTAGTCTTTCATTAAAATACCTATAAAGAAGAAAGGAACCGCAGGAATGGAGCAATAAATGCGTGATCATCTCAAATGATAAGTCCCAGTGATGTGCAATTGACCTAGCAGTACGAATGCACTTGCTAGCTTTGTAACCCCATGCCGGGAGTCCTGCGAGTTGAAGGACCAGCAAAAAGAGAGGCCCCAAAAAGAAAAGCAAAAAAAAAAGACCAAAAAAAAGGGGGCAAAGAAAAAGAAGAAAAGCCAAAAGATAAATCATCCACATAGCATAAATCATTCCATCATGCATTCACATACGTTTCATTCATCCCATCGGGCACTTACCATTTCACACACCTATATTGCACGCATGCATCATTCATCGCATTTTTAGACATGCCAAATATAGATAGCTTTTCCCTTATCCGGTAAATGCATTCATTAGTTAGGTTCTAGGCAAGTACGCCATGTGTCAATCTCAATAATTGGTCCCCTCAAAGTCAGTGCTCCAAGCACCGGTCTCGTATCACAATTCAGACCCTCGGACCCCAACAGTCCCTCGCAGCCCCAGAGCTGTCTTAATTTAGACCTCCAACGGTCATCCATTCTAGATCGCACGTCGCGTTATCAAGCAACCGACGGATCATCCGACCCCAGGTCCATCAGTTCAGTTCGACCCAGTATGTCAAAGCAACGACTTCGAACTCTACCCTCAAGATCACTATGTCGCCACTGAGCGCGACGGATCATCCGACCCCAGGTCCTTCAGACTAGCTGTGTCAGCCTAAGACACGGTGGACGTCCTTGGAGGTGAGCAAATTAGGTCAACGACCTGATCTTGCCCCTCTGGCCGCTCGAAAAAGGCCACCCCCGAGCATACCATTTTACTAGTACCATTGCTAGTTTGTGCTCTTTTGGACCCCCAGTGGTCCTTCAAAGCCCCAGTGCACCTCCGGACCCCAATTGGTCCTTTAGGGTTTAGGCAACCCCTTGGAGCCCAGTGCTCCCTTAGAGCCCAAATGCTCTTTTAGAGCCCCAGTGCTCCGCCAGATCCCAAGTGATCGTTTCTTTATTGTTCCCGGTTAACACGACAAGTGTTAATCGTCCCCATTTTCCCTAACTCATCTTCCCCCTAAGCGGACAAAATTAGAGTCTATTCTATCTTTATTTTTATTTCTACTACGAAAATCTGAAAACCATTCACCTTTTCTAGTAAAATATAAATAAAGAGGGGCAGCTGTTATACCCTAATTTTGCCCGGTCTTTTTATCATAATCGCTTTAGCCCCGTGTCACAAGCCCATGGCATTTCAAGCGCTGTTTTGTTTAAAGTCGGACCAAATTGTCCAATTGGGCCTATGTCCAACCTTTTGGGCTGTTTTTGTTAGCTTATATCTAATTGGGCTTACGCTTTTTTTTGTTTTGAATCAGTTTTTAATAAGCAGGCTTAGGCCTAATGTTTTGGGCCGTTTGGGCCTATATCTAACTTTTGGGCGAGTTTTATGGCTGGTTTTTTGGACCTATTTTATCCTTTTAACCAAAAAGCCATAAAAAATGATAATAAAATTAGATTTAAATCCCAAAGTGATAATAAAATCAGATTAAATAAAAATTAATATTTACAAAAATCCAAAAAAATTAAATTAAAAAATAATACAATCCGAAAATAATAAAAAAAATACAAAAAAACACAAATCAAAAAAGGGCGCATCAGCCCAAAATGACAGCTGCTTCGACAGTTCCTTGCCCACCAAGTCTTCTCCAACCTCCAGCCCAACATCTTGTTCTTGCTGAGCAAGTATCAAATCTGAAATAGGAAAACAAAATCAGGATAGAATCAGAAATTAATTTCCTAAGCCTAAAAATTGCCTATAAAAACAAGCTTGGATCACAGAGAAAAACACACAGAAAATCATATACGAAAATTCAGAAAAGATCAGAGCAAAAATCTGCTTTCCACACTGGAACCCTAATCACAAAGTTTTAAAAAAACAGAAGCAGTAGTGGTTCAGCAGCAGCAGCAGAGCAGTAATAGGAAGAAGATCAGAAGCTGGAGAACAGGTTACTTAGCTTCTACTCTTGTATATATCTATATTCTGTTAACTAGAATAGTTTAGAGTTTTAAAAATGTGAATATTAGTGTTGAAAGTAGATTAAATCCTTCCCAAAAAAAAACATGAACAGATTAGTTGATCACAAGCAGATTAGGGTAATAGACTTAGTGTTTAAATTAGGACAGTAAATAGATTAGTTTTTCAGAAAATCATCACACTTGTAAGTAAAAAATCAAAAATCAGAAGGCCAAAATCGTACCCCAATTTCGGTTTAGGTCTTAAAATTGGAATTGGAATAGAATAGGAGAACAAAAACGAAGCAGAAATCAAAACAGACAAAGAAAAAATAAAAAGAGAGAGATAGGAAAAAACGAAACGTACCACCTCTGACCACCGTAGACGGTGGTCGCTTCCCTTAGGCGCGCCATCGTCGTCATGCTTCCCAACTGAGCCTTCGCACCACCGTTGGCCGTGAATCACCAGGAAAGCAAAAAAACAAATATAAAAAAGGGTAATCAGGTTAGAAGAGTGAAGAGAAGAGAAAATAGGAAAAAACAGGAGGGACCGAAACCTTACCTACTAGACCCGGCCACCGTAGACGGTGGCCGTTCGCTCCAAACGTCGCCATCACCTTCGCCGGAGACAAACCCACCATCGTAGCCTCCCCTTCTTCATCGCCATCACCGTCACAGCGTTCAACCATTACCATCGCGGCTCCATCATCTTCGCCTCCCCCTCTGTCAACATCGCTTGGCCTCCCTCCACCGCGTCGTTCTTCTCCTCCTTCCTTTCCCTTTCTTTCTCTCTCCATGAACTCTCTCCACGAAATCCCTCTCTCCTCGCCATCAAACTCAACGGAGCCACCGTCCGTCGTCTACCCCACGATCGCCAGTCATCACCTCCGCTTCCCCCTCAGTCGCACTTTCCTCCTCTCGCTCTGTGATCTGCTCCGTGATTTCCTCCCTCCACTCTCTCTCTCTCGAATTCGCAGAATATCTCTCTCCCTAGAGCCTGGCTGCGGCGCAGCGATTGAGGAAAATGAAATTAGGTTACAAAACCCTAATTTTCCTTTTTATACCCCCTCCCATTTTATCTCACTTTTATTTTTATTTTTATTTATTATTTCAGTTTACTAAACACACTCTCCCGTTTTCCTGAATACACTCCCCCCTGAGAAGCCCACGTTCTCGCAGGGCAGTTTACCAAAAACGAACTAGGCTTCTGCTTTCCACACCTCCCTTTTTAATAATACAGCCCTCTACTCTAACTGCACCCCTGTTTTATTAATGCAGCCCCTTTTCGTTTTTCTATTTATTTCTTTCCAAAAAATAATTTCTTTCACATAAACATATAAAAATAAATACATAAATATTTCATTTTCAAAATATAAATAGGGGACTAAGTCGACTGTACAGTCGGGTTAGTCTGCTTTTTAGGTCACTAATGAACCGTTACGGATCATGGCCTAAAATCCCTATTTAAAACGAACAATTTCTACATCAAAATAAACACAAACACATTTCTTTTCACAAATCAAATTCTCAAATTAGGGGACTAAGCCGACTGTGCAGACGGGTTAGTCAGCGTTCTAGGATGAATGAGCCGTACGGCTCAGGAAGCCTAAAACCCCTATTCCAATAAAATCAAACCAACACACTTCAAACCATTTTCCAAACTCGAAAAACTCTATTTTCACAAAGTAGGGGAGTAAACCGACTGTACAGTCAGGTTAGTCATCATTTTAGGACAAATGAACTGATCACTCAGGAGTCCTAAGATCCCTATATTAAAAAATACCAACCAACAAACATTTTTCTACCAAGAGATACGTAGGAGCAGATGGGGGCCCACATCTGTCAATTGCACTAATAAAAAACCTTTTTTAGTCTTTTCCAAAATAATCCTTTTATTAAATTCAAATAAAATATCAACTTTCTTCTTTCTTTTTAATTCAAGATAAAAGGGTAAAAATAATTGTTTTCAAAATTAACTTTCGCTTCTACAACTAATTAGCAGGTAACCTTCCTTAGGAAGGATGTCGTGGGGTGCTAATACCTTCCCCACGCATAATCGACTCCCGAACCCTAATCTGGTCTCAAGGACCCTTATCCGTTCCAAAAGGGATTTTCCAATGTTTGCCCTTAAACTAAACTTTGGTGGCGGCTTCATTTTTGGACCTTCGAGAGATCCTTCAGATTTTTCGGTCGCTACACATCAAACCAGCATCCCTTAAGAAATCTCTAAATAAATTAAGCCTCATAGGTTCAATAGGTCTCGAGCCATCTTTTTCAGTAATTGACAACATTTCATTAAAGTCACCAATGCAACACCAGGGCACATTATGCCTAGGTTTCAGATTCAGTAATTTCCCCCAAAAATACCTTCTATGCCTGAAGAGAGGGTTCACATAAACAAATGTAATCTCCATAAGATTTCTTTTCTTAATTTCACACAAGTGTGAATGAAGTTCTTACAAGAATCCAAAACCTGGATCTCATAATCCTTATTCCAGAATAGACACAAACCACCAGAAATGCCATTAGCAGGAACACAAAACATGTTCTTGAATTTCAGCTTCATTTTCACACAGTCAACTCTTTTCTGTTGAGCTCTAGTCTCCATCAGAAAGAGAATGGCAGGCTTTTGACCTTTCATGAGGTCTTGAAGCTCTCAACTTGTCGTGGCAGCCGCCAAACCACGACAATTCCAGCTGATTATAGTCATTTAGGGGCTGGGGGCTTGATATGGCTCGCCTCCTCAGCCTTAGATTTCCAATAGCCCACTGTGAATTAACCAAACTGAAAGTTATCTCCCCAAGTTATCAATTCAATCCCTTTATTGCTGTCTTCTTGAATTTTTCTTACTTTTGATGTTTGAGTATCAATATCACCCTCATCATGGTTATAGCTTTGACCACTTTGTTTCCTTTTTTCAGCCTCATACCACTGCCCATGCTGAGGGCCAGCACACTCTCATCATTTGAGTTGAGGTGGTGGCTAGCTGAAGATTCCACCTCATTTTCCTCTTCTAGGAACTCAACAAAGTATTCTGCTTGCTGTAAATTCTTTTCACTCTTGTCATTTTTCTTTTTGATTTTTGAAGCACATGCTAGCTTAACTCTTTGAACATCAGCACTAGTTAGCTTTGCCCCTCCATACCTTACCTCAGAATTACTAGGACTGGGGTAATCTGTGATAATTATGGGGGCTTTTAAGCCAATATCCTCATTAGGTATGTCTAGGAGTTCCACGTTTTCAGGACCAAGGCTAGGTTGAGAGATTCCAGAGAATAAATCAATCTTGGCTAGGTTTGGGTTGGTATTTGAGTAACTGGTAGGATTGGTTGTTAAGTTTGGGTTGGTATTTGAGTAGCTGGTATTGATTGGTGGGTGTATGGTTCAGGGTACTTTGGTTTGTGTTTCTATCTGTGTGGTTATTGGGAATTAAGGCTTTGTATAGGTCAGGATTGGATGCTAGGGTTTGGCCAGGTAGGAGAGGTATATTAACTTTGGTAATGGGGAAAGGAAATAGAGGTTTAGGGTTATTTTGAATTTTGAACTAGAGAGGGTTTGGGGTATGGATGTATCTGGAGATACATTTGTTACCATTGTGCATATCAGGGTTATCTACTGGTCTGGTTAGGAGATTCATGGAAGCTCTTTTATAGTGTAGTTCTTGTTCTTTTGTGAAAAAAGGGGTAGGCTGAGAAGTATTCTGGGAGGGGACCTCTGTTCTGCCTAGTTCTCTCCCTAGGTATTGTATAGTACGAGGGGCTCCAACACTGAACTCAGGGCCATATTTCTGTTTCTCTGGGTTTTGAGGGGACATAGCCATAGGGTTTGAGAAGTGGTTCTGATCATGGCCTATAATGCCATGCATATTTATAACACAAAGATTGAAGTCTTTCATACTTATACTCTACCCATATTTTAGAGAGCTCCCCTTTAGGAACCCAACACCCAGAGGGTAGGGGTTTTTTAAATCAACTTTTACTCTGGCCCAAATGAAAGATCTGAGAATCTTCCCTTCCACAATAGGATCTTCTATCTCCAAGACCTCACACACATTGTTTAACTGAGTCTAGCACTAGGAACATTCATATAATCATATTCTGTAAAGGAAGTTTATGGATTTGGATCCAAAAAGGAGTTTTCTCAAAGTCTATGTCAAAACATGATACATGAGGGTACCAGTAGTCAAGACACATTAGGAAGTTCATAATGAGCCATGGAGCTTTTTTAAGAACCTCCACAGCTTCTGCTTCTTGGTTGAAAGTGAATAGAAACATATTTTGCCCTAACTAAGTTATATGAAGCCCTTGATAAGTACTCTACGCTTTTGCAATGATTTTTTTCACTACTTTTACATTTAGTTTCTTTTGTGTTCTTACCTTACCCACCAAAGCCTTGTTTGAAAGAGATTTACTGTTTTGGTTTTTAGTAAACAGATCAACATTCAGCGTTTCAGGATCCTCCTGCAGAGGATCTGGGATACAAGAAGACGATGCCATAGGAAAAGAAATGAACAGACCTAATGACCAAGCTACCGGAGATCTACTAAGATCTAACCTAATCGACACTGATGACGAAGGACGGAGAAACAGAGACAAACTAATATGCTAAACAGAGACAAACTACCGGAGATCTACTAAGATTTAATGTTATGACTAAATGAAACTGTATATGACATTTTGTAACAGGACTCCTAATAACTCTATTTGAAAGACTCAATAAGAAACAGACAACTCTAGAGAAACTAAACCCTAAACTCAATCACTTGAGAGGAAAAATGTAGCCACATTCAGGGTTAACTTGAATAGAGGTACTGGACAACCTGAGAGAGACGACCAAATACATGACCTAGAATGTGGTTCCAGCGAAGAGAGAAAAGCCGGAGACCTACTAACGGCTAGAAAACGTCAAGAAACAACCCTAAACTGCCTAGTAAACTAGAAGACAAACCCTAACGGGAACAAACCCTAGCGTAGAAGACGCCCTAGGAGATTTTTGACACTTCACAAAACACTTTCAGCTATCATCCTTTGAAACCATCGTTTTTGTCTCGCCAGCCCAAAACTAGACCATCACCATGACAACCTTGAGGACCCTTGTATCGCGACCAAACTCCCCCAACTCTCATTAGCTTGCAAGAACCTTCGTTTTCTCCATCACCATTGGACGGCAAAACCAATCTCCAAAATAAACTACTTAAAAAAGAATTAGAAGAGAAGAGTGCATAATTGCAAACATGAAATGAGCTGTAGAAGAAAGAAACTGGCTTCAAGTTGTATTCCGTTCCTTTCGAAGTGGTGCCCTACTCGTTTCTAGTTTTGGGGAAAAACATCCTTTCATTTCTGTAAGCAATGCATTTAACTACAACCATGTCGGTTGCAGTGTAACATAATTTAGTTCGTTAAACTATAATTATTAAAAAAGGCAAATACTTATTCTCACGATGCCACTGAAACAAGAAATGTTGGGGAAAACTGCTCTGATACCACTGTTGGGGAAAATCACACATGCGTCAACGGATTAACCCACACGCCCAAGGATCTTTGAGGGAATATTGATAAACACACCGCAAGAATAAAGGATAGAAGAACACAAATCATTTACACTATCTCCAAATATGATTACAACAATTTGTAACCCAACCCCAATATGTGTATCACCTTACAATACTCTTTTCACTCTAAGAGTTACAGGGAACGATAACACTCACATCATACATAAGTGATCACCAACACCTTCCTCTCTCTTGGACATGGTTGGAGACCCTTCAACTCTACATGATCACCCAAGGAGGAATACTTCACCTCTCCAAATGGGGATCTCTCACCTCTCCATATGATCACCCAAAGGGTATGCCTCATCTCTCCAATGGGGATGTTTCACTCTCCATATGATCACACATGGTGGTATTGAGATATGCCTATTGAGATATGGCTAGTAATTCTATTGCTTGTAATTATAGTAGGTGTAGTTAGAAACCTAGTCGAAATGGGCCAGTCGAAATGGGCTAGTCGAAATTATGGGCCTGGGCCTGTTTCATTGTATATATATACTGATGTCAGTAGCATGTAATAATAACCTACTTTTATGAAATTCAGTGCAGCTTTTACCTAATATTATATTGCCCTATTCATTCCTCTTGTCCTTTAGCGCCGCCACTTCCTTTCTTGTCCCTTTCACGTTTTAATCCCCAACAAACTGGTATCAGAGCTTGTTAGATCCTTACAAAATCTATCAAGATTCATGGCAGCGCGAGACAACTCTGGTGGAGGTATTCCGGGGAACCTCCCAATCTTCGACGGAAAGGATTATGAACGTTGGTGTGCGCAGATGAAGGTGCTGTTCCGATATCAAGATGTTCTTGATGTCGTGAATGATGGTGTTCCACCCTTGGCAGCAAACGCCACTGAAGCGGTGAGGAACAACCACCATTCGCTGAGGAAGAAAGATGGAAAAGGGCTGTTTTTGATTCACCAATGCGTTGATTCCAACATCCTGAACCTGATCATCGACTGTGATTCAGCAAAGGCAGCTTGGGACATCCTAAAGAACTCGTATGGAGGAGCAGATAGGCTGAAGAAGATACGTCTACAGTCGCTCAGGAAGCAGTACGAGGGCTTGAAGATGACAGATGGAGAATCGATTGGAGATTTCATTACGAGGTTAGTAGCATTAACTAATCAAATGAAAGGTAATGGTGAAACTGTGACTGAAGTAAATAAAGTCGAAAAGGTGCTCAGATCCTTAACCCTGGAATTCGACTATGTTGTTACTGCTATTGAAGAATCCAAGGACCTAGATACATTGAAGTTAGATGAACTTCAGGGTTCCTTAGAGGCGCATGAATTGAGAATAAGGCAGAGAAGTTCAGAGAAAGAAACTGAACAAGCCTTGCTTTCATACTCCTCTAAGAGAAATTGGAAGGCAGGCAACAAGGAGAAGGGTAGAGAAAAGGGATCAAGCAGTAAGAAGAAAGAACAAGGATCTTTCGACAAGAAGAAGGGAGACCTGTCGAAAGTTCAGTGTTATAACTGTCAGCAATTTGGGCATTATAGGAACAAGTGTAAAAACAAGAAAGTTCCTAGGGATAAAGATGCAGAAGCCAAGTTTGCTAATGATGATGACTCAGACTCTGACTCAGAGGAGTTAATGTTGATGACTGTCGAAGATGAGATTCGACTCGATGAAGGAATTGCTGAAAGTAGCGAGCAAAATAGTGGAAACACTTGTATAAGTGGATTCACTTGTGATGCTCAAAATACTTGTGCGATGTGTGTGTGGCAGGGCAGTGGAAACACTGGTAATGCCTCCAACATTGCCAGCAATGATAATGAAGAATTGTCATTCATAACAGCTACTGACCCAGAATTACTGTTGTTGAAGGCTGATACAAATTCGACTGAAGAGAAGTCTGTCGAATGGTATCTCGACACAGGATGTTCAAATCACATGTGTTGTCACAAGGAGTGGTTTGTCGAACTGGAGCAGATAAGCAAAAAGATAAGGTTTGCAGATAACAGTAGAGTTACTGCTGAAGGAGTAGGTACCATAAAGTTCCTGTCGAAAGATGGCAAGTGGTGCTACATCCAAGGGGTATTTTATGTACCAGCTATGAAGAGCAATCTGCTAAGTATTGGGCAGATGATCGAGAAGAAATTCACCGTCGAAATGGGTGATAACAGTCTCAGCTTGTTTGATTCGACCAAGAAGTTGATCCTGAAGGTGTTAATGCAGAGTAACAGAACCTTCAAGATCAAATTGCAAGTAGTCGAAGAACATTGCCTCAAGAGTACTGTCGAAGAGGAGCACTGGAGATGGCACAGGAGATTTGGCCACCTCAACTTCAAGAGCTTGTGTCAACTACATGAAAAGAAGATGGTTCATGGGTTGCCTGCAGTAAAAGTACCTGTCGAAGTTTGCGAGAGTTGTTGCAAGTCGAAGCAACCAAGAAACTCGTTTAAATCAGAAGTACCTAGCAGAGCAGAGAAGAAGCTAGAGGTGATATTTTCTGATGTCTGTGGTCCTTTCGAAGTATGTTCCTTAGGAGGGAATAAGTACTTTGTCACCTTCATTGACGAATACACTAGAATGTTCTGGGTGTATTTGATCAAAAGGAAGAGTGAAGTACTAGAAATATTCAAGAAGTTTAAGGTAATGATTGAAAAGCAGAGTGAGTGTGAAATCAAAACCCTTAGAAGTGATGGAGGTGGTGAGTACAATTCTCATGGATTTGTCGAATTCTGTGAGAAAGAAGGAATTGTGCATGAAGTCACTGCACCTTACACGCCTCAGCATAATGGTACTGCCGAGAGGAAAAACAGGACCATCCTCAACATGGTAAGAAGTATGTTGAAGGAGAAGAAGCTACCTCATAGTTTATGGGGAGAACTTGTAGCCACAGCAGTGTACATTCTGAACAAATGTCCCACAAAGAGATTGACTGGAAAGACACCTGAAGAAGCTTGGCTAGGAAGAAAGCCAAGTGTCAAGCATCTCAGAATAATTGGCTCAGTATGCTATAGACATGTCCCTGAGCAACTAAGAAGCAAGCTAGATGATAGAGCACAACAGATGATCCTTGTTGGCTATCATTCGACAGGAGCATACAAACTGTATGATCCTGTGCAGAAGAAAATAGTGAAAAGCAGAGATGTCGTAATAGATGAGTCAAAACATTGGAACTGGGAAGAAGGCTGTGAGAAAACTACAATGATGGCCTTCGACGAAGTCTCTGATCGAGATAATCAGAATGAAGAGGTCGAAACTGAAGAGCCAGAAGAACCCATTGCTGTCGAACCTTTAAGGAGGTCGCAAAGGGAACGGCAGAGATCAGTAAGACTAGAAGGATTCGACACTTACCCAGATTCTGCTATTACAGCAGAGGGAGACCTGACACACTTTGCACTAATGGCAGAAGCAGAACCAGTGAGTCTGGAGCAAGCCCTTAGTCACAAGCAGTGGAAGGAAGCAATGGTTGACGAGTTGAAATCAATCGAGAAGAATGATACTTGGAAGCTAGTCGAACTTCCAAAAGAAAAGAAAGCCATAGGGGTGAAGTTGGTCTTCAAGACCAAAGTCAAGCCCAATGGAGAAGTGGCCAAGTACAAGGCCAGGCTAGTAGCCAAAGGGTTCTTGCAGAAACCTGGTTTGGATTTCAATGAGGTCTTTGCCCCAGTAGCCAGAATCGAAACCATAAGATTGGTAGTAGCATTGGCAAGTCATAGAGGCTGGCCCCTACATCAACTAGATGTAAAGTCAGCATTTCTGAATGGACCTCTGGAGGAGGAAGTCTATGTTTGTCAACCACCTGGTTTTGAGTCGAAGGGTAAAGAAGACAAAGTCTATAAGCTGGAGAAGGCCCTGTATGGGCTCAAGCAAGCTCCAAGAGCGTGGAACAAGAGAATTGATGGATTTCTCCTGGCTCAGAAGTTCATTAGATGAACTCATGAACATGGAGTATATGTGAAGAAGAATGGAACTTCGACTCAGTTGTTGTTGTGCCTGTACGTAGATGATCTACTTGTAACTGGCAGCAACGAAGTCGAAGTAGAAGCCTTCAATAAAGTGATGATGTCAGAATTTGAAATGAGTGATCTGGGACATCTATCATATTTCTTGGGGATGGAGTTTACCAAGACAAGTAAGGGTATACTCCTGCACCAGTCGAAGTATGCAGCTGATATCCTGAAAAGATTCGACATGAGCAACTGCAAGGAAGTTTCGACACCATCAGACACTAGCAGCAAGCTGTCGAAAGACAACGAAGGGATTGAAGTAGATGCCACCTTGTTCAAACAGATTGTGGGCTCCCTGAGGTACTTGTGCAACACTCGACCTGACATTATGTTTAGTGTCGGAATGATCAGCAGATTCATGGAGAAGCCGAAAAGCTCTCATATGGTAGCAGCAAAAAGAGTACTAAGGTATGTAAAGGGAACACAAAGTTATGGTATTCTGTTCCCTAGCAAGAGTGTGTCGAAGAATGGTAATGAAGTGTTTGGCTACACTGACTCTGACTGGAGTGGAGACAGGAGTGATCGAAAAAGCACAAGTGGGTATGTCTTTATGTATGGTTCGACACCCATCTCCTGGTGCTCGAAGAAGCAAAGTATTGTTGCGTTGTCCTCCTGTGAAGCAGAGTATGTAGCTGCTTCCTTTGCAGCATGTCAAGCATCATGGCTGAGCATGCTACTGGTCGAAATTGGAGTGCACAGGGTCGAAGCAATGAAATTGTTGATCGACAACAAGTCTGCGATAGATCTCGTAAGGAACCCTGTCGCACATGGAAGGTCGAAGCATATAGAGACCAGATAACACTTCCTGCGTGATCAAGTAAACAATGAGAAGCTGAATCTGGAATATTGTTGTTCGGAACTTCAAGTAGCTGATGCAATGACCAAGCCATTGCAAAAGGGAAGATTCGAAGAACTGAGAACAATGCTTGGAATGATATCACTCAGCAATGTGAATTAGGAGGGAATATTGAGATATATATGCCTATTGAGATATGGCTAGTAATTCTATTGCTTGTAATTATAGTAGGTGTAGTTAGAAACCTAGTCGAAATGGGCCAGTCGAAATGGGCTAGTCGAAATTATGGGCCTGGGCCTGTTTCATTGTATATATATACTGATGTCAGTAGCATGTAATAATAACCTACTTTTATGAAATTCAGTGCAGCTTTTACCTAATATTATATTGCCCTATTCATTCCTCTTGTCCTTTAGCGCCGCCACTTCCTTTTTTGTCCCTTTCACGTTTTAATCCCCAACAGGTGGAGATGCCTTCACTCTTCACAATTTATAGGAGAGAACGTGACTTCCATGCATGCATAAGACTTAGTGGACATTTATTATCTCATCTTTCCAAGGAGCTCCACTTCTTGACTTTTCTTCAACATTCTAGATACACCTCTTCATCTCTTCAAATGCGTCTCTTGAATTTTTCACCACTACTAATATTAAATATTATTTAGAAATTCTAATTGAATTCCCAACGGAAACGCAGGGACAATTAATATATTTGGCTCACTTTTTCACAATCCCACCCACATTGTCCGTAAAAGACAACAAAATTTGTTCGTAACATTTAACATTACTTTTAAAAAAATCAAGGGAAATCATTTTTGGTGCGAGACGAAACTTGCGAAACTTGGGAGTGGGTGTGCTGCTTATGCAGTGAGGGTGTTAACCGTTTATGAATTAAAAAAATCATATGTTTCTAATGTTTCGTACGAAATAATTCATACCAAGAATCAGTTCTAAAAAACCAAATTATCTCAGAAAAAGCTTTTTATGAGTGATATTATTTATTACTTATTATTATTAGAAATAAAAATGCTTAAGTTTAAATTGAATTACCCCAATTGGAGTAAATTTCCCTCTAAGACATCTTTATTTGATATAGATTTTTATACATAATAATATATAAATATAAGTATATAGATAACAACACAAAATAATATGCTCATTACAATACATAATAATACAATATTAGAAGAAAAAGTAATACTTTTTATAAAGTGATTTGGACGCTTTTGGTATCACGTGTTTGTTTCTTCTTAATCATCTCATGATATACTAATGATTTGATTTTGGAAATTTATAGTTTTCTCTAGATTCACCGGCTACCAAACTCACAAAATGTGATGGTGAGGTGAAATCAAATCATTTTTTTCCCATTTTGCTTGCAATCAACTTCTGAGTTCAACCTCAAAATGATTGTTGTTAAGTTGTGGTGAGAGTGGTTGCAAGGTATAGTGGGATGAAAGATAGAACTTAATGGGTATTGTGACGAGTGATGGGTACACAAGAGCAAAGTGGTTGGAATTGTTTTAATTCCTTATGGGAATGTTGCATAGACTAGGAATTGGCCGGTTGGGCTGATTGTATGTCGTTTTGTTGGTTGTTGCTATGTCATCTTTGATATCAGGAAGACAGGAACAATTAATGTTTAATTAACACCATATAGTTTCGTGCATTTTATTAACTAGTACTATACCCGTGCATCCGCACGGGTCGATCGCGTTACGTCATACGATTACCTCAAATAGAAACGTTAGTTTGAAATCTCATTAATCTAAAATTAATTGTAAAAATAGAGGATGACTTGCATACGGACATGTGCTGTCGTGTTCTTTTTAGGAATGAATTTAGACAGTATTTAAATAGTCTGAACATTACCCCGTGAAAATAAAGAAAAATTTAAAGTAGATAAAAAATGAGTTTCAAATAAAAAATTGTTAAATATTAAAACTAAAAATGTAAAAGTATCATTTAAAAACAATATGTGCATTTATCCCGTGTGTTTTTATATATCAGTGCAGTGTTTTTTTATATATCAGTGTTGTTATCCCATGTTTTTTATATATCAGAGCAACTATCCCGTGTTTTTATATATATCATTGCAATTATCCCCGTATTTTTTTATATATCAGTGCAGTTGTCCAGTGTTTTTTTATGTATCAGTCCAGTTATCTCATAGTTTCAATTGATTATTTGAGTTGATTAGTAGATTATTGTAGATAGTGAAAGATAGATAGTTGATTATCAATAACAAATATTTATCCCGTGTTTTTTTAAATATCAGTAACAATTATTTGTCTTTTTTTAGGTATTAGTGACAAATATTTGTCGCGTGTGTTTTAAATATTAATCAGTTTAAATAGTCATTAAGCCTTCTTATTTTTTTAGATAGTAGTTTTCAAAAACTATAATTATCAATGGCAAATATTAATCCCTCTTTTTTATATATCACTGTAGTTATCTCCGTGTTTTTTATATATCCGTGCAGTTATCTGGTAGTTTCAATTGATTATTTTAGTTGATAGTAGATTATAGTAGATAGTGAATTTGTTAGATAGTAGATTATCAATAAGAAATAATTGTTTTAAATATTAATTAGTAATTTAAATAGTCATTAAGCCTGCTTATTTTTTAGATAGTAGGTTTGTAGTAGTAGGTTTCAAAAAATTTAATTATCAATGACAAATATTAATCTCGTGTTTTTTTATATATCAGTGCAGTTATCTCGTAGTTTCAATTTAGTTGATTAATAGATTATAGTAAATAGTAAACGAGAGATAGTAGATTATCAATAAGAAATATTTATTTTAAATATTAATCAGTAATTTAAATAGTCATTAAATATTATTGTTTTTTAGATAGTGTAGTTTTATAGTAGTCTTCCAAAAATTTAATTATCAATGACAAATATTAATCATTGGTCTTTTTATATATTTGTGTAGTTATCCCGTGTGTTTTTATATATCATTGCAGTTATCTCATAGTTTCAATTGATTATTTGAGTTGATTAGTAGATTATTGCAGTTATCCCGTATTTTTATATTAGATTATTTTAGTTGATTAGTAGATTATAGTAGATTATTGCAGTTAGCACGTGTTTTTTTAGATAGTAGTTTTATAGTAGTTTTCCAAAATTATAATTATCAGTGGTAAATATTAATTATAAATTTTCAAAAAAAAATTATAAATATCAATGGTAAATATTAATCCCGGGTTTTTTTATATGTCACTGCAGTTATCCTGTGTTTTTTATTTATCAGTGCAGTTATCTCGTAGTTTCAATTGATTATTTTAGTTGATTAGTAGATTATAGTAGATAATAAAAGTTAGATATTAGATTATCAATAAGAAATATTTGTTTTAAATATTAATTACCAATTTAAATAGTCATTAAGTCTTCTTGTTTTTTAAATAGTAGGTTTATAGTAGTAGTCTTCAAAAGTAGTGTTTGTATAAATTTAGAAATTTAGTTAAAAGAATTAAACTGAAGTGATAAGAGAAAGAGAATAATTATTTATGGGAAAAGTAAAGTAAAAAGAAAAAAAAGGAAGAAAGAGAGTGTAAAAGAAAAGTGAAAATGAGGAGAGAGTGTAAGAAGAAAGAGAAAAAAGGAAGAAAGAGAGTGTAAGAGAAAGTGAAAAGTAAGAAAGAGAGTGTAAGAATAAAGAGAAAAAAAAAGAAAAATAGAGTGTAATGACATTTGTACCCTCAAAAATTTGAGGTGTCTTTTAGATAGAATGAGGGTATTGGTAAAATCATATGTGGTGAATTTGTATAAATCTATAGTAGATCAATAAGAAATATTTATTTTAAATATTAATCAGTAATTTAAATAGTCATTAAATATTATTGTTTTTTAGATAGTGTAGTTTTATAGTAGTCTTCCAAAAATTTAATTATCAATGACAAATATTAATCATTTGTCTTTTTATATATTTGTGTAGTTATCCCGTGTGTTTTTATATATCATTGCAGTTATCTCATAGTTTCAATTGATTATTTGAGTTGATTAGTAGATTATTGCAGTTATCCCGTATTTTTAGATTAGATTATTTTAGTTGATTAGTAGATTATTGCAGTTAGCACGTGTTTTTTTAGATAGTAGTTTTATAGTAGTTTTCCAAAATTATAATTATCAGTGGTAAATATTAATTATAAATTTTCAAAAAAAAATTATAAATATCAATGGTAAATATTAATCCCGGGTTTTTTTATATATCACTGCAGTTATCCTGTGTTTTTTATTTATCAGTGCAGTTATCTCGTAGTTTCAATTGATTATTTTAGTTGATTAGTAGATTATAGTAGATAATAAAAGTTAGATATTAGATTATCAATAAGAAATATTTGTTTTAAATATTAATTACCAATTTAAATAGTCATTAAGTCTTCTTGTTTTTTAAATAGTAGGTTTATAGTAGTAGTCTTCAAAAGTAGTGTTTGTATAAATTTAGAAATTTAGTTAAAAGAACTAAAGTGAAGTGATAAGAGAAAGAGAATAATTATTTATGGAAAAAGTAAAGTAAAAAGAAAAAAAAGGAAGAAAGAGAGTGTAAAAGAAAAGTGAAAATGAGGAGAGAGTGTAAGAAGAAAGAGAAAAAAGGAAGAAAGAGAGTGTAAGAGAAAGTGAAAAGTAAGAAAGAGAGTGTAAGAGTAAAGAGAAAAAAAAAGAAAAAATAGAGTGTAATGACATTTGTACCCTCAAAAATTTGAGGTGTCTTTTAGATAGAATGATGGTATTGGTAAAATCATATGTGGTGAATTTGTATAAATCTATAGTAGATAGTAGATCAATAAGAAATATTTATTTTAAATATTAATCAGTAATTTAAATAGTCATTAAATATTATTGTTTTTTAGATAGTGTAGTTTTATAGTAGTCTTCCAAAAATTTAATTATCAATGACAAATATTAATCATTTGTCTTTTTATATATTTGTGTAGTTATCCCGTGTGTTTTTATATATCATTGCAGTTATCTCATAGTTTCAATTGATTATTTGAGTTGATTAGTAGATTATTGCAGTTATCCCGTATTTTTATATTAGATTATTTTAGTCGATTAGTAGATTATTGCAGTTAGCACGTGTTCCGTACCGTGCTACCGATCGTGAGGATCGATATTATGCAGTTGGTAGATATTTTGTCCTTGATTCTATCATTGTCTTTAGGCTGAGAGGAAAGTCTTGTTCGAACGGGGACGTTCGACCTTGAGAGGCGATGTTGAGGTGTTCGATCTTGAGATGTTCGATCTTGGAGGGCGAGGTTGTACCTGCAATGATACTCCGACGCTTAAGTCAGTATTTGAGAGAATAAGTGTTTGGTTAGAAAAGTGCTTACCATTAATGAGCATTGAATGGGGTATTTATAGAGTTTGGATGAGTTTGTGTTGGCGTTTTTGGGCCGTCCGATCTTGCGGGCTGATCTTGGCCATTGAAGATTGGACTCTCTTGATTACAATTGGGCTTCTCATCAATTGGGCTTTTGGAGAAGGGGTGCAAATAGAAATTACTGTAATTACCATAACAGTGGTCCCCCAAGTCTGGTCGCTATGAGGAGCGATCTTGACTTTGAGTGGAGGTTCTATTCGCTTATCGAGCTTATGTCGGGGCCGGGGTTTCTCGAGCGATGCTAGCTGTCCGTCGAGCTTTCGAGCGACGTGGGCAGTTTTTCCGAACTCAGTGCTGCTTTGGAATCAATGCTGCTTTGGAATCAGTGCCACTTTTACTGTTTCTGACAAGGCGTCTCTTCGTAGTGGCGGCGCATGATGGTGACGTTTATTCTTCAGCGTGCGGATTTTAATGGACCATGGGTTGGATGTGACGCTTCGACTTCCAGGCCCAGGCCCATTGGATTCGCCTTGCTATAAATAAAGGGTCTCACCAATTCATTTGTTGTTTGTTGTTCATTTGTTCTGATTTGCCGATCTTTCGAGAGCTCCCGAGTTTCTTTAGAGTGAACGTGTTTGAAGTACCTTTAAGGTCGGTTTCTGAGGATCGACAACCGTTTATTTCCAGACATCATCAGCTTGCGACATAGTTTCGAGGTTAGTCTACTTTTTGGTTTTTTCTTTACTTTTCATTTGTGCCTGGACCTTCCCCCGTCCCCTTTGATCTCAGAATGGGGGTCGTCAGGTCGGGTTCCGACTTGCTCGCGAACCCATTTTTCGATCTTTATTCCTGACATTTCGTCCCCCATTCCTGTAGATTCGATCTGGCGAGGACGAAACAAACTCGGAGAGACGTCACTCAGTACCGGAAAGAGTTTACGAGTGCGATGGCTTCTGGTGGTGAAATCCCTGAGGTCCGTGCCGAGCCTTCCGAAGTCGCCGCCCCGGACGTGCAAGAGCACTCTGCTTCCGCCCCTGTGAGTGATAAGGCGGAAGATAATTTTGAGAGCGAAAGTTCTTCTCCTGCGACCGATGCTAATGAGCCGAATGACGATACTCCCGAAGATGTGGAGGAGGATTGCTTGGTGGATGTGATGGCTGTTACTTCCGAGTCTGATGAGGAAATCCCAGTGGAGGAATCAGAGGGTTCCGAGGTCGATCTTGGATCGAGTTTCGACTCTGCTGATGAGTCCGATAGAGAGGGTGTTGAAAAACAAGTTGAATCTCGCCCTAAGAGCCAACCGGAGTCCAGCCGAGCTTCTGCCGTTTCTCTGGATGAGTACTCTAGTACTGGTTGTGGGGACCTTGACGTACCGGTGCGAGAGGTCTCCCAATATGATTGGGTTTCCAGAAATATTTTGGAGATCGAATCGTTGTACCAGCATGGGTTTAATTTGGAGAGGGTCGGGAGGAAAGCTTCGGGTCGCTCGAAGCGAATTTGGAGAGTTGAGGGAATGAAAAAGGGAGAGCATGTGGCTTTGTGGCCAGGAGAGCTCAAGTTTACTTTGTATCATATGCTGATAAACGAGATGAATATCAGGCCTCCTTTCACTTGGTTCGAGCAGACGGTCTTGGCGACTTTGGATGTTGCGCCTTCTCAGTTGCATCCAAACGCGTGGGCTTTTGTTCGAGCTTTCGAGCTAATGTGTCTTCATCTGGAGAGGCCGGTCTCGCCGTTGCTCTTTTTTCATTTGTTTGAGATCAATCGGAATAGTAGTGAGAATAAGTCCGGTCGCGAACACGTCAGTCTTCGTTCGAGGCGAGGTGCCAAGATTTTTAAAGCCTATGCGGACTCGTTGAAGGGGAATTGGAAGGAGTTATTTTATTGGGTCGAACCGGTGACCGACGAAGCGATTGAGAGAGTGGGAAAGTTTTCAGAGGATGGTCGGACTTTGGTGTCCACCAAGTTTCCCATTGGTTGGAGTCAGGCCCATTTTGAACGATCCACCAATTCCTTTTCTGTTAGTCAGAATCGTTTGAACGCTGCCGATCTTCTTACCAAGAGGATCCTGATGTTTATTTCTGAGAACATTCCGTTTTCAAAACATAAGTATCGGGGTATCCCTGCGGCTAAGATAGTTCAGGCCGGGAAGCGAAGACGAGTGCAAATTGTCTTAGGTAGCCTTGTTTTTCTTGCTTTTGATATTTGCATACTTTTGACCGTAGTTTGTATGACCGATTTATGTTTCTTTTCCAGATACCATGGCCCCAAAGAAGCTCGCCGTAATGAAGGCGCTGGCGATGAGGAGTGTCGAGATATCTGGCGATGCTGAGGGGGTTGGTGTTCCGCTTCCGACGTCTCCCCAGGCCGAGACTGTTGTTGGGACGGTTACTGCTGCTTCTCCGATAAATATTGTTACCCAGGAGGACCTTGCCTATGAGGCTATGGTCGATCTTGTTTCCAGTTCTCCTCCCCCGACTGCTCCCGATGTTGGTGCGGGTACCTCGGCGAAAAGGGTGCGCACCGAGGCAAGTGGCGAGCAGAGGCCAGAAAAAAGGAGTAAGACTTCGAGGAGACCGAAGCATAAGAGTAAGGCCGTACCCTTGGAGGAGGGTTTTTTGGAGCAGAATTACGCCCAATGGCGGGAGGATCCTGTCGGGGCGTCTGTTAAATTGTTGGCGAATTTGGCCGATGTTCATAGGATCGAAAAAGAGAAATACGAGCAGCGGGCTAAGGGTAAATGACATCATTTCTTTTTACATTCATAAAAACATCTCTTTCTTCATAAACTGATTTCCCTCATTTTTCGATTTTGCAGCTTCGTTGGAGCTCGAGAAGTCAAAAATAGTGAAGCTCGTGGAAGACGTGGCTTTAAAATCGAAAGAGCTTGCTCGAACAAAGCAAGAACTTCTGGTTCTGAAGGAAAGCCAAGGGGAGGTTGTACGTCGGGCGGAGTTTGCGGAGAATCGCGTCAAGGAGCTTGAAGAAAGGGAAAAAGTTTTGGAGGGGCAACTTGCCGAGGCCAACGAGAAGATCAAAGGTTTGGAGTTTCGTGTAGCTGGTTTGGAAGAGGATTTGAAGAAAGCATCTGAGGCACGGGTCGGTACGAGCGGCGATGCGGAGGCTCGAATTGCAGAGCTTGAGGCAGCCCTTCAGCAAAGCAGAAGAAATGCTAAAGAGGCTACGAAACTTGCAAATGAGGCTAGGAGGGAGGCTCGGGAAGCTGCTAACTCTGCAATTGAGCTGTACAAGGAGGGTTTTGAGTGCGCCCGGGAGCAAATTACTTTGGTCCATCCTTCTGTAATTTTGGATCGGTCGATTATTGACGCCGACCATGAGGTTGAAGGGGGTAAGATCTTTAAGATCGATGCTCAGACGCAGACGAAGAGTGTGATATTCCCGACCTCCACTGCCTGATGTTTTAATAGCGTTTCTTTTGCAGAAGTTCCTGGTGTATGCTTTTACTTATGTATTTTTTGTATAGATCCAGAACTTCTGTTTGGTCTAGCTGGAGATATTTGTAACCTCTTTTTGGAATATGCCTATAAGGCCTTTACGAGCTTTAATGAATGCTTTTCGAATTTCGCATGTCATGTATGTCGTTTTTGCGAGTTTTTAACGAGTGCTTTTTAAATTCTGCACGTCGCGTGTGACGTAAAAACGTCGGTAAACGAGGAACTCGATTTACCGGTTTGAACCTATAGGACAGTTTACTAGGACTCGGCCCAGATTTAACTCGCCCCATAGGGGTATCGGCAGCTGTGGCCGATGGTCGTTCGTAGGACGTTTCGATCCTTGAAGACCCGGTCTCTTTGAGATAGTTTGCCAAGACTCGGCTCGGATTTAACTGTTTTCTCAAAGAGTTTTTGACCTTGGGTGGTCGCTTTTGGGGAGATCATTTAAGATCGGTCCCAGTTGATTCCTGTTGGGGGGAATTAGGTCCCTTCATTCTGTTTGATGAAAATCAAGAATGTGTGGCGACTTGAAAAAACTTTTGAGAAGTATTGAAAGCGTTTGAAAGAAATGTCAAGCTTCTTATTAATAGCTTGTTTCGAGTTTACATAAGATCGGTGTGAGTGACTTCTTTCTAAGGATAATAACTTTTCAGTTTTGTTGCGTTCCAAGTTCTCTCAATCTTTCTTCCTTGGAGGGTCTCCAATTTAAAGGCTCCCGTGCCGGTTTTAGATAAAATCCGGTAGGGGCCTTCCCAGTTTGGGGCGAGCTTTCCTTGGGAGGCGTTTTTCTGACCGACGTCAGCCCTTCTGAGTACCAGATCGCCAGGATTGAAATCTCTGTGAACGACCTTGGTGTTGTATCTGGTTGCCACCTTTTGTTTGATGATCGCTTCTCGGAGCGAGGCTCGACCTCGGACTTCATCGATGAGGTCGAGTTCTTCTCTTAGGGCTTGATCGTTATTGCTTTGTGTTTTGGGATTTGCCGTTCTCCAACTAAGTTCGCCGATCTCGACGGGGATGACCGCCTCGCTGCCGTAGGAGAGCCTAAAAGGTGTTTCCCCAGTGGAGCTTTGGGGGGTCGTCCGGTATCCCCAGAGGACGTAAGGCAATTCTTCTACCCAATTTCCTTTAGCATCGTCCAAACGTCGTTTCAGCCCGTTCAGTATTACTTTGTTTGCAGCCTCTGCTTGACCGTTGGTTTGAGGGTGCTCTACTGAAGTGAAATGGTGTTTAATTTTAAGCTCGAACATTAGTTTGCGGAATCCCGTGTCTGTGAATTGCGTTCCGTTGTCTGTTACTACTACCTCGGGGATCCCGAACCTGCTCATAATGCTTTTTTTGAAGAATTTTATGCAGTTTTTTGCAGTGATGGTCGCCAGGGGTTCCGCTTCTATCCATTTACTGAAGTAGTCTACGGCGACGATCAAGAATTTGACTTGTCCTGGTGCTTTTGCGAAAGGTCCGAGCAAGTCCATTCCCCACCATGCGAAGGGCCATGTGGAGGATAAACTCGTGAGGTCTGTGGGGGGAGCCACGTGCATGTTGGCGTGGATTTGACATTTCTTGCATTTCTTCACGTGATCACTAGCATCGCCGATCATGCTCGGCCAGTAGTAGCCGGCTCGAAGGGTTTTTCGTGCTAAAGATCGAGCTCCCATGTGCTGGCCGCAGATTCCCTCATGAATTTCTGTTAACACATAGGCCGCTTCCTCTCCCTCGATGCATTTAATTAACGGGGAAGAGAGGCTTCGTTTATAGAGCGTCCCGTTGATGGCTGAAAAAGCCGAGGCTCTTCTCCTGATATATTTGGCGTCGTTTCTGTCTGGGGGTTCCGTTCCTGAGACGATGTACTCTAAAATTGGGGTTATCCAGCTGTCTGCCTCTTCAAGTACGTAGATGGTCGGGTTAAACAGCGGCTCGAGAGATACACTGGGATTGCGTAGTGTTTCTTGGATGGTCGTCCTTTGGTTACCTGGGGTTTTTGTGCTTGCGAGTTTGGCGAGGATATCAGCTCGTTGGTTTTCCGTTCTTGGGACATGAACTATCTCGCTTGCTTCAAATTTAGCTATTAGCGACCGTACCTGAAGTAGGTATTTTTGCAGGATCGGTTCTTTGGTCTCGTATTTGCTTTCGATCTGGGAGACCACCAAGAGAGAGTCGGTATGGAGTTTAATTTTTTGGACTTGGAGGTCAATTGCTAGGCGAAGTCCGGCAATGCAAGCTTCGTACTCTGCTTGGTTGTTCGAGGTGGGAAAACCGAATGTAAGGGAAACTTCGATGATGACCCCAGTCGGGCTTTCTAGCATAATCCCAGCGCCACTCCCTTTTGGATTTGAGGAACCATCGACGTAGAGGATCCATATGTCAGAGTCGGTGTTAGCAGGTGTCATCTCGGCGATGAAGTCCACCAAAACTTGTGCTTTAAGTGTAGTTCGAGCTTCATATTTGATACCGAACTCTGAGAGTTCTACGGCCCATTTGATCATCCTTCCAGCTAGATCGGGCCTGTGGAGTATCTGTCTGATTGGGTAGTTAGTGCGGACGACTACCTGGTGGGCGACGAAATAAGCTCGAAAACGTCGAGCTGCAACAATGAGGGCCAGGGCGATTTTCTCGATTTTCTGATAACGACTTTCAGCCCCGTGCAGAGCCTTGCTTGCGAAGTAGATGGGACTTTGCCCGGTTTCGAGTTCGCGTACTAGAACGGCAGCTAACGCCTCTTCCGAGACTGCTAGATATAAGTATAATGTTTCTCCTTCATTTGGGCGAGTTAAAATTGGAGGCTCGGAGAGAGATTTTTTAAGTTGCTTCAAAGCTTCGTCTTGCTCGGGTGTCCATTTGAAATCTCTTTCTTCTTTTTTGAGGATTTTGAAAAGTGGAAGAGATTTGAATGCTGCATTCGATATGAAACGAGATAGAGCAGCTATCATTCCATTGAGTTTTTGTACGTACTTCTCTTTTGGACGTCGGAGTTCGCATTTCTGTGACGGATCGACATTTGTCTGGGTTTGCCTCGATACCTCGTCCTGTTAAGAAGAAACCTAAGAATTTCCCAGCTCGAACCCCGAAAATGCATTTCTCTGGGTTTAATCTCATTCTGTTTTTTCGTACCTCAGAGAAAATTGCTTTCAGATCGCTTACATGGTCGGCATCACTTTTGCTTTTGGCGATCATATCGTCGAGGTAAACCTCTACGCTTTTACCGATCTGGTTTTGGAAAACTTTGTTCATCATTCTTTGATAAGTTGCTCCAGCGTTTTTTAAACCAAAGGGCATAACACGGCACGCGAAGTTTCCTCGGTCAGTGATGAAGGCGGTTTTTGCTTGATCTGGTGGAAACATGGCGATTTGGTTGTACCCGGAGTATGCGTCCATGAAAGATAACAACTGGAAACCGGAAGCGCTGTCGACCAAACGATCGATGCTGGGGACCGGAAAAGCGTCTTTTGGGCAAGCTTTATTAAGATCGGTGTAGTCGACACACATACGCCATTTTCCGTTAGACTTCTTCACCAGGACAGGGTTTGATAACCAAGTTGTGTATTTAACCTCAGAGATAAAGTTGGCTCGGATGAGGTCGTCTACTGCTAAGGCGGCAGCAATGGCTTTTTCTTTGCTTTGGGCCCGCTTTCTTTGGGCGATCCATTTTGCTTCTGGGTTTATTGCGAGCCGATGGCAGGCAATCTCTGGCGGGATCCCAGGCATGTCTTCGGCCGACCAAGCAAAGATGTCTTTGAAATCTTTAAGACATTGGGTTAATTCGGTCTTGATCTTTTCTGGAAGGTCGATCCCTATTTTGATTTTTTGGGAGGGGTCTGAACCGAGTTGTGTTTCGACGAACTTTCCATCAGGCTCTGGTCTTCTGATTTTGCGTTTGAGCTCTTTTGTTAGCTCGTCGACATCTATCTGTTTTTCGACCTCCGGACCGCAGTTGGTTCCTACGTTAGTGGCGGTGTTAACTTCAGTTGATCTTCCTTTTGGCATTTTGGGAGTTTCCAGTTCTTCCGAAGGGGGAACCCCTTCATGCTCCGAAGCTTTTCGTTCGTTCTTAGTCCATAGGAAAAAACACCTGGAGGCCGACTCTAAGTCAGAGTTTAAAGTGATAACTCTGTCGCAAAGAGAGTGGAACTTCATCTTTAAGTGAGTGGTGGATGTAACCGCCCCGAGCCTGCCGAGGGTCGGTCTACCTATAATGCCGTTGTATATGGATTCACAAGGCAAGACGAGGAATTTGGTTCTGACGGTTCGGACCATTGGTTCGGTTCCGTAGGTAACCATTAGCTCCAGATGTCCAAGGGGTTTCGTTCGAGATCCGTTAAAACCGGACAAAGCCGTCCCTCTATAAGGGGTGAGTTCCTCTTTGCTGATCCCCATTTTGCTCAGAAGATCGATAAAGATGATGTCTGATGAGCTCCCCTGATCGACCAGGATTCTACGTACCTCTTTGTTGGCTATGATTGCCGATATCAAGAGAGGTACGTGTTTGTTAGCTTTTCCGTCAATAAGGTCGTTGTCACTAAAAGATAATGGAGGTCGATTAGTCACGACCGGGGTTGTCGACGTTGAAGCCACGCACAACAATTCCTTCCATTTTCTCTTCATGGATTTTCCCGATCCTTCATGATCGAATCCCCCAGTTATCATCATGATAACCGAGCGTTTTATATCCAGCTCTTTGCGGTCTGCGTCGATCACTTCTTTTCCTTTTGTCCTGAGGTTTTCATTCCTTTCTCTTCCGAGGTTGTCAGACCGTTCCCCCTCCCTTTTGACGTAAGAAGATAGTTTTCCCCGTTTTATTAAATCTTCTATGTCATCCTTTAGGGCGTTGCAATGGTTTGTGTCATGGCCATTGCTTCTGTGGTATCGGCAGTATTTGTTGGCCTTCTGCCCAGGTCGGCTAGGCAAAGACCTGGGAGGCTTGACGTCCCTGAATTCGACGTTCCAACATTCCCCTAGTAACTGGGCGTTGGAGACGTTGAGTTCGGTGTATACTTGGTGACGATTTTTCTTACCGATGTTCCACGAGTTTTTACGAGGGTCGATCTCGATGTGGCGTTTTGATGGTTCTGCATGTGACGAAGTTTTATCGACCTTTGAATTTTCTTCTTCGTTAATGAAGCACTGGGATAGTTCGAGGAATTCCTGGAGGGTGTTAGGTTCCCAGGTATTGATGTGTTTTCGGAACGAGCTTCCAGGTAACAGACCTTGGGCCATGAAGAAAATTCGAAAAGCGTCGTCTAACTGCCGAACCTGAAGAGCTTCAACGTTGAATCGCTCTATATATTCCCTCAGGGGTTCATTTACTTTCTGGACAATAGACGCTAGAACATTTTTGTTTTTGGGTTTGCTTTTGGAATGGGCAAAGTGCACCGAGAAGTGTTTTGCTAACTGGTCCCATGAGGAAATGGTATTCGACCTTAACGTCCGGAACCATTCGGAAGCCATTTTGTCTAGGGTTAAAGGGAATATTCGGCATTTCATTTCCATGGGTACATTTCGATACTGCATGGTCGTGTCAAATTGGTCTAGATGCCTGTCGGGGTCGCCCGTTCCGTCGTAAGTTTTCAAACCTCCAGGTGGTTTCTCGAGATACCGGGGAACCGGGAAGTTGTCAATCGATCTTGTGAAAGGACCTTTTCTCCCAGGTCGATTAGCCCGTGACAATGGTTGGCGTCCGTGATGGGGTTCAGGACGTCCGTATCGTCGTGTTTGATTGTTTTGAATGCTGTCACGGCTTCTCGATCGTCTCCTTGACGCGGTCGAGCCTTCAATTCGGCAAGCCGGAGGAGAACGGGAGCCATTCCCTCGGTGGCGGCGTGGAGGAGAATGAGGATCATCAAGATCGTCGTATTGTCGAGCTGATGGAGAACGGGAATCACTCCCCTGGTGGCGGCGTGGCGGGGAGCGATGGCTGAGCTTTCTCCGAGGGGGTGATCGATGAAAAAGTCTCCTTCGAGTTGGGCGTCGTTCTTCCAGTGAGCTCTGCCCGGATGATTGTTGATCCAGGACGTTTCGATTTTGCAGCCTCGCTACTTCGGATTCGAGGTTGGCGAAACGATTGTGTCTTTCTTCACTTACCGCTTCTTGCCGAGCCAATAGCTGAACGAGCTGTTGAACCGCGTCAGTCAAAGTCGGGAGTAATTGGTGGGGAGGTGGCAAGCTCGTCTCATCTGCGCCCGATTGAGCTCGGGAAGGTCCCGTGTTGGGATGTCGGCTTCGTGTTTGTGACGAATTCGTGAGTTCCTGGACGTGGCCTTCAGGGGTTCGCTGAGGGCCGAGGTCAGGCTCGGCCATGAGACGAGTCGGCGTTGAGCGGCGTGTTGGTGCCATTTAATAGGTTCAAGGAGATGGTGAGAAAAATCGGGTACTGGTTCCTCCCACTGTGGTCGCCAATGTTCCGTACCGTGCTACCGATCGTGAGGATCGATATTATGCAGTTGGTAGATATTTTGTCCTTGATTCTATCATTGTCTTTAGGCTGAGAGGAAAGTCTTGTTCGAACGGGGACGTTCGACCTTGAGAGGCGATGTTGAGGTGTTCGATCTTGAGATGTTCGATCTTGGAGGGCGAGGTTGTACCTGCAATGATACTCCGACGCTTAAGTCAGTATTTGAGAGAATAAGTGTTTGGTTAGAAAAGTGCTTACCATTAATGAGCATTGAATGGGGTATTTATAGAGTTTGGATGAGTTTGTGTTGGCGTTTTTGGGCCGTCCGATCTTGCGGGCTGATCTTGGCCATTGAAGATTGGACTCTCTTGATTACAATTGGGCTTCTCATCAATTGGGCTTTTGGAGAAGGGGTGCAAATAGAAATTACTGTAATTACCATAACAGCACGTGTTTTTTTAGATAGTAGTTTTATAGTAGTTTTCCAAAATTATAATTATCAATGGTAAATATTAATTATAAATTTTCAAAAAAAAATTATAAATATCAATGGTAAATATTAATCCCGGGTTTTTTTATATATCACTGCAGTTATCCTGTGTTTTTTATTTATCAGTGCAGTTATCTCGTAGTTTCAATTGATTATTTTTGTTGATTAGTTGATTATAGTAGATAATAAAAGTTAGATATTAGATTATCAATAAGAAATATTTGTTTTAAATATTAATTACTAATTTAAATAGTCATTAAGTCTTCTTGTTTTTTAGATAGTAGGTTTATAGTAGTAGTCTTCAAAAGTAGTGTTTGTATAAATTTAGAAATTTAGTTAAAAGAATTAAAGTGAAGTGATAAGAGAAAGAGAATAATTATTTATGGGAAAAGTAAAGTAAAAAGAAAAAAAAGAAAGAAAGAGAGTGTAAAAGAAAAGTGAAAATGAGGAAAGAGAGTGTAAGAAGAAAGAGAAAAAAGGAAGAAAGAGAGTGTAAGAGAAAGTGAAAAGTAAGAAAGAGAGTGTAAGAATAAAGAGAAAAAAAAGAAAAAATAGAGTGTAATGACATTTGTACCCTCAAAAATTTGAGGTGTCTTTTAGATAGAATGAGGGTCTTGGTAAAATCATATGTTGTGAATTTGTATAAATCTACGGTAGATTGCTAATAAAAAATGCAATAACTCAACTGGTGTGAACTTTGAATTGATTGACTATTATCCATCTAACATAAGAGCTCAAAATGTGAATTTGAAACACAACAAATATTGATCTCTCCTGGTTGAATGTATCCAACAATTGAAACCACGTTTATCTTACACGTACATAGTTTTATTGGGGTTTGAAAGCTATTCCAGCAGTTTGAGCCTAAGCCTAAGCCTACTAAGCTTTAACCAAGACTTTAAATTGAGGAGTTTCCTTCTCTTTATACCAATCTTTTTAAAACCGGATCGGAGATTGAAAGGAGGAGACCTTTAAGTTATTGTTTAATTGGTTCACTCGGTCTAACTATGATTGAACTGGATGGGTAATAATTAAATAAAAAATAAAAAAATATATTAAATTTTGGAGAAAAAATAAATTAAAAAAAAAGCATTTTGGACAGTTCAACCCGAGTCAATTTGTGGTTCAAAACGGTTGAACCGCAGTTCAATCTGGTCCAACTCGGATCTAAACGTTCAATTGGTCTGTGGTTCAAATGGGATTGAACCAACTATTGGAGTGTCCGGTTCTCAGTCCAACTAGTTGAACCATTCGGTTCTTACAACACTGCTTTGTACTAAAAAAAATTGCGATGTAGCTTTTTTGTCCCTAATATACAGTCTCGGGTGGAGAGAGTGGTGGAGCGTAGTGAATTTGAACTCTGCTTCAAATGCCCACATCTAACTATGTTATCGCGGCAAATTTGCCATATATTTAAAACCACGACCAAATCTGTCGTTGAAATGTTACCATGTGTAGGATTAGATATTTGCTTGTGGCTCCAACTTAACCTAAAGGTCGGTGTTTAATTAATCCTTTTTAAAAGAATATCATATATGGCCCGCCAATAATGCTAAATTGTTTTGATTTTTTTACAATCAATAATGTTTGTTCAGTACCTTATGGTAAGATCGGAATCTGATCGAAGATAGTCGATAGATTGTTCTTGACCAACTCGGAGGGGGTTGTACCTGCAAAGACACTTCAACGCTCAAGTCAGTAGAGTGAAGTCAATTGCAAGTAAAATTATAGAAGTGTGTGTACCTAGTAAACAGTGTTAGACACTTATTTATAGATGACTAAGTCATATTAATTCACCGAATCGGAACCCTTCGATTCGTAACTGACTAATCATGGTCGTTGGATGTATAACTGTACATTAATGATATTGGGCCTCAATATCGCGACCCATGACAATTCCGAGGATTCTAGCCCAATCCATAACAGTTGCCCTCCAAGTCGGGTCGTTAAGGAGGACAATCCTGACTTGAATGAAAGCATGATCGAAAGCTCGCATAGCCGAGCCATTCGCAATATTGGGCATATACCTCAGAAGGTTTTCCCCCCAATATCAAAATGTCGAACAGATGTTGAACAGTCAAATCATCCAATCATTTACTGTTCGAAATGATTGATGTGACTGTTGAGTAGCTCGAGGTGTCAGGTAATAATGACACATCGTTAGTAGCCCGAGGCGTAGAGTGATGATGATACCTCGTTGTCAGTGCCTGCAATAAATGCCATTGATTAGAGTTATTGTTGTAGATCGCCCACCATTGGTTCAAATGGCAGCTTCCCGGCCTGCTACCCCAATAAATAATCAATTAAATGACGGGGCATCGTCTCCAGGCAGAGTTCAAACTCATGACCAACTTCGAGAAAAATTGGATAAATTGGTCGGACCCGAAATTGAGTCTTCGGAAGCTACTAAGTCGGATAGCTCTTTAGAAAAGTCCGTCGATGAAGAAGAACAAGGAAAGAATGTGCATGCCGAGATTGAGAAAGAGGAAGAAAGCTTAGAGGAAGCTTCTGGGGAGGTTCCTGTGACCATTGGTCCATCTACTGTCCGAGACTACTCCTGGGTTTCTGAAAGCCTTAGAGAGATTCCATCAGTATACACCGAGAATGCGGATCTGTCCAAGCTTCGGCCTTTGGTTGGTAATGCTAAATTATTTTAGTACTTGACTGGTAAATTATTGAGTGCTAAAGATAATTATTGTTTGTCTTAAGATCATTAACCGGTTAATTCGGAGCAAGAACGATTTAGAAACGAAATTAGAGATTAAGGGCAATGTGGTCATTTGACCACATTACCACTTAATATATAAGAAAGGAAATGAAAAGAAAGCAAATTAAGAAAGAAAGAAAGGAAGCGAGACAGAGGAGAAGAAAAGAGAAGAAAAGAGAAAGGAAAGAAAAGAGTGGGTTTCCATGGAAGAAGAGAAAAAGAGGATACCAAGGTTCATCAAAACATCATCCCTCCTACACGAAAAAATGATCAACATTTCTTCCTCTTCAATTTGATACAAACATCACAACATATGATCCACTCTCTCTCAAATCACCATTTTCGAAATTAATAGAGAAAGTGAGGGATGTTGAGTTCTTTCTTCCATTTCTTGTCATGGAGGTTAGGGAAGTTCAAATAAGTGGTTGGGTGCTAGCTTGGAGTGGAAGAATTAGAGTTTCAAGGTTAGGGTTTGAGAATCAAAATTTGGGGTTTTATGTGAATAGGAGCAAATGGAGCTAGGAGATGATGAATAGTGTTTTTGGGTACTTCATGGTTGATTGGGAAGCTTTGGAGTCTTTGAGGAGCTTGGAACCTTAGGAATCAATTTGATGGTGCCTAGGTCAAAGTTGATATTTCTCGCGGGTCGGATGTTCGAGTGGCGGAAAGCTTTGGAAGCGGATTTGGGCGTTGTCGGAACGTCGAAGTTGATGCGGGGATCGTTCGTGTGGTTATGTGGAGAATTTCGTTTTTTGTAGATCTCGGTTAATTGTGATTTTCATCACAACTGGCGAGTTTTACTCACGTTTAGGTTTTTTATTGAGGATTTCAAAGTGTCGAATTTGAGTTTTGAAAACCGTTATTTGAAAAATTAACGTATTTTGACATAAACGAAAAATTTTTTTACGTTTGTGTTTGTGATTGATGAACGATGATTTGATGGTGATCAAGGTTGTTTAAATATGTTTTTGGACTGATTTTATGTTGGGACTGGATTGGAACAGGTATCGGAATTGATCGGAACGACGAAAAATGCGAAAACGGGATAAAAATCCAGTGCTGTCAAAAGCGCACGACCCGTGCGTCCCAGGCGCACGGACCGTGCGTCTCTTTCGGTTTGTGTTTTGCAAAGATGACTTACAGAGCGCACGGCCCGTGCGTATGGGAGCACGGACCGTGCACAGTGTTCTGTCCAAATTTTCCAAAAGTGCCCGAAACGATCCCGATCGATTCCAATCCTCTTTTAATCCTTTCCTAACCCTTTTCCAATGATATTAGGCTTATAATTCCATGATTTTGAATCTATTTTCAAAGGTTTTCATAATGGTTTACAAAGTTATGTTTAATTCGAAAAACCGTAAAATAGTATACGGGAGCGAACACGTAATATGCTTGTCTTGTAGAACTAAATGTTCAATTAACGGTATAATATTGTAAACAAACTAAATGTTCAAGTGAAAGTAGATATATATACTATATCGAGTTGGGTGACGACCCATGATGTTAACATACTAGGCGTGGGCAGTCATGATCCCTTACCCTAGGCCCGTATACCATAAGGGAAAGTACTACTGGTAAAGGGGTTCACCGGGATTACCATGTCTGGGGTCGGTGTTGTGTTAAAAAGTTATATAATACGGTTCACTGGGATTACCATGTCTGGGGTCGGTGCCGTGTTAAAATTATGTAGTGCGATTCACCGGGATTACCATGTCTGGGGTCGGTGTCGTGCTAAGTCGACAATGCATGTGGTTTAGTGATTAAACTATGAGATAAGAAAATTTCATAATTGAACCGAGAGTGGAAGTAGGGGTCTCGGTAGAACTCACTGAGATTGTATCTCATTGTTTATATGTTGTTGTTTTACAGAGAAACAGGGAAGGTGGAGATCCAAGAGACATGAGTAGGTCATACTTGGATGGTTGCTGAAGACTTAGCTTTTATGCTTAAGTTTATATCTTTCCTTGTTATCTGTGTATCAAGACATTTTGTCTTTAGCGTTATGTATTTATTTCTGCTTTCTTGTACGATATTGAACACTGTATTTCACTGATGGTTTACGGTCTTATTTATGTTTAAGATTGTCTTGTTGTTATTCAGTGGAAATTTTATAGTGGTGTTCAGTATTTAAACAGAAAATATTATCTCTGATGTATTAGGAATGGTGCTCTTGGGCATTTCTACTCGTTAGAAATACCGGGGTGTTACATCTTGCTATGAGCATGTTGTTTCGGCCGGATCTAGTCTTGATGTTGTTAGCTAGTTCAACGGAGTTTTCCAGGACCTCTGGTGTACATCTATTCTGTCTAAAGTCGTCATATTTGGTTGGAGGATGTTAAACAATTCCCTGCCTGTTCGAGTTGTGCTACTTCGCAGACATGTGATACATTCTAATGAAGATACAGTTTGCCTGATTTGTAGGGAGGAGAGCGAAGATCTACAACACTTAATTTTGCATTGCAAGTTGGCGCGGGAGGTCTGGTTTCACATTGGTAAGTGGCTAACACTCAGCTTCCACTTACCAATGGCATGGTGCAGCACTTTATTAATTTTGGTGAGTTGTGCAAAGGAAAAAAAGCGTGCAAGGTTAGGTACATTTTGTGGCTGACAACATGTTGGTGTACTTGGTTGGTTCGGAACAATCTTATTTTTAGAGGGGAGAAAATCAGTTTGGATTCCATTTTGCCTCAAATCAAATGTTTATCTTGGAGCTGGTTTATTTATAGAGCGGGTAGACATACTAGTTATCTCTCTTTCACTTGGTGGAACAACGCACTTTTATGTATTAACAACTTTTGAGTTTGTTCCTGTGTAATGGGTTTGAGTACCCCTGGTGCTCCTCTCAATGAAATATTGCTTATCGGAAGAAAAAAGAGTACGCTTTAGTAGCCTTAATTTTGGGTACTCACTATATTATTTGAAGAGTCGAAAAAACATGCATCAATAACAAACTGGCATCATTAGGAACTTGATTCGATGTGTCATGTGTGGGTAAAAAAAATTCATTTTTTTAACCACGGAAAAAAATGTAAACATTTTTAGGCTTAAATATCATTTACCCCCCTGTAAATATCACCATAATCCATTTACCCCCCTGCAAAAAAAAGTTTTAAAATGGACCTTGCAAATATTAAGTGTTTCTAGTTACCCCCTGCTGTTAACTTTTCTGTTAAAAAAATGACGTGGCAAACTGAGATGACATCAACACTGACGTCAATGCCACGTGTCACCATATTATTGGACCTTTGTGACATGTGGCACTGACATGCCACGTCAGCATCCTATGTCACCATGGTCACGTGGCTCTGACATGTGCCACGTCAGCAACCAATGGATGGCTGCCACGTGGCACTCACTTGGCAATAGGGCGCTACAGTGTTACTTAAAAAAATAGATATATTGCGCATCTAATGGAATCAGAGTGCTACCGTTGATATCCTTAAAGCAATATATCTATTTTTTTGGTACAAAGGCTAAAAAAACTCCAAAAAACATGCCTAAAGCCTTACAAAAACATCACCTCTTCCATTGGGAGATAGCAAGGGTTCTAACTCTATAGGAGAAGAATTCATAATCACTAATTATTGATTTCCATGAGAGCCAAATTTAGCTAAGAAATCTCCACATTGGTTTCCATCTCTAAGGATGTGATGCAATTGAATATCTCACGTCTTCTTCATTCATGTAATCTCTAATTAGGGCAACCTCATTACCATACCATACTTGTGATAACCCTGATCAGCATTTCAAATAAACTTCAAGGTAAGACTTGAGTTAGAGTAACACACCAACCTAGTCACACCCATGTCCCAACAAATAGATATACCTTGAAAAATACCCATAATTTCTGCATGAGTCACATCTGTCACACCAAGAGAACCATGAAATCCACGGATGAAGTTCCCACTGCTATCCCGAATCAAACCACCGTGCTCGGCCACACCTGAAATTGTAATGGCACTATCATCCACGTTAAGGCAAACACAACCCAACAGCGGAGGTAACCATGAGACCATTCTAGGAATAATTGACTTTAAAGCCCTATATCTATAATATATCTTTAAAAATATTAGTTCTCCAAAACTAAAAAAGTAAATTGACTTGAATGTCATTATATCTTATATCCCCCACTAATGGCTAGCAAGAAAATAAAGGAAAAGAAGGAAAAAAGCTAAGTTTTGGGCAATGAAAGACTTACACAATAGTGCCTTAAACTCATACTTTCGAGGTCAAAGTCATGTTGAAATCTCACAAATAATGTCCAGAATAACAAGTAGAAGATAATTTTTTTTCATTTCTTCAATACATATACAACACTTTGGCAAGTGAAATTGTTTTTATAGCATATTCATCTTATGCTCTCAGCAAAAGTGTTCCATTTGATACCAAATTAAATATAATTAATAAAATAATTGTAATGGAATCACGATGCAACTGTTAATTTTTTTTTGGTATTTAGTGGAGGCTAAGCCCCAAATCAAAAACAAGAACTAGCTAGAAATAAGTCTGGGAGTGAAATTTCCTACAACATCAGAAAGCAGTAACGGTCCTACATTAAAAAGACACTACTCAGAAAAAATCAAATCTCAGCATGATGACAACCAATATTGGTCAACTCATCCGCATATCAATTAGCTTCCCGAAGATGTCAACAAACCAGACCTCCAAAGGTAGCTTCAATAGCTTTTGGATTTCACGAATAATACTCCAACTGAAATGCGAGCACTATCTAAACCAAGGATGACATGTCAGGCTATCTTGGCATCCACCTGCACGACCACCTTGTTCCAACCTTTTAGAGAAACAAAGCTGCAAACTTATCAAGACTCTCTAAAGTTCAATGACCAAGGGATCACGGAAACTAATAAAAAATAAGTCTTTAAAAATCTTAGTAAGCGAAGCTTATAATCCAACATGTATATACTTAATGACATCCATAATATGTCTTTAAAGAATATTATATTTATAAAACTGAAAATTAAATTAACTTGAATGCCATTATCTCAGCAAAAGCTAACTCAACACAATATGGGTATTCTTCACCCCAAATCAATGTTTTTAAAACTTGACCAGACATCGAACCATTAAGACCTCTGAGTCATGATTCAATTTCATTAAATTGCTTGATGTGGGATGAAAACGAGATTGAAGTGTTCAATTAGTTCGGTTTTTAAAACACTACTCCAAAATTTTATCAGGACAAAGAAATGCAAACTTAGGTAATGTATGAGCTATCATATTTAACTCTCTAAGAACATGTGAACACTTAAAACTATGAAGAAAAAAGGTGGCAATCTACAATGGCTATTGTTGGATTATCACACTCAATATACACAAGAGAAAGAGAGGTCGAAAGAAAGAGAGAGTTGTCGAAGAGAAGGGGAGTGTGTCGAAAGATTGCAAGAACTGTTTCTGAGAGAGTGAATGCAATAATAGGGAACAACTTTCACATTCAATTGGTAGTTGACTTATTACAATGTGTATTTATAACACTTAGGCAAAGCTAAACTGAGAATTTACCTGCCTAATTACAGTTAAATGGATTTTAACTAATACACAAAGTCTTCTTAATTGCTAATAAGTCCTACACAAGTTTGTAATTACACCACAATACTCTTCCTTAATTCAAACTTGCAATGCTTAGCATTCCTATCTTGCTCCTCATAGCTTCAAACTTGCTGGTCTTCAAACCCTTTGTTAGCATGTCTGCTAACTGATCTTTTGTACTGCAGTGCCCCACTGCTAGTTTCCCTTTGGCCACTTGATCTCCTAGGAAATGATACTTTATCTCTATATGCTTGCTCCTTCCATGAGCAATTAGATGCTTTGCTAAATCAATAGCTGACTTGTTATCCACCTTCAATCTCATAGCACCTTCACACTTCACTTTCAGTTCATGCAGCAACATTTGTAGCCATTGTGCCTGACTTGCACCAAATGCTGCAGCAATGTACTCAGCTTCACAGCTCGACAGGGCTACAACATTCTGCTTCCTTGAACACCATGCTATTGGAGCCTGACCCATCATGAACATGTAACCAGAAGTACTCTTCCTGTCTTCTGTATCTCCACTCCAATCAGCATCAGTGTATCCTACTAACTAGTAGTTTCAGGCCCTGCTGTACTGGGAAACAGAATTCCCCAATCGATTGTGTCCTTGAGATATCTAAGTATTCTCTTTGCAGCCACCATGTGAGCTCTCTTAGGCACTTCCATGTATCTGCTTGCCGCTCCAACACTATAGACTATGTCTGGCCTTGAGTGACAGACATATCTAAGTGAGCCAATCAACTGCCTAAACAGTGTCGAATCAACACCTTCATCAGTGGCATCTTTCTGCAACTTCACAGTAGTATTAGCTGGTGTAGATACAGGCTTGTACTCAAGCATTTTAAACCTCTTGCGTACATCTGTAGTGTACTTTTTCTGATGCAGGAAAATTCCATTTTCACGGGACACAAATTCCATGCCAAGGAAATAGGACAATTTCCTAGATTGGTCATCCCATACTCGGTCATCATCTGCCTCTTAAGCTTCACTATCTCTTGTTCATTGCTTCCTGTCACTAACAGATCATTCATGTTCGATCTTACATACACACCATGTTCAGTCGAACACTTAGTGAAGTTTAGCTTCTGCAGTGGGGCATCGATCTTCTTATTCCAAGCACGAGGTGCTTGCTTGAGTCCATATAAGGCCTTCTTCAACTTCATTACTTTGTTTTCCATGCCCTTCTTCTCAAAGCCAGGTGCCTGCTTCACATAGACCTCCTCTTCTAATGGCCCGTTGAGGAATTCAGATTTGACATCAAGTTGATTCAAACTCCATTTTCTCAAACTTGCTAATGCTACTATCAATCTCACAGTCTCAATCCTTGCAACTGGAGCACATATCTCATTAAAGTCAAGTTCAGGTTGTTGCAAGAAGTCCTTTGCAACCAACCTGGCCTTATATTTTGCAATCTCACCATTTGGCTTCATCTTAGTCTTGTAGACCCATTTCCCATCAATTGCTCTTTTGTTACTTGGTAGATTCACCATCTGCCAGGTTTCATTCTTTTCAATTGACTTTAATTCATCCACCATTGTTGCTTTCCACCTTGAATTTGAAAGAGCTTGATCAAGTGATATAGGTTCTGACTCTGCCATGAGAATTATATCAGTAACATCTTCACACAAGCCTGCAGGGTACAGGGCATAGCCTTGCAGTCTTACTGATGGGAATCTTGCTCTATAAGATCTTCTCAATTGCTCCACATTGTCATTATCCATATTCTCAACATTGTTTTCATTGACATTGTTCACATTATCATCACCAGGAACAACTGGTTCAGGCACATTCACAACAGCTGGTTCAAGCACATTCACTTCTTCCTCATCTTCGACTTGGTCACTGTCGAGTCGAATGCTAGTTACTTTACTAGTAGCTTGCTCAGTTGATTCCTTCCAGTTCCGTTCTTTTGTTTCATCTATAATCACATCATTACTCACTACTATCTTCTTGTGAATTGGATCATACAGTTTATAAGCACCAGTGCTATGATAGCCTATCGGTATCATTGCTTGTGCTCTAGAATCAAGTTTCCTTCTGTTTTGTTCAGGCACATGCCTGTAACACAGTGAACCAAACATTCTGAAGTGCTTTACACTTGGCTTCACACCACTCCATGCTTCTTCAGGTGTGATGCCCTCTAGTCTCTTGGTTGGACACCTGTTCAGTATATGAGCAGCTGTATATACTGCTTCTGCCTAGAACTTATGTGGAAGATTCTTCTCTCTCAGCATACATCTTACCATATTGAGCAGAGTTCTATTTCTTCTCTCAGCTGTGCCATTGTGTTGAGGAGTATATGGAGCCATTACTTCAGGAATTATGCCCTCATTTTTACAGAAATATTCAAACTCATTTGAAGTGTATTCACGACCACCATCAGTTCTAGGCAATTTAATTGAACAATCACACTGTTTTTCGACTAACAGTTTAAATTGCTTAAAAATGCTAACCACTTCACTCTTTTTCTGTATAAGATAAATCCACATTTTCTTAGTATAGTCATCTATAAAGGACACAAAATAGGAGTTACCTCCAACGGATTTGGTTTCAAAGGGTCCACACACATCTGAATGGATGATAGCAAGCTTCTTTGTTGCTCTAGTTGGTATTGCAGATTTATATGACTTCCTTGGTTGCTTTCCTTCACAGCATTTTCCACATATCTCTTTTGGCTCTTCAATTTGAGGCAAGCCAACCACCATATTATTTTTCTGCAACATCTTCAAGCTATTGAAGTTCAAATGTCCCATCCTCTTATGCCATTTCGACACTGCATCATCCACTTGTGCAACTAGAAATTTTTGATCAATAGAGTTCACACCAACCTTGAAAGTTCTATTGCTTGTCATAGACACTTTCAATACAGCCTTCTCTTTGCTATCAAAAACTTCCATGTAATTTTCCTTCATGTTCATTGAATAACCCTTCTCTAGTAATTGCCCCAAACTAAGCAAATTACTCTTCATTTGTGGAACATAAAGTACATCACTCACTATTACTTTTGTTCCATCTTCCCTTCTAATGGCTACCTTTCCAATGCCTTCTGCAATGACACATTTGCCATCACCAAATCTGATCTTTCTTCTCACAGTTTTGTCAATTTCACAAAACCATTCTGAGTGGCCTGTCATGTGATTAGAGCAGCCCGTATCCAAGTACCACCATTCTAATCCACCACCTCCAGTAACTGTCATCAACATCATCACTTCTCCATCAATTGTTGCCATTAATGCAACAGCTTCTTCATCAGAGTCACGAGCTAACTGTGCCTCCTTAGATGTGTAGCAAAAGAGGAAGCAGAAAGAATTATGAAAGATATCCATGAGGGCTCGTTTGGAACTCATTCCAATGGGCATACCATGGCAAGGAAAATCCTAAGGGCTGGCTACTACTGGTTGACAATGGAGGCTGATTGCTTTAACTATGTGAGGAAGGGTCACAAATGTCAAGTTTATGCTGACAACATTCATGTGCCACCAGCCTCCTTGAACGTCCTAATAGCACCGTGGTCGTTCTCAATGTGGGGGATGGATGTCATTGGTCCCATCGAACCTAAGGCGTCAAATGGGCATCGCTTCATTTTGGTTGCTATTGATTATTTCACCAAATAGGTCGAGGCTTCTTCCTATCCCAGTGTGACAAGATCTGTGGTTGTCAAGTTCATAAAGAGAGATTTGGTCTGCCGTTACGGCCTTCCAAATAAGATCATCACTGACAATGGGAGTAACTTGAATAACAAAATGATGAAAGAGCTGTGTGAAGACTTCAAAATTCAGCACCATAACTCTTCCCCATATCGTCCAAAAATGAATGGGGCAGTCGAAGCAGCAAACAAGAATATAAAGAAAATTGTGCAAAAAATGGTGGTGACCTTCAAAGACTGGCATGAAATGCTTCCTTTTGCCTTGCATGGGTATCGGACCTCGGTTCGCACGTCAACAGGGGCAACTCCGTTCTCACTAGTATATGGGATGGAAGCAGTTCTCCCCATCGAAGTTGAAATACCCTCTCTACGAGTGCTAATGGAGACGAAATTAGACGAGTGTCATACCCCAATTTTGTCCGCTTTTTTTTACTTCTTTTTTTACTAAGTTAGTTTCGAGCTTACTTGGGGCCTACTCTTCTTATTCGGTCCTACGCTTGTGAATTTGGGCCTTATTTTAGCATTTGTTGAATTTGGGCCTTATTTTAGCGTTTGTTGAATTTGGGCTTCGTTTTAGCATTTGTTCAATTCGAGCCCGATTTTAGCGTTTGCGATTGGGCTTGATTTTAGCATTCGTTCTAATTGGGCTTCATTTCAGCCATTTTTCTAAGTTGGGCCTATGTTTGGTTTTGATTGGGCTTGGCCCAATTTAATCATTTTCATCCACTTCAACCAAAAACAAAAATCTGTCCAAACAGCAGCTTATAAGCATCCCAAAATATAAAAATCAGAATTAATAAAAACTAATTTACAATAATCCAAAAAAATTAAATTAAAAAATACAAAAAACTACATCAAAAGGGCCAAAATGGCCAGATCCGAAAATAATAATAAAAATACAAAAAAAAAATCAAAAAAACGAAATGCATAAGAATAACAGCAGCAACAGCAGCTTCCTAGCTTCCTTGGGCCTGTTCTTGCTGAGCAAGTTTCCTCCAGAGGTCCAAGTACCTGAAAAAGGAAAGAAATGGAGAGGGATCAGCAAAACCCTAATTTTTTCTACCTATATAAGCAAGCCTTGACACAGCAATTAGACGGAGAAAACTACATAGAATTCAGAACCAAAAGATTAGGGTTTTCACATTGAAACCCTAATCGCAAAACACTAAAGAATCAGAAACAGAAGTAGCAAGAGCAGTCAGGGTAACAGTAGCAGTGATTTACAGCAATCAAACAAGTTCAGAATCTGGAAAAACAGAAGCAAAGAAAGGCAGCGGAGCAAGCCACAGGAAGTTTTACAGAAGCTGGAATTTGAGGTTGGTTTTTGTCTAATTTAGTATAAAATAGGTCTCTTTGTAAATAAATTGTATTTGTTATTAATCCGAAATCAGCATCAAAGCAGTATATATTCAGATTATTAGATTAGTAATACGAATTTTATATATAAACTCTAAAATAATTAGGCTCAGTTTATGTTTTTTTCTAAGAAACATTGATACTGTAAATAGGCTAGGGTCTAAACAAAAGAATCTTTAGGTTTGTAAATAGTCTATAATTTTCAAGTTAATTAGGATTCTGCCTATGTTAAAAGAAAACGAACATAGGAAATAATATCAGAAATCAGTTGTAAACCGATTGGGGTTTTGATTATCTGTTTTAGAAAAGAAATTAGCAGTTAAGTTTGAAATAGAAAATTAGGGTTTAGTTTTTAAAAGGAATCAGGAGCCAGGCAAAAACAGAAATCAAAATGGAAAAGAGACAGACAGAAAACAGAACAAATCAGAACCGAATCCGTACCTCTTAGCTCCGGCCACCTAGACGGTGGCCGTCCTCCTCAAACCGCCGTCGTCACGCCCCCCAATTGAACCGTAGCCGTCGTGATGTTCTCCCTGTCCCGAACCTCCTCGCGACGTTCTCCTCGCCGTTGCCACCGTGTCACAGAACCAAGCCCGTCTCCGTTAAGCTCCGTGGAAACCACCACCATCGTCGTCGCCGGAGACGACGCGAATCTCTACCGCCGTAGGTCTCTCCCTCTCCCCGCGTCGTCTATCCCTCTCTTTCTCTCCACGAAATCCCTCTCTCCTCACCGTCAAACTCAACGGAGCCATCGTCCGTCGTCACCCACACCATCGCCGGTCACCACTCCGCTTCCCTCTCAGTCGCACTCTCCTCCTCCCGCTCCGTGATCTGCTCTCTCTCTCTCTCCGTGATGTAAGGCGAAAATTTCGCCTGGAATCTCTCTCTCTCTCTCTCTCTTGCGGCGCCGCAGCCATGAAAGGGGAAGGGTGGATTTTGAAATGAAAATAGGGTTACGGTTTTTAGGGTTGGGCTTTATATAGTGTCTCCTATTTTAACTTTTTTTTTAATTTTATTTTTAATATTCAGATTCATAATCACACCCCACGGATTAACGCATACACCCCTCCCTCACTTAAGCCCAGTTTCGCATACTGGGCCCTCAGATGCGAACTGGGCTTCTGTTTACACCCCAGATTTTATAATACAGCCCTCCTGCCACTTGCATACCATTTTACCATTTCACCCCCCTTTTTCTCGTTTTAATTTAATTTATTTCTCTTCGAGACAAAATAGTTTCTCATAAATCAAAAACTTTTGTTAATAGTCTTGTGAAGCCTTTGCTTGCATGATTATTGACAACGAGGTACTAGTGGTGATCACTTGGAGCCTTTGCTCAATTGATCATCATGAATGCCTAATTTTCCTAAAAATTTTCACTAAATCAAAAACTTTGTTAGTAGTCTTGCGAAGCCTTTGCTTGCATGATTATTAACAATGGAGTGCTAGTGGTGATCACTTGGAGCCCTTGCTCAATTGATCATCATGAAAGCTTGATTTTCAAAATTAAACAAGATAAAAAACAAAAACCGTTTTCCAAACAAACAAGAACTACGTAGCTTTGAATTCTCCATCGCACCGGGAGATACGTAGGAGCGGGCCATGTCCCGTCAAGCACTTCTTTCTAAAAACCCTTTTTTTTTCCTTTCTCTCCAAAAATAAAAAAATTTTATTAAGTTCTTTGATTCATTTTCAATAAGAAATAAAGAGGCGAAATTAAGTATTTTCAAGTCAACACACCAAAACCACACATTTAATTAAAGGTTCCCTCTCAGTAGAGAGGACGTGTGGGGTGCTAACACCTTCCCTGCACGTAACCGACCCCCGAACCCTATTCTTGGTTTCGCAAGACCAATCGCTTTCCAAAAAAGGTTTTCCTAATATTTTCCTTAATAAATATTGGTGGCGGCTTCATTGTCTTAGAAGAAGTTGTGAACGAGGAAGGTTCTCCCTTGGGGACTTTTCCGGGCGCAACAGCTGGCGACTTCACTGGGGAAACTAAAAAACATTTTTTCAACGTTGGTCAAGCCTAATTAATTAAGTGTGTGGTTTACATGATTGATTTGAATATGTTACTTCTTTGCTTAGTTCCTTTATGCATTTCTTCCCCTTTCTTATCACGTCCCCTTCTCCTTTGCTCCCTTTCCTAAGGTAAGTAGTGCAATGTTGTTGGCGCCCAAGATTAGTTGTATTTGATGATATTAAACCCTAGGATAGACAACATGTTATCGCTTGCTTTTGTCTGGACTGTTGTGTTTTCTCTTGCAGGTGGGGAAGGGTAGTTATTTCTAGGTGTTGTGCCCTCAACACACACTTCACGCCCTATACTTGTGAGCACTGAGTGGGGCCTAAAACCCAAGGTCTGAACAAAAACCTAGGAGAGTGGGAACGATTAGTGACTGCCATTCGTAGACCTTTGTCTGTATGGCTCTCATGAAAGTTCCACCCAAGAGCGCGCTTTGTCATGATACCTCACACTCGGTAGCTTTCTACGATTGTGGGTGCCATCATGAGAGAGACTTTAGCTCTTGGTTGCCATTGTAAGGAAGTGATTAGAACCTACATGGGAGGATTACCCCTTTCGTCGACTTTAGACCCTAGGATTCCCACCCTTTGTAGGACACGGGGGCACGCCTTTGTTTGTTGCATTAGTTTAGGCATTCCTTTTTCTTAAACTCCATTTAAAAAAAAATCGTAGAAAATAATGTCCTTAGTTTCTTACCCTCTTTTTATGTAAATGACACATTATTTCGCATCCACATCATTTCGCATCCACATCATCTCGCATTCACATCGTTTCGCACCATTGCATTTGCATCTAACAAAAGTTTGAAACAAAAAAACTCTCATCATTTGCATTCTTCATGCATTAAAGTTTGTTTGCCGGAGATCGCAACATAACATCGAGCCTTGTCATAGGTGTGTAAGAAGCAACATGGAATCCAAAGGCAAAACCGCATTCAATTCGAGGTTCCCCATTGTAAAGAAGATTGATGTAACTAGTTTGAAGAAGTATGCTTCCCTATTAGGTCCTATTGAGCTTCGGTCCTTCGACAAAACTTATGGGAACATCCGCAAGTTATTACAGTTAGAAGTACAAGAGAGCGCCATCGCCGCCCTATGTTGGTTCTATGACTCTGAGATTAGATGTTTTCTTTTCAAGAACTTCCAAATGGCACCTACCCTAGAGGAGTATGAGAAGATTCTGGGTTTTGATCGCTCAGAGGCTAGACCTTACCAGTATCAGAGGCAGTATTATTCAGATGAGAAGTTTGCTTCCTTGTTACAAATCAGCGTAGAAGAAGTGCGGTCCCACAAAGTTAAGCGTAACAAAATATTTGGGTTTCCTCAAGAGTACTTTGAAAGTTTGATGACTAGCTATGTAGTATCAAATGATTGGGTTTCTTTCAAGCAAGTACTAGCTTTGACCATCTTCGACATTGTTCTTTTCCCTCAGATTGAGAAACATATAGATGAAACCGCTGTTGGTGTGTTCATAGCTTTCAAGAGTGCAAAAAGTCTCATCAACCCGGTTCCCGCTATTCTCGCCGAGACCTATCGTGCCTTCACCCGCCATCATGAGTTCCGAAAGGATAAGATGTGTTGTTCCTTCCCTGTGCTATACGCTTGGTTGATCAGTCATGTGTGCATTAACAAAAGTGAAGTTGGGGACCTGCTTTCCTACGCCTTGGGTTGCAATCCGAAGACTATGAGCCCTCAAGAGTGGAAGGATACTCTCAAGAACCTTGATGCTCTTCAAATTCGGTGGTACTTGCACAAGTTTTGGGAAGATAGACCCTCAGTGATATTCCAATGTGGCAGTTTCCAGAACGTTCCTCTCATGGGAACACAGGGATGCATCAATTATAACCCGTCTTTGGCCTTGAGATAACTCGGGTACCCTATGCGGGACTCACCCTCCGAAGCTATGTTGTTCCGTTTTTACCTCCATGAGGGGATCCCTAAAGACGAGGACTTACTTCGGCGAGTCTTGCAAGCTTGGGAAACCGTGGTGCGGAAAAACAAGGGCGGGTTATCTAAAAGGACCACTGCTATCTCCTTCACTCAATGGCTAGAAAAGAGGATTAAGGAAACTCGATCATCCAACCAAGGAATGCCATCACTTGAAGAGAAAATACCAGAGCCCCACGTTCCCCTAATTGAAGAACTAGAAGAAGTTAAGTTGGCCTTATCAAAAGCAGAAGAAGAGAAAAGGGCTTTGCAAAACAGATTGGGAAAGGTGATGCAAGACAAGCGGAAGCTAGAAAATGAAAATGCTCTTCAAACTGCCGCTATTGAAGCAACCAATAGGAAGCTTGAAATAGAAGAAGAGAGCAAGAGGGGAATTCAGAAATATTTGGAGGGAGCTAAAGAAGAAGTAAAGAGGTGCGTCTCAAGGATGAATGAGGCTGTGGCGGAAGCAAGGGAATGGAAGAAATCATATACCAAGTCAAAGAGGGATGAGAAAATGGTTAGAGAGGCGCTAGCTAGGTCAAAAGAAGGATTCCAAAGGATGAAGTTTGAAATGGAGAACCAAGTGGAAAACATCAGGCAAGATAGAGAGTCTATCATAGGGATCTTGAAAGAATATCAACAAGCTTTGGAGTTTGAACAAGGAAGGTCGGATGAATTGAAGAGGAACTTCCAATACCTAAGGGAATCTTATGGGCAAGTGCAAGCAGAAAGCCGGTACTGGGAGGAACGCTTCATGGCATTAATTGGCAAAATAGAAGACCAAGAAGTCATCAAGGAGCTAAGGGATGAGGTTCGGCTTTGGAGCAACATATTTTCAAAGCTAGCAGGGCTAGCTAATCAAGCTGTGAGAGTTGTTCCCAAGAAGCTACGAAGAGCTGAAGCAGAAATGAACCCTTGCAACACTCCGGCCAAGGTGCGTGAGTTTGTCGAGTATTGCAAGATCCTGACAGAAGAACTCATGGAGAAGGCCAAGGGGGCAGCCGAAAGCAAGAAGAGAAAGAGGAAGGAGAAATTGAAGGCTATATGCCTCTGAAGTCCACTTTAGATCATTGCAATAATTCTTAGGAAATTGTAATTTTCTCTAAAAAGTTGTAATTTTCGTTGGATATTGTACTTTGTCCTCAGAATATTGTACTTTGCTTTTCCCTCGAGTTTGAAGTATTATTTCCTTTTGAATAAAGTGTGTTCGTTTCGCCTATTGTTTCCAACTTCGTTGCAAAAAATAATAGCAAAAAATAAATAAAAAAATATAAAAATAAAATGATTTTTAGACCTACACGCCTATGACAAGACGAATTACACCGCGATTCCCGGCACCCAAACAAACATAAAATCATGCATATTGCATTGCATCTGCATTCGTTTATTTAATTCTCGTGCTCATAAAGTGTATTCCCTCAATAGAAAAAGGCAAGCTGGTTCGCCAACATCGATACCTGACTCGTCTACAAGCAAGGCTCATGGCAACTAACCAGAATGACCGGGGCGGTCCTGTTATTGAAGACTTAGGAAGTGGGGAACCAGACCATGGTAACACCTCTGCCGAGGTTCCCAATACAGAGCAATTGGCTCAAGAGAATCGGGAGTTGAGAACGAAAATCGGGGAAATGGAAACACAGATGACGGAAATGATGGGCATACTACAAGCTTTGAGGAACGGAACTGCCACTGGAAGTCTCGACGTCACTACCGGAGTTGCTGTCACTCTTCCCCCTCCGAGTCTCGAGACTAACACCTTTGCTCATACTTCAGAAACCAATAACCAGGGCCAACCAGTTACGCATGGGATGCCTTGGGGACTCCCAGCCGGATACACACCCCCGGGAGCCGAGGCTAATGCAGGAGGTAATCCCCTTAGTGTTGCAGAACAAGTCCCACCCATCTCAGCCACAAACAGTGGAGGAACGGGAGCGCTTCAAGGCCAAATTCAGATTCCTATTCCACCGGGAACTCTGTTCGACTTTCATTCACCAGTAACGGTCTATCCCCCAATTCAGGGACCAATTCCTGGGAATATCACTCACTCACGTGACCCACACGTGAACCCAGCCGTAGTAGCGATGAGTAATCCTCACTACGGTGTGAATGGTTTTCCTCAGAACTACCCTGCTGAAGCTCCTCAAATTAGAGACAGGTATCATATGTTAGAGGAACGCTTAAGGATGATTGAAGGGTCGGGCTCTAGAGCAAGAGAAGCTCGTGATCTGTGTCTCATTCCTGATGTGGTTTTACCTCCCAAATTCAAAGTGCCCGACTTTGACAAATACCGAGGCGTGACTTGCCCTAAAAGCCATCTGACCATGTACTGTAGAAAAATGGTTGCACATTCTCATGATGACAAGTTGTTGATCCATTATTTCCAAGAGAGCCTTGCTGGGGCATCCCTCAACTAGTACATGCAACTAGAACCGTCCCATATCCATTGTTGGAAGGACTTGGCTGATGCCTTCCTCAGACAGTACCAGTACAATACGGATATGGCGCCAGACAGAACACAGTTGCAGAGTCTGGCAAAGAGAGATAATGAGTCATTCAAAGAGTATGCCCAGCGGTGGAGGGCTTTAGCTGCACAAGTAACGCCCCCTTTGTTAGAGAAAGAATTAGTCTTCATGTTCATGGAAACCCTGCCGTCGTTATACTACGATCGGTTGATTGGTAGCGTGTCTTCCAATTTCTCAGACATGGTAATCATCGGTGAAAGACTAGAAAACGGAATGAGAAGCGGCAAGATTGCCCATGGTTCCACAAGTATAACCACCCAGAAGAAGCCATTTTCCGGATTTCCAAAGAAGAAAGAAGGAGAAACCAACGCCATCACCATAAGCCCACCTTATCAACCACAAAACATCCCTGTCCCCGCTCAAACACGACCAACCCTTCCACCACAAAATAACTACCACAAAAGCTACCCAGACAAAAAACAGACCACCTTTGATCCCATCCCCATGTACTATACTGACCTCTTCAACTATCTTTCTACAAACAAACTCATCAATACCAGACCCATGAGACCAGTTCAACCACCCTACTTCCGAGGCTACAATCCCAATGTTACCTGTGCATTTCATGAAGGGGCAGTAGGACACGCTGTTGAGGACTGCAAGGCATTCAAAATTGTAGTGCAAGATCTTATTGATGCCAAAGGGATAACCTTCAAACAAGAGGACCCGAGCATCACAACTAATCCGCTGCCTGGTCATCAGAAACATGCAACCAATGCCATCCATGATACGGGAAGTCAATCCTTAATCAGAACTGTGGAGTGTATCCAAACACCCTTAGAGGTCATTCATGCAAAGCTATGCAAGTTCGGGGTCATTGAGAGAGGATGTGCTCAGAAAGAAGTATGTGTTGATGATAATTGTGTCGGAACATGTGAGACCTTCAAGACAGTTTTGCAAGACCTGTTGGATCGTCATATAATCCAAATGGGTGTGCAAGAGAAAGAGGAAGATGTGCTGACCTTCGAGTCAGATAAGAATGGAAATGTTCAGGTACCTATTGAGGTCCCGTATAGCCGAAAGCCGATCGTGGATAAACCTAAGGCCATTGTGATTCCTGTCCCAGCTCCTCATCAAAAGAACAATGTTGTTCCATGGAGCTATGGGGTGTCAGTTCCAATTCAGACGCCTCAGGTTGTTCCTGATATCACCAACATTGCGGGAAGCAGCGGAGTCACTAGAAGCGGACGTGTTTATGCCCCTGAAGTCCTGAAAGAAGGTCCCTCAAAGGAGGAGGAGGAAAGAATTCGCAAAGGTAAAGCGCAAGAACCCAATGGGAATAGGAAAGTGTCAGAACAAGAAGCCACTGAATTTCTGAAGATCATGCGTCAGAGTGATTACAAAGTGTTGGACCAGCTGCACCACACCCCTGCAAAGATCTCTATCATGTCCCTACTGCTCAATTCTGAGGTTCACCGTGCAGCCCTAATGAAAGTATTGAATGAAGCTCATGTAGCTCAGAACATCACCGCTGACCAGCTCGGTGGCATTGTAGGGAATATTGTTGCATCCAATTATATCACTTTTACCGATGATGAGCTCACCCCTGAGGGAAAGGGGCATAATCAGGCACTTCACATTTCAGTTAAATGCGGTGAGTATACACTATCCAGGGTCCTCATCGACAATGGATCCTCTTTGAATGTCATGCCCAAATCTACTATGAGCAGATTAAATGTAGACTGTTCATATATGAAGCCTAGCTCAACACTAGTTAGGGCATTTGACGGATCCAAGAAGGAGGTTATGGGAGAAATGGAGTTCCAGATGCAGATAGGGCCAGAAGTATTTTATGTGAATTTTCAGATCATGGACATTGCATCATCCTACAGTTGTCTCCTGGGGAGACCCTGGATTCATGCTGCCGGTGCTGTTCCTTCATCCCTCCACCAAAGGCTTAAGTTTGTAGTCGACGACAAGCTGATAGTCGTTTTTGGAGAAGAAGAGTTCATCGTTAGCAAGCCCCATCCCTCTCAATACATTGAGGCTGCAGAAGAATCACTTGAATCTGCCTTTCAATCACTAGAAATTGCAAATGCTGCTTTTGTGGGGGAAGAGGCCCAGTTTCCCGTACCAAAGATATCTGACGCTGCTATCATGGTAGCCAAAGTCATGCTGCAAAATGGTTACCAGATCGGAAAAGGGTTGGGAAAGTACGAGCAAGGAGTTCTGACGCCGGTTCAGCTGCAAGAGTACAAGGATAGGCGTGGGTTAGGATATTGGCCCACTCAGGCTGATAAGAAGAGAATGGCTGAGGAAAAGCGAGAAAGGAGGCTAGCTAAGCTTCAGGGACGGGAACCAGGCTTGAAGAAGATTCCTATCTATGATCTCTCTCGGAGCTTTAGGAATGCGGGTATGCTGGATCCCGATCAGGTGGCCGTCATTGAGGAAGAATCAGTTGTGGAAGACAAAGGCGTGGACTTGGTGCGTCGCAGTGCTGCAGATGAAGAGCTTGATAATAGGAAGATCATTGATTTCCCTGTTATTTTCATTCCAAAGTAATGATTTTGTAATGCAAATTCTTTGGCTCTGCCCAAGGCCTTAGGATATTTCATAAGGGCATGCATGTTTTTCCTTCAAATATCATCTATCAATAAAATGTTGTTTTGGATTCTCAAATAAATAAATTTGCCTTTTATTATCGCGCGTCTCCTTCTTGTGTTTCTATTTTTGCTTGTTCATTTCTTTCTATTCCCACAAATGCAGATCTAAAATGAATATCTTTGAGAATAACGATGCCTACAGTTCATATGTTAATTTTGATCACCCCGTTAACCAAGCTGAGGAGGATGTTGAGGATGACTGGGAAACTCCTCCAGAATTGATGAGAATGGTTGAACAAGAGGAAAAGGTTATCCAGGCACATGGGGAGTCCGTTGAGATAATTAACCTAGGCACAGAGGACAGCAAGAAGGAAGTAAAGGTGGGTACTTCAATGAAGGAAGGTGAGCGCAAGAAACTAATTGAACTCCTGCATGAATATGTTGATGTCTTCGCATGGACTTATCAAGATATGCCAGGTTTAGATACCGACATAGTGGTGCATAAGTTGCCAGTCAAGCCGGAATGTCCTCCGGTAAAGCAGAAACTGAGAAGAATGAAGCCAGAAATGTCCTTAAAGATCAGGGATGAAGTGAAAAAGCAGTTTGACGCTGGATTCCTAGCGGTAGCCAAGTATCCGCAATGGGTTGCCAACATCGTGCCAGTTCCGAAAAAGGACGGGAAAGTTAGAATGTGCGTTGATTACAGAGATTTGAACCGTGCTAGTCCCAAAGATGATTTCCCCCTGCCCCATATTGATGTCTTAGTGGATAGTACGGCGCAACATTCACTGTTCTCCTTCATGGATGGGTATTCAGGGTATAACCAGATCAAGATGGCTCCTGAGGATATGGAGAAGACAACTTTCACAACTCTTTGGGGAACATTCTGTTACAGAGTCATGCCATTCGGGTTGAAGAACGCCGGTGCTACTTATCAAAGGGCTATGGTAACGTTGTTTCATGACATGATGCACAAAGAAATAGAGGTCTACGTGGACGATATGATCGCAAAGTCTAAAACGGATGAGGAACACATTGTCAACTTGCAAAAGCTCTTCGAGCGGTTGAGAAAATTCAAGCTCAGATTAAACCCTGCCAAGTGTACCTTTGGCGTGCGATCAGGAAAGTTGTTGGGTTTCATCGTCAGCCAAAAGGGGATAGAGGTTGATCCAGACAAGGTGCGTGCGATTCTTGAGATTCGGGTTTTCTCGGAAGACTGAACTACATCTCTAGGTTCATATTCCAGTTGACTGCCACTTGTGAACCAATCTTCAAACTTTTGTGCAAGAATCAAGAGACCAAATGGAATGATGATTGTCAAGAAGCATTCGAAAAGATCAAAAAATATCTTCAGAATCCACCTATCTTGACGCCTCCTGTACCCGGCAGACCTCTGATCCTGTACCTAACCGTGCTAGACAGCTCGATGGGTTGCATGTTAGGGCAACATGATGAATCTGGGAAGAAAGAGCATGCCATTTACTATTTGAGCAAGAAATTCACTGACTGTGAGACAAGGTATTCGCTGCTAGAAAAGACTTGTTGTGCTTTAGCTTGGGCTGCTCATCGTTTGCGGCAGTACATGCTGAGTCACACTACTTGGTTGGTATCTAAAATGGATCCTATCAAGTATATCTTCGAGAAGCCCGCACTTACAGGGAGACTCGCCCGTTGGCAAATGCAGTTATCAGAATATGATCTCCTATATGTCACTCAGAAAGCAATTAAAGGTAGTGCGCTGGCCGAGTACCTGGCACACCAGCCTGTTGAAGATTATCAGCCGATGCAGTATGACTTTCCTGATGAAGATATCATGGCTTTGTTTGAAGAAGGGAAATCCCCAGAAGATGAAAGATGGAGAATGGTGTTCGATGGTGCCTCCAATATGTACGGGCACGGAGCCGGGGCAGTGCTGATTTCCACTGATAATCGCTTTATCCCATTCACTGCCAGACTAAGCTTCTATGTCACTAATAATATCGCAGAGTATGAGGCATGCATTCTTGGTATCCAGGCAGCCATTGATTGGAAAGTTAAGAGACTTGATGTGTACGGAGATTCAGCTCTAGTAATTCACCAAGTGAACGGTGATTGGGAGACTAGAGACTCCAAGTTGATCCTTTACCGAGATTACATTCTAAAGCTGGTTGAGCCTTTTGAAGAAATCACATTCCAGCACTTTCCTCGCAACGAGAATCAGTTGGCTGATGCACTAGCCACTTTGTCTTCAATGTTTAATATCAGCTGCGACAAAAGCTTGACTCACATCGGGATTCAGCATCGAGATTTGCCAGCACATCATTATTGCATGGTCATCGAGGAAGAGTCTAATAACAAGCCCTGGTATTATGACATCAAGCAGTACATCTTGAACAGAGAATACCCTCCTGGAGCGTCAGAGAATGACAAGAGAACCCTCAGAAGATTGTCAAGGAATTTCTTTTTGAGTGGTGAAGTTTTATACAAGAGAAATTATGATATGGTCCTTTTAAGGTGTGTGACAGAAGAAGAGGCAACAAAAATCATGAGAGAAATCCATGAAGGCTCATTTGGGGTTCATTCCAGTGGGCACACCATGGCAAGGAAAATATTAAGAGCTGGCTATTATTGGTTGCAAATGGAATCAGATTGCTATAGTTTCGTAAGAAGATGTCACAAGTGTCAAATCTACGCTGATCATATTCATGTACCACCTGCTTCCCTAAATGTCTTGACCGCTTCTTGGCCATTCTCAATGTGGGGCATGGACGTCATAGGTCCTATCGAGCCCAAGGCATCAAATGGGCATCGCTTCATCCTGGTCGCCATTGATTACTTCACCAAGTGGGTTGAAGCTGCTTCATATTCCAGCATTACCAGCTCTGTGGTTGCTAAGTTTGTAAAGAAAGATTTGATTTGCCGCTATGGGCTTCCGGATAAGATTATCACAGATAATGGCAGCAACTTGAACAGTAAGATGATGAAAGAGTTATGCGAGGACTTCAAAATCAAACATCATAATTCTTCTCCATACCGTCCCAAGATGAATGGGGCAGTTGAAGCGGCCAACAAGAATATCAAGAAGATTGTGCAAAAGATGGTAGTAACCTATAAAGAGTGGCACGAGATGCTTCCTTTCGCCTTGCATGGGTATCGTACCTCAGTGCGTACTTCAACCGGGGCAACCCCTTTCTCTTTGGTGTATGGGTCGGAAGCAGTCCTCCCCATTGAAGTTGAGATACCCTCTCTGCGGGTACTGATGGAAACCAAGTTGGAAGAAGCAGAATGGGTCCAAGCTCGTCTGGATCAGCTGAATCTCATTGAGGGGAAAAGAATTGCTGCCCTATGTCATGGCCAGTTGTATCAACAAAGGATGAAGACAGCTTTCGACAAGAAGGTTCGTCCCCGAGAATTCAGCGAGGGAGACCTTGTGCTCAAGAAGATTCTGCCTATCCAGAGTGACCCCCGTGGGAAATGGACTCCTAGCTATGACGGACCATATGTGGTAAAGAAAGCCTTTTCTGGAGGAGAACTGATACTCACCAACATGGATGGTGAAGAGCTCAGAAACCCAGTCAATTCAGATTCAGTCAAGAAATATTACGCCTGAGAAAAATAAAAAGGAAAAAGAGAAAAATGAGCCAAGCAAGAATTAGCTCGCTAGGTTGAAAACCCGAAAGGGCGGCCTAGGCAAAAAAGAGCGACCCGGTGGACTGAAAACTCGCAAAGAGCGGTCCAGGCAAAAATTAGGGTCAGAAAGGTTGGACTGAAAAAAGTAAAAGAGGCAAGCAGCGTCTCCAAAAGCTTGGATAAAAGGGTGATCAAGGATATAGGTATGGGTGATTGGCATCAACACTCCAAAGACGAAAAACGCTTATAAGATCTGTTGCGTCCATTTTTCTTGTTTTTTTCTTAGTTTCAAAGTTCTCAATGTACTCTTTTCAGTCGGCGCGACCTTTTGCGCGTTCGATTTCCATATGAATAAAAGTCCAAACTCTTCACTTCGTCTGCTTATTGTTTTGTCATTGCTTCCTTTTCATTTGTGCTTTAAAATGATGTTTTATGGTAGATGATAAATGAACTATGAAAACGTGCATAAATCAGAGCTTTAAACTCATTGCGAAACTTTTGAAAATCATGAGGAAAGAAATGATCTCTCAATCAGGTAAATTCATAAAAGCCAGACAAAAGCACTGAGCGCGTCAAAATAATTCACAAAAAAAAGAGGCTGAAGCATGACCCTCACACCATTATGGACGATCATCGTGCCTCGGGACGTAAGTTCTACGATTTGGTTGAGCCAGTGAAAGAAAAGCCAAAAAGAGCAAAAGAGCAACAAAAATAAGAAGAAAAGAAAAAAGAAAACAATAAAAAAGGGGAATAGAAAAAAGGGAGAGCAAAAGAGCAATAAAACGAATAAAACTCATGCATTGCATTCATCAAACATAGACAAAATTTTTTTTCATGCAAGCAGGAAGAAACTCCCGCATCACATCACATTCATCCCATCAAAAAGCAATCATGGCATTTGCATTGCATGCATTTGCTCTTATCACTTGCAGGTACAAGGACGGATAAATACTTCGGTGTTAATCCTCGCCCTCAATTCCCAGAAAATGCTCCCTTAGTTCGGAGTTCAAATGTTTTTCAGTTCAGCGCTCAAGCGTGCATTGCAGTTTGGAGTTCAAAATCGCTCTCTTCAGAGTTCAACGCTCCCTTCTGTCCAGGTCTCACGTCGCGTACGAGCAACGCGATGGACCGCAGCCCCATGTGAGGTTCAACGGAATAGTTGTATCAGCCTAAGATACAGCGGACGCCGTGCATTGATCAGTATATTAGTTCTGGAGCTGATAACGATCCCCCCGGTCGCTCGAAAAGGCCAACAGGAAGCGTGCTCCTCAAAGCCACGTGCAAACTCGGATTCGTCAAGAGTCCGTTTAAGGATTACAGGTTTTAGGCAGCCTGGGCAATTTACCGCTTTCTGCACGCCAAGTGCCCATTTACCGCTTTCTGCACGCCAAGTGCCCGTTTACCACTTTCTGCACGCCAAGTGCCCGTTTTACCTTTTTTTGCCCGCACGTCAGTGTTCGTTTACGGTTTTCGCATCGACACGAAAATGTCTACTCTTTATCTTCATTTTACCTCGGAATATGTTTCGGCCAATTCATATTCTTTGTTAAAATCCAGATAAAACGAAAAATAATAAAAAAATAATAAATAAAAAAGAGAAGGAAAAAGAAAAGAAAGCTCAGGTTTCTCCAAGTAGACAAAATCGGTATAACTTCTGAATTCTTTATTTTCATTTTGCCTCGGAATATGTTTCGGCCAATTCGTATTCCTTGTCAAAATCCAAATAAAGAGGGGTAGCTGTCATACCCCAATTTTGTCCGCTTCTTTTTACTTCTTTTTTTACTAAGTTAGTTTCGAGCTTACTTGGGGCCTACTCTTCTTATTCGGTCCTACGCTTGTGAATTTGGGCCTTATTTTAGCATTTGTTGAATTTGGGCCTTATTTTAGCGTTTGTTGAATTTGGGCTTTGTTTTAGCATTTGTTCAATTCGAGCCCGATTTTAGCGTTTGCGATTGGGCTTGATTTTAGCATTCGTTCTAATTGGGCTTCATTTCAGCCATTTTTCTAAGTTGGGCCTATGTTTGGTTTTGATTGGGCTTGGCCCAATTTAATCATTTTCATCCACTTCAACCAAAAACAAAAATCTGTCCAAACAGCAGCTTATAAGCATCCCAAAAAATAAAAATCAGAATTAATAAAAACTAATTTACAATAATCCAAAAAAATTAAATTAAAAAATACAAAAAACTACATCAAAAGGGCCAAAATGGCCAGATCCGAAAATAATAATAAAAATACAAAAAAAAATCAAAAAAACGAAATGCATAAGAATAACAGCAGCAACAGCAGCTTCCTAGCTTCCTTGGGCCTGTTCTTGCTGAGCAAGTTTCCTCCAGAGGTCCAAGTACCTGAAAAAGGAAAGAAATGGAGAGGGATCAGCAAAACCCTAATTTTTTCTACCTATATAAGCAAGCCTTGACACAGCAATTAGACGGAGAAAACTACATAGAATTCAGAACCAAAAGATTAGGGTTTTCACATTGAAACCCTAATCGCAAAACACTAAAGAATCAGAAACAGAAGTAGCAAGAGCAGTCAGGGTAACAGTAGCAGTGATTTACAGCAATCAAACAAGTTCAGAATCTGGAAAAACAGAAGCAAAGAAAGGCAGCGGAGCAAGCCACAGGAAGTTTTACAGAAGCTGGAATTTGAGGTTGGTTTTTGTCTAATTTAGTATAAAATAGGTCTCTTTGTAAATAAATTGTATTTGTTATTAATCCGAAATCAGCATCAAAGCAGTATATATTCAGATTATTAGATTAGTAATACGAATTTTATATATAAACTCTAAAATAATTAGGCTCAGTTTATGTTTTTTTCTAAGAAACATTGATACTGTAAATAGGCTAGGGTCTAAACAAAAGAATCTTTAGGTTTGTAAATAGTCTATAATTTTCAAGTTAATTAGGATTCTGCCTATGTTAAAAGAAAACGAACATAGGAAATAATATCAGAAATCAGTTGTAAACCGATTGGGGTTTTGATTATCTGTTTTAGAAAAGAAATTAGCAGTTAAGTTTGAAATAGAAAATTAGGGTTTAGTTTTTAAAAGGAATCAGGAGCCAGGCAAAAACAGAAATCAAAATGGAAAAGAGACAGACAGAAAACAGAACAAATCAGAACCGAATCCGTACCTCTTAGCTCCGGCCACCTAGACGGTGGCCGTCCTCCTCAAACCGCCGTCGTCACGCCCCCCAATTGAACCGTAGCCGTCGTGATGTTCTCCCTGTCCCGAACCTCCTCGCGACGTTCTCCTCGCCGTTGCCACCGTGTCACAGAACCAAGCCCGTCTCCGTTAAGCTCCGTGGAAACCACCACCATCGTCGTCGCCGGAGACGACGCGAATCTCTACCGCCGTAGGTCTCTCCCTCTCCCCGCGTCGTCTATCCCTCTCTTTCTCTCCACGAAATCCCTCTCTCCTCGCCGTCAAACTCAACGGAGCCATCGTCCGTCGTCACCCACACCATCGCCGGTCACCACTCCGCTTCCCTCTCAGTCGCACTCTCCTCCTCCCGCTCCGTGATCTGCTCTCTCTCTCTCTCCGTGATGTAAGGCGAAAATTTCGCCTGGAATCTCTCTCTCTCTCTCTCTCTCTCTCTTGCGGCGCCGCAGCCATGAAAGGGGAAGGGTGGATTTTGAAATGAAAATAGGGTTACGGTTTTTAGGGTTGGGCTTTATATAGTGTCTCCTATTTTAACTTTTTTTTTAATTTTATTTTTAATATTCAGATTCATAATCACACCCCACGGATTAACGCATACACCCCTCCCTCACTTAAGCCCAGTTTCGCATACTGGGCCCTCAGATGCGAACTGGGCTTCTGTTTACACCCCAGATTTTATAATACAGCCCTCCTGCCACTTGCATACCATTTTACCATTTCACCCCCCTTTTTCTCGTTTTAATTTAATTTATTTCTCTTCGAGACAAAATAGTTTCTCATAAATCAAAAACTTTTGTTAATAGTCTTGTGAAGCCTTTGCTTGCATGATTATTAACAACGAGGTACTAGTGGTGATCACTTGGAGCCTTTGCTCAATTGATCATCATGAATGCCTAATTTTCCTAAAAATTTTCACTAAATCAAAAACTTTGTTAGTAGTCTTGCGAAGCCTTTGCTTGCATGATTATTAACAATGGAGTGCTAGTGGTGATCACTTGGAGCCCTTGCTCAATTGATCATCATGAAAGCTTGATTTTCAAAATTAAACAAGATAAAAAACAAAAACCGTTTTCCAAACAAACAAGAACTACGTAGCTTTGAATTCTCCATCGCACCGGGAGATACGTAGGAGCGGGCCATGTCCCGTCAAGCACTTCTTTCTAAAAACCCTTTTTTTTCCTTTCTCTCCAAAAATAAAAAAATTTTATTAAGTTCTTTAATTCATTTTCAATAAGAAATAAAGAGGCGAAATTAAGTATTTTCAAGTCAACACACCAAAACCACACATTTAATTAAAGGTTCCCTCTCAGTAGAGAGGACGTGTGGGGTGCTAACACCTTCCCTGCACGTAACCGACCCCCGAACCCTACTCTCGGTTTCGCAAGACCAATCGCTTTCCAAAAAAGGTTTTCCTAATATTTTCCTTAATAAATATTGGTGGCGGCTTCATTGTCTTAGAAGAAGTTGTGAACGAGGAAGGTTCTCCCTCGGGGACTTTTCCGGGGGCAACAACGAGGCAGAATGGGTTCAAACTCGTTTTGATCAGTTGAACCTCAGAGGAAAAAAGGGTGGTTGCGTTGTGTCACGGGCAGCTGTACCAACAAAGAATGAAGAAGGCTTATGATAAGAAGGTTCGCCCTCGACAGTTTCAAGAAGGAGACCTCGTGCTCAAGAAAATTTTACCTATCCAGAAAGATTCCCGGGGAAAATGGACCCCAAACTACGAAGGACCTTACGTGATAAAGAAAGCATTCTCTGGAGGAGCTTTAATTCTCACAAAAATGGATGGTGAGGATCTCCCACTCCCGGTAAATTCAGACGCAGTTAAGAAGTACTATGCCTAAAGAAATATATGAAAAAAGAAAAAGATGAGCCAAGCAAAATGAGCTCGCTAGGCTGAAAACCCAAAAGGGCGGCCTAGGCAAAAGTTAGAGCGACCCGGTGGATCGAAAACTCTAAAGAGCGGTCCAGGCAAAAATTAGGGTCAAAAAGTTGGACTTAGAAGAAATAAAAAGGCAGTCAACACTCCAAAGTTGGATGGTGGGTGGTCAAAACTATGCGTATGAGTGATTGGCACCGTCACTTCGAAAATACAAACAATCAACAGATCTGTTCTTTTCTTTTTCTCGTTTTTTAGTTTAAACTCTCAATGTAATCTTCAATCGGCGTGACCTTCTGTACGTTTGGTTTCCATATTAAACACTTTTCTTCTCCTGCTTGTTTTTCTTTCTTTACTTTAAAGTGATGTTTTATGATAAATGATACTGAATTGTGGAACATGTGCATGGACTAAGGGGCATTACAATCTTTGCGAGATTCCTAAAAATCACAGAATTAAGACGATCTCTCATGAACGAATTTGCGATAAGGACCAGTATCTGCATGATCACTTCAAACAACAAATCATAATGAGTCTGCGCTGAATCTAGCAATACTGCTGCTCTGGACTACCCTCATGCCCCACGACTGAAACCTCGCGAGTTGATCGAACCAGTAAAAAGAAGCCAAAAGAGCAAAAGAGCAAAACTAGAAAAAAGAGAGGGCAAAAGAAGAAAGCAAAAAGCAAAAGTACAAAAGAAATAAAAATCATTCAGCATTTCATTCATCATCTCACTCAAAATTAATCACCGCAGACGCATACATCGCATACATGTCATATACATATGTGGTTTTTCGTATCAACTCCCCGTGTCGACACGTATTTGCATCCAATTCTTAAGCCAAAGCGATTAGTGTTGAATCCTATATCGCGCGCTAGGTCGCAGTGTTAGCAAAGTCTAGCGTAGATCCTTCAGACCAAATTGGTCCTTCAGTTCAGTTTAAATTAGCGCGTCAAACGCTACGTCGAGCTGCACCTTCAGATCATAACGTCGCCACGGAGCGCGACAGATCCTTCAGACCCCCAGTGGTCCTTCAGATTAGCTGTGTCTGCCTAAGACATAGCGTAAATCCTTCGTGGTCAACATATCAGTTCCGGATCTGATCTTGACCCTCACGACCGCCCTGACGTAGGTCACCCTCCGATTGTTTTACTAGTGCCATAACTAGTTGCAGTCCATCAGATCATTTTTTGGTCCATCAGGCTCAGGCAGCCCTTCAGACCTGTCGGTTCTTCAGTTTAATTCAAACCAGTGCGCCAAGCACCGCCCGAGAATTCGACCTTCAGACTAATCAGTCCTTCAGAGCCCCAGTGCTCCTTTATACCCCAACGGTCCTTCTTTATTTCCCTTTTCGTGAACACGCCAAGTGTTAACCATACTTGTAAATTCTCAAAACCCCCATTTTTTCCTCTAAAAAGGACAAAATTAGCATCTGTCTTGTCTTTATTTCTATTCCTACTATGAAAACCCTTCAATTTATCTACAGAATATAAATAAAGAGGGGCAGCTGTCATACCCTAATTTTGTCCGCATTTTTTTTCGTAATTTAATTTTCTTTTTATTAGAAAATCGAACAAAAGTTCTATTCAAGTCCAATAGTAATTATAATTATAATTATAATTGGATTCATTTCATTTCCTTTCCTTTTTCTATAAAACCCAAAATTTTGTTTTACAATAAGCCCTAACTGTTGATGTCCAATGGTATGCGTATATATAGTGGTGTAGCTCTTTTGCTTATCATCATACAATTCAAATAAAAAAAAGGATGCATATCACAAGGCTGAATGCTTGGAAAAATATATAATGCTATAACAATTTGGCCAAAGGCTACATAATAATTTGTCAGTTACAATTGTCAAAGAAATGCTTTTTTAACAAAGTTACAATGGTCAAAGAAATGCTTTTTTAACAAAAAGGCCAAGCTGGCCTTAGCACAAAGGACACACCACAGCAACCCAAAAGTGAGCAGAGACAAAAAACAACAGGACAAAGGCCAGCAGTGTAGACAATAGGAACAGTCCAATTCGTGGCAGCAGTAGGCATAGGCTCCAAAGCTGTAAATGGGAGGTTCTTCTTTCTTTGCATCTTTTCCTCTGCATAATGCACACAATAAGAAAGATTTAGCAGCTGGATATTGGTTAAACTAGGCTAAATTAATGAATGCATAAGAGGCTTGGGGGAAGATAATTATGGGCAGAGAGTCTCATACATCAAAAAGGAAAACATCAAACAAAATGATACAGAGGAAACTGATACAATTTGACCTCACAATGCAACAGCATAAGCAGATTTTTGCCTATAAATTCAATCTCAGTCACATGAGCAAAGAAAAAACAGAAAAAAAACTGATATCACTTCAAAAAAATACACTTAGAATCAGAATTCTTCTCTACTTGAGCAAAAACAGAGAGCAGAAATTAGAGAAAAGCTGAAGCTGTAGGGGTGGCGTTTTCCATTTTCTAAGTGTTTGGAACTAGGTTAGTTCCCAATTTATTTGTTTATTCAGGATACCATATTGTTTTCGTATGCACCTAAATCGTATAATCTCAGAAAAATCATTCATTCACTGATCATGTATATATGCATAGTCACTTTAAATTTAGATTATGTTCATTGTCCTTATATTATGTCATTACTCATTCATTCAGAAAAATCTATACACAGTCACCTACATTATTTTTCGTTCATTCAAAAATCTGTCCATGCCTTTGTTTAGGTAAAATACGTTTAGCTCATAATAGTAGATAAAACCAGAATACACCTAAACAAAGGGATTGTCAAAAATAGGCATAGAAAATAAAGATTTCGTTTTTGCATAACAGTGAAATTGGTTTGAGGATCTGGAAGTTAATGGAAGTAAAAAGAAAACATAGATCCGAAAACTTTTAGGAGGTAGATTGTTTTTTTTTTGGAACAGAGGTGTGGAAAAGATAAAAAAATAAATAGGAGAGGAAGAGAAAAATAAAAAACAGTGGGACTCACCTCCGGCCACCGTAGACGGTGGTCGTACGCCGTGAACCTCGCCGTGGCTCTACCAAACTTTCGTCTTCATTTTCCCCAAACGTGCCGTCGCCGTCGTCTTCCCCTAACTGGCCTTGGAAACCGAACCAGAAACGAATCACCACCGTACGGTGGTCACCTCCGTCACCGTACCTCGCCATGGCTCCGCCGCACCACCCAAACACTTCCACTGTTTCGGCCGTTCCACTCTCCCTCTCCTCGCCAACCACAGTACCCCAACAACCACCACCGCCCAAAAAAAAGCCGCCACCCCCAGCCACCGTGGATCGCCGCCTAACTGTCGGGCCACGAACCATCGTCCATTTAGGGTTGGACATTTTTAGGGATGGAGGCGCTGTGGATGGGAAAGAGAGAACTAGGGTTTCCCATTTTGTTCCATTTTATACCCTCATTCATTTATTAATTCATTTTATTTTATCTTTTTTAATTTTAAACTTCAGATGCATATTTACACCCCCCACGCATCAATCAATACGCCCCCAGAAGCCCATTTGTTTTAACACGGATCTGAAAACGAACGGGCCTACTTACTGCACCCCCAGTTTCCCTAATACAACCCTTCTTTGCGAATTGCACCCCCATTTGCTACTTCTCACCCTTTCCGTTTTCTTCTATATTTCTTTCAAAAAATCTCCTTTCACAAATTTAAAATCAACAAAGCAAGCTAAATTTTCCCCAGAACTACGTAGCCTTTGATTCTCCACCCGGAGATACGTAGGAGCAGGGCCACGCCCCTGTCAAGCGCAAAAATAAACAATTTCCATTACCTTTCTTTCTTAATTCATTTTTTTACAGAAACCTATAAAAATAAATAGATGAATATTTCATTTTCAAAATATAAATAGGGGATTAAGTCGACTGTACAGTCGAGTTAGTCTGCTTTTTAGGCCACTAATGAACCGTTACGGACCCTATTTAAAATAAATAATTTCTAAATTAAAAAAATTCAAACACATCTCTTTCGTTTCAAAAATCAAAAAATCTTATTTTCAAAGTAGGGGATTAAGTCGGTCGTACGGCCGGGTTAGTCATCGTTTTAGGATAAGTGAACTGTGGCACTTCAGAGCCCCAGCGCTCCTTCAGACCCCCAGTGGTCCTTCAACACAGATCACACAATCCTAAAACCCCTATATTAAAAAACACCAACCAACAAACATTTTCTAAACCAAGAACTGCGTAGCTTTGATTTCTCCATCGCACCTGGAGATACGTAGGAGCAGGGGCCCACTCCTGTCAAGCACAAAAAACTAAAATTTTTGTTAAGTCTTTTTCTTTCAATAAAAGGGTAAAAATTAACATTTTCAAAATTAATATTCTTTCCTACAACTAGTTAGCAGGTAACCTTCATTAGGAAGGATGTCGTGGGGTGCTAACACCTTCCCCACGCATAACCGACTCCCGAACCATTATCTGGTCTCAAGGACCCTTATCCATTCCAAAAAGGAATTTCCAATGTTTGCCCTTAAACTAAACTTTGGTGGCGGCTTCATTTTTGAACCTTCGAGGAATCCTCGCCCGGATCTTTCGGTCGCTACAGCTGGCGACTTCACTGGGGACATTTTTTAGAGAGTCAAACCTAGTCTAATTAGTTGTAGGAATAGTTGTTAATTTAATGCTTTATTTTTACCCTACTTTGTCTTTTATTTATTTATTTTTTTATTGTTATTATTGCATATTATATTCTCCTTGATGTGATATGTAAACATTAGGATAGAGGACCACTTTCTGTATATGTGTTTGCTTGTTTTGCAGCTTGGGGATATATCTGTCATTTTGCTCCTACACACACTGCACTACTACACTTTTTCACACACGTGAGAATAGTCCTGTACCCGGACTGGAGCATAAACTAAGTTAGAACGAGGCTGCGTAGTAATGGCCCTCTGGATGTACATCCAGCTCGGTGGTTACGAAAGTCTCACCTAGAGTTTGGTCCCTTCGAGGGTGCTATCACTTCCAATAGCTTGCCTATTGCTGTGGCTAGCGTTCTCGAACGGGGTCGTTGGCTCTAGGAACCTTATTTAGGACCCCATAGAGCTATCCCTTGGAAGGTTCACTTAATAGAACAGCTTTAGAACATCTCTCAAGGAACCTCTTTAGGACACAAAGGAGCATCATACCCCTTGCATTCAAACAAACCTAATACTTTTCTTTTTCCAAAATTTGTCAAAAAAAAAAAACAAAAGAAAACGCTTTTTAAACTTTATCTCAAGAAAATGTTTCATGCGCTCCTTTTTTGTCGCATGACACAAAAATATATGCATCGACATCTCATTTTGCATGCATTCTTATGACCGCCAGGGAATTGTAAGACCTTTTCGGCAAGGAGAGATGGATCGGGCCATAAAATTAAAAAGAACCATGCATTTGAAAGTCAGACAACCAAACTTGAGAAATCTGCGGGACCTGGGCAATGAAATGCCAGCATGGCGTCGTGACTTATTCACTGTCAAGTATGGGAATCTCCTGAGCCTCCTGGACGTTGAGGTACCAGCTGAAGCTATCACTGCACTGGGCCAGTATTTTGATCCACCGTTACGGTGTTTCACTTTCCAAGATTATCAGCTGGCTCCAACATTGGAAGAGTTTGAAAATATTTTGCGTTTCCCTCCCGAGAATAAGAAGCCTTATCGGTATGTAGAGCATTATCCCCTACCTGAAAATTTATCCAAGATATTGAAGGTTCCAACGTCAGAATTAGCTACAAAGATAGTGGAAATAGGTGGCAAAAAAGGTTTGACCAGAAAGTACCTAGAGAAGGAAGCTTCACTCTGGGCCAAAAAGAAAGATTGGGCCACTTTCATGGATGTCTTTGCTCTCCTCATCTATGGGATTGTTCTTTTCCCAAATGACAAAGATTTTGTTGAAGATACCGCAATTGATGTCTTTCTGGCCTTCAAGCTCCGAGGACAAAACCCTGCCTCCGTCGTTCTGGCTGATGTTTATTTTTCTCTCTGGGAGCGTCATGAGAAAAGAGCTGGTGTGATATGGTGTTGTTTTCCTGTGTTGTACCGTTGGCTAACCTCTCATATATTCAAAAGAAGTCATCATATGGAAGTTAGGGGTAAGACTGAGTGGGCCCAGTACCTCACCGGCCTAATAGGGAGTGACATCTCGTGGTATTCTCGAGATCAAAACATCGATGAATTTGTTTATCAGTGTGGAGACTTCCCAAATGTCCCCCTCATAGGAACGAGAGGTTGCATCAGTTACAATCCAGCCATTGCTTTAAGGCAATTCAGTTATCCCATGATGAATCCGCCCCCAGGAGAATCCCTATCCTCATTTGAGCTAGAGTGTAGAGGCTCTAAAGATCTTGACATGTTAAGAAGGGTTAGCCGAGCCTGGGACAGAATAGTCAAAAAGGGACGTGAACTAGGCCCTAGAGCTATTGATGCTGGGGAAAACTATCTTCAATGGGTTGCACTTAGAGTCCGGGAGGTCGGGCTACCTTTTCGCCTCGCACTGCCCACCGACCATGAAATTCCTGAACCAGTTCCCGTCCTCAATGAAGAAGTAGAAGAAGTCAAAGTTGCCTTAACCAAATCTGAACAAGAAACGATTGAGCTGCAAGCCCAGTTGGAAAGAGCACTTCAAGAAAACGCAGGCCTGAGGCGAGAAAATATCGCCAAAAGTAAACGCATTGCAGAATGCGAAGAAAGATTAGAGGTCGGGAAGGCTAAGTTTCTTCGTGTGCAAGAGAGCGTTAGAGGTGCCAATGAAGAGCTCCGAGTACGTAACAGAGACCGAGACAGGGCCATTGACAATGCTTATGTATGGAAGAGTCAGTTGACAGAAGCTGTGGAGAAGGAAAAAGATCTTCAAACTCAGCTCCAAAGTTTGAGGGCGCAGTTGAAAGAAAAGATTGATGAGTATGAGGGTAGGCTTGCGACCGAAAGAGAAGCCAGAGGGGTAATACTAGGAAGGCTCGAAGAATGTCAAGCAGCACTCCAAAAGGAGTTCAGGAATGCGAGCGAATTGAAAGAGTTCGCTGATTATCAGAAAAACCTCCATGAAACAACTGAGAGAGAGCATGCATATCTAAAAGAGGAATACATGAAGCTGAATGATCACTGTCATTACCTCCAGGACAGGTTCTCAAATCTAGCTAAACTATGCAATGAAGCCATCATAGATGTTCCAGATCATTTGAAGGATGCTGATATCGTCATGTCCAGGGAAAATACCCCAGCTGAAGTCTTAAACTTTGTTCAGTATATGAAAAAGCTTATCGCCTTCTTAAAGATTAAGGCAAAGTGGCCCGGCGTGAAAAAAAGAAAAATGGCTTGGATGGCGTAGTTGTGTGAGTTTAAATTGCTGTAGTTTCCATTGTAATCCCTGGAGAACTCGTTTGGTTGTACTTTCTTTTATCAATAAAAAATTCATTTGGTTTAAATCTCGATCCTAATTTATCCTTCACTTGTCGAATGAGTGGTTTACAATTCCACAGGCTCGATGCAAAAAACATGCATATGCATCTCATGCACACTCATTCATTCATTCATTCACGAACTGATGTTAAAATTTCGAAAAAAAAAACAGAACAAAAAGGAAAACTGGTTCATCAACACCGCTACCGTACTCGCTTGCAAGCCAGGAAAATGACTGAGAATCAAGACAACCAAGCGTTGAGAGATGATATCGAGCAGCTGAAGGAGAAGATGAACGAGATGATGGCCATGAAGGAGCAGATGGCCGACATTATGAAACTTCTCGAAAAGAGAGTGGCAGACGAAAACGCCTCAGTAGGAAATACTGGAAATATTGCTACAAGCCTTCCTCCGCCGCACAACGCTGGGTTTGATGGTTAGGGCCAATATTGGCCCCCTTACGGACTTCCAGCCGGCTACACACCTCCTACGATGGACGCCACTTTAGAGGGTGGCCCTACGGGGGTCGTGAATCCGAATCACAGTATGCCTCAAGCACTGAATGAAATACCGCAAGTCCAGATCCCTATGACCATGACGCAGGCTGTGTTACAGAATTACACTCCGCCGTTAGTGGTGAGTCATCAGACTCCTGTGCAAAATACCGGGAACTCCTCCCACTTACATATCCCACATGTGAGCTCAACTGCTGCTCCAATGGTCCATCCTTATAACTACCCAACATGGGACCCTCAATCCAGGGACAGGTATCAAATGCTTGAAGAACGGTTAAGGGCCATAGAGGGAACTAATATTGGGGCAAGAAATGCACATGAGTTATGTCTCGTTCCCAACGTGGTTATTCCCCCCAAGTTTAAGGTGCCAGATTTTGATAAGTACAGAGGAGCAACATGTCCGCCAAGCCACCTAACTATGTACTGCAGGAAAATGGCTGCGTTCGCAAACGATGATAAGCTGCTTATCCACTACTTCCAAGACAGCTTAGCTGGGGAAGCTTCAAGTTGGTATATGCAGTTGACACCCACTCATATCCGGTGTTGGAAGGATCTCGCTGATGCTTTCCTTAAGCAGTATAAGTACAACATTGATATGGCTCCTGACAGGACTCAGCTACAAAACATGGCTAAAAGAGATAATGAGTCATTCAAGGAATATGCTCAGCGTTGGAGAGGACTAGCAGCACAGGTAGCACCACCTCTGTTTGAAAAGGAAATGGTATCTATGTTCATGGAAACTCTTCCTTCACCCTTCTATGAAAAATTAATTGGGAGTGTATCGTCAAGTTTCTCGGACATGGTCGTTATTGGAGAAAGGCTGGAAAATGGAATGAGGAATGGGAAAATCGCTTATACTTCTCCCGGAAACACTAACCAGAAAAAGCTCTTCTCCGGATTTCCTAAAAAGAAGGAAGGAGAAGCCAACGCCATCACGGGAACCGGAAAAACTCCCTACCCCAATCCCTCTCACACCAATCCGTTCTCAGCACAAACACTATCCACCCCACCGGCCCAAAACAACCAAGGCCATAAACCACAAAACAACTCAGACAGAAAGTTCGTCCAGTTTGATCCAATCCCCATGTCATACTCCGGCCTATTTCGCCACCTGCTCAGCCATAATTTAATCACCACCCGCCCAATGAGACAGATCCAACCCCCTTTTCCTAGAGGCTTTGACCCAAACACCACGTGTGAATTTCATTTAGGAACGGTCGGCCACTCCATAGAAAACTGTAAGGCATTGAAGTATGTTGTCCAAGATTTAATCGCCTCGGGATGGTTGAATTTCAAGGAAAATGGTCCTAATGTGGCTACTAACCCATTACCAGGACATGGGATGCCATCAACTAATGCAATTGAGGATTCTTCAGAGCAGTCCCTAATCAGGAGGGTAGAACGCATCCAGACACCCCTAGAAGCGATCCATGCTAATTTGTGTTTCTTTGGGATTATCAAGGGAGAATGCACTGGAAAGAATCCATGCAATGATCATCACTGCATTGGAAACTGTGAGGCGTTCAAACAAGTGCTTCAGGACCTGTTGGACCGGCACATAATACAAGTAAGTCCTCTAAAGAAAGAAGAAGACGTATCAACCATTCAGTCAAACAGGGGCAGGAATACAGATACCCGACGGCCGCTAGAGATTCTCTATAGCAAAGACTCAAGGATGGCCCTTGCTGCACCAAAGGCAATAACCATCTGGGTACCGACTCCGTTCCCTTTCAAAGATACGAATGCAGTCCCGTGGAATTACAGTGCAAAAGTTCAGAGCAATCCTGATGTCACCAACATCTCGGGAGGCAGCGGAATGACTCGGAGCGGGCGCGTTTATACCCCTGAAGGACCCGGGGAAAGAAAATCAAATGAAAGAGGAATGACTGATAAAGGAAAAAACATAGAGGGAGAGCCATCTGACAAAAATACAGACAAGAAAGCACTATCTGAACAAGAAGCCAGTGAGTTTCTAAAGATTATGAGGCAGAGCGAGTACAAGGTAGTGGATCAGCTGAATCAGACCCCCGCTAAGATATCCCTGCTATCACTATTACTCAATTCTGAAGCCCACCGAGCAACACTAATGAAGGTGCTGAGTGAAGCTCATGTCACTCACGATATCACCGTTGGTCAGTTTGATGGGATCGTCGGAAATATCGTTGCAAACAACTACCTCACCTTCACAGATGACGAGATCCCCGTTGAGGGAAGAGGGCACAACAAGGCTTTGCATATCTCCGTGAAATGTGGAGAATACTCCCTAGCTCGAGTACTTATCGATAACGGGTCGTCCCTGAATGTACTACCCAAATCAACCATGAACAAGCTAGACGTAGATTGTTCATACATGAAACCCAGTTCTACACTGGTCAGGACATTCGATGGGTCTAAAAGAGAGGTCATCAAAGAGATGGAGTTACCTGTACAGGTAGGTCCAGAAGTCTTCATAGTGAGTTTCCAAGTAATGGACATCAATCCGTCTTACAGTTGTCTTCTGGGAAGACCTTGGATCCATTCCGCAGGGGCTGTGCCCTCCTCTCTACATCAAAAGCTCAAGTTCATAGTCAACAACAAGTTAGTGGTCGTTTCGGGGGAAGAAGAGTTGCTAGTGAATAAGCCGTTTCCTATCCGCTATGTTGAGGCTGCAGAAGAATCTTTTGAGACCGCATTCCAAGCACTAGAAATTGCAAATGCTATCTTTGTAGGGGACGGGGCCCCATCGCTAAAACCAAAGCTGTCCAAAGCTGCACTGATGATCGCTAAAGTCATGACAAGCAAGGGTTATCAGGCTGGAAGTGGTTTAGGGAAGACTGAACAAGGGATCCTAACACCCATACAGCTGCATGAAAACAAAGACAGACGTGGGATAGGGTACCGGCCTAGTCGTGCTGACAAAGGAAGGATCGCCGCGGAGAAGAAGGAGCGGAGGTTGGCCAAACTCGAGGGACGGGAGCCAGATATAAAGAAGATTTTCATCTGCGACATAAAGCAAAGCTTTCAGAGCACAGGAATACTAGATCCTAACCAGGTTGCAGCTATTGAAGATGATTCAAGTACCGAAGAAGGCGGTGTCAGTCTTGTGCGTCGTTGTCCTGCAGGCGAAAAGCTCAAGAATTGGGAGATTATTGATTTTCCTGTAGTTTTTAGTTCAAAGTAATTTTCTGTAATGCAATCCTATGGCTCTGCCCAAGGCCTTAGGACATTTCATAAGGGCACGCATGTTCCGTTTCCATATCAGTATCAATAAAATAGCATTTTGAATTCTCTAATAAACTTCATTTCGCCTTGTTCTTTGTTTTCATTCCGTCAATTTTCGCTAATGCAGATCTAAAAATATCATCTTTGAAAATAACAACGCCAATAATTCATACCCTAACTTTGATCACCCCATTAATCAAACTGAGGAGGACGTGGAAGATCATTGGGAAGCCCCTCCAGAGTTAATGAGAATGGTAGAACAAGAGGAAAAGGTAATCCAACCTCACGAGGAATCCACTGAAGCGATTAACTTGGGCACAGAAGAGGATAAGAAGGAAGTTAGAGTGGGCACCACAATGAAGGAAAGTGAGCGGGAGAAATTGATTCAACTCTTGTCTGACTATGTCGACGTCTTTGCATGGACATACCAAGACATGCCAGGGCTAGACACAAACATAGTTGAACACAAGTTGCCAGTAAAACCTGAATGCCCGCCAGTGAAGCAGAAGCTAAGAAGGATGAAGCCAGACATGTCCCTGAAAATCCGAGATGAGGTTAAAAAGCAGTTTGATGCCGGATTCTTAGCAGAAGCAAAGTATCCCCAATGGGTAGCCAACATTGTCCCGGTTCCAAAGAAGGATGGGAAGGTCAGAATGTGCGTCGATTATCGAGACCTGAACAGAGCAAGTCCTAAAGATGATTTCCCTTTGCCCCACATTGATGTCCTGGTGGATAGCACAGCGCAACACTCTTTATTTTCCTTCATGGATGGATATTCCGGATATAATCAAATCAAGATGGCCCCCGAGGATATGGAGAAAACCACCTTCATCACTCTCTGGGGAACCTTCTGTTACAAAGTAATGCCATTCGGATTGAAGAACGCTGGTGCAACATACCAAAGGGCGATGGTGGCTTTATTCCATGATATGATGCACAAAGAAATAGAGGTATATGTGGATGATATGATTGCCAAGTCAAAGACTGAGGAAGAGCATATTGTTAATCTGCGGAAACTCTTTGAACGTCTAAGGAAATTCAAACTCAGATTAAACCCTGCTAAATGCACCTTCGGCGTAAGATCTGGAAAGCTGTTGGGGTTCATAGTCAGTCAGAAGGGAATAGAGGTAGATCCAGACAAGGTACGAGCAATTCTTGAAATGCCAGCGCCTAAAACTGAAAAAGAAGTCCGTGGGTTTCTAGGAAGATTGAACTACATCTCTAGATTCATATCCCAATTAACGTCTACCTGTGAGCCTATCTTCAAATTGTTGTGCAAGAATCAAGAAACAAAGTGGAATGATAGCTGCCAAGAAGCTTTCGAAAAGATCAAGAGGTATCTCCAAAACCCTCCGATTCTGATGCCACCTGTAGCTGGCAGACCTCTCATCCTATACTTAACAGTGTTAGACAAATCGATGGGTTGTGTGCTGGGGCAACATGACGAATCCGGAAGGAAAGAACATGCCATCTATTACTTAAGTAAGAAGTTCACTGAGTGCGAGACAAGGTACTCATTGTTAGAAAGAACATGTTGCGCTCTAGCCTGGGCTGCGCATCGTCTAAGGCAGTATATGTTAAGCCACACGACTTGGTTGGTATCTAAAATGGATCCGATCAAGTATATCTTTGAAAAACCCGCACTCACAGGAAGAATCGCTCGATGGCAGATGCTACTGTCCGAGTACGATCTCTTATATGTTACGCAGAAAGCAATCAAAGGTAGTGCATTGGCTGAATACTTAGCACACCAACCAGTCGAGGATTACCAATCAATGCAATACGAATTCCCAGATGAAGATATAATGGCTCTATTCGAAGAAGGAAAGTCTCAAGATGATGAAAGATGGAGGATGTTATTTGATGGCGCTTCCAATGTGTGGGGCATGGGGTCGGAGCTATATTAATCTCCCCAGATAACCGCTTCATACCGTTTACCGTTAGATTGAGCTTCTATTGCACTAACAACATTGCGGAATATGAAGTGTGCATTCTAGGCATCAAAGCGGCCCTTGAATGGAAAGTTAAAAGGCTCGATGTATATGGAGACTCAGCCTTGGTCATCCACCAAATCAAGGGTGACTGGGAAGCTAGAGACTCCAAATTGATCCCTTATCGCGATCACATCCAAAAGATGATCAAGTCATTCGACGAGATCACTTTCCATCATCTCTCGCGTGAAGAAAACCAGTTGGCCGATGCCTTAGCAACTCTATCCTCAATGTTCAATGTCAATTGCGACAAGAATCTGACATTCATCAGGATCCAACACCGGGAATTACCAGCGCACCTTTGTATGGCAATTGAAGAAGAGCCTGACAGTAAGCCTTGGTATTATGATATCAAGCATTATATCACAAGCCGAGAATACCCTCCTGGTGCTTCAGAGAATGATAAGAGAACACTTAGAAGGTTATCGATGGGTTTCTTCCTAAATGGGGAAGTGCTTTACAAAAGAAATCATGATATGGTCCTCCTCAGATGTGTAGCAAAAGAGGAAGCAGAAAGAATTATGAAAGATATCCATGAGGGCTCGTTTGGAACTCATTCCAATGGGCATACCATGGCAAGGAAAATCCTAAGGGCTGGCTACTACTGGTTGACAATGGAGGCTGATTGCTTTAACTATGTGAGGAAGGGTCACAAATGTCAAGTTTATGCTGACAACATTCATGTGCCACCAGCCTCCTTGAACGTCCTAATAGCACCGTGGTCGTTCTCAATGTGGGGGATGGATGTCATTGGTCCCATCGAACCTAAGGCGTCAAATGGGCATCGCTTCATTTTGGTTGCTATTGATTATTTCACCAAATGGGTCGAGGCTTCTTCCTATCCCAGTGTGACAAGATCTGTGGTTGTCAAGTTCATAAAGAGAGATTTGGTCTGCCGTTACGGCCTTCCAAATAAGATCATCACTGACAATGGGAGTAACTTGAATAACAAAATGATGAAAGAGCTGTGTGAAGACTTCAAAATTCAGCACCATAACTCTTCCCCATATCGTCCAAAAATGAATGGGGCAGTCGAAGCAGCAAACAAGAATATAAAGAAATTTGTGCAAAAAATGGTAGTGACCTTCAAAGACTGGCATGAAATGCTTCCTTTTGCCTTGCATGGGTATCGGACCTCGGTTCGCACGTCAACAGGGGCAACTCCGTTCTCACTAGTATATGGGATGGAAGCAGTTCTCCCCATCGAAGTTGAAATACCCTCTCTACGGGTGCTAATGGAGACGAAATTAGACGAGGCAGAATGGGTTCAAACTCGTTTTGATCAGTTGAACCTCATAGAGGAAAAAAAGGGTGGTTGCGTTGTGTCACGGGCAGCTGTACCAACAAAGAATGAAGAAGGCTTATGATAAGAAGGTTCGCCCTCGACAGTTTCAAGAAGGAGACCTCGTGCTCAAGAAAATTTTACCTATCCAGAAAGATTCCCGGGGAAAATGGACCCCAAACTACGAAGGACCTTACGTGATAAAGAAAGCATTCTCTGGAGGAGCTTTAATTCTCACAAAAATGGATGGTGAGGATCTCCCACTCCCGGTAAATTCAGACGCAGTTAAGAAGTACTATGCCTAAAGAAATATATGAAAAAAGAAAAAGATGAGCCAAGCAAAATGAGCTCGCTAGGCTGAAAACCCAAAAGGGCGGCCTAGGCAAAAGTTAGAGCGACCCGGTGGATCGAAAACTCTAAAGAGCGGTCCAGGCAAAAATTAGGGTCAAAAAGTTGGACTTAGAAGAAATAAAAAGGCAGTCAACACTCCAAAGTTGGATGGTGGGTGGTCAAAACTATGCGTATGAGTGATTGGCATCGTCACTTCGAAAATACAAACAATCAACAGATCTGTTCTTTCCTTTTTCTCGTTTTTTAGTTTAAACTCTCAATGTAATCTTCAATCGGCGTGACCTTCTGTACGTTCGGTTTCCATATTAAACACTTTTCTTCTCCTGCTTTTTTTTCTTTCTTTACTTTAAAGTGATGTTTTATGATAAATGATACTGAATTGTGGAACATGTGCATGGACTAAGGGGCATTACAATCTTTGCGAGATTCCTAAAAATCACAAAATTAAGACGATCTCTCATGAACGAATTTGCGGTAAGGACCAGTATCTGCATGATCACTTCAAACAACAAATCATAATGAGTCTGCGCTGAATCTAGCAATACTGCTGCTCTGGACTACCCTCATGCCCCACGACTGAATCCTCGCGAGTTGATCGAACCAGTAAAAAGAAGCCAAAAGAGCAAAAGAGCAAAACTAGAAAAAAGAGAGGGCAAAAGAAGAAAGCAAAAAGCAAAAGTACAAAAGAAATAAAAATCATTCAGCATTTCATTCATCATCTCACTCAAAATTAATCACCGCAGACGCATACATCGCATACATGTCATATACATATGTGGTTTTTCGTATCAACTCCCCGTGTCGACACGTATTTGCATCCAATTCTTAAGCCAAAGCGATTAGTGTTGAATCCTATATCGCGCGCTAGGTCGCAGTGTTAGCAAAGTCTAGCGTAGATCCTTTAGACCAAATTGGTCCTTCAGTTCAGTTTAAATTAGCGCGTCAAACGCTACGTCGAGCTGCACCTTCAGATCATAACGTCGCCACGGAGCGCGACAGATCCTTCAGACCCCCAGTGGTCCTTCAGATTAGCTGTGTCTGCCTAAGACATAGCGTAAATCCTTCGTGGTCAACATATAAGTTCCGGATCTGATCTTGACCCTCACGACCGCCCTGACGTAGGTCACCCTCCGATTGTTTTACTAGTGCCATAACTAGTTGTAGTCCATCAGATCATTTTTTGGTCCATCAGGCTCAGGCAGCCCTTCAGACCTGTCGGTTCTTCAGTTTAATTCAAACCAGTGCGCCAAGCACCGCCCGAGAATTCGACCTTCAGACTAACCAGTCCTTCAAAGCCCCAGTGCTCCTTTAGACCCCAACGGTCCTTCTTTATTTCCCTTTTCGTGAACACGCCAAGTGTTAACAATACCTGTTAATTCTCAAAACCCCCATTTTTTCCTCTAAAAAGGACAAAATTAGCATCTGTCTTGTCTTTATTTCTATTCCTACTATGAAAACCCTTCAATTTATCTACAGAATATAAATAAAGAGGGGCAGTTGTCATACCCTAATTTTGTCCGCATTTTTTTTCGTAATTTAATTTTCTTTTTATTAGAAAATCGAACAAAAGTTCTATTCAAGTCCAATAGTAATTATAATTATAATTATAATTGGATTCATTTCATTTCCTTTCCTTTTTCTATAAAACCCAAAATTTTGTTTTACAATAAGCCCAAACTGTTGATGTCCAATGGTATGCGTATATATAGTGGTGTAGCTCTTTTGCTTATCATCATACAATTCAAACAAAAAAAAGGATGCATATCACAAGGCTGAATGCTTGGAAAAATATATAATGCTATAACAATTTGGCCAAAGGCTACATAATAATTTGTCAGTTACAATTGTCAAAGAAATGCTTTTTTAACAAAGTTACAATGGTCAAAGAAATGCTTTTTTAACAAAAAGGCCAAGCTGGCCTTAGCACAAAGGACACATGAGCAAAGAAAAAACAAAAAAAAAAACTGATATCACTTCAAAAAAATACACTTAGAATCAGAATTCTTCTCTACTTGAGCAAAAACAGAGAGCAGAAATTAGAGAAAAGCTGAAGCTGTAGGGGTGGCGTTTTCCATTTTCTAAGTGTTTGGAACTAGGTTAGTTCCCAATTTATTTGTTTATTCAGGATACCATATTGTTTTCGTATGCACCTAAATCGTATAATCTCAGAAAAATCATTCATTCACTGATCATGTATATATGCATAGTCACTTTAAATTTAGATTATGTTCATTGTCCTTATATTATGTCATTACTCATTCATTCAGAAAAATCTATACACAGTCACCTACATTATTTTTCGTTCATTCAAAAATCTGTCCATGCCTTTGTTTAGGTAAAATACGTTTAGCTCATAATAGTAGATAAAACCAGAATACACCTAAACAAAGGGATTGTCAAAAATAGGCATAGAAAATAAAGATTTCGTTTTTGCATAACAGTGAAATTGGTTTGAGGATCTGGAAGTTAATGGAAGTAAAAAGAAAACATAGATCCGAAAACTTTTAGGAGGTTGATTGTTTTTTTTTGGAACAGAGGTGTGGAAAAGATAAAAAAATAAATAGGAGAGGAAGAGAAAAATAAAAAACAGTGGGACTCACCTCCGGCCACCGTAGACGGTGGTCGTACGCCGTGAACCTCGCCGTGGCTCTACCAAACTTTCGTCTTCATTCTCCCCAAACGTGCCGTCGCCGTCGTCTTCCCCTAACTGGCCTTGGAAACCGAACCAGAAACGAATCACCACCGTACGGTGGTCACCTCCGTCACCGTACCTCGCCATGGCTCCGCCGCACCACCCAAACACTTCCACTGTTTCGGCCGTTCCACTCTCCCTCTCCTCGCCAACCACAGTACCCCAACAACCACCACCGCCCAAAAAAAAGCCGCCACCCCCAGCCACCGTGGATCGCCGCCTAACGGTCGGGCCACGAACCATCGTCCACCGAAAAAGCGCCACCTTCCCGTTCGCTACTCCACCCTCCACCATCATCGCCCCCTCCTTCTCACGGCCAACCACCACCCACGGTGCATATCCCCACCGAACGACCCCCAACAGCGCCACGACGACAACAAACCAGAAAAAAAAACGATAATAAGGAGAGAGAGCGAGGTGAGAAACTGCGAGTTGAGAAACGGTGTAAGGAGAGAGAGAGGGGGTGCGCACGGCGCCATGAGAGGGTTCGGTGGTGGAGAGAAAAGAAGAGGCGAAAATGGAGTGGAGAGAGAAGGGTTCGGTCTACAGTGGGAAAAGAGAAGAAAAATGAAGTTGATGATTTGGGGGGAGGTGGATCCGCCGCGCCAAGAGAGAGAGAGAGGAAATTTAGGGTTGGACATTTTTAGGGATGGAGGCGCCGTGGATGGGAAAGAGAGAACTAGGGTTTCCCATTTTGTTCCATTTTATACCCCCATTTAAAATCAACAAAGCAAGCTAAATTTTCCCCAGAACTACGTAGCCTTTGATTCTCCACCCGGAGATACGTAGGAGCAGGGCCACGCCCCTGTCAAGCGCAAAAATAAACAATTTCCATTACCTTTCTTTCTTAATTCATTTTTTTACAGAAACCTATAAAAATAAATAGATGAATATTTCATTTTCAAAATATAAATAGGGGATTAAGTCGACTGTACAGTCGAGTTAGTCTGCTTTTTAGGCCACTAATGAACCGTTACGGATCAGGTCCTAAAATCCCTATTTAAAATAAATAATTTCTAAATTAAAAAAATTCAAACACATCTCTTTCGTTTCAAAAATCAAAAAATCTTATTTTCAAAGTAGGGGATTAAGTCGGTCGTACGGCCGGGTTAGTCATCGTTTTAGGATAAGTGAACTGTGGCACTTCAGAGCCCCAGCGCTCCTTCAGACCCCCAGTGGTCCTTCAACACAGATCACACAATCCTAAAACCCCTATATTAAAAAACACCAACCAACAAACATTTTCTAAACCAAGAACTACGTAGCTTTGATTTCTCCATCGCACCTGGAGATACGTAGGAGCAGGGGCCCACTCCTGGTAAGCACAAAAAACTAAAATTTTTATTAAGTCTTTTTCTTTCAATAAAAGGGTAAAAATTAACATTTTCAAAATTAATATTCTTTCCTACAACTAGTTAGCAGGTAACCTTCATTAGGAAGGATGTCGTGGGGTGCTAACACCTTCCCCACGCATAACCGACTCCCGAACCCTTATCTGGTCTCAAGGACCCTTATCCATTCCAAAAGGGATTTTCCAATGTTTGCCCTTAAACTAAACTTTGGTGGCGGCTTCATTTTTGAACCTTCGAGGAATCCTCGCCCGGATCTTTCGGTCGCTACACTAGGTCCTTCGATTGTTCAATTGCAGCAACTATATTGTCGAATTTGGGTGTTAAACCCATGATAACCTTTTCGACCTTCATTGAATCAGTAACTATTTCACCACAACTCTTCATCTGGTTGGTTAATACAGTTAACCTATTCACGAATTGCGCTACTGTTTCATTTGGTTCCATTTGCAATTGACCTAATTGACGCCTTAAAGCCATCAATTTCACCTTCTTGGTTTGGTTATCGCCGGCGTAAGTGGTTGCAAGAACATCCCAAGCTTCTTTGCCGTCTTATATTCAGTTATCTTTTCCAAGACATTCGAATCTACACATTGATGGAGGAAGTATATCGCCTTGTCGTCTTTCTTCAATTGTTCACGGTGAGTTGCCCTCGCCGTCTCCGTTGGTGCTGCACCAAGCGGTGTCACTCCACTGCGAATGACATCAAGAACACCCTGATACCTAAAGACAACCTTCATTTGCGCCGTCCATTGTTCATAATTGTTGCCGTCTGTTGCGCCCGAAAAATTCCCCGAGGGAGAACCTTCCTCGTTCACAACTTTTCCTAAGACAATGAAGCCGCCACCAATATTTATTAAGGAAAATATTAGGAAAACCTTTTTTTTGGAAAGCGATTGGTCTTGCGAAACTAGAGATTAGGGTTCGGGGGTCGGTTACGCGCAGGGAAGGTGTTAGCACCCCACCCGTCCTCTCTACTGAGAGGGAACCTTTAATTAAATGTGTGGTTTTAGTGTGTTGACTTGAAAATACTTAATTTTGCCTCTCTACTTCTTATTGAAAAAGTCTTAATAAAAATCTTTATTTATTAGGAAAAAAGGGGGGAAAAGGGTTTTTTAGAAAAAAGTGCTTGACGGGACATGGCCCGCTCCTACGTATCTTCAGGTGCGATGGAGAACTCAAAGCTACGTAGTTCTTCTTTCTTTTGAAAATAATTTGTTTGAAAACTTATTGTGAAAATGATTTTTATTTGTTATGCTTGACGGGATGTGACCCGCTCCTACGTATCTCCCGGTGCGATGGAGAATTCAAAGCTACGTAGTTCTTCTTTAGAAAATGTTTGTGTGTTGGTGTTTTTTAATATAGGGGTCTTAGGATTGTGTGATCTGTGTTGAAGGACCACTGGGGGTCTGAAGGGCCGCTGGGGGCTGAAGGAGCGCTGGGGCTCTGAAGGACCACAGTTCACTTATCCTAAAACGATGATTAACCCGGCCGGACGACCGACTTAATCCCCTACTTTGAAAATAAGATTTTTGATTTTTGAAAGAGATGTGTTTGTATTTTTTATTTAGAAATTATTTATTTTTGCGCTTGACAGGGGCATGGCCCTGCTCCTACGTATCTCCGGGTGGAGAATCAAAGGCGACGTAGTTCTAGGTTCTTTTTGAAAAGTTTTTTGTTTTTTTATCTTTTTTAGTGAGTTTTTGAAATAGGACGAGCATTAGCAAATGATTAAACTAGCAGAGGCTATGATGAATCACTGCTAAATGCTCAAAAAGAGTTGTACCGCTAGTCAAACGAACAAAGGTTCTGATGGACTATTGATGACAACTTGTTTTTATTATCTTCTTGAAAGTGATTTTCGAAAGAGATTGATTTGTACGATGATCAAACTAACAAAGGTTATGATGGATCATCGTTTTATTATTTTTAGGAGAAAAGGGGGGCATTGTCACTAATAGCTAAACGAACAGAGGCTCTGATGAGCTACTAGCAACAATGGGTTTGAAAATGATTTTTGTTTGTTTTATGAAAATGATTGGTTTAGGGGGATGAAAAGAATTTTTATTTGCTGCGCTTGACGAGAACGTGGCTCGCTCCTACGTATCCCAAACGGGAATCAAAGCGACGTAGTTCTAATTAAAAAATGTTTTTGAAAGGGTTTGAAAGTGGCAAGCTGAATCACCCGAGACCATCTTCACCACTTAGAACATGATGCACTAGGCATGAGTGGGAATCATATGGTTCGTCATCAGCAATGGACGATAATATACAAGAACGAGTAGATAAGCGCTATAGCTAAGTTAAATCACATGGATCACAATAACTAAATATTAACAAATGAAAAGACTGAAATACCTCTGATGAAGACAGATATTACAGATCTGGAGAACGCAAATCCCGACTAACTCTTGCAGAAGATCGACTCCGACGGACCAACGGAACGAATAGAGCGAAAAAATAAAGCGTAGAAGAGCTTTTCTAAAATGTGAGAGATTTCGAAAAATGAGTTTTTTTCTCTGATCTCGTGAAAAATGCGTCTGAGAAGCAGAGAGGAGTTGTGAAATTGTGGTGAAAATGTGTGTGTGTTTCGTGTCCTGGAAATGAAATTTGAGCGTCATATTTATAGGAAATTGGATTTGATCTATTTTAGGAAGCATGATAATCGATTATGTTGGAAATAACTTGGTGTGCATAATCGATTATGTGCTCTAGATCTCAGATTCAATAATCGATTATGTGCCTTGGGTTTCAGAGTCAATAATCGATTATGCTCTTGACTATTTTCAGGAGGATAATCGATTATAGCCTTGGTATAATCGATTAGGTGCTTTCCAAAATCATAGAAACTTTCCAAAATAGGTGATAATCGATTATGGTCCCTAGTGAGAACATGGGATAATCGATTATGCTCCTGAATTATTTCAGAGTAGATAATCGATTATCCCCTTTGCTTTTCAGAGTGGATAATCGATTATCCCCTTGATTTTCAAGTAGATAATCGATTATTTGCTTGATTTTCAGAGTAGATAATCGATTATTTGCTTGAAGGAAGGATATGACGTAATCGATTATTTCCTTATTCATCAAGAATACATTATATGCATGATAAAATCAATTTTATACTTTCTAAAAAATATTTTCATGCATGAGGCTTATTAAAAAAATATTTTCATGCAAAAAATATTTTTATAGACCCTTTTGTGAGAAATGACCAAAATGCCCTTTTGTTCAAAAACCGAATTTCTTGCCAAAAATATTCTCATGATGCACAAAAAATACACAACTATACTCACTTGGATTCACATAAATTCCTCAAGAGATGTATAATGGTTTTTACCGAGAAATTATTTATTTTAGTGAAATGACCAAAATACCCTTTTGGTCCCAAAAACCCTAATTTGCTCCAAACTTCATTTCCACTCTAACAATGATCCTGAGACCCTTTGGATGACTCTAAAACTCTAGAAATGATGAGAAAATAAGTCTTTTTGGCGAAATTACCAAAATACCCTTTGAACTAGGAAAAACCCTAGAAACCCTAGACATGCTCTAAAGTGCTCTAAAATGCCATACAATGCTTTTCTAACCCTAAAATGCATTTTGGAACTTCTAAGATGCAAGCATGATGCTCTTCCTAACCTCTAGGATGAATGCTAAGACTTGATTTATTTTTGATTGAAAATTAGGGTTTTGACCTAAGCCGGACAAAATTGGGGTATGACACCGTCAAAGATTGGAAGTTTCGCATGCATCTGATCACTGGTTCTTGAAGCTTCCGCCATGTTGCCGTCTCGTTCTCCGTCGTGCGTGGCCGTGGATCGTCTTGCTCTGGATGCCAATTTGTTGGATTATCACAATCAATATACACAAGAGAAAGAGAGGTCGAAAGAAAGAGAGAGCTGTCGAAGAGAAGGGGAGTGTGTCGAAAGATTGCAAGAACTGTTTTTGAGAGAGTGAATGCAAGAATAGGGAACAACTTTCACATTCAATTGGTAGTTGACTTATTACAATGTGTATTTATAACACTTAGGCAAAGCTAAACTGAGAATTTACCATTGCCTAATTATAGTTAAATGGATTTTAACCAATCACTTAAAACTAATACACAAAGTCTTCTTAATTGCTAATAAGTCCTACACAAGTTTGTAATTACACCACAATACTCTTCCTCAATTCAAACTTGCAATGCTTAGCATTCCTATCTTGCTCCTCATAGCTTCAAACTTGCTGGTCTTCAAACCCTTTGTTAGCATGTCTGCTAACTGATCTTCTGTACTGCAGTGCTCCACTGCTAGTTTCCCTTTGGCCACTTGATCTCCTAGGAAATGATACTTTATCTCTATATGCTTGCTCCTTCCATGAGCAATTAGATGCTTTGCTAAATCAATAGTTGACTTGTTATCCACCTTCAATCTCATAGCACCTTCACACTTCACTTTCAGTTCATGTAGCAACATTTGTAGCCATTGTGCCTGACTTGCACCAAATGCTGCAGCAATGTACTCAGCTTCACAGCTCGACAGGGCTATAACATTCTGCTTCCTTGAACACCATGCTATTGGAGCCTGACCCATCATGAACATGTAACCAGAAGTACTCTTCCTGTCTTCTGTATCTCCACTCCAATCAGCATCAGTGTATCCTACTAACTCAGTAGTTTCAGGCCCTGCTGTACTGGGAAACAGAATTCCCCAATCGATTGTGCCCTTGAGATATCTAAGTATTCTCTTTGCAGCCACCGTGTGAGCTCTCTTAGGAACTTCCATGTATCTGCTTGCCGCTCCAACACTATAGACTATGTCTGGCCTTGAGTGACAGACATATCTAAGTGAGCCAATCAACTGCCTAAACAGTGTCGAATCAACACCTTCATCAGTGGCATCTTTCTGCAACTTCACAGTAGTATTAGCTGGTGTAGATACAGGCTTGTACTCAAGCATTTTAAACCTCTTGAGTACATCTGTAGTGTACTTTTTCTGATGCAGGAAAATTCCATTTTCACGGGACACAAATTCCATGCCAAGGAAATAGGACAATTTTCCTAGATTAGTCATCCCATACTCGGTCATCATCTGCCTCTTAAGCTTCACTATCTCTTGTTCATTGCTTCCTGTCACTAACAGATCATTCATGTTCGATCTTACATACACACCATGTTCAGTCGAACACTTAGTGAAGTTTAGCTTCTGCAGTGGGGCATCGATTTTCTTATTCCAAGCACGAGGTGCTTGCTTGAGTCCATATAAGGCCTTCTTCAACTTCATTACTTTGTTTTCCATGCCCTTCTTCTCAAAGCCAGGTGCCTGCTTCACATAAACCTCCTCTTCTAATGGCCCATTGAGGAATGCAGTTTTGACATCAAGTTGATTCAAACTCCATTTTCTCAAACTTGCTAATGCTACTATCAATCTCACAGTCTCAATCCTTGCAACTGGAGCACATATCTCATTAAAGTCAAGTTCAGGTTGTTGCAAGAAGTCCTTTGCAACCAACCTAGCCTTATATTTTGCAATCTCACCATTTGGCTTCATCTTAGTCTTGTAGACCCATTTCACATCAATGGCTCTTTTGTTACTTGGTAGATTCACCATCTGCCAGGTTTCATTCTTTTCAATTGACTTTAATTCATCCACCATTGTTGCTTTCCACCTTGAATTTGAAAGAGCTTGATCAAGTGATATAGGTTCTGACTCTGCCATGAGAATTATATCAGTAACATCTTCACACAAGCCTGCAGGGTACAGGGCATAGCCTTGCAGTCTTACTGATGGGAATCTTGCTCTATAAGATCTTCTCAATTGCTCCACATTGTCATTATCCATATTCTCAATTGTTTTCATTGACATTGTTCACATTATCATCACCAGGAACACCTGGTTCAGGCACATTCACAACAGCTGGTTCAGGCACATTCACTTCTTCCTCATCTTCGACTTGGTCACTGTCGAGTCGAATGCTAGTTACTTTACTAGTAGCTTGCTCAGTTGATTCCTTCCAGTTCCATTCTTTTGTTTCATCTATAATAACATCATTACTCACTACTATCTTCTTCTGAATTGGATCATACAGTTTATAAGCACCAGTGCTATGATAGCCTATCGGTATCATTGGTTGTGCTCTAGAATCAAGTTTCCTTCTGTTTTGTTCAGGCACATGCCTGTAACACAGTGAACCAAACATTCTGAAGTGCTTTACACTTGGCTTCACACGACTCCATGCTTCTTCAGGTGTGATGCCTTCTAGTCTCTTGGTTGGACACCTGTTCAGTATATGAGCAGCTGTATATACTGCTTCTGCCCAGAACTTATGTGGAGATTCTTCTCTCTCAGCATACATCTTACCATATTAAGCAGAGTTCTATTTCTTCTCTCAGCTGTGCCATTGTGTTGAGGAGTATATGGAGCCATTACTTCAGGAATTATGCCCTCATTTTTCCAGAAATCTTCAAACTCATGTGAAGTGTATTCACCACCACCATCAGTTCTAAGCAATTTAATTGAACAATCACACTGTTTTTCGACTAACAGTTTAAATTGCTTAACAATGCTGACCACTTCACTCTTTTTCTGTATAAGATAAATCCACATTTTCTTAGAATAGTCATCGATAAAGGACACAAAATAGGAGTTACCTCCAATGGATTTGGTTTCAAAGGGTCCACACACATCTGAATGGATGATAGCAAGCTTCTTTGTTGCTCTAGTTGGTATTGCAGATTTATATGACTTCCTTGGTTGCTTTCCTTCACAGCATTTTCCACATATCTCTTTTGGCTCTGCAATTTGAAGCAAGCCAACCACCATATTATTTTTCTGCAACATCTTCAAGCTATTGAAGTTCAAATGTCCCATCCTCTTATGCCATTTCGACACTGCATCATCCACTTGTGCAACTAGAAATTTTTGATCAATAGAGTTCACACCAACCTTGAAAGTTCTATTGCTTGTCATAGACACTTTCAATACAGCCTTCTCTTTGCTATCAAAAACTTCCATGTAATTTTCCTTCATGTTCATTGAATAACCCTTCTCTAGTAATTGCCCCAAACTAAGCAAATTACTCTTCATTTGTGGAACATAAAGTACATCACTCACTATTACTTTTGTTCCATCTTCCCTTCTAATGGCTACCTTTCCAATGCCTTCTGCAATGACACATCTGCCATCACCAAATCTGATCTTTCTTCTCACAGTTTTGTCAATTTCACAAAACCATTCTGAGTGGCCTGTCATGTGATTAGAGCATCCCGTATCCAAGTACCACCATTCTAATCCACCACCTCCAGTAACTGTCATCAACATCATCACTTCTCCATCAATTGTTGCCATTAATGCAACAGCTTCTTCATCAGAGTCACGAGCTAACTGTGCCTCTTCATTCCTCTTCCTAGGCACTTGAGGATTCACACATTCATCTGCAAAAGGCCCCATTTTTTACAGTTATAGCATTGAATGTTTGGATTTCTTCTTTCCCTTGCCATCACTCTCACCTCCTTTCTTCTGAGATTCTTGCTTAGGATTTCCACCCTCATTCTTGTTACTCTTCCACTTTCCTTTACCTTTCTTCTTCCAAGATTCATTACCACCACTTCCTTTCTTCTGGGATTGTGTAAACAATGCCTTCTCAGTTTCTTTCTCATCTTTCTTGACACCATCTCTGTTCTTTAACTTCAATTCACGAGCTTCTAAAGAACCTATTAATTGTTCCAATTTCAGCGTATCTAGGTCCTTCGATTGTTCAATTGCAGCAACTATATTGTCGAATTTGGGTGTTAAACCCATGATAACCTTTTCGACCTTCATTGAATCAGTAACTACTTCACCACAACTCTTCATCTGGTTGGTTAATACTGTTAACCTATTCACGAATTGCGCTACTGTTTCATTTGGTTCCATTTGCAATTGACCTAATTGACGCCTTAAAGCCATCAATTTCACCTTCTTGGTTTGGTTATCGCCGGCGTAAGTGGTTGCAAGAACATCCCAAGCTTCTTTGGCCGTCTTATATTCAATTATCTTTTCCAAGACATTCGAATCTACACATTGATGGAGGAAGTATATCGCCTTGTCGTCTTTCTTCAATTGTTCACGGTGAGTTGCCCTCGCCGTCTCCGTTGGTGCTGCACCAAGCGGTGTCACTCCACTGCGAATGACATCAAGAACACCCTGATACCTAAAGACAACCTTCATTTGCGCCGTCCATTGTTCATAATTGTTGCCGTCAAAGATTGGAAGTTTCGCATGCATCTGATCACTGGTTCTTGAAGCTTCCGCCAAGTTGCCGTCTCGTTCTCCGTCGTGCGTGGCCGTGGATCGTCTTGCTCTGGATGCCAATTTGTTGGATTATCACAATCAATATACACAAGAGAAAGAGAGGACGAAAGAAAGAGAGAGCTGTCGAAGAGAAGGGGAGTGTGTCGAAAGATTGCAAGAACTGTTTTTGAGAGAGTGAATGCAAGAATAGGGAACAACTTTCACATTCAATTGGTAGTTGACTTATTACAATGTGTATTTATAACACTTAGGCAAAGCTAAACTGAGAATTTATCATTGCCTAATTACAGTTAAATGGATTTTAACCAATCACTTAAAACTAATACACAAAGTCTTCTTAATTGCTAATAAGTCCTACACAAGTTTGTAATTACACCACAATAGCTATATCAAAATAAGACACTACGCTAGAGTTGGATTACGCAGCTTTGATGGTGGTAAATGAGTATGATTCGTCTTCTAACTGAATAAGAAGAAAATATTTCGCAAAACATACACCTTTAAGGTCAACCATAGCTTCATCTAACTCAGGATTCAGAGGAGATGAAATTAACCATGTATTTGTTGTTGTAGGTATATTTGGAATAAATAAAATTATATAACAATAAATAAGCTTCTTTAGTCAGATAGTGGATAACAAATAAGCTTAGCTAATAGCGATAAGCTAGCCGATAATAAATAAGTTTATAGTAGAAAGATGATAGTGAACAAGCCAGTTGTGTTGCCAATGTTCTTCGGAGCAGTTTCCCTACCAATGTTATGGATCTTATAGGCACCATTACCATATTTGGACGTAACTCGATATGGGTCTTCCTAGTTCGACGATAGCTTGACATGTGGTTCGTTAAGCGCTACTGATTTCGATTTTCCTTGATCAAGCTGAGCTTCTACCTCATCCCTTGTTCGTTTGATGTAGGTGGGATTGAATGCACCGTTTTCCAACTTAGCACCCTGATTCGACCGAAATGACTTCGTTTGTAACATATGTGAATTTAAATTGGGTGTCGCCGGTGAAAGAGTGGGTGTCGTTTAATGAGCCCAAAGTACACGGGGAGGTTTCTCATCCAATTTTCTTTGGCGTCATCGAGTGTCCTTTCGAGTCCCTTGAGAATGAATCGATTAGTTGCTTCTACTTGCGCATTGGTTTTGGGATGTTTGAATGAGGCAGACTATTGTTTGACAGCTAAGTGCCATCAACTTTTGGAAGTTCTTATCGGCGAATTTGGTCTTGTTGTCAGTTACTATCACCTCGCGAGTTTTGAGTCAGGGTAGGATAAACTATTTGAAGAACTTCTTGGCATTCTTGGATGTGGTCTTGACTATTGGCTCAACCTCAATGCATTTAGTGAAGTAGTAGATTGCTACGATTAGTTATTTAACTTATCCTAGTGCCACTGGAAATGGTCCAATGCTATAGATTCTGTGACACCCTAAATTTCATAAGACATAACTTTCAAATATTTAACATGACACTTGAGTTTTGAACGATTCATACATGTAAAACAAAAATCTAGCTTAACATAACTAACTTAGCCAACAACAAGATCCCTTGAAGCTAGAACTCTGATTGTGATCCGGTGACTAACACTCTACATTGGACTACTGACGCGCAATCCGGATATACTCTTCATCTTTTCAATGTTATCTGTTACCTGGAAACATCACCCCAAACATAGTGAGTTTTACAACTCAGTAACAAAGAATATATGAAAAAAAAAATTTACTTGATGTTTCCAGTCATATCCGTGTGCGAGATATGGAAAATCCTCTCTGCAACATAGAAAGTACAAATCGCATATACGTGTTTTTCATTCAAATACAGTTCTCAAATAATAACGAAAGACACACAACAATATAGGACAAGAATCACGTTGCATAAAAAGATCACAATAAGATTTCATGCGCGTATATCACAGATATCATAAACGGGACACTTATTATACTATGTGCACGTAGACCACATTATCTCTTTGTCGTGGCAAACGGTAATCATAGGCCGTATTATCTCTTCGTCACAGCAAAACGGTAATCACAGGCTGTATTATCTGTTCGTCATAGAAAAACGGTAATCACAGACCGTATTATCTCTACGTCACGGCAAAACGGTAATCACAGACCGTATTATCTCTCTGTCACGACAAAACGGTAATCACAGACCGTATTATCTCTTCGTCACGGCAAAAAACGGTAATCCAAAAGGACTATGAGCATTTCACTCATAGGCTGCATTATCTCTTCGTTGCAGCTAACAACATTCAACAACAACAACAACAACAACAACAACAACAACAACAACAACAACAACAACAACAACAACAACAACAACAACAACAACAACAACAACAACAACAACAACAACAACAACAACAACAACAACAACAACAACAACAACAACAACAACAACAACAACAACAACAACAACAACAACAACAACAACAACAACAACAACAACAACAACAACAACAACAACAACAACAACAACAACAACAACAACAACAACAACAACAACAACAACAACAACAACAACAACAACAACAACAACAACAACAACAACAACAACAACAACAACAACAACAACAACAACAACAACAACAACAACAACAACAACAACAACAACAACAACAACAACAACAACAACAACAACAACAACAACAACAACAACAACAACAACAACAACAACAACAACAACAACAACAACAACAACAACAACAACAACAACAACAACAACAACAACAACAACAACAACAACAACAACAACAACAACAACAACAACAACAACAACAACAACAACAACACGTAAACTAGAAACAAATTTTATCTCTTATTTGTAAACCAATTTATTTCAGATATTCCATCTGTTTCATCAAACTCAGCAGCTCCAATGTCTGCCTATTTTTTATTAGCAAAAGAACGGATCAAATTCATCCGCTGTTCAAAAGATATAGCTCTACAACCACAACAACATCAATATACAATTTCGGTTTTTCTTTCACAACTTGCATGTAAGTTTTCTCAATCAATACTCAATGTAAATAAACCATTTTAGAGTTTATTTCATATACAATGTTATCTTATTTCTAATGGTTAAGAAATCATTTTGATAGGATCGTTGTGGAGAAACATATGAGCAAAATACCAACAACATATCAAAAACTATTTTTGAGAACAGCAGTCGGTATAAATTAGGAATGCAAATATCAAATGAATTCAAATAATTTTTCCAATTTTTCTAGAGATAGCCAGCTCACTTACTAAAGTAATGCGATTGGTCCCATATCAAAATTCAAAGCCAATAATTCGAGAAAAATCACGCACTAGGACTGATTTATGCAGTATTTTTCAGAAATTCAAAATCACTCACATACAACTTTAAAAGATATTTATCTTCATCTAAATATGCAAGTACCCCTAGACCTCAACTTATGTTTTACCTTGCTTAACTACTAACTCAAAAATATAACAATAAGTTCACTTCATTCATATACACACTCAAAATCCACAAGTAACAAGTAAATGTTCCAAATTAACATGTAAAAATTCACACACCACATCTAACAAACACTTTGTAGGCAATCCAACAACACAATTTCCTCTAACACACGTACAACACCCTTTTCAATTCCAATCATTCATAATATCAAAAACTCATTCATCAAATTAAATAGAAACCTAAGCACACTCTAAGAGAGGTTTTGAAGGGAATTCTTTGTTACCTATTTCTCCTTAGAAGCTTTAGGATGAAAACCCTCAATTTCAGAATTGGAACCCTAGCAATCTTCCATGGAAGTTGCTTCGTAAGCTTCAATCTCCATCTCCTTTCTTCAATTGCTTGAACTTAGGGCTAAAGCATCTCTGATTGAGCTCCATCTTGCTTCTCTCCCTCTCTCGTTCTGTCTCTCTCTCTCTCTGTCGTTCTTTCTCTCTTTTCTTTCCTTTCTTCTTTCTCGTTTTCTTCCTTCTGTTTCTAGTTCCTTTTTTTTTCTTTTTAGCGGGAACAACAAAAATAAGGGAGTAAGTGAAGGAAAGTGGGGGTGTTAGGGTGGGTTATGAGCAAGTGTGGTGTATGGTGGGGTTGAAGACAAGATTTATTAAAATATTACTAAATGACCCCTTATTTAATTATTCTAATTTACTTTTTGGTTCTAACAAGAACCTCAAATAAATTAGTCATTAAATACTACTCCTAATTAAATAGTCCCACATTTTCTTAGTCATTGGGTAAAATTACTATTATACTCCTAAAAGTCAGATTCACTTTATATAACCAAATTAAAATAAATTTAGGATGTTACAGATTCCCCGCCAAGGAAAGGGTCAAGTGTTAATAGGGAAGTTAGTTCGACGGGTAGGGCGAGGTGAACGTCCCCGTGCTTCAGACATTTATCATGTTTTATTAACATAAACATTGGCCTCCTTCGTCATCGTCAATCAATAGTAACCTTTTTGGGAGTTTCCTTGCTAGCACCCAACCTCCAAAATGTTGTTTGCAAATTCCATTGTGGTCTTTGATCAAAACGTACTGTGTTTTGGTGTCATTGGGGAATTTGAATAATAATGGCGTCAAGAACCCTATGTAGTACATTCTTCTCTCAATGGTGGAATAAGAGTAGGCTCGTCAGAGTGAGTTACGCTAGTAATGAGGAGGAGGTTCAAGACAATTACACAAGTAATGATGAAGCTTCTTTCATTGAAAATCATTGCATCAAGTTACGAAGCACATAACGTCATGGGATCCGATCTCGTGAGAGTGAGAAAAAGGTCTCTCTTGCTAGTAAAAAATCATGGGCCTCTCAGAGTGGCCCTGTCCGAAATGGGGTTTGGTCTAGGGTTTAGGGTTTTGTTCCCTCTGAGGGCTTTGTTAGGGTTTAGGGTTTTGTTCCCTCTGAGGGCTTTGTTTCCATCTAGGAAGCAACTATTATGGTTGCATTTACTCCATCGCCTTTAACCACCACCACCTACCTCCATAACCTCATCTCATCTACCTAGTATTATTATCTTCTACACCCACCCACTGGCTTCTCTTTATTACGTAAGTGCTGTTTTGGAGAATGAAAGGAAACACAAACCATTCAAACAAATAAGATCTTACTTCCCAGAGCATTGAAAACTCATGAAACAACAGCCTTACAAACAGAGCTTGTCCCAAAATACAGCCCATAAAAAACCCACAAAAATTCAGGAAAACAAAATCCTTGCAATATACTAGGTGTTATCAGTTTCTACTAAGCTCTGAAAGCTTTTACTACTAATCTGCGTACTTCTGTCATCAGTTAGGCCCACTGGTTAACAGATCCTCACTGCGCTCTCTGCTGCAACAATAACCCAGTTCAAATGGCTTCTAGCTCAACGCGAAGACCAGCCCAGAATACAGCTAACTCTGCAGAAATGTGTGAGCTTCTAGTCCCTGCTGGTGTAGACAATGCAGATCTTGCAAAGAGAACTCTAGTTGGGCAGTTACATACAAACAAATCTCAGAATAAAGCTGCTGTAAAGAGTATCATAGCAAAAGCATGGTCTTCAACTCAGAACCTGCAGATATCAGAAATGGGTAAGAATAAATACTTATTCACCTTTGAGATGGAGAAAGATTGCACAGAAATAATGAAAAGATCTCCTTGGTATTTTATGAACCACTTAATGTGTCTCCAGTATTGGAATCCAGCTAATACAACTGAGGAAATAATTTTTGACTGGAATCCATTCTGGATCCAGATTCACAACCTCCCAATGGAGCTTCTTAATAGTTCTAATGGTCAAACAATTCTCAAGAAAGTGGGGAAAGTACAACACATTGAAGAATCTATACTAGAGGGACGACTCCTTAGGACATTCTTAAGAGCTAGAATACTTATAAATGTTACTAAACCTGTCCCTGCTGGTGTTTGGATACCAAGACAGAATCTCCCTACAGTTTGGGTCCACTTCAAATATGAGAGAATGCAAGATCTATGTTTTAACTGTGGATGTATGGGCCATGAGCAAAAATACTGTAAAATCCCTAGATTGATGGCATCCTACTGCAGCTCTATTCCTAAATATAGCCAAGCTATTATAGCACAACCATCCAAGTCAATCACTGCCATTCTCAAAGAGCACAAACAGAATGAAGGTGACTCAACAAAGAATACAGCACACAAGTTTCAATCTAAACAGGATGAAGAAGAGTATCCTAACTACTACCAGCAGACTAATGAAGAACAAGAGGAAGATGAGGAAATAGTTAGAGAAAGAGTTAGAAGAAATTGGGCAGAAATGGTGGCTAACTGCACAGATGCTTCAATGATCAATGCTAACCCGAGAGTAATGCCTGATCGGAGGTCTGAAACAAGAAATAAAGCCAAGGTAGATTATCATGGAGATGTACCTGAAGCTGATTCAGAAATGCCATATGAAGCCTTCCTTGATGAGGAGGAATTAGCTGAGTTCAGAAACTTGCAGAAGCAATATATGGTACATGGCACACCTCATGAAAGTCTGGTGGAAATCCATCGAGCTCAAATGAAAGTTAAAGCTGATCTGCAAAAGAGGAGGAAGAAACTCCAAGAGTTAGAACGAGCGGAACAGAACAGGGTAGATAAAGATATTGAGGAAATTATGGAAGGTGTTAGAATTCAACTTGCCAAAGCTACTCCTAGGCAATTATATAATCCTCAACTAATGGAAGAAGTAGGAGATAACATCAGAATACTCACTCAAAAGGAGAACCCTGCATTGTATAAGAAGATGGTGGCTGGTGGAAGCCGTAGCAGAAACCAGAAATTCAGCAATGCCTTCTGTGGCATGCCTAGGGATCCTCCAAAACTGATCCAAGGTGAAAAACAGGATTATTTTGTGGAGTATCCACCGGAGGAAGCCTCGGCTGCAGAGGGGAATTACACAATGCAACATCAAGATGAATATGAGCTGGCAGCAACTTTGAATAATGGCCTGAACCTACAAAGAAAAAGGGAATTAGAGTTCAAGTTTGCAATGGTGACCACAGCAACAAAAAGAGCAAAACATAACTCTGCAGGAGGCAAATTTCACCACTCTGGTTATGATAAAGCAGATGATAATGAAGCATTCAACAACTCTGAGGCTGAGGAGGCGGGCCAACCCATGCCCCCAACCTCCAAATGACTTGTATTAGTTGGAACTGTCGAGGTTTGGCGGCGTCCTCGACAAATAGAGAGCTTAAAAGTTTAATAAGCGATTATAAGCCGGCCATTATCTTCCTTATAGAAACCAGAGCTCATAAGGATCGAGTAGAAAAAGTAAAGAGAAGATACAGATACCAACATCTATTTTATGTGGAAGCTCAAGGCATCTCTGGAGGTCTCTGCCTACTCTGGAATGATCACTTTGAGATTCAAATCCTGGAATCTTGTTCTAATTTCATTCACACTGCTATCAGAGAAAGAAGGTCTGGTCATAGCTTCCAGATGTCTTTTATCTATGGTAACCCAACCTTTGCCAACAGAAGAAGCTTATGGGCTAAAATAGCTAGGCTCAAACCTCTCCACAATGAGCCATGGTGTTGCATTGGTGACTTTAATGAAATGACTAGCAATAGTGAGAAGGAAGGCTTGAATGATGTCGAACCTATAAGAATGAGGCTTTTTAATGAATTCATTGAAGACTCAGGCCTAATGGATTTCAAACTCCAAGGTTGCAAATACACATGGATCAGTAACCCAAGAGAGGGCTTTGTTACTAGACAAAAAATTGACAGAATGCTTGCTACCTTTTCTTGGAGGGAGCTGTACCCTCATGCTCTGGCAACTGCTCTACCTATAGTTAACTCTGATCACTCTCCTATAATCCTCCAACCTAATCCCCCGATCCGTAGTGGTAGCTCGTTCAAATATGAAGCCTTTTGGGAAGAAAATGAAGGTTGTCGGGGAGAGGTTGAAGCTGGTTGGTCAATCCCTTCTACAGATCTGGCTAACCCTTGGCAAGAATGGAATAATAGAGTTCAATCCTGCACAACTCACTTGAAGAAGTGGCATCAACAAACTTTCAGAAATGCTTCTAAAGAAATTAAGAAGCTCAGATTTCAGATTGAATTGGAATTAAACAAGCCACATGCTGACACAGATTGGAACAGGGTGAACCAGGCAAGGAAAGAAATTGATAATCTATGGAGACAAGAAGAAATCTATTGGGGGCAGAGGTCTAGAGTTAAATGGTTGAATTGGGGCGACAACAATACAAAGTTCTTCCATGCCTCAACAGTTCAAAGAAGAGATAGGAACAAACTGTTCAGAATCAAAGACCTGTTGGGCAATTGGTTAGAGGGTCAACAAAATGTGATGAATGGTGTCTGGGAGTTCTATAATGATTTATACTCATATGAACAACCTTCCAATTTAGAGCAATGTCTACAAGCAGTCCCTAACTCTGTAACTAGGGAAATGAACCAGTCTCTTCTAAAGCCTATTTCTTTCAAGGAGGTGGAGGTTGCTGTGTTTGACTTGGGTACTCATAAAGCCCCTGGGCCGGATGGCTTGAATGGTCTCTTCTTCCAAAAAATTGGCACACTATCAAGAATGATGTATTTCTAGCAGTTGCTGATTTCTTCACAAAAGGTAACTTAGGTGATGAAGTTAATTTTACCAATGTAGCCTTAGTTCCTAAGGTCCCAAGTCCAGAAGCTATCTCTCAGCTTAGACCTATTAGCTGTTGTTCCTTCATTTATAAGATTATAGCAAAGATTATAGTGGCTAGACTAAAACCTATCATAGGCAAAATCATCTCCCCTCAGCAAAGTGCATTTGTGGGAGGCAGAATGATCCAAGACAACTTGATTGTAGCTCATGAAGCTTTCCACTTCCTAAAGAAAAAGCAAGGTGAGGGAGGTAGGGGGATTGCTATCAAGCTGGATATGAACAAAGCTTATGATAGAGTTAACTGGGAATTCCTAAAGGCAGTGCTTCTTGCTTACGGTTTTCACGAGGAATGGGTTGGCTCTGTAATGAAATTGGTTACCACAGTCACCTATTCATACCAAATAAATGGATTTTCTTCAAGGAAGGTGCATCCTAATAGGGGAGTAAGACAGGGAGATCCCCTGTCCCCTTATCTGTTCATTATGGCTTTTGATGTCCTCTCTCGTCTGATCACTCAAGCTACAGATGTTGGTAATATACAAGGCATCAAACTAGCTCCAACAGCTCCTACATTATCTCACCTCTTCTTTGCTGATGATGCCCTCCTCTTTTTCAAAGATGATACTGAAAATTTGTTCCAAATCATCAAGATTCTCAACTTGTTCACTAGCGCTTCGGGGCAAAAGATTAATTTGTCTAAATCAGGGATAATCTGTGGCTGCAATGTTTCACATCAGGTTAAGGAGAGAGTTTCATCTATCTCTAACATTCCCATCTGGTCTAACCCTGGGCAATATCTTGGAGTTCCTGCTGAGTGGGGGGGCTCTAAGATACAAAATTTAAACTGGCTGAAGGAGAAGGTCACTACTAAACTGGAAGGTTGGAAGGGGAACTTATTGAATCAAGCTGGGAAGGAAGTGCTCATCAAAGCGGTTATTCAAGCAATTCCTAGTTATATTATGTCGATCCTGATTCTTCCTAAGACTTTTTGTGATTCCCTCACCTCAAAGGTTGCAAGGTTTTGGTGGAAATCAAATGGTAAATTCAATGGTATTCACTGGAAAAAATTTGAAGCCCTCTGTTTCCCAAAAGACAAAGGTGGTCTAGGATTTAAGGACTTCAAGAAAATGAATTCAGCCCTACTCTCAAAACAGGTTTGGAGAATGATAAATGATCCTAATTCTTACTGGGCCTCAATTTTGAAATCCATCTATTTTCCTAACTGTTCTTTTTGGGAGTCCACATCTCAAAGGGGAGCCTCCTGGGTATGGAACAGCTTCAGACAGGGTAAAGAGGTACTACAAAATTCAGGCAGATGGTGTGTGGGTCCGGGCACAGGTATCAATATCACAAAGGACAACTGGCTTAGCTCTGGTAACAAAGTAACCTTAAAACCTACTGCAACAGCAACTTTTGTCTCGGAATTGATGGGGATTGACAAAAAATGGGACTTTAACCTTCTCAGGCAGAACTTACAATCTCAAAGTGCGATAGAAGCTGTTAAAACTCCAATTTCATGGACATCCCAAAGAGATCAATTGATGTGGCCTCATAGCAAGGATGGGTGTTATTCAGTGAAATCAGGATATAGGGCTTTGGTTGAAACAGCTCCTAGTATTCCTAGTGGTGCTAGCAGCTCTACACCTACTCCGGAAAATATTTGGAAATTGATTTGGTCGGCCAAGGCTCCTAATAAACTCAAACACTTTATGTGGAAAATTTGTCACAACATTATTCCTACTAGAGAAAATCTGTGCAAAAAAAGAATCCCTATTTCTCAGGTTTGCCCTATTTGTTTGAAAGAGAAGGAAACAACAGAACACATGCTGCTGTTGTGTGAATGGACCAGACCTCTCTGGTTTGGCCTACAGATTACTACCCCTCCCTCTCCTCTAGGTCTAACAACTATTCAAAGGTGGATTGTGGATGCTCTAGAGTCTCCTTTACTTACTGACAACAACCTGTCCACTTGGATCTTCTTCTCTCTATGGAATATTTGGAATGCCAGGAATGACAAAGTGTTTAATAACAAATCTCCAAACCCCCTAAGTTCCTTACACAAGATCAAAACTCAATGCAATGAATTTCTCTCAGTTCACCATCTAAATCCTGATAGCAATCATCATCAACAGCTGGTTCCTCCTCCTAATATGCAGGCCCCTCCATCTCAATGGAGGCCACCTCAAGACCAGAATGTCAAAGTCAATTGTGACTCAGCTTTTGATCAAACAACAGGCAAGGGTTTTACAGGAATAATATGCAGAGATGCACATGGAAACTTACTTACTGCTGCTTCAACCAGATTTTATGCGTCGTCTCCTATTGTGGCAGAAGCTCTAAGTCTCCGTGATGCTGTCTCGTTCGCGATTAATGTCCACTTGGAGAAAGTGATCTTTGAATCTGATAACAAAACCCTGGTAGAGGTGTGTAATGAAAGATCAGAAAAAAGGGAAATTCAATGCATTGTGGATGACATAAATACTCTTAGACAGAGTTTGCAGATCTCAGAAATTACCTGGGTCAAGAGGGAAGGGAACCAATGTGCTCACACAATAGCTTTGCTTGCAAGAGAAGGTGCTCTTCATGGATCGTGGACCCTTCGCCCTCCGCCTCTCCTCCGTCGAGCGCTGGTGGCAGATGCGCAAGCCCTGTGGAGGTAAATCTTCAATCAGATCTCAACAAACAGACTGCTTCAATCAATTAGTAATTGAGCTGCTCCTCTTCGCAAGCGGAATAAATCTTGTGGTGTATTTAGTTCGATTGATCTCTGTAAGGACTCAGTTTCAGAGTTCAGGTTTTACCTTGCGCGTAGGCAACCAAAGTGCTCAAACTGTTGCCTCCCTTACGCTCGTGGATACATCGTCTTCCGTTTCTCCTTCGACGGTCTCTCCGGGCTATTCCGTTGAAGCTTTTACCCAGAAATCAGCTCGTCATCACCCTGTTGTCTCAGATCGTCGGGTATCAAATAAACTGTAGTTGTCTTTTCCCGTGGAGCTTGAATTACATGATCGAAAGGTGGTACTGCTCTTCTGCGGTAATTGTTGATCGGTGTGGAGTGTCCGAAGAAGATTGTTGTTCGTTAGGGTTTTTGCCAAATTTGGGATCTGGCGTTTTGCTTCAAATGGCTGCTTTCTACCTTATTTTAGCTAATTGTACTAATTTCAACGGGTCTATGTTTGACTCGGATCTAGGCAGATAGCATCTGGCCCAATAGTGGCTTTTTTCCTGTTGGTCTTGTTATTGTTGACGTTGGTTATTGTTGATGTTGGTTGTATGGTTTGGGCCTTGCCCATTGTGTTATTGAAATCATATCTCCTTTGACCAAAAAAAAAAAAAAAAAACATTACGCCCACTTGTCATTGAAGGTTGCAACATTCATGTTAATCTTATACATAGCTTTGTAGGGGTTTAAACGTTCCAGCAGATTAGTGGTGGCACTGAGTACGTGTGTGATGGGAAACCGCTCAAGTAGAGGTGTTCAAGTCTGAATCAACTCAAACAAAAATTGTAAACTAATTCAAACCACCCCGGAAACCGCAAATAATCAAAATATATATATATATATTATTAAAGAATATAAATCAAAAGAAAATATTTAAAAACCAATAATATACATAACTAAATTAGGTGAACTATACTGCACTTCTTACTCCCATTTTTTTTGGTTTTATCCAGGGTATCCACCGCCGACCGCAGTGACTAATCCCCTCGCTGAATTGTAGGTGCATCGAGGGGCAGGACAGCTGGCCCAGAGTTTTAACGCTACTACGTACCCAATGTGGGGATCGAACCCCCGACCCTTGGTTAAGGGTCTTGCTCCCATTTGTTCCTCAATGATCGGAGCTTTATTTTAAAAAAATATTAAGCAAAATCTAAACACCAGATTAAAGTTACAAAAACTTATAAAATAAAAAAATTAAAATGACATTTATTGTCTTAAAAAAGTCACTATATTTCAATTTAATAGATAATGATTAAATAAGTTTTTTCAGTCAAAAAAAAAGATAAAACATATTTCTCTTTGGCTCATCATTTAATCTAACCAACTTATATCAATGCATGCATTTTATTTGTTCACATTAATACTCTTTTTTTGGTACAGTACATCAAGACTCTTTCAAGTCTGAAAATAACTATTTGACCAAAAAACAAGTCTGAAAATAAATTTACGTGTACCGAACCTAATTATTAATGAAATTATTTTTAATTAAGGTTAGGTATAACTCTTTAGTATTTTATTATTAATAAAACAAGTTTGAATACATAATAAAATACTAAAAAAAATCAATTTATCATTAATAACTTTTTTTTGAATGTTTATCATTAACAACTTTTAGTCATACTTGAGTGATCATCTTATAATTGTATTTCAATTTTCCTTCGGGCCAACCCGATATCGTCTTAAATAGACCCGGTCTTATTTGACCCTAAGAACATCGGGTTTGTTCGGGTCTAAGGACGGGTTAGGGTCTAAAAAATGACCCTATAAAAATTTAGGGTCGGGTAAGGGACAAGTATAACCCGTCCCAACCCGTCCCTTGCGCACCCCTAGGAGCAGGTAGATGTTAAAGTGGCTTGTTCGGTAATCCTAGGTACAGAGAGTGGATGCATTTTGGGGTGGAGTATTGTTAATTAGAGAGATCCGTAAGCTACTAAAGTTGCATTGGGAGGCCCGTTTTGTTTGCATCTACAGAGAGACTAATCGTTGTGCCGCATTGGTAAATATTGGATGCTGTCAAGCTGATGATTTGATTTTTTGTGAGTCGTATCTTACTTTTGTAGGACCATTATTGCTTTCTAATGTTGTATGAAATTCTATTCCCAAACTTATTTCTATTTAGTTCTCGTTGTTGTTTTGGGGGTTAGCCCCATTTTGTAGAAAAACATATTAAAGGCATTTTAACTTCTTATTAGAAAAATAAAAGAAAGAAAAAAGGGCTACGGGTAAAAAAAATTCTTATTAAAAAAAGGGTTACAGAAAAAACACAGAAAAAGAAAATGAGAACCGCTAGCTTAGAATATATTCTCTCTTTGGCTTTTTTTTTTCATACCCCCCTTTGGACCTCATATCCCCATTTTTCAATTTAACCCCAAAATACCCCTTTAATTTTTACCAAAATTTCACAAGAGCTCCAAAATTTTACTGTTCCTGGAATTACCTCTCAAAAAGGTATTTTCGGGAAAAAAATTCGTTATCTTTCCGGAATCATGTAAATAAGGGGAATCCGAAACTATAAAACTGAGTTCCGCAATTACCTAAAGTGGATGATTCCAGAAGTTTAATTTTTTCCCTATTCCGGATTTATCCTATAAGACATAATTCCGGAAAATTTATTTTTTTCCATTCCGGAATTTTGTGTTATAGAGTAATTTCGATTTTTTTAAGATTTTTATGTTTATATTTAATTTATTTATTTTAGTTCATAAATGAAATAGATATGGCTACAACTGATGGTAACCTTCCATTTACTATAGGTTTATCGGACGTATTTACGACTACAAAGGTACATATCTCCCTAAAGCTATTGTTTACGATTATTTATAAATTATTAATTATGATAATGATTATTTATAAGTTATGAATCATTTTATAGATTTTTGCTACCTGTGAGGACTCGTACGTTGGGCTAGAGACATCGAGAAAGCCAATAGAGTGGTCGTTATCATTATTAGATCTGAGTCCTCCATGAATGGTAAGGGGAAGAAGAATAAAATTATTTTGGGTTGCGAGAGACATGGTAGATATGTGGAGTAGACATCGGTTGTTCTAGAGCGAGGTCTTCAAAGAAGTGTGTTTGTCATTTCAGGCTAAAAGCTACACCATTGAATCCTCCTGTTGGGGATTGGAAAGTCAGAGTTAGGTGTGGATTACACACAATCACGAGCCTCATAAAACGTGTCTCGTCCTTGCAATATTTGGGCGGTTCAATAAGAGTTATGTGTGGGTTACACAATATTATTTGACGATCTTGATTTTGCCGACACCTTCAAACGGCCTTGATGTTGCCAACAGTTTCAACGGTCTTTATTTTGCCGACACTTTTCATCAACGGTGGACATCCCATTTAGGGTTTCAGATCTTTCGCTATAAATATACCCATTTAGGGTTTTGGTTATTTCACACACAACACATCATCTGATTCCAACTTCTTTCACACACCACACAAGAAAATGGACACCCTTTCAATCCAATACTCTCGTGATTCCACACTGACTGCCATTTACCATCAGGGCACAATCACCAACAGAGAAGATGGTGCCTTTTTCCGGTGTCCAAAGCCTATTTTATGCAGGCTTTGCCAACAACATCATCTTCGCTTCTCTCAAAGATAAATTAGAGCGTAAGGTGCAAGTGGATGGTGACGAGTGACAGGTCAAACGTATCACTTATCGCAAACCTAATTTTGGCGATCATGGTCGCATTCAATGGCCCTCAATGGAAGACCGACGATGACGTGCGAGTCATGTTGAACATCCATGACATGTTTCAGACTAGTATTCATTTGGAGTTGTACGTGGAAACCACATGGAGTGTCACCGAGATTATTCGCTGTTGTTATATAGGACAACCGTCACAGTAGTGAAACTTGCAGCCAATGGAACGTTTTATAATATTTATATTACTTTCTGTAATGTTTTAGTATTTATGTTTGTTTTTTTTTCTTTTCGATAAGCAAAATTTCATTCAAGGAGCACTGGGAGTGCTCAAACCCAACCAACAATGGTTACAAATTGTTTAGAACTTGTAGTGGATTAGACCACCATGATGAAATAGATATAGATGAATGGAAATCTAATCTATAAACACTCCAACTCCAAGATAAGCTCTTGATGCGGATTACCGTGGAGTCAACATTCGCTTCCTCCTCTTTAAAAATGGCTCCGTTCCTAGCGAGCCAAATGCTCCAGCAAGTTGTTAGCCATAACATATGTTTCGTACGCTTTGATTTATGTTTGTTTCTGTTGTTGTCTCAACGAATGTAATCCGCTTATTTAATCAATTAAAATAAATGTTCAATTAAAAAGAACAATTAGAAAAAAAATTACAATTCCAGAACTGTTTTTTTTTTCCCAAAAATACCTAAAACATCATATTTCCGGAATGAGAAAATGTATTTCGGAAATACGTCAAACACATAATCTCGAAAACATTCAAAAAATTATGTTCAAGAATTATGTACGTGTTAAGAGGTAAATCCGAAAACATCAATAAATTACGTTCCGGATTTATGTGTCGGCAGATAAATCCAGAAATTTGTTTGAGAAGTTAGGAGTTAAATTGGTTATTGCATTGCATTATTTACATGTCATTAAATTTAAATTTGGGATTTAAGTACAATTGCATTGGAAAATAAGAATAAAAAATAATTAAACGACGCCTGAGAGATTCGAACTCTCGCGGGGAAACCCCATGTACTTAGCAGGCACACGCCTTAACCACTCGGCCAAAGCGTCGTTGTTGTTCCGTTACCTCATTATTTGATATATTAAATAATAAAATAAAGTAGCAATAGTAAAAACATGAGTAGTAGTTGCACAGTCAGAAGGTACCAAATGAAAGAAAACAAAAAAGGCGACGGACCAGTGATCCGAAGAGCTAAGAAGGTGCGGACCCCATTTTATCTCTTTCTCTCTCTCTCTCTCTCTCTTAATTAATCTCCACTTACCGTTCTTCCCACTCATCACCACCTACCTCACAGACGACGCCAAACAAACATAGAGCGATAGCGAGAGAGAAGAGAGAGAGAGAGAGAGAGAGTGTGGATCCGCCCGCCACCACAACCAACCACCATGGCGACGGCGACATCGGCAGCAGCATCACCTTCAACAGAATTAAAAACATACTGGTGTCACGAATGCGACATGAGCGTCTCCCTAACACCCTCACCATCTCCTCTTCTATGTCCTCATTGTAACACTCACTTTCTCGAACTCATGGACTCTCCATTCACTCAAAACGACGCCGAACCACCTCTTCCTTCTGCTCTATTCGACGTCGTTTTCCAAGACGCACTCGCACTACTCAATCCCCCGCCCCCTAAAACACGCGCCATCATAATCCCTGTTATATCTGTAACCACCGCTCTTCTCCTTCGTTTAGACCCAAACGGCGTCGTTTTATGCGCTGTTTGTAAAGACCTAATTTCCGTTGATTCGGAAGCGAAACAGCTTCCTTGTGAACATCTTTATCATTCTGATTGTATTACTCCTTGGCTTGACCTTCGTGCTTCTTGTCCACTCTGTCGATTGAATCTTGCAGAGGAAGAAGATGAAGGAGGAGAAGATGATGATGTTGATGAGATTAATGCTTCTGCTATGAGGAGACAACTTGTGATGCGATTGTCAGAGTTGTCGGCGGATGATTTCTATGGTTTGAGGATTACTCTTAACCACATTGCTTCTCGTCATGCTTTGCTTCACTCTAATGCTTCTGCTGCTAGTCAGAATTCTTCGCCTGCCGGTAATGGTGGTGGAGATGGAGAATCTGGAAGTTGAAGTTCTTCGTGGTATGTTTATCATTGTTTTACATGAATCAAGTGTGCCATAATTTGATTTCTTATGCAATATTATGATGTACTTGCTATGAATTATAGTTATAGATCTTTGAATCTGGAATTTGAGTTATTGAAGAATTCTAGTCAAACAACTGACCCTGCCTTAACTTGATTTCTTGGATATTGGTGATTAGTTCAACAACTGTTTGTTAGATGAATGGGAAAAGTAAGGACTGGTTGTTCATTCGAGAGTCAATAAAAATTCTGGATGTCTAGGTATTTTCAATAGAATGTTTTGTTTGTTTATTGTAATTGGTGTTTGCTGTGATTGCTTTTGGGAAAAGATGTTATGGATTGCCTTGATGTTTAGGCAGGCAGGGTAAATTCCTGAATGGGTGGCTGTCTTTGCCTTCTCTTTGGCCCCTTCATGGAATGGATATTGACTCAGGGTATGTTTGATTTGTTTTTGAAAACAGAAAACTATTTTGAACAAGTTTAATCAATTTTCCCTGAGTTGGAGTTCATGGAGAGAAGGGGTGGCGAGATTTAGAATGATTTTCACGGGAAGCGGACATGAGATTGAGGAGAATATTGAAGCATGGGACTAGTTTTTCATTAATATTTACTGGTATTGTTATCACATCTTGCATATTTATGCAAGTCAAAACTCATTATCCTCATCATTTTGTACTGGATCATATGCATTTTGTTCAAGATTGCTAAAATTGAACTTCAATGATGGTGTATTTTTGACTGAAAAATTCTTATAGAGCTTGTTAGGTTAAAACATTGAGGCTATTTACTTTTTACCGAAATGCAAACTGGGGTTGGAGAAGCAGCAGAGGAGGGGGACACCATAACTGAATCGGATTTGGATCATCTCCATCATCTCTATTTCTCTCTTAGTTCTCCTCTCTCTCTTTGTTGTTTTTTTTTGACAAAACTCTCACTCTTTGTTATTATCCAATTCTTTATCCATCTTCTCTCCCCTCCACTTGTTTTTCTTGATGGAGACTCTTAGTTCTCCTCTCACTCTTCGTTATTATCCCATTTTTTTCCATCTTCTCTCCCCTCCACTTGTTTTTCTAGATGGAGAAGATGTAGGGAAGGAGAAGATCTAATTTGGAACCCGAATATAGTGGATCTATTATGTATGCATTATCTGTCTTTGTTATATGAAACCTACTTGGTTTAGCAATTGTTTTCTATTTGCTGAAAGATAGTCAACGGCTCAACACCACTAATGCCTTATGGGATAATAAGCCTTTATTCCACTACCATCGCTTTTACTATTCTATTTTGAAAAATGTCCCCTTTTTGCTAACTAATAATATTATCTGTTCTGATATTCGTTTGCAGGTATATAGTGTATGAAAAATATTGAAGTTGTATCACCATACATCGTCTTATCAAGTGTAAATCTACACAGACGATTGTGCTTCTTCTGTTCTTTTCCCTACTTTTTTGGGTTACTTCAACTTGTTAGTTGTAGTTCTATAGCCTGAAATACAAATAAGCAGATGAGTGCACTAGTAATGTGCATTTCTCTCTATGATGGTTCTTGGAGCTGGACTCTCTCTTTTAGCTCAAATTCCCCTCCATCTTTAGGCAATTAAATCATTGTAGAATTCAGCTCTCTTTTGGGATTTGTGTCTGTACTGCTAAAGTGGATTCTCTTCACTGAAACATTACTATTTTCTGTCAATACGGCTGTAGTTAGGGTTATGAGATTGTCGAGGAGGGATTGAATGAATAATCTGAATGTAGCTTTTAGGAGCCTTAAAATGCATATTTTGTGGAGTCTGAGCTGTTATAATAATGTGGTCTTTTGAGGAATTGATTACTATATCATGTGTTAGTGTTACTACTAGCTCAACCTCAACTTCTACCAAATGATTATGATTGACTTTGATGCTTAAAAGATTTGGTGGCTGATGTTTTCTGCGCAAACCGTAAAATGCATTTGATGTTCTGATTTCTCTCTGGTACTATTATTTAGGTAGCAAGACTCTTTTTGGAGGTCTGCGGAATTATTAGATTTTCCTTTTTTTTTGGGACTAACTGAAGTTTTAGATAACCTTTCAATGAATCATTCTACCTGATCTATCTTTTGGCCATGATGTCCCCCCATATGTCATATTCAGATGTTTCCAAAGAAATACATTCGCAATCAGCCAAGATGGTGGTTCCTTTAGAATCTTTCCAAAGGGCTGCCAACTTCATTATTGTAAGACACGTATGGCTGCTATTATGGTTATTGTTTGAAACGCAATCTGAAGACTCTCGTGTAGTACAAGTCAAGTCAATTTTGTTTTCAATCAACACTTCATGGCAAACATTGCACCCGATGTTTCGTTGTCAGCAATCCATCTTTTCACAATTCTCTATAATATAAAAATAGTGAAAACTTATGTATCTAGAGTTTTGTTGGTTATCACACTCAATATTCAATCAAATGGCATGTTATTTTTTACTCTCTCCGTCTCGTATTATATGACTTTCTAGCAAAAAAGATTTGTTCCACAATACATGACTTTTTAGAATCTCAATTAAACATTAATATCTTTTTCTACTATCCTTTATTATTTAATAATATCTCATTTATAACCTTACTAATTTATCTTTTCAATGTTATTAATGAAAGTTAATTTAGTAAACTAACTCATAATTTCTCTTTCCCATACAAAATTAACTACTTTTCTTAATATGTGTGAAATGACTCAAAACAACATATAATATGGGGCAGAGGGAGTAAAATTTAAGGGATGTTTGGGAGAGGGTTTTGGGAGGGAGGGGAGGGCATGTTTTTCAATTTAGAATTGATGAAGCTATAAAATGTCTCTAAATATAAATCAAATGTAATTAAAAATGTTATATTGATATCTATCAACTTGTTCTTTTAATTTTTTAATATCTCAAATATATTAAAATATAGACTAGTCTTTTTTAAGCCCTCCACTTCATTCCCCTCGCAAAACCCCCTCCTAAACATACCCTAAGTATTTTAAAATAAATTTATATGTTGTACTAATTTTGTTTATAGAGTATCATACCAAAAAAATTCAATAGGTTTCATAGAATTCTCCTATAAATTTTTTTTTGTTCTATTATACTTTAGGCTTAATTATCTAATAAAAAACTTAGGGTTAATAATACTTTTTGTTTTTTTTGGATACTTTGATCCAGTGTTTTAAAACTCGGACCGGTGACCGACTCGGTGAAGGTACCGGGTCACTGGGTCAAGGGTCGGGCCGAGGAGTCGACAGTTGAACCGCATGACCAAAACCGGGACCGCATGACTCGTACCCGGTCTCTATTTCCCGAATTTTCAAGACCTATATAGTATAAAATATAAATTTCGTACCAGTAAAATTAATAACTATGTTTATTTTATATCTACAAAAATATAAAAATTAATATCTTAATTTATTAATATTTTTAAATTTATTCATACATAATATTAATCTATTTTAGATCACACAAATTATATGTACTCAACATATATGATGCTTGTTTTTGCTAATAATGCAATAATGGAAAGAAAAAGATGAAAAAGAGCAAAAGAAACAGATTAAACGATGTCGTTTTGATAAATTTTTTTTTTTAAAATTGCACAACTCGGCCGAGTCACGCCGGTTTTCACCAGTTCGTCGGGTCACCGTTTTTTGCAAAACTCGGCCGAGTCACGCCGGTTTTCACCGGTTTGCTGTATATCCGATCCATAACCCTGACCGGTATGCGGTTACACTCCCCTAAATTCTATGTGCACGAATTAAGTCCTGAGTATTGTGGATATGAAATTTTGGTCTCCCTATCTTATTGTCATCTAATTTATAAACAAAAATGTTAATTTTGGTCTCCCTGACCGGTTTGCTGTATAGCCGATCTAAAAAATGACTTTTGTTACAAAAAGTGTAGGTGATTTTGGCTCACGCCCTTGTGGGGAATGAGCTAACTTCATACCAACTAAGCCAACTTTCATCGACAAAATATGTAAATGACTAGTAATACATATTATTTATTATAATCAGTGTTGCCAAAGTGGATTAATACAAACAACAACAACCCGACTTATCTTCTCCCTATGAGCCGAAAGGCTCTCCTAGGGTTTGTCCCCTCCCTTGTGGAGGCTCTCTCCTCCTGCCGTGGAGGCCCTTCCTTCCCCCATCTATTGGGGCTTTCCATCAAACACCCCCCCTTCCATCTATCCTCCTACGTCCTTCAAAGTGATAAATCCTTTCCCCTTTGCTACCAGAGATCTATTGCTTCACATTGACAAAGCCTCTTCGCCTCAGATCTATCTCTGCATGTTCGCCGCTGGTCAATCACGTGTACCTTCGATTGAGGTTTAGCACTCTCATAGGTGGGCTCTTCTCTCAGCTGCGAACCACCACATTGCCATCTCCTCCAGCGGCGCGCCTCCCGGCGGAGCCACCGCCGCCACCGTCAAGCAGAGAGTTCTTTGAGGGATCTGTTTCTTTTGCTAACCCCCTGACCGTTCGTCACTCTGTGGCTGTCTTCCCTTCGCCGTTCTCGGCGCCCATCCGTCCACCTGGCTTTGTTTGACTATTTCGGTTCTTAATCCTGTTTCTAGTTGTTTTGTGTTTCTGCAGATTTCTTTCTTTATGGTTAATTTGGGCATTGCACTCACAGTGTTTGAAAGAATGCCTCACAAGGACTCTGTTTTGTTGAACCATCTGTTGTGTGCACTTTGGCGCTTCCCCGTGCTTGTAGAGATTCATGCGGCTGACAACTATTGCAAAGACCCTTCCAATTATCATCCAACTTCCGAACATGAGGAAAAATTGGTTAATCCTGAGACCAACAATTGTCGACCGGCACTTGCAGAAGTCAAAAAATTTATCCGTAACTGGATTGGGACAAAGACTGTGGATTCTCAACCATTGAATGCCAGTACCAGTGTGCGAAAGCTGCTGATAAATTGGTTGTTTGGTCATTGTAATTGGCTTGTATTTGTTCTCATGTTTTCTAAACACTATGTGTTGTGTCCATAGTACTCGGAGAGTCTTTTCTCTTAGTGAGTACTTTAGATTGTGGGTGGGAAATGTTTAATGAATGAAGTTATTTACCGATAAAAAAGAGTGGATGAATACAATGAGTCAGCACCCTCCTTTCCTTCCCTTGAATGCACCAAGTTGACCAAATCGCACGTCATGAAACTTCCACCCAACTTCTTCTAACGGGTCAACATTACAAGCAATCCTCCTCATTCATTAGCTTCTTTCCATGAATATAATATTCCACTTCAATGACCACTACACTATTTACACGTATATCCTTTATTTTTTAGTAATGTTTCTGGATAACGATGAACCTTCATAACATTTCCCACACGTGAAATAATAAACAACAGGTCAAACTCAATCCCATCAATCTGTTTGCTTTTCCAAACTCTGGTCCAACATGTCCTTCTACCCATTCAAACATCATCTATAAAAGCACGTTTGCATGCCAATTCTTCCAACAATAATTCATTCATCATCCAATTCATTCAACTAAATCGTTAAAAGTTGTTATATTTAATATTCGTGTGTTACTACTGCTACAAAACTTGATAAAAAAAATGGAGAGCAGCTTAGGTGACATGTTGGTTAAGGTGGTCGTGTTCTTCCTAGTTCAAGCTTTGGTTTACCTTATTCTTTCCAAATCATCAAACGTATTCTCCAAGAACATCAAGAGATCCTACAGTTTCAAGCCTGCACGTTCTGTAAGTATTCGCCGGATGATGGCTTATCTCTCTGATTTCCCCCCTGAAGAAGAATCATCTCCTTCTTCAATGGGTTCTCAATCACAAGAAGCCACTCAAAGTTATTAGAATAAGTTGGCATGACTTGATAAAGTTCAAGGCGAAAGCTGTTTGTAAATTATTTCTCTTTCTCTATATGGGGCTGTAGAGGCTATCATAGAGGATTCTAAATTATTCATTGGTTTTTTAGTCTTCAATTCTTTTGTTCATTTGTTCTTTTAAACATTTATAATGTAATATATTTATTATTAATGGAATATTGAGATTCATTTATTTTTTTCACTTGTACTCTTTTTATTGATGAATATTTCACCTATAGATTGAGGATAAAGTTAATTTAATTAAAAATTCAAAGAGTATGCGGTTCATTGTATATATGTCTGCCTGTTTTTTTACAAAAATAAACTTAAATGAACTCATTCAAGAGTCTGATTTAGAGTACTAAGGAATTCCTTAGTAATTGTTATTAAATAGGCATAATAATCATTTCTTCATCAATGAAAAATTCGGTAACCACACAAACACTAAATTGTGGTTAGTATGTACTAACAATTAGATTGTTGTATAATGGTTAGTAGCATATACTAACCACACAAACACTGAATTGTGGTTAGTATGTACTAACTATTGGGGTGTTGTATAATGGTCGCCGAAAATTTAGTAGTTGTTACTAAGAAATTCCTTAGTATCATAAGTCTTTGCCCTCGTTCAAATAAGGTATCACGATACCCCTTGGATTAAAGTTAAAACTCTTAGAGCTAGCATCTAACCTAGAAGCCATTGCAAGACATGTAACGATACAACTTGTAAAGAGCTAACATGTAAAGAGCTCTACAACTTATTTACAATCCAACTCTATGTGCATATTGTCTTGTCCCATTGTCTTGTCCCGAAGTCATTAGTCCCTCCCAAAGAGCAACAACTTCTTCAACTTTTGGAGATGAAGTGCCATTATACAACATTAATTTAGCTTTCACCAGGGCACCTAGCATATCCCTTATACAACACCGACGTCGAACCTATTCGTAAATACAAAGACAACATCAATGTTGCATTTCCACGATCCAACAACAAGTGCAATCCAATAGAGAGTTGTATTACTTGTATCAGTTGGCTTCCTATTAACATATTTTTGGTACGTTGAGCATGTTCCCAGTTCTTTAAGTATTCATGGCCTAAGCGAATAAAATTGTTAGAAAAAACAACAATTTCTTCACAGCTTGTCATTGCTCCTACGCCCACTACAAGAAAATCGACGATTTCCGACGGCATTTTTCGTCGCAAATGCAGCGATTTTCGTCGCAAATTGACGTTACCGACGAACTTTCCGACGGACAAAAAGCCGTCGCAAATCGTTTTCGACGGATTTTTTCGTTGCAAATAACTCCGTTGCAAAGTCGTCGCAAATGTTCGTCGCAAATTCGTCGCAAAAAACCATTTCCGACGAAAATTTCCGTCGGAAATCCGTCGGAAATTTTTTAAAAAAAATAAAATCTTCTGGTAACTTAATAACTAACAATTTGGTAACTTATTCATAATAGCTAACAATCTAAATTTGGCAGAACTATAAACTATCAAATCCAACAATTTATAAAAGACACAACAATCAACAACACATATATCATCAAATTTTCATAAAAACTACGCATAAAACCTCTACAGCAAATTCCAAACAGAAACTGCTCTAATAGCAGCTCAGAATTCAAATATAATAAATTGAGTCTGACATGACACCATAAAATACTCGCCCATCTTGAAGATCCATGATAGAATTTTTAAATTATAACCAGACAGCATAAATTATTTAACCTAAATAGAATTCGTGAATTTTAAGAAGAGAGGGTTATTTTAACCATAATGTACAAATAAAAACAACAAACACCCAAGAAGCTGCAATTGTAAAGGGTGAATTCAACGTCTCTTAGATGCCACTGATTCGGTAGAAAAGAGATACTTCACTCGTGAAAGAACTGAATCATGTGCAGGATCGTAGGGGTGGTCTTTCGAAGGGATTTCAAGTATTGCAGGAACAGGCTTGTTATAACTATCAACCAAAAACCTTATCATATTTGCGACCTGCACCGTTAAAGAAATTATTAGATCCTTGACTTGGTTGTAACCCAATATTATAAAAGCCAAATAAGCACGAATGTGCCCCAAAAATTAACAGGGTGCATGAAGTACTTTTTACATTCCACGTAGGATATCACGAAGGCTGAATGAGCTTAAAAAATGGATCCAATTAACATTGAACCAAATGTGAGAAACCATATTACTTATCAACATTTGAACCCAAAGGATGACCATCGAAAGAAGGGCCAATTGTATGAGTAAATGACACTGGTTTTGCCCCATTCGCCAGTCAAATCAAATCTCCACTATCGTGCAGCATTATTCATTGAGTAAACTTTTCATTCAAAACCTCATGTAAATTTTGGAACAATAATGTTGATTACTAGACAGGATATGTGCTCAACTATGATAGGCAAGGGTAAGTAAATGGGCTTCGGAAATGATAAGGTCGTGATCTCAGGCTGTAGGAAGTAGGAACTAACAAGTGCAGATAGTGTTTACTTAATTGAGATGTAAACACAAGACAGCCAGAGCCAATTTAATAGCCATGGAATATTACTTACAAACTGGCTAATCAGCACTATAGCGATATCATCCCTTGTTGTGAATTCTTTGAATGCATCCTCAATTTGTTTGACAGTTGTTTCTGAAAATAAAAACCAAAAGACAAAACAAAAACTTTAAGTAAAATCAATTTGATTTAGAAATAAGCAGGAATTTGTTACAAAGCTTGAAATTATCCACAGTGAAAAAAAGATGCTATCTTGTCTATCTGTAGTAATCTAAGTACAACATGAGGTTCAGCTCCTGATCAACCTCAGTTTTAGGATATCTACAAATAACCGGTGCAGTAAAAATAATCCATGCACAGAAAAAGTATGTCGTGCAAATTTTTTCAGAGTTCTAGCCTATGAAATGTATTCTCTATCCTTTATCATGTATTGAAGATAAGGTTCAAGGACTTTCATACAGAAAATTCGCATTTCTACTCATCTCCCAAATAGGAGGGAAGCAAAGATAAGCCTTTATAAGAACATAAAAGAACATTAGTATATTTTTTATTATCTACCACAATCTGAAAAGTAGTTGAACAAGAAGGAAGTCACTTCATGATGTACAAATTAACAAGAAAAACCATTGTATGGGGGAGTTTGGTACCAGCCTGCATAAAAAATAGAGGGTGAAATGTAGTTCAGTGACATACTTGAATCCACAATAAGGTAATTTGTCTTTCTACGTATGTCAACGTTTCCCACTCCAGCCATCAGAAACCCAACTATAGTATCCTGTGTTAAATAAAATAGAAATCACAAGCTTCAGGGCCTTTTAATCATTTCAATCATAATGAATATCAATAACAAAAAATTACATCAAAAATGGAATGGGGGAATGATGTAGGCAGCAGCAAAATATAAAAAACACAAGGAAATTAATATCAATGTTTTGTACAATAGCAAGTTGGGTGACATTCCAAGTTAAAGTTGCACGATCACACCAACAAGACTTAGCTTGGATGCAATCAAAGAAGATATGGAACATGTCTTTTGCTTCTTGGTCACATTGAGGGAAAGAGAGAGTACAAGACACCCCTTTGGAAGTAAGATTTAATCTTGTTGGTAAGCACCCACATAAAGCCATCCACGCCATTATCTTCGTATTTTGAGGAACTTTAACTTTCCATATATAACTGGTTCTATTGTCCTTGAACTCTCAAATGGGAGTTATCTATGATAGATTGCATGAGAACATGATAAGCACTTTTCACGAGTAAATATCATCATTCGAGTAAACTCAAGTTTGCCTACTAGGAATATCATTATGCTTAAGGGAAATTTTTAGAATAGCATTAAACATCACAAGCATCAAACGAGTCTTTTCTTGCCTTTTTAAACAAAACCAACGCCAATGTTATCATTCACTAAGCACGATGTGTGAAAACTACATATTTTGTTGGCATGAATTTAAGAGTTCAAAGGTGATTCATTTACATAGCATTTTTTATGTCATTTTCTCATGAGTCCAACGTAAAAAGGTAGAAAGGAGGAGGATTTGAAGCCTTATACAATTATTACTTCACATTGAATGATTGTTCATTCCTTTCTTCTTCTTTTTTACAATGATGGAAAATGAGTCTTTGCTTGCCTGCATTAACAAAACCACCGCCAATGTTATCCTTCAATAAGCACAAGGAGTAAAAAAAACTCTTTGTTGCATGAATTTAAGAGATCAAAGGTGATTCATTTACATGGCATTTTTGATTTCCTTTTCTCATGAGTCCAATGTAAAAAAGGTACAAAGGAGGAGGTGTTGAAGCCTTATACAACTACTTCGCGTTGAACTATTGTTCATGACATGAAAGAAATTATAAGGCATCATTGTTCCCTTTCTTCATTTTTTATTTCAATGATGGAAAATGAGACTTTGCTTGGATGCAATAACAAAACCACCGCCAATGTTGTCCTACACTAAGCACGAGGTGTGAAAATTACTTTTTTGTTAGCAAAAATTTAAGAGTTCAAGCTGAGTCATTGACATAGCATTTTTTATGTCCTTTTCTCATGAGTCTAACGTAAAAAGGTAGAAATGAGAAGGTGTTGAAGCCTTATACAACCATTAGTTTAGATTGACATATTGTCCATGACATGGTAGTAATAATAAGGCATTGTTGTTTCCTTTCTTCATATTTTTTTTTCAATGATGGAAAATGAGTCTTTGTTTGCATTTTTTAACAAAATAACGGCCAATGTTATCCTCCAATAAGCACGAGGTGTGAAAAAGACTTTTTTGTTGGCAAGAATTTAAAAGTTCAAAGGTGATTCATTTACAAAGTATTTTTGATGTCTTTTTCTCATGAATCCAGCGTAAAAAGGTAGAAAGGATGAGGTGTTGAAGCCGGATACAATTACTTCACATGGAAGTATTGTTCATGAAATGAAATAAATAATAAGGCATCATTATTTCTTTTCTTCATTTTTTATTTCAGTGATAGAAAATGAGTGTTTGCTTTCCTTTTATAATAACAAAACCACCGTCAATGTTATCCTTCTGCTCAGCAATATAAATGTGTAGTGATTTATTTTATGTTTGCTTGGCGCACCTCAGGATAACAAAGGTGTTGAAGTATATGGAGCGTCTTAAGAGAGTTGTTTCTTCGAAGAAGAAGAAATCTAGTAAAGAAATGGATGCCCCTGCAAGAGCTGCTGCTCAAGAAGCTGCTGTAAGGAATGCAAGGCTTGCTGCTGCAAAGAAAAAAGAGAAGAGCCATTACATAGATACTAAGGAAGTGAGGTATGTATATGACAATAACCTGATTATGCAGCATGTCATTAGAGTTACTAATTTAATGGTATTTATTAATGAAATATATCTTAAATTTGGTTATTCTTCAAGGTCATAATTGGCACTTGGAATGTTGCTGGAAAAACTCCAAATGAGGATCTTGAGATTGATGATTGGCTTTGTTCTGAAGATCCAAGTGATATTTACATTCTTGGATGAGTTGTTCTTCATCCAAGTGGAAAAACAGAGAGATTTTATTCACCTATGAGTGCTAGGCAAGTTATGAAAATGAACCCCGCTCATTGTGTTGCTGGTGTATTTTTTGCTGGTGTATTTTTTGAGGAGTAGTTTTGCTCTTTGATGTGTATTAGAAATTTTATTAGAATAATATATGTCTTCATACACAACTCAACACATTACGGTTATATATGTTGTTTATGATGTGTAACCTTTTGAAAACCTTAATGGGTTACGGTTATTCTATAATAATATTAGAAATTTTACATTAATGAACTATTATCTCTCTTTTGTATTTTTTTATAATTAAATTGAACCATATATTATCTATTTTTTATCCTTGAGCCATTATCTATTGTGCTTCAAATATTCTCCTAATAATATTATCAAGAGAACATAATTCGTATAGCCATTATCTATTGTCCTCTGTCTGGTGTTGTTCTCTGCCTGGTGTTGTTCTGTTTGTTGTATATGATGAATTTAAGTAGAATGTGATGAATTTAAGTGTAGAAATATGTTTGTTGTAATTTAAGTGTAGAATGCTGGTTTTGCTGGTATATATGCAGGAAAAATGACCAAAATTCGTATAACCAGGGTCTATGTAGGTGTATGAAACCAAAATTTGAAAAAAATAAAATAAAATACTTTTAACGTCAGGCGTATTTAAGCCTGACTTAAAATAGAAAAAAAAAACTTTTAAAGTCAGGCGTAAGCCTGACTTAAAAAAGGACATTTAAAGTCAGACGCAATAATGCCTGACTTTAAAACAGACTTACGAAGTCAGGCTCAGGCTCAGGCTTGACTTTAAAACATACTTACGAAGTCAGGACATAAATGCTTAACTTTAAAACAGACTTACGAAGTCAGGCTCAGGCTCGGGCTTGACTTTAAAACAGACTAACGAAGTCAGGCCATATATGCTTGACTTTAAAACAGACTTACGAAGTCAGGCTATCGCTTGACTTTAAAACGCCTGACATACAAAGTCGACTTAATAAAAGTCAAGCTTGCGCCTGACTTTAAATCCCTTTTTTGCACTAGTGATTAAATTTAACTGTCTGTATCACTTTGTTTTTCTGAAGTTGAGCTATTGATTCTTTTGTTACAGATCCCACCAAATTAAGCTGGCCTCATTGAGTATAGAGCACATCCTTTCTGGCTACAAAAATATTGTCTGTCACATGAGCGTGATGGCACTCCCCGTTGTTGTAGCTGTCAATGAATGGAGGTCAGTTTATGTCAGCTCGCAAAATAGAGCAGCAAATTCCCATGCTTTTGGTTGAGAGACAAGCACTGAATGAAGCCATGGTTGGTGAAAAGAATGTAAACGTTTATGTTCTGAACTTTCATAAATGAAATATTCCTTTTATTTCTTTTCTTTGCATCATACTCTTGCTATTGTCCTAATTTTGGATTGTGCTTTGTTTTTTCAATATTGAATTGTAGGGTCAAAAAGAGAATAACTAATCATTGGTGGCTGCCCTGGTGTTGTTACAAAAGGAGTAGCAGACTGCTTATTGGTGCTGTTACTAAGAGAGGTGAACTGCTCAATGGTGTGGTTACAAGGGAAGTAGCTAGCGTTCAGGAATGGGCACTGGGGTAAGTGACCATTGAAGATGATGTAGAATTTTATTTTTGTGATAACATTTTCCTGTTTCTCTAAGATGGATAATCTTTGTAATGACAGGATTTCAGCAATCCTTTTGATCTATTTGAGACGTTATTTGAAGGCATGAGTGGTGGCATGGGCAGCAGAGGTTCTTGGAATGGAGCAGTTGATGGTGAAGATGAGTACTACAGTCTTGTTTTGAACTTTAAAGAAGCCGTTTTCGGAGTGGAAAAGGAGATAGAGGTTAGGCGATTAGAGAACTGTGGAACGTGCAATGGTTCAGGAGCTAAACCAGGAACTACATCATCTAGATGCAGCACTTGTGGTGGTCAGGGTCGTGTTGTCTCGTCAACTAGAACTCCGTTAGGTATCTTTCAGCAGTCCATGACCTGTTCTTCTTGCAATGGTACTGGAGAAACTCGAACACCTTGCAGTACATGTTCTTCTGAACTGGTTATTATTCATGTCCATCTGAACTGGTTGTTTTGCTGGTGTCATCTACAATGTTATTCTCCTTAAGGTGAAATGGAGTTATCCCTCCTGCATCAGCCTGAGTGGTCCATGGGGCTTCCAAGAGGCATTTGATAGTTAGGATTGGAGTGGATTATCTCCTGCTCATGAGTTGGCCATCTCTAATTTCTGTTTTTTTTATGTTTTTTTAGTGTAGTGCACATTAAACTTGAAAATAAACTATGATTTGTAAAATACTATGTTTATCAACATATACCGGTTGTTTTCTTATGGATTAACATTAGTTATGCTTTGTATGGATTATATTTATAAACCTTGTTAATTATTTAAGATATTTGTGTGCTATTCAAAAAAAATTGAAGTTTTTATTCTTAGATTTAGTAGAATGTTTTATTTTAAAGAGTGTATAAAATCTATAACAAATATGCTCTTATATTAAATTCTAATGAGTCCCTAATTAAAAATGAATATTAGATAGATAAAATCCCTCACTAATAGAGAGGGATTTAGTCTCCCTCTGTATTAGCGACGGATTTAGTCTCCCTCTCTATTAGCGACGGAAATATACTTTTCATCTTCAATTTCGAACTATTTTTTAGTGACGGATTTCATATGTTTGTGAGGGAATTTTCCGTCGCTATTAGCGACAGATTTCAAAATCCCTCGCTAAAAATTTAGTGACGCCAAAATTAGTTACGAATCTGTGTTCGTCACAAATTCCGTCACTAAAATAGTTAGTGACGGATTTTTGATGGTTTAGTGACGGATTTTCTCCCTCTCTAATTTTGATTTTTCTAGTAGTGAACTTTTTTGTTGGCATGAATTTAAGAGTTCAAAGGTGATTCATTTACATAGCGTTTTTTATGTCATTTTCTCATGAGTCCAACGTAAAAAGGTAGAAAGGAGGAGGATTTGAAGTCTTATACAATTATTACTTCACATTGAAGGATTATTCATTCCTTTCTTCTTCTTTTTTACAATGATGGAAAATGAGTCTTTGCTTGCCTTCATTAACAAAACCACCGCCAATGTTATCCTTCAATAAGCGCAAGGAGTAAAAAAAACTCTTTGTTGGCATGAATTTAAGAGATCAAAGGTGATTCATTTACATAGCGTTTTTGATGTCCTTTTCTCATGAGTCCAATGTAAAAAGGTACAATGGAGGAGGTGTTGAAGCCTTATACAGTTACTTCACGTTGAACTATTGTTCATGACATGAAAGAAATAATAAGGCATCATTGTTCCCTTTCTTCATTTTTTATTTCAATGATGGAAAATGAGACTTTGCTTGGATGCAATAACAAACCGCCAATGTTGTCCTACACTAAGCACGAGGTGTGAAAATTACCTTTTTGTTAGCAAAAATTTAAGAGTTCAAGCTGAGTCATTGACATAGCATTTTTTATGTCCTTTTCTCATGAGTCTAACGTAAAAAGGTAGAAATGAGAAGGTGTTGAAGCCTTATACAATCATTACTTTAGATTGAAATATTGTCCATGACATGGTAGTAATAATAAGGCATTGTTGTTTGCTTTCTTCATATTTTTTTTCAATGATGGAAAATGAGTCTTTGTTTGCATTTTTTAACAAAACAACCGCCAATGTTATCCTCCAATAAGCACGAGGTGTGAAAATGACTTTTTTGTTGGCATGAATTTAAAAGTTCAAAGGTGATTCATTTACAAAGTATATTTGATGTCTTTTTCTCATGAATCCAGCGTAAAAAGGTACAAAGGATGAGGTGTGAAGTCGTATACAATTACTTCACCTGGAAGTATTGTTCATAAAATGAAATAAATAATAAGGCATCATTATTTCTTTTCTTCATTTTTTATTTCAGTGATAGAAAATGTGTGTTTGCTTTCCTTTTATAATAACAAAACCACCATCAATGTTATCTTTCACTGAGCACGAGGTGTGAAAATAACTTTTTTGTTAGCATGAATTTAAGTAGTCAAAGGTGAGTCATTTACATAACATTTTTTATGTCCATATCTCATGAGTCTAACGTAAAAAAGTAGGATGGAGGAGGTGTTGAAGCTTTATACAATTATTACTTCACATTGAAGGATTGTTCATTCCTTTCTTCTTCTTTTTTTCAATGATGGAAAATGAGTCTTTGCTTGCCTTCGTTAACAAAACCACCGCCAATGTCATCCTTCAGTACTAAGCACAAGGAGTAAAAAAAATTCTTTGTTGGCATGAATTTAAGAGATCAAAGGTGATTCATTTACATAGTGTTTTTGATGTCATTTTCTCATGAGTTCAACGTAAAAATGTAGAAAGGAGGAGGTGTTGAAGTCTTATACAATTACTTTACGTTGAACTATTGTTCATGACATGAAAGAAATAATAAGACATCACTGTTCCCTTTCTTCATTTTTTATTTCAATGATGGAAAATGAGACTTTGCTTGCTTTTATAACAAAATCACCGCCAATCTTGTCCTTCATTAAGCACGAGGTGTGAAAATTACTTTTTTGTTGGCAAAAATTTAAGTTCAAAGCTGAGTTATTTACATAGCATTTTTTATGTCATTTTCTCATGAGTCCAACGTAAAAAGGTAAAAAAGGAGAAGGTGTCGAAGCCTTATACAATTATTACGTCACATTGAAATATTGTTCATGACATGGTAGTAATAATAAGGCATTGTTGTTTTCTTTCTTCATATTTTTTTGGCTTAAATATGTTTTAGGCACCTGCAAATATAGTGTCATACCCCAATTTTGTCCGGCTTAGGTCGAAACCCTAATTTTCCACAAAAAATAAATAAATTGAAGAGCGAAGAGCCTTATGCACTGCATTTCGGATCCTAGAAGGCATTCCAAGGTTCCCGAAATCATTTGTAGGGTTGAAACGCATTTTTCGGGCAAATTAGGGTTTTAGCGTCAAAAAGGGTATTTTGGTCAATTGTAACGGTTTTTTTCAAAAAGGCTCAAAAAAATATGTATAATTAAAAATATGAAATCTGAAATCAAAAATGAAAAATGAATAATAAAATAATTTTGGATGTTTATTGTATTTTTAGAATTAGGGCTAATTCCTTTTAGGTGCTTTTTGCTTTTATCCATTTTTGGCCAAAGTAAGTACCAATTTCACAAGCAAACCATCTCCCTCACTCCATCCTCATGCTCCACACCTCCCCTCACTTCAGCCCCCATCAAGTGCACATCACAAAAAAGCCTTTCATCATGACAAACACACCTTTGAATCCAATAACATTCAATACACAACATATTTTTACCTTCTTTCTCTCTACACCACTAAATACACACTAATTTCTTCACCTCCCTCACTCCATCCTCATGCTCCACACCTCCCCTCACTTCAGCCCCCATCAAGTGCACATCACAAAAGCCTTTCATCATGACAAGCACACCTTTGAGTCCAACAACATTCAATACACAACATATTTTTTACCTTCCTTCTATCCACACCACTAAATACACACTAATTTCTTTACTTCCCTCTCACAACTTTAAGCCCATTGGATCTTTGAAATTCAATAAGAACAACTCACTCCTCTCCTCCCAAAAGGGACCAAGAAATTCGTAGCCCCCCTCCTCTTCCTCACTTCCTCTTGTTTTTTCTTTCATCTCAAAGGAACCTTCTCATTTTCTCCTACACCAAAAACCCTAACAAACCACTCACCTCATTTTGCATCCCTCTTTCACATACTCCCTCCATTTCTCATTCAAAGTTCAAGCATCATCATCAAGTAGGTACTTCTTTGAAGGATATTGGAGTTTTGTTGATTGGTGACTAGCTTCATCTTCTCATCTTACTTTCTAGCTCAAAGCTAAGGTAATCTTTAAAACTTTGCATCATCTTTGAGTATTTCCTCAAAATATAAAAAGCATTCATCCTATCATCTTCATATTCCCATATTGTTGATTGTCGTTGGTGAGGGGTGTCATAAGCACTTTGACAAGCACTTAGGGAGGCTTGGGTGCTTATGGTGCTTCTCACCCTTTAATAAATGTTGATTTGTGTTGATCTTAATCCTTGCCTTTCATGAAATAAAATGTTGTTTTATGGCATGTTGTATTTCGCATACTCTCATAAAAGTGTGATTTGCTAGTTGTTGTTGTGTTTTCTCACATTTCCTTGCATATTCACTCATGTTTGCATAACTTTCACAAAAATAAGAAACCCATTTCAAGTATGATGACATTCGGCCATGGGCCTAGGTTTAGGGTTCTTGAATGCTTTTGTTTATTTCATGATTTGGGGATGAATAATAGTTGATTTAGGGTATGTATGCTCCTAGGTTTTAACATAAAAATTAGGGTTTGGGTTTGCTTTAATAAACTTGTTTTTGTTGATGATTGGCAAGGTGATTCACACTTGTGCACTTGTGCACTTAATCTTAAGTGTGAGGATTGACCAAAGTGATTCAACATTCTTTGATACTTTGGTTGCTAAATAATTTTCTTGCTTATGCTTGCCTATGATCATGATGGAGGCGACTCTTTTCCTTAAGCTAACAATTTCATTGTCCACTCTCATATAAAAATATCATCAACACTTAGATAGGTCAACTCCATACATTGCATCTTCCACAAGATATGCATTTAGGTTCAATCTTTCCTATTCTTGTATTTTTGCTCAATGCCCAATTCAAGTTCCTTCTTTGCCTATTTATGTGTTGTGGTCTAATATGTGTAGTCTAGGCTAATATTTGCTCAAGAATTCAAACGAGATTGTTGTTTGCCTAAGGATTCGATTTGCATTCATTACTTTCTTTTCTAAAGGGCCTAGCATGAAAATGGTGACTAGCGACAATCACCCATAACCTTTGTTAGTTTGATTGTCCTAAGAGCCTAAGTTTCAAAAAGATGTTTTCATATGCATGAGCTACTAGTGATAATCACCCATAACCTTTGTTAGTTTGATTATCATGAATGCTTTCAATTTCCAAAAATATTTTCTTAAGCATCAAAAGTCATAACAAGTGTTAATGATGACCACCCATAACCTTTGTTAGTTTGGTCATCATGAAGGCTTTCATTTTTCAAAAGAGATTTTTACATGCACTTAAAGGGGTTTTAGTAATGATCACCCATAACCTTTGTTAGTTTGATCATTATGAACCCCCTTCACTTTTCAAAATCAAAACAAAAAGACTTTCATTTTCAAGGCTCTAGAACTACGTCGCTTTGATTCCCATTTGGGATACGTAGGAGCGAGCCACGTCCTCGTCAAGCACAACAAACCAAAATTAATTCGATTGCGAAAGCCCTTTTTGATCATCTAAAATAAAAACCGATTATCATTAATGATCACTCGCGCCGTTGCCGTTTGGTTGTTAATGATAATTTCATTTTCAAAAGAGTTAGTAGCGCGGCCACTCTAAACCGTTGTTGTTTGGTCGTCGCGAACACTCGAATCAAAAGCAAAACCGATTATCGTTAATGATCACTTGCGCCGTTGCCGTTTGGTTGTTAATGATAATTTCATTTTCAAAAGAGTTAGTAGCGCGGCCACTCTAAACCGTTGTTGTTTGGTCATCGCGAATCCTCACTCCTACTGCGAAAACTCATCTAAACAGACTAAAAAACAAAAACCTTTTTAGGACAACCAAGAACTACGTAGCTTTGAATTCTCCATCGCACCAGGAGATACGTAGGAGCGAGAGGCCAACTCTCGTCAAGCGCCAAAAACAAAAATTTTCATTAAGTCTTCTCACTCCCTTTTCAATAAAGAGGCAAAATAAAAGCATTTTCAAATCAACACTTCAAACCACACATTTAATTAAAGGTTCCCTTTCGGTAGAAAGGAGGTACGGGGTGCTAATACCTTCCCCATGCCTAACCGACCCCCGAACCCATATCTCTAGTTTTCGAAAGACCATCCGCTTTGTCTAAAAGACCTTTTTTCAATGTTTTGGTCTTAAAATTAAAATATTGGTGGCGGCTCCATACCTTTTCCACGTTGTACAATGAGAAGTCCGAACCGGATTTTTTGGGGTGCAACAGCTGGCGACTCCGCTGGGGACTTTTCTTTTTTAAGTGGGTCAAGCCTAACTAATTAAGATGTGTGGTTTAATGTATTGTTGATTTGACTGATACCTTGTTTGCCTTCATTCTTTTTCCTTTCTTTCTTATCATTAATTGTAGGCATACGCATTTGTCTTCTTCTATGTTTGTTCCCTATCTCCTTTTCTTTTATTGCTTATGCTCATGCATTTCTCCCCAATTCTATCCGGATCCCCCCTTCTTGGCTCCCTTTCTTGAGGTAAGCAATGTACCTGATTGTTGTTGAAACCCCAGGCTAGCTTATTTGATATTGAACCCTATTGTAGACGACATGTTGTTACCTTGCTTTTTCTGGACTGTTCTGGCGTCTCACTTGCAGGTGGGGTAATATGTGTCGGGTAGTTTTAAGTGGTACGCCTTTACCACACACACTCACACCCTTATGATTATGTGCTTTGAGAGAGGCCTAAAACCCAAGGTCTGACAAGACTTAGGGGAGTGGAAACGAGTAGTGACTGGCAATTGGACTGTTGTCCTTCCGACTCTCACGAAAGTTTCAGCCAGAGTATGCTCTTTCATGATGCCTCACACCAGATGGCGTTCCATCGTTGTGGGTGCTACTGTGAAAGAGAATTAGCTTTGGTAACCTGGTGAGGAAGTGACTAGAACCCACATGGGAGGAACATTTGAGTTGTCCTAGAACCTAGGTCCCCACCTTCGTAGGACACAAGGGGCATACCAAATTGTGTGTTGCATCGTAATATAGACATGTTTTCAAAAAAGAGCAGGAGGTTTTTCAAATAAAAAAGTAGAGAAAGAGCTGTCGTTGTAGCCTTTCTTCTGCCGGTCCGTACGAAGTGACATATGGCCCACTCTTTTCAAAAAAAGAGAGAACGAGCTGCCGTTGTAGCCTTTCTCTTACAAGGGCCATATGAAACCACGTATAGCCCGCATTTTTCAAAAAAAAAAACAAAAAGAAGTATCTTGCATCCTGCATCATTGCATCATTACATCATTGCGTCATTTGCATTAAATAAAGTTCCCATTTTGAAAAGAATCATTCATCTTGCATTCCCTTTCATTACATAAAGATAAAACAAAAAACAATTATCATCTGCATAGCATAAGCATTTCATTTATAATCATGCAAAAAATCTTCGTCAAGTTCATCCAAGACGAGGCATTCATACATAAGCATTATTTCAAAAAAGACACGGTAAACTACGTACGCTTTGATTCCTCATCACAGTGAGGATACGTAGGAGCGGGTCCGCCCCGTCAAGCATAACAAATGAAAAAAGCCATTTTTGAAAAAGCATCATTCTTGCATTCAAAAATGCATTGAAATTTTGTATTTCATCTTGCACCCAAAAAAAAAACAATTTTTTTATTTTTTTTTTATTTTTATTTTTTAGAATAAGTACACTTCTCAAGTGGTCATTTTTCCATGCATTTGCATATCATGATCTGTACAATAAAGGTTTTGATGAGAGACGAGACGATTTTGCAAAATAGTCATTCCCCCCCAAAAAAAAAAAAAAAAACTCAAGGTGTTCCAAAGTACCCAGTTCTCGAGTCAGCAGCTCATTCACATAACTTCAAAATTTTTGCATCTCATCCATCCCATGATAAAAGATTAAAATTGTTCATAAATTTTTTCTATCATGTGAAGCATTCTTCTAGGCATGCATGCCATGTGCAGTCGCCCCTGTCCGTGTCCCTCAGTTTCCCTGCTTTATCATCATTCCCCGTCCTAGTCTAGCCCCGCCCGTAAAGCCTAAAGTGTCGCATGCATTTGTTCAGTCATTCGTTCTTGCACTTATGTTGTGTGCCCTGTTATCTCTAGAAAGAGGCCAACTGGTTTGCCGATATCCGCTTCAGACTCAAGATTCATGGCGACCAATCAAGGAAACCTAGTGATTGAGAATACCGGCAATTCAGGTCTAGATAATCCGATTATGGAAGTCCTCAAGCAGCTAGTCCAAGGGAATCAGGCACTAGTCCAAGAGAATTAGGCGTTAAATAATAAAGTCGGGGTGATAGAAATGCAGATGGATGCGATAAGAATGCAGATGACTGAAATGATGGGCACCCTGCAAGCTTTGAAAAACGGGACCACTACCGAAGATACTGCTGTTGTAAACCCAGGTGGGGCCGCAACCATCCTTCCTACCTCGGGACCCGCTGAAGCTGTGACTGCTATTCCCCATCCGGGATCTGGGGTTAATTATCCTGCTCACGCCCTGGGAGGTGCTGATCCACATGAGGTTTCTCTTTTCAATATGGATAGTGATCCTCAAGGTCACCTATTTGAGAACTCTCAACCCAGAGATCAGTTGCATGAGTTGGAAAAGCGTTTAAAAGCCATAGAGGATTCAAAGACCAAAGCTAAAGACGCCCGTGATCTATGTCTTGTTCCAGACTTGGTTACTCCCCCAAAGATGAAGGTGCCAGTCTTTGACCAATATTGTGGTACCAGCTGCCCAAATAGACACGTAACCATGTACGCCCGAAGGATGACCGCATACAATCACGACGACAAACTGCTCATCCACTACTTCCAGTACAGCCTAACTGGGGCATCTCTGGATTGGTAGATGCAGTTGCAGCCTTCCGACATCCACAGTTGGAAGGACCTTTCTGAAGCTTTCTTAAAGGAGTACGAATACAACAAAGACATGGCTCCAGATCGGATTCAGCTGCAGTATATGAGCAAGAAAGATCACGAGTCCTTTAAGGAATATGCTCAAAGATGGAGGAGCATAGCTGCTCAGGTGAAGCCACCATTGACTGAAAAGGAGATGGTGTACATGTTTATGGAGACTCTCCCAACTGTTTTCTATGAACGTCTGGTTGGAAGTGGGTCCTCAAGCTTCTCAGATGTGATCAAAATAGGGGCAAGACTTGAAGTCGGGATGAAGAGAGGAAGAATCCCCTGCAATCCTACTGGCGCCGACAATGCTAGTGATTTGCCTGCAAGGAAAAATGGAGAAATCAATGCTATAGTGGGACAAGGAAAGTCACGTCAGTACGACCCCATTCCTGTGTCGTACACTGATTTGTGCAGCTATCTAATCAACCATAGGTTGATCTCTCCTCGTGGGATGAAGCCAGTCCAACCTCCATTCCCAAGAAGGTATAATGCAAAGGCTACCTGTGAATTCCATTCTGGGGCAATTGGTCACTCTACTGAGAACTGTCATCCTTTGAAGCAGTCGGTTCAGGATCTTATTGATACAAAACAGTCGACCTTTGATGAGGGAGGTGAAGGACTAAACCCTTTGAGATCAGGGCTGTCAGGCCGGGATGGCAGTAGTTGAAGAGGATCGAGGTGTTGATCGTCAACCATTTGTGTCTTCGTCATGCATTTTCACGTAGTTTTCAGTTCAAAGCAAATTTTATGTAATGCAATCCTCTGGCTCTGCCCAAGGCCTTAGGATATTTCAATAAGGGCACATGTTTCCTTGTCAGCATCGTCATCTATAAAAGTTACCCTTTTCAGTCACTTTTGTTCAAGATCGTCATTGCCCTGTTTTATCATAAGTCCATCAGTGCATATTTGACTTTTAGTTCAGTCTAACGCTTTAAGTCCTCCATGCTGGGGCAAGACTGTGATCACTAATTTTCCTTGTTAATATCATATTCCTTCAGTGCAAGTCTTTCAAATGATAATAATAAACAAGAAAATAAGCTCGCTAGGTGGAAAACCCGCAAAGGGCGGCCTAGGCAGAAAAAGCGCCCGATGGATCGAAAACCCGCAAAGGGCGGTCCAGGCAAAAGTTAGGGCATAAAAAAAAAGAGAAAAAATGCAAAGAAAGGAGCAAACACATATAGATAGATGAACCGTTATCTTGTTTTACAAAAATAAATAAGCCATCGGGATTTGAGATGAAGTGTGGCCACCTCCCTATACCCTCAAGAACCCAAAATCCCAGAAAGTCCCTTTCCTACCTACCTTAAGCCAAGAAAAACCAAACTCAAAAATATACCCTCTAATCACCCTAGACAAGGATCACTTCAAATATCAAAAACAAAAATAGCGCATCAGCTCACTCGACTCAAAAGCAAAGAAAGAAGAAAAGTCCGAAAAATGAAACAAATGAGTCAAAAAAAAAATCAAAAAGACAAAAAATAATAAGTTGTGAGCTGATACATGTTGCCACAAAGCACAAGAGACCCTTGTCTCGATAAATCTTCCAACACCTGGTTCCATAAACCTTCAAACACTTCCTTTGGCCCCAACACCAAACCCCTCAGCCATTCTACCATGAGACACAAATTTGCCTTAACAAAGCCCAAATAAGCCCAATAACCATCTCCCTCATAGACCGTTAACCGTCAACCAACGCCGAACAAAACTCATCCTCCCATTAGCCTCAAACACTTCATTAAGCATAACTATCCTTCCTCCACAAAACACCACAATCCTGAAAAGTCCATTCCGATCAATGACCGATTGCTTTTGTTCTCTCAGATTCTAATCTTAGGACGAACAAGCTTATCTATGTACAATGTGTTTGCTCAAAAGAAAAAACAAACGATCAGAAAAAAGAAAGCTGATCAAGAAAGAATAAACCCTCAGAAAAAAAAGAGAACTGAGGAAACAAAAACGAACAGTCAGAAAAAAGAAAGCTGACAAAATAAAAAAAAAGAGGGACTTGCACTCCAAAACACACTCAAGTTGCATTAAAACAAGGTTTAGTGATCACCAAGTAAGGTTTCTTTCATGCCAAAAGTTGAGACATTCACAGAGAACCAAAGATTTGCACTGAGAACACCACTCAGATCTAAAAGTTGGGGTATTCTCTTCACAACCTGCCCACCCTAGTCCGGGGAGAGTCTGTTCAGTGTCCATCCATGGCCATTCATCCTTTCACCCGGTGTCAGCCATGGCACTAGTTCCTGCGTATTTGCTCTTTCACTCCGCTTCCTTTCACACTCCGGACAGGGGCAAGTCATTCATTCACAGTCGCCGAAGGCCCGAATTGGGGGCAGTCTGGCATTCATCCTAAACACTCACCTGGCGTCTGCATGTTCATGTGTGTTCACTTGGCAATGTTTCATAGAGAAAGCACACGATTGTTATTGAAGGTTCAGTTATCATGGAATGGAGGAAAACATAAATGGGTTTGCTTGTAAATAATAACCTTGAGAACACCGCGGTTTAAATCAAAACTAGTTTTTCCAAAGAAAAAGGATGATCAAATTCACCCCCACTTTTGCATCCAAAGTCTCGCGTCTCATCATTATGAAAGTATTCACAAAAAAAGTATTTGAATACCCCAAAAAATTTTGTCATATCATGCATCAAAATACTGCATTTGCATCCTCACATAGCAAAAAGACAAATAGGAAAAATTCTTTAACCAGCTATCTCAGCACATGAGGGGGTCGCCTAAAGTTGGCCGCTTGTAGGGCTTTAGTGCTCGCCTTAACCCTTAGGGATTAGGTTGTTATCTTGTAGGGCTTTAGTGCTCGCCTTAACCCTTAGGGATTAGGTTGTTATCTTGTAGGGCTTCGGTGCTCGCCCGGATCCTTAGGGATTAGGTTGTTGTCTTGTAGGGCTTCGGTGCTCGCCCGGATCCTTAGGGATTAGGTTGTTATCTTGTAGGGCTTCAGTGCTCGCCTGGATCCTTAGGGATTAGGTTGTTATCTTGTAGGGCTTCAGTGCTCGCCTGGATCCTTAGGGATTAGGTTGTTATCTTGTAGGGCTTCAGTGGTCGCCTGGATCCTTAGGGATTAGGTTGTTATTTTGTAGGGCTTCGGTGCTCGCCTGGACCCTTAGGGATTAGGTTGTTATCTTGTAGGGTTTTAGTGCTCGTCTGGATCCTCAGGGATTAGGTTGTTATCTTGTAGGGCTTTGGTGCTCACCTTAATCCTTGGGGATTAGGATGTTTACCTTGTAGGCACTTGAAGTGTTGATCCTTAACCAAAATAAAAAGGAAGAAAATCAAAAATAGCATCTCATAGCATCCATCATTCCATTGAAATCATCACATCACATACACTTTGCATAACATACATTCACACTCCATTTACATGATATCTGCATTCCATAGAAAAAAAGAGCAAATAAGAAAGGAGAGAAGAAAATCACAGAAGACGGAACATAAAAGAACACAACATTTTCACATCATTCATCATTCTCATATCATCCATACCAGTCATCACTCCATGGCATCAAACAGTACATTACGCCTTCAAATTCGCATCTCAGAAGAGCGAAAGAATAACAAAAGGAAAAGAAGAGAAAAATCAAACAGAAAAGGCATCCCACCAAAGTCAATCATTGCATTCATGTGCACCCCAAACATCCAAGTGCACGCATTTCATGCACCATCCAAGAGAAAAGTTACTTCGGACCAGAGAATCCCAAAAATCTCATTTTTAGAAAATCATCAACCCCGAGTTAGTAAACTCCATCAACCCTGAGTTAGTAAACTCCATCAACCCTGAGTTAGTAAACTCCATCAACACAGAGTTAGTGAACTCCCACCGAGTTAGTGAACTCCTTCCACAGATCACAACATTGTGTACGAGCACGCAATGGATCCATCAGACTTCGTCAAGTCCTTCGGATTAGTTGTGTCAGCCTAAGGCATAGCGTAAATCCATTGATCAAATCAGTTCCGGACCTGATGTTGATCGGTCGCTCGAAAAGGCCACCCCCCCAGAGCTCGGACTCGACAAGAGTCCGTTAAAAGGTTTTAGGCAGCCTCCGAATTCCCAATTTACCGCTTTCTGCACGCCAAGTGCCCGTTTTACTTTTCTGTATGCACGCAAGTGCCCATTTTACCTTTTCTGTCAGCACGTTAGTGTTCATTTACTGTTTTCGCATCGACACGAAAGTGTCTATCTTTCCAAAAAAAGAGGGAGAAAATTCGGGTTTCTCCAAATGGACAAAATTGGTATAATTTCTGAATTCTTTATTTCTATTTTACCTTCGAAATAAGTCTCGCGCAATTCATATTTCTTGGTAAAATCCAAATAAAGAGGGGCAGCTGTCATACCCCAATTTTGTCCGGCTTAGGTCGAAACCCTAATTTTCCACAAAAAATAAATAAATTGAAGAGCGAAGAGCCTTATGCACTGCATTTCGGATCCTAGAAGGCATTCCAAGGTTCCCGAAATCATTTGTAGGGTTGAAACGCATTTTTCGGGCAAATTAGGGTTTTAGCGTCAAAAAGGGTATTTTGGTCAATTGTAACGGTTTTTTTCAAAAAGGCTCAAAAAAATATGTATAATTAAAAATATGAAATCTGAAATCAAAAATGAAAAATGAATAATAAAATAATTTTGGATGTTTATTGTATTTTTAGAATTAGGGCTAATTCCTTTTAGGTGCTTTTTGCTTTTATCCATTTTTGGCCAAAGTAAGTACCAATTTCACAAGCAAACCATCTCCCTCACTCCATCCTCATGCTCCACACCTCCCCTCACTTCAGCCCCCATCAAGTGCACATCACAAAAAAGCCTTTCATCATGACAAGCACACCTTTGAATCCAATAACATTCAATACACAACATATTTTTACCTTCTTTCTCTCTACACCACTAAATACACACTAATTTCTTCACCTCCCTCACTCCATCCTCATGCTCCACACCTCCCCTCACTTCAGCCCCCATCAAGTGCACATCACAAAAGCCTTTCATCATGACAAGCACACCTTTGAGTCCAACAACATTCAATACACAACATATTTTTTACCTTCCTTCTATCCATACCACTAAATACACACTAATTTCTTTACTTCCCTCTCACAACTTTAAACCCATTGGATCTTTGAAATTCAATAAGAACAACTCACTCCTCTCCTCCCAAAAGGGACCAAGAAATTCGTAGCCCCCCTCCTCTTCCTCACTTCCTCTTGTTTTTTCTTTCATCTCAAAGGAACCTTCTCATTTTCTCCTACACCAAAAACCCTAACAAACCACTCACCTCATTTTGCATCCCTCTTTCACATACTCCCTCCATTTCTCATTCAAAGTTCAAGCATCATCATCAAGTAGGTACTTCTTTGAAGGATATTGGAGTTTTGTTGATTGGTGACTAGCTTCATCTTCTCATCTTACTTTCTAGCTCAAAGCTAAGGTAATCTTTAAAACTTTGCATCATCTTTGAGTATTTCCTCAAAATATAAAAAGCATTCATCCTATCATCTTCATATTCCCATATTGTTGATTGTCGTTGGTGAGGGGTGTCATAAGCACTTTGACAAGCACTTAGGGAGGCTTGGGTGCTTATGGTGCTTCTCACCTTTTAATAAATGTTGATTTGTGTTGATCTTAATCCTTGCCTTTCATGAAATAAAATGTTGTTTTATGGCATGTTGTATTTCGCATACTCTCATAAAAGTGTGATTTGCTAGTTGTTGTTGTGTTTTCTCACATTTCCTTGCATATTCACTCATGTTTGCATAACTTTCACAAAAATAAGAAACCCATTTCAAGTATGATGACATTCGGCCATGGGCCTAGGTTTAGGGTTCTTGAATGCTTTTGTTTATCTCATGATTTGGGGATGAATAATAGTTGATTTAGGGTATGTATGCTCCTGGGTTTTAACATAAAAATTAGGGTTTGGGTTTGCTTTAATAAACTTGTTTTTGTTGATGATTGGCAAGGTGATTCACACTTGTGCACTTGTGCACTTAATCTTAAGTGTGAGGATTGACCAAAGTGATTCAACATTCTTTGATACTTTGGTTGCTAAATAATTTTCTTGCTTATGCTTGCCTATGATCATGATGGAGGCGACTCTTTTCCTTAAGCTAACAATTTCATTGTCCACTCTCATATAAAAATATCATCAACACTTAGATAGGTCAACTCCATACATTGCATCTTCCACTAGATATGCATTTAGGTTCAATCTTGCCTATTCTTGTATTTTTGCTCAATGCCCAATTCAAGTTCCTTCTTTGCCTATTTATGTGTTGTGGTCTAATATGTGTAGTCTAGGCTAATATTTGCTCAAGAATTCAAACGAGATTGTTGTTTGCCTAAGGATTCGATTTGCATTCATTACTTTCTTTTCTAAAGGGCCTAGCATGAAAATGGTGACTAGCGACAATCACCCATAACCTTTGTTAGTTTGATTGTCCTAAGAGCCTAAGTTTCAAAAAGATGTTTTCATATGCATGAGCTACTAGTGATAATCACCCATAACCTTTGTTAGTTTGATTATCATGAATGCTTTCAATTTCCAAAAATATTTTCTTAAGCATCAAAAGTCATAGCAAGTGTTAATGATGACCACCCATAACCTTTGTTAGTTTGGTCATCATGAAGGCTTTCATTTTTCAAAAGAGATTTTTACATGCACTTAAAGGGGTTTTAGTAATGATCACCCATAACCTTTGTTAGTTTGATCATTATGAACCCCCTTCACTTTTCAAAATCAAAACAAAAAGACTTTCATTTTCAAGGCTCTAGAACTACGTCGCTTTGATTCCCATTTGGGATACGTAGGAGCGAGCCACGTCCTCGTCAAGCACAACAAACCAAAATTAATTCGATTGCGAAAGCCCTTTTTGATCATCTAAAATAAAAACCGATTATCATTAATGATCACTCGCGCCGTTGCCGTTTGGTTGTTAATGATAATTTCATTTTCAAAAGAGTTAGTAGCGCGGCCACTCTAAACCGTTGTTGTTTGGTCGTCGCGAACACTCGAATCAAAAGCAAAACCGATTATCGTTAATGATCACTTGCGCCGTTGCCGTTTGGTTGTTAATGATAATTTCATTTTCAAAAGAGTTAGTAGCGCGGCCACTCTAAACCGTTGTTGTTTGGTCATCGCGAATCCTCACTCCTACTGCGAAAACGCATCTAAACAGACTAAAAAACAAAAACCTTTTTAGGACAACCAAGAACTACGTAGCTTTGAATTCTCCATCGCACCAGGAGATACGTAGGAGCGAGAGGCCAACTCTCGTCAAGCGTCAAAAACAAAAATTTTCATTAAGTCTTCTCACTCCCTTTTCAATAAAGAGGCAAAATAAAAGCATTTTCAAATCAACACTTCAAACCACACATTTAATTAAAGGTTCCCTTTCGGTAGAAAGGAGGTACGGGGTGCTAATACCTTCCCCATGCCTAACCGACCCCCGAACCCATATCTCTAGTTTTCGAAAGACCATCCGCTTTGTCTAAAAGACCTTTTTTCAATGTTTTGGTCTTAAAATTAAAATATTGGTGGCGGCTCCATACCTTTTCCACGTTGTACAATGAGAAGTCCGAACCGGATTTTTTGGGGTGCAACATATAGGTGTTTTGGTTTAAGCCCCTGCAAATTTTTTTTTTGTTAAAAGCCCTTGCAAAATGACATATTTTGTTATAAGCCCTTCTATGACTAAAATGTTAGCCTTAACATGGAATGCTATGATTGCTGGATATGTTGAGAAGGGCTTATAACAAAATATTTCATTTTGCAAGGGCTTTTAACAAAAAAAAATTGCAGGGGCTTAAACCAAAACACCCTATATTTGCAGGGGCCTAAAACATATTTAAGCCTTTTTTTTCGATGATGGAAAATGAGTCTTTCACTAGTGCAAAAAAGGGATTTAAAGTCAGGCGAAAAGGGGATTTAAAGTCAGGCGGGCGCTTGACTTTTATTAAGTCGACTTTGTATGTCTGGAGTTTTAAAGTCAAGCGATAGCCTGACTTCGTAAGTATGTTTTAAAGTCAAACATTTATTGCGCCTGACTTCGTAAGTATGTTTTAAAGTCAAGCATTTATTCTTGCCTGACTTCGTAAGTACCTTTTAACGTCAAGCATAAATTCTTGCTTGACTTCGTAAGTACCTTTTAAAGTCAAGCATTTATTCTTGCCTGACTTCGTAAGTACCTTTTAACGTCAAGCATAAATTCTTGCTTGACTTCGTAAGTCCCTTTTAAAGTCAAGCATAAATTCTTGCCTGACTTCGTAAGTCCCTTTTAAGGTCAAGCATTATTGCGCGTGACCTTAAAAGTTTTTTTTTTTTTTTTAAATTTTGGTTTAATCTATGCACCCTGGTTATACAAATTTTTCGTTAAAAAGAAGCGACTCCACTGGGGATCGAACCCAGATCTCTGGTTCCGTAGACCAGCGCCTTATCCATTGGGCCATGGAGTCATATATCATTGCCCAGTTCATAAATAATACTCACAGTTAATAAGTTCACAAGTTCAAAGTAAACTACTTCACAGTTAATTTTATACTCAGCCCTATATATGTGACATTGCAGATACACTTAAACTATATGTAACACTTGACCTCCCAGATTAGCTCAACACCAATGAAGTGGCAAAATCAATTAGGCACTACAAATAATAATAAGAGCAGATATCATATTGTGTGTTGATAAATAATATGAGACATCAACTTGCTACTATTTTGCAAAATTTCTCCATGGTAATTTGGTAAATAATGAACAAAACAAGAAACACAGATGAAATAGAGGAAGATATAAATGCTGATATGCTATCGGTGACAATTGGGACATAAAAACCTGTCTGAGATATTGCAACTCCTAAAACCCTAGTCTCTTGCTATGTCAGCAATTTGTTTCACTCCACAGAACGGGACACCAGTATATCTACAATAATGTCCAGATTTCAGAGATGCATGAAAGGAAAAAAACAGCATCAGCCCTAGCAGTCTTTCCAGGTTGCTTCCTAAAATTTTCAGGCACTAGAAAGCCAAACCAAATATTGCTAAACAATTAAATATAATCATGCAAATTAACTAAAATGAGATATCCTTATAAACCATGCAATTCATGGCAGTTTACTCCAGAATGGAACAAGCAAGAGAAAGCACAGAAAAAACATGAAGCAAACATCTTGAAAGAGAATTCTAACATTCCAAATAAACCTTGACTTTGAAACAGATAGCCTCAGACGGATGTTTTTGGGAATTGGGATCAGCCAAACTGATCAGAAACTGTACAAAAGGCGTTTGGGCTAGCATATCAAGAGTTGCCATATTTATTGACATATCCCTGCAAATAAAAAATACTTCTGTCAAATGGAGAACAAACCACAATCAAAGAACTGTCTATGTACTTTCATGACGAATTATAATCACTGCCATAAAAGGACACACTAGTTACCTCATCCAAAAATTACACACTAGTTACCTCTGCTTTCGGTTCTTCTCCTTCTTTAGGTTCTTCTTCCTCTTCCACCTGCCAATTTCCAAATTAATTACTTAAATAGTGATGACAAAGAGCAGATATCATTTGCCACTCCTTCAACTTACCTCCACTGTTTTTGATTTTTCTTGCCATGTATAGATGGGGAAGGAAACAAACTGTGAGTAGTTCTTCACCAAACTCTGAATTTTGGTTGGCTCTGAGAATTCATACTTGTCATCCGGCTGGACAGGGAAAAAGAGAATTTGGATGTTATAAACTACATGTCTTTGCTAAAATGATCTTACAAACTGTTAGAATATATTAGAGTTAGTAATCATTACCGGAAACAATTGAAGAAAATTTCACATAGGTCACAATGTTTTGCATTTACTGATTTAGACTCAGTAAACTAGCAGAATGCGTGTTAGAATAAAATATCTGGCTAAATATTAAGCCTGTAAGAGTAGTGGTATAAGTGAACTTCTGTTGGTCAATATATTGTACTATATGCTCGAGTTAGTTTCACTAGCTAAATTCTGTTACCTATTGTAAGTTGTAACTAATCTGGTGAACCTATATATAAGGTCACCCTCCATTGTATTAGTCAATCAATGAAATCACAAATTACTTTCTCAATGTTCAGTTCCTCTTTCTCTCTGAACTCTTTCAACAAAGCCTAAATTAGAAAACGAAAATTTTATGAAATAAAGTGTGAACAGAAAACTAACCTTTAATGACTTGTTTTTTAGAGCAGGAAGCATGTCTCGGGATGCTTCTTCGAGTGCAACAATAAACCGTTCATATCTGAGGCAACCGAAGCTAGTAAATGAACCAATAACAAAAGTACTAGGACAGACAGAAAAGTTAACGTTGTCTATGATTCCCCGCGCATAATATTGACAAATGTGAAGTAAAGTATCATGTGTGCAAGTGCTCATTAGAATTTTGATGGTGGAACAGAACAGAGAATTGAATGTATAGAATTCATCCACAGTTAAGGAAAAGATGCAATCCATTAATGCACAAACGTTTAGGATATGCTTAAGAAATCCTCAATCAAGTAAAAACAGAGAATTTGATTAATAATTTTGATCATGAACAAAAAGTATTGTCACAATACCTCTGCTTCAAACATTCCTCCCAATACCAGAGGGATGGACAATGGTAAATGCAGACCTTGCAAGAAACAACTCTTGAAGTGCTTCAAAACCTGTCAGGGCATGACGCTTTCCAACCTTGGATGTCACCATTCCTAGAATAAACAATGAGCTCCATCAAAGGCTCAACTCTAAAGCACATACTAGAAGAACAAACAATATATATACCAATGTAAATACACTTCTTCCTACAAATCATCCTACAAATCATCTACTAAAACTAACATTTCTATAAACACTTCAAGAAAGAAAACCAATGTAAATACATGCATTATAGCTCAAACTAAGTACAAATAACATGTCATTAACAACAAAAGCCAATCAAAAACCCAAAAAGGTGAGAATTGAACTTACCCAAAAGAGCATCAAGAGACCTCAAGTTAGCAATTGGTTATCCCCAACCAAAACGGCAAATGCAGAAACTTTATCAGCAGCAGTACCAGACCTCTGAGTAGAAACCAACATTTTAATATCACCACTGTTATTTATCCATTGGTCGACCACCTCTTCCTGTGAATGCAGCATATGGCCTTTCCATTAATTTCTTCAACAGCTGACCACTCCATTGGTGCTTATTTTTTGCAGTCTTTACGTCCTTCAACTCTGAGATGCATTCATGTTAAATAATTATATATATCATGGAATTTCAATTATTAAAAAAGTAAGTAGCACCCGTAACGTAAGATAAAAAATTACACACACACACACATATATATATATATATATATATATATATATATATATATATGGTCACATACCCACTCCTGAAAGGCCAAGAGTATGTACATATGTAGACTTGATAAATTGATGAAAGGTTTCATAATTTGGTGGCAAAAATCCAGCCGTATATTTGTCTGGACAATCTTTGTTTGATGGGTTTTCTGTGTCGTGCTGTTTCTTTTTATTACCAGCTGATCCAAAACAAGCATCTGTTTGCATCAAGTGAAAGAACCATTAAAATATGTTTCAGTAAATGTTTATTAATAAAGAATAAAGTTAAAAGTTAAAGAATAATAAAGAAGACTGATAGCAAAGCATGTGAATTCATTCTCACATACCAAATGGATTGGCAAACTTAAGCAATACAGAAACGATGTCATATAACACAATGCAGTTATCTGGGAACTTCATCTTTGCAGAATCTGCAGCCGCCTGATCCATTTTTCTCAAATACGACTTCATTGCACTATCAGCATCCAGATTTTCCACAAGTATGCCTATAGCATTAATTAAAATTCTAATCACATCATATCATATATATCTGAAACTGATCATAGATAGTTGGAAGTTGAATGTATAGTTACCCTTTCTAACTTGGATTTGGCTCTAAAGATGTAAGACATAATATACCCTTTCTTCACAAAAGCTTGAGCGTATTCTAACTTGTGATTGTGTGAAGAAACTGAATCATATGTCATGGCTTCATCACAATGTCATTCCATTACCTACACCAAGAACCAACGATGTCAGGAAATCAAACAAAAAACAAACATTCCAACCTTTCTAAAAATCCAAACACACTTATCTTCATCGAGCACATCCATATGCATCAACTTAACAAATGAACTCTAATTTTGTCTCCTCAAGCACAAGACTCACAAGAAAAACTCAACCAGCACTCATCACCGTATTAATTCTACACCATTCAACTCCCTGTCCACCTTGTTGGCTTCCTTAAACTCCCTGAATTCATGTCAAACAAATGAATGAATGATATTTACAGCTATAGCAATCTTAAACTATCACAATAACATAAAAACAACTATCACATTAGTATGTCAAACAAATGAATGAGATTTTATTGATAAAAACAACTATCACATTAGAAGGATTATGTGTATCCAAGAGTTTCCAATAGAATCATCATCACACACAGAAGCTATTCCAATCAAAGAACTGTTATGATATTGATGAGTTCATTAAATTGAAAGTCAAACAAAAGTCACGATTCAGATTTCATTTCAGACTCATCAAAATCAAACAGGAAGATTTCCATTTCAACAACACGCCTATACTCATAAGCATCATCAAACTGACCCATGTTCAAATCAAAAAAACTAGGGTTTGCGACTTCTGGATCTGACCCGTGTTCAAATCAAAAAAACTAGGGTTTGCAACACACATGTTTCAAACCGAGAAATTAGGAATTAGATAGGAGCTGTGCAACACGCTCGTTGCAATAGGGGATTCAGAACAGTATCAAAAAAAACCTAGAAAGAGAGGCAGAGAGAGCGACAGAGAGAGAGAGACACAGGGAGAGGGAGAGGGAGAGGGAGAGAGAGAGAGGGAGACTTGCCTGGAAAATGGAAGAGGAGTTTAGCGTGAAACTCAGAAGCAGAGGGCGTGAGCGTGAGCGTTGGGCGTGAGCGTTGAGCGTGAAACTGAAGTGGAGAGAGCAACGGAAAAGACGCGCGCCGGAGGGTGGAGTGGTGCACGGCGAGGCGAGGCGAGGCGAGGCGAGGCGGAGGGCGGCGTTCTCGGAGTGAGGCGTGAGGACGCGAAAGGACGGCTTGAGAATGGCGTGGAGAGTGTTTTGAGTTTCACGGTGAGGGGGAGTGAGGGAGTGAGGGAGTGAGGGTGACGGTGAGGGAGTGTGGGTGACGGTGAGGGGGTGAGGGGGCGAGGGAGTGAAGAAGAAGGATTAGAGAAGAAGAAGGATTAGGGTTGAGAGTGAGAGTGAGAATGGAGATCGAGGAGAGAGTGTTCTGATTTGAGAGGGTGAAATTTTTTTATTTTATTTTAGTACTTTAGAGGTCAGGCGTGTATATGCCCGACTTCTAAAGTACTTTAGAGGTCAAGCGAGAATAGACGCATGACGTCTAAAGTATTAGAACAGAAGAAAAAAAAATCCATTCCTAATTACAAGTTTGCCACCGTGTCACTTATGTAGTCAGGCGCATACATGCCTGACTTCTAAAGTCTTATTTTTTCCCTCTTTCTTCACTTTAGAAGTCAGGCGTGTATCCGCTTGACCTTAATACTCGCGAATTTTGCCACTTATTTACAAGTTTGCCACCGTGTCTACCTATGTAGTCAGGCATCTGGGCGCCTGACTTTAAATGTCTAATTCTAATGTCATTTTTGCACTAGTGTTTGTTTGCCTTTTTTAACAAAACAACCACCAATGTTATCCTCCAATACGCACGAGGTGTGAAAACTACTTTTTTGTTGGCATGAATTTAAGACTTCCAAGTAATAATTACATTGTCACTCATCCGTTCCTTTCATTAAACAATATCTTTCATTCAATCAGTAAACTGTCACATAATCATAACATCGTTCATTCGTTCAATCATATATCATTCGTTTCAATCAATTATCGCACAATCAAACGTCGTTCATTTCGAATAAGAATCACATAATCATAACCTCAATCATTCCATTCAATCATACTTCAATTTAGTCCAAATAGGGTTAGGGTAACTTAGTTTGGATTAAGGAAAGGACTGGGGATGAGATCGCGTCGAAAAGAAAGTGGGAAATCGACTTTTGGAACACGGTGGCAGAAGAGGGCGCACGGGTCGTGTGCCTGGGGCGCACGCACTACTAGAAAAGTTGTATTTAATGAGGGATTTTTGAGATGGATATGTATCCCTCACTAATAGTGAGGGATTTAGCTACGAAAATAAGCAATCAACCTTGATTTACGTTTGTGACGAATTTAGAGACGGAAAATATCTCTCTCTAAATATTCCGTCTCTAAATTCGTCACAAAATATCAAAAAGCCGTTTAGAGACAGATTTAGAGATGGAAAGGCACCCGTCGCTAATAGCGAGGAAGCAATAATCCGTCACTAAACGTTTAAAAGACGTTTAGAGAGGGATTTTTAGAAGAAAATGAATCCCTCACTGATAGTGAGGAAAGAAATCCCTCACTAATAGCGAGGAATTCCTGATCCGTCGCTGACCAAAAATTTGCCTTCCCAAGAAGCGCCTCTTGTTTTCATTTCCCTCCCATTAACCCCTCAATATCAGTCACACAACACTCCCACGCTCAATTTTCTCTTTCCTCGCGTTCTTTCTCCCTCTCGTTCCTCTTCTCTGTTCCTTCAACAATCAAAGCTCTCAACTCTCAAGCTCTCCTCCTCCTTCCCCTCCGGCCGCCTCTTCCCTCCGCCGCAAGCTCCCTTCCATCGCACCAGCAGCTTTCGTTCGTTACGCCAGCAGCTTCGCGAAATCGGTTTCTTCCTTCCGTTCGAACTTCGCCGCCGTTCGTTCGCCATGGGGGCCCCTTCCCTCCGCCTGTTCGCCGTGGCGCCTCTTCCCTCCGTCTAGTTCGCCGCCTCTGCCATTGCCGGTAGCTTTAAGGTCGGAAATTGATTATCACTCAAAGCCCTAAATCCCTATTTCATATTCTGTTGATTTTGAATCTGTTGATCTTTAATCTTTTATGGTTTTCCCCCAAATTTCCCAATGTTGAATCTGTTGACGTTGATGCTGTGATTTTCCCCAATTTTTCCAATTTTGATTTTACCTAAATGTTGAATCTATTGAATCCCTTGATGTTGATGTTGTGATTTTCCCAATTCTGATTTTCCCTAATTTTCTCTAGTTTCCTGAATCTATTGATTTTCCCAAAAGGTTGATTTCTCATATTATTTTAACTGTTATTGATTTTCGATTTTCCAATACTTCGAATCTGAAGTCTTTAAACCGTATATCATTGCTTCTTGTTTGTGTATGCAGCCAAGTATTTTCTAGTGGAAAGGAAAGGATCCATTGATGTTATTGTTCATAAAGATTCAAGTGATTCTGTTGTTTGCAATATGATTCTGTTGGGCTAGAGGATCTTTTGTTTGCAATATGATTCTGTTTGTGTCTGTGAGCTGCATGGGTCACTATTTGAAGCATGGGTGTCTGTTATACGCACATAAAAACAATCACGCACAGTAGCAAAAATTCATTTGACTGGGAATCCTTCTCTTTCTCTTGGATCCGAAGGGAAATCATCTAATTAGTGGTAAAAGATGAGGCCTCTAGTGAGTGTCGATTCACTATTCATATTTATACGTATATATAATGTTTGTTCACCGTATTTTCCCCATCCTAGACAGTTTTCTTACAAAGAGTTAGAGGAAGCTACTGACATGTTTTCAGATGTGAATTTTTTGGCTGAAGGTGGATTTGGTGTGGTTCACAAAGGAATACTCAAAGATGGCCAGGTTGTTGCGGTGAAACAGTTAAAATTTAGTGGCTCTCAGGAAGATCTTGATTTCTGCAGGGAAGTTCGGGTTTTGAGCTGTGCACAACACAGAAATGTTGTGTTGTTGATAGGATTTTGTACAGAGGGAAATTTGAGAATACTAGTCTATGAGTACATAGCAATTGGAGTTGCACGAGGCTTACGCTATCTACATAGGCCTTTATATATTTTAGCTTATCACTATTCATATTTATATGTATATATAAAGGCCCAAAATCAGCCCAAAATCAGCCATGTCGACTCACTATTCACATCAAAGTCTATTATTTGTTGTATGTTTAACAGGAAATGAGAATATACCATTGGATTGGAGTTCACGATTAAAGATAGCAATTGGAGTTGCACGAGGCTTACGCTATCTCCATGAAGATTGTAGAGTTGGTTGTATAGTGCACAGAGAATTCGGCCCAAAAATATCCTCTTAACCCATGACTTTGAACCTGTGGTAACTTACTGAGCCATTAGCCAAAAGTTGACTTTCAACATTTATTTACAGTCGAAATAGTTTTGACTTTAAAGAGAATAATGTAAAACAAATATCAAATACAATGAATTACTGTTAAAACTTATTATTTACCATTCATTTAGGTGGCTGATTTTGGGCTTGCTAGATGGCAATCTGAATGGAATATAAATATTGAAGATCGTGTTATAGGAACTTCAGGGTATTTTTCTTTATTCATGCTTGCTTTTCAGTAAAAATAAGGAAGCGCATAGTTTGGATTCTAATCAAGCTTACCTTGCATGAAACTAGGTACCTTGCACCGGAGTATCTGGATGCAGGAAATCTTACTTATAAAGTTGATGTATATGCATTTGGAATTATTTTATTAGAGTGAATAACCTGTCGAAATATTAGTGAGGTGGAACAGTTCAATGGACACAGACATCTTTCTGAATGGTTTCACTTTCACCCTCTACACATGTTGGAGCCAAATCATATCTTACAAAACATTGTATCTCTCAACCCATGCATGGATTCTGAGGCGTCACTGGAATTTAACCTTCAATTGTGCCTTCGTCCGGATCCTGATGCCAGACCCCCAATATCAAAGGTCTGATTTACTTGGATTCTTTTATGTATGTTGGTTGCGTTATGATCAAGGTCCACGTAGTACTTGAAAAATTGTTCCAAACTTTGAAGACGACCCTAGAAGCATGAGCTCACAGGCCTCCTCATTGTGGCGTTTGGTTGTAGATATCATGAATGATCTAGGTAGATTATTTCAACTTCTACTTTTTATAAATTATAATAGAAATTGGGACAACCACATTTTCTTTATCCAGGTTTGGGATTTCTTCTCATTTTTCAGATTTGCTGAAGATTTCTTCTTGTAAAGGTTAGTGAATTCCCGTGTTTGTGAATTTATTCGGTGGTGGTGTTGTCAATGGAAGGAATAGATTTTCATTTTTTGTTATTATGTTTACAGTGACGGTTGTGGAGAGTGGAAGACGAGCTCTTCAGTATTTGGGGTTAGAAGGAGAGAACAACTCTATTGGAATCTATGTAAGAAAATTCTACTTTTGGTTCTTAACCGTGTTTTTGGATGATAGTTATATGAAATTGGTTGTGCTTATGTTGTTGTTTGATGTGATATGGTTATAGGGTCAGGGTGTGAAGGTTTGATGTGATAATGAAAATATACTTAGGATTGTCATTCAAAAATTTATTACTTAGACTATCAATTTGTTCTAAGTTCGTAAGTTTGAGCTATTAATTTATTCCCAGGCAGTTTTGTGTTGACAGATTTGGTTGAGGCAACTGGAGCTGGTGCGTTCCATTAGAGGTACCTTAGCAGTGTTGTTTTTGTGAAAACATAGGCACACAAATGACTTCTTCTAACTTTATATCTTTGTGAAGCATGGATGGATAAAAGCTTTTGGAATCTTCTAGTCTTTCTGATATAATAATGTTACCACTTTCAGTATTTCAAAACGAGGAATCTAAAAGGTGAACATCATCTTCACTGTGGATTTTATACTGTTTTATTGGCTAAGAAAGGTTTAGATTGTCTTAGTCCAACCAGTGTTTGTAGCAATAGATTATCTATCTCTTTTCATGAGATCATATATGATGATGAACTTTCAGGAAAAAGATCAGTGGACAAGTCTCAAGGATATAAGCAGCTTATTGTTGAGATTGACTCTGCTGAAATCGTGACAAATCTGTAGAAAGGAGTGCTGGGCAGTGGTGAGAGCTGGAATATGATGAGAAGAATCACTAAGGAAATCAAATCAAGCAATTGGAATGTCCAATTTCAGCATTGTTTCAAAGAAGCCAATAGGAGTGTTCACTGTTTTGCTTACTTTTAGTTTACCGCTTGTAGAGGAATGTCGGCTATATAAATGCTACTACTTGTAGTTTACAGCTTGTAATTGTTATTTTTATTAAGTACTTGTGGCATACCATTAAGCAAATAATAATTCAATTTCAAAGATGAGAAACATATACTTTCTTTGTGTTATTTAAGATATATGTGTGCTATTAAAAAAAATCTAATTTTTATTCTAAGATTTAGTAGAATGTTTTATTTTAAAGAGTGTATAAAATCTATAACAAATATGCTCTTATTAAATTCTAATGAGTCCCTAATTAAAAATGAGTATTAGATGGATAAAATCCCTCGCTAATAGAGAGGGATTTAGTCTCCGTCGCTAATAGAGAGGGATTTAGTCTCCGTCGCTAATAGAGAGGGATTTAGTCTCCCTCTCTATTAGCGACGGATTTAATCCCTCTCTATTAGCGACGGATTTAGTCTTCCTCACAAATAGCGACGGAAATACACTTTTCATCATCAATTTCGAACTATTTGTTAGTGACGGATTTCATATGTTTGTGAGGGAATTTTCCATCGCTATTAGCGGCGGATTTCAAAATCCCTCACTAAAAATTTAGTGACGCCAAAATTAGTTACGAATTTGGGTTCGTCACAAATTCCGTCGCTAAAATCGTTAGTGACGGATTTTTGATGGTTTGGTGACGGATTTGTTCCCTCTCTAATTTTGATTTTTCTAGTAGTGACGGGTCGTGTGCCTGGGGCGCACGGGTCGTGTGCCTGGGGCGCACGGGTCGTGTGCCTGGGGCGCACGGGTCGTGCCCCTTCTACAGCTTTTATAAAAACTCTGTTTTCGTCGACTTCCGCTAATCCGTTCGATCCGATTTCTTCCCCAATCAATCCTTAACTCAACACACTTCAAAATAGTACTAATAAGCCATCAAATACATGCTAAACAATCCATTTAGAGTATCACAATCTCTATTCAAACATCATAACATTTGAAGCATTTAATCATGAAGTTCATGCTCAATCACCAATTCAGCACTCATAGTTTTAATGGAACATTTCAACATTTCTTAAGCATCAAATATGCACACACATTTCAGGTATTCATGACCAACAACATGCAAATACCACAACATCAAGAAAAATTCAAAACCATTAAAGAACTCACCTCTTGAAGAGCTTCCTTCAAGAACTACCAAGAAGGGTTCTAATGGTTGATTAGACTTCTAACACCATCAAACCAGAATATCCACAGCAAGGGTGTCCCTTTGTAGCTCCTTTACACAACCAAGATTTCAATCTACCCAAACCCACTAGTCAAAGACACATGCAAGGTGATTGCACCTGAAATGGATTTCCTCCTTACACATGCAACTCGAAATGAAACTTGAAGGATGAGGGATAAGTTGGCGATGAAACTAGTATCAATGGGAAGAGGGTGATGAGCTGAGTTTAAGGGTGTAAATAAGTGTAACATGCATCATCACTCATGGAAGTTCTCCCCTCTTCTCTCTAAGCTCTCTCATGCGACTTCTCTCTCTTTCTCTCAAGTTTTCTATTCTGAATTTTCTGTTTGTGTTTTCAGAAACATGTGTGGGTGTGTGTGTTGGTATTGTTGTGTTTTGTTGTGTTTAAGTGAATGGATAGAAATTGACCAAACTACCCTTGATTCTCATTACCCACCTAAAACCCATTTAAATCAACAAACAATTACTAGTTCTCGTAATTAGTATAGTTTAGCAAACAAGCACACAATAATCATTTAATCAATGACAAACTATCTCATAATAATTAAATTATTGATTCAAACCACAATTAACTAAAATAATTGAATCATGGAACTTGGGGATGTTACACATAGCATTCTTTATGTCTATTTCTCATGAGTCTAATGTAAACAAATTAAGTAGGAAGGAGGAGTTGTTGAAGCCTTATACAATTATTACTTTACATTAAAGTATTGTCTATTCCTTTGTTCATATTTTTCATTGATGGAAAATGAGTCTTAGCTTGCCTTTGGTAACAAAACAGGTGCCAATGTTATCCTTTACTAAACACAAGGTAAAAAAAACTCTTTGTTGGCATGAATTTAATAAGAGTTCAAAGATGATTCATTTACGTAGCATTTTTTATATCCTTATCTCATGAGTACAACGTAAAAAGATAAAAAGGAGGAGATGTTAAAGCCTTATACAATTAATTCACGTTGAAGAAATGTTCATGACTTGAAAGAAATAATTAAGCTTTGTTGTTCCCTTTTTCATTTTTTATTTCAACGATAGAAATTGAGTCTTTGCTAGCCTTTTATAACAAAACCACCGTCAATGCTATTCTTCACTAAGTGCTAGGCGTGAAAATTACTTTTTTATTAACATGAATTTAAGAGTTCAAAGGTGAGTCATTCACATAGCATTTTTTATGTTCTTTTCTCACGAGTCCAACGCTAAAAGGTAGAAAGGAGGAGGTGTTGAAGCCTTAAAAAATTACATCACATTGAATGACTTGAAAGAAATAATAAGGTGTCATTGTTTCCTTTCTTTCTTTTTTTTTTATTTCAATGATAGAAAATGAGTCTGATCTTGCCTCTTATAACAAAACCACCGCCAATGCTATCCTTCACTAAGCACGAGGTGTGGAAATTGCATTTTCGTTTGCATGAATTTAAGAGTTCAAAGGCGAGTCTTTTACATAGCATTTTTAATTTCCTTTTTTCTTGGGTCCAGCATAAAAAGGGAGAAAGGATGAGGTGTTGAAGCCTTACACAATCGCTTCACATTGAAGTATTGTTCATGACATGAAAGAAATAATAAGGCATCATTGTTTCCTTCATTTTTTTTCAATGATAGAAAATGAGTATTTGCTTGCCTTTTTTATATAAAAACTACTGTCAATGCTATCCTTCACTAAGCACTATGTGTGAAAATAACTTTTTTGTTGGTATGAATTTAAGAGTTTATAGGTGAGTGATTTACCTAGCATTTTTTTAGTACAATGTAAAAGGGTAGAAAGGAGGAGGTGTAGAAGCCTTATACAATTATTACTTCACAATTAAATATTGTTCATTCCTTTATTCATTTTTTTTTCAACGACGGAAAATGAGTCTTTGCTTGTCTTTTTTAACAAAACCGCCGCCAATACAAGTAATTGTATAATGCTTCAACACCTTCTCCTTTCAACCTTTTTACATTGGACTCGTGGGAAAAGGACATCAGAATTTTGATGTAAATGACTAACCTTTGAACTCTTAAATTCATGCTAACAAAAAAGTAGCTTTCACACCTCATGCTTAGTGAATGATAGCTAGAGCTGGCAAAATGGGCTACCCGGCCCATGTTGGGCCGGCCCGCTACGGGCTCGGACTTTTAAGGGCCGGGCTAAAAAGCCCAGGTTGAAATTCGGGCTCACCCTTTATGGCCCAAGCCCGGCCCTATGCGGGCTCACCCTTAGTGAATGATAGGATTGGCGGTGGTTTTGTAATAAAGGGCAAACAAATACTCATTTTCTATCATTGAAATAAAAAAAATGAAGAAAGGGAACATGGATGCCTTATTATTTCTTTCACGTCATAAATAATACTTCAACATGAAGTAATTGTATAAGGCTTCAACACCTCCTCCTTTCTACCTTTTTTCGTTGGGCTTTGTGAGAAAAGGACATAAAAAAATGTATGTAAATGACTCACCTATGAAGTCTTAAATTCATGTCAACAAAATGAATTTAAGAGATACAAGTTAATTCATTTACATAGCATTTTTGATGTCATTTTCTCATGAGTCCAACGTAAAAAGGTAGAAAGGAGGAGGAGGTGTTGAAGTCTTGTACAATTACTTCATGTTGAAGTATTGTTCATGACATGAAAGAAATAATAAGGAATCATTGTTCCCTTTCTTCATTTTTTATTTCAATAAAAGAAAATGAGACTTTGCTTGTCTTTTATAACAAAACTACCGCCAATGTTGTCCTTCACTAAGCACGAGGTGTACTTTTTTGTTGACATGAATTTAAGACTTCATAGGTGAGTCATTTACATAGCATTTTTTATGTCCTTTTCTCACACCAACGTAAAAAGGTAGAAAGGAGGAGGTGTTGAAGCCTTATACAATTACTTCATGCTGAAGTATTATTTATGACATGAAAGAAATAATAAGGCATCCATGTTCCCTTTCTTCATTTTTTTTATTTCAATGATAGAAAATGAGTATTTGTTTGCCCTTTATTACAAAACCACCGCCAATGCTATCATTAGAGCTGGCAAAATGGGTCGGGCCCACCGGGCCGGGCCGGGTTATCCCGAAAAATGGGAAGGCTTGGGCCGAAGGAATTGAGCCCGTTTTTACATCCGGGCTTTTTAGCCCGGTCCGCAAAAGCCCGAGCCCGCGTCGGGCTAGCCCGACCGGGCCATGCGTAGCCCGCAAGCCCGTATATATATATATATATATATATATATACTTGTGATAAACTTGTGATTTGGAATCATAAGCTTGTTGGGGACGACACTAACATTGAAGCTAAGATCATTGTACCTGGACGGACCAGTGATGTCTGGTTTCAACACAAATGGACAACTATGTGATGGTCCTCTTGAACTATAACTATCCACAGTTGGTGCTGGTTTTGTACTTACAACAGTGATATTAAATTTCATGCTTGCTTTTGAATTAGAGTTGAGCTTGTTGATGTAATTCTTGACAAGTTCTCCTTCTCCATTTACAGTATTCAAAAAGATGGATGCAAATTTAGTATGAATAAAATTTAGTATGAATGAACTGTTTGATATGAAAACACCGACAACAACTTTTGCTCTATCCAAGTTATCCACTTGAGCACTAATAAGTGATCCATTAGTATACTTATCTTCACACACCACAATGTTGTTTCTCACTTTGATAAGTTCTTCCAAGTTATCGCAAGAGTTCATGAAAACTATTGGAATTAGCGTGTCTGAAGAAAGTTTCCTGGGTAGAGAGACATGCCAGTTACTGTAGTTCCACTACCAAGTGTTAAAGCCCCTTGAAGATCACGATCCAATGTGCCAGCAGCCACAGTAATGACCCACAGTTACATGATAGTGTCGCTAAAAAATCGCACATAATGCGGGATAGCCCGAAAAGCTCGCAGCCTGCATAGGGCCGGGCTTGGGCCATAAAGGGTGAGCCTGAATTTCAACCCGGGCTTTTTAGCCCGGCCCTTAAAAGCCCGAGCCCGTAGCGGGCCGGCCCGACATGGGCCGGGTAGCCCATTTTGCCAGCTCTAGCTATCATTCACTAAGCATGAGGTGTGAAAGTTACTTTTTTGTTAGCATGAATTTAAGAGTTCAAAGGTTAGTCATTTGCATCAAAATTCTGATGTCCTTTTCCCACGAGTCCAATGTAAAAAGGTTGAAAGGAGAAGGTGTTGAAGCATTATACAATTACTTGTATTGTTCATGACATGAAAGAAATAATAAGGTATCGTTGTTCCTTTTAGAATTTTTTATTTCAATGAAAGGAGTCTAAAAGGTAATTCTAATTTTGTGATGGGCTAAGTTAGAATTTAGAAATACCAATAAATGGGGACCTATATTATGAGAGAAATTTTATAATGAGAGGATGAGAGAAATATGGTCATATATCAAATCATGGGTGGCTGAGATTAAAACAAAAAGTCAACATGATAACCAACTTTCTTTTAAGCACAACCACTCACGTATTGTTATACGGTTCAGCTTTACTCCTCTCACTCTCTCATGTTAAAACTTCTCTCACTTGATACACTCCCACCAATAAATAACCCTAAATAGGGTTTCAAAAATAAATAGGTTATGGTTCTTGGAGTGGTTCTTGTCTAACGTCCCATTATAAGAAATATACATAGAGATAGCTAAAGAGTTGCATGTTGACCTAAAAGGCCAAACCAGAGATCAAATCAACATCACGAATTCAGGTACGCTTCTATTTGGTATTTTTATGGTGATTAACATTATTGATTGCGGATTTAAAATGATTAATTAATAATTCGGAAGATGAATTTCTTAAATCTTAACTTTAAACATAGAAAGGAATTGAATCGAACAAATTAATGTGTGTTGAATTGATAAAGAACAGCACTCAATACCGGAAGAAGAAGAACGAAATGTGTACATGAAGTGAGAAAGGGTGTGTGTGCTAACCCTAACAGGAGGTGTAACCAAGCATATGGGGGGTGCAAATAGTGCCAGCCATGTCAGTCTTCTCAACTGAAGAAGAGTGAATAGAAACAAACACTGTAGAGAGTAACCGTGACTGACAGAATCTTTAATAAGGAGTCACGTGCAAAGCAGAAGGGATCAAGGGACCACAATACCCCCACGTGGTATCCTTATCATACAGACAGTCTGCAAGAATATTTACCAAATAGGACACACAACACAACACTCTCGTGTGCTTAACTACTGATCTTCAAAATATATGCTTTCTATTTAGGCTAATTTTTGCATACACCTTTTTCATTCATCTCACACTTCCTACCCTTTTTTGTCCTTCCATACCTCACCTATCACATTCATCATCTTCACTTTATCATAATTTTTATTAACTTAATTATTCTTAAAGATTTTGTGCATGATATGACAAGGTCTCGAGTTTGAATTTTGGGAGGAAACAACTGAAGTCGGGTACTCGTGCCTAGCTAGGTATTAGTCATTGAAAAAGTTGGTAAATACAACACACTAATAACACGATAAAAAAGTGTATGATATAGCAATTATAAAACTCTAATTCCTATGTATACTATACAAGTATATTTATGAAAAGAATGAATTATAAACTTGAAGATTTTTACTTTTTAGACTACAATTTAAGTATCTAACAATGATGGACTTATGATAACCACAAAACACTAAAATTATCCATTCATAAGCTTTCCAAGGGGTATTATTAGGTTCAATACATAGGCCCTTGTTTAGGTCCTTAATTCACTCTACTCAACCTTTGTTTTAGGTTATTGCAAAATTTGCGCTTAAACACGAGTCAAAATTCATCTTTGTTTTAGTCCGGAGAAAAAAAGACATTTTCTGTGGACGGGGAGAAATAGAAATATTAAACATTAAGAATAATGGATATATAAATGATTACCAAGTTAACAAACTGGATTCAATTGATAAAATGACAAACAAAGAATTTTGGTCTAATCATTGGTTTGACAAGTGGCATAATAATATCAAACAAATTAAACTGAATGTAACAGGTTGGGACAAATCAACTTTGTACATGCATGCCTCTTAAATTTCTTTCTTTTTAATTTTTAATGCACACACTAACATTAAATAATAATATTAAAAAAACTTAGTAAACTGGACCTTCATGCCATCTCATTTTATTATTTCATTGACTATATATTTGGTGAAATGTTTATCCAATCTTTAATGTAGACTTCACAATTTCCACCTTCTTTTCTTACATATCATATAGTTCCATTTAATCTCAATTTCCACCTTGTTTTTTTTGAAGAGATGACAAAGCTACACACATGTTATTCAAGTTCAGAATCTTCTAAGCTAGGAATGAAGAAAGATTCACATGTGATCTCAAAAGACAAGCCAAAGATCAAGATAATTCACATATATGCTCCAGAAATCATTAAAACTGATGCTGAAAATTTCAGAGAACTTGTTCAAAGACTCACAGGAAAGCCAGAAGAAGAAGATGAAAGAAGCAAATCCAAGAAGGCCATAGTTACGCAAGAAGATGTAAAGAATGAAAATGGAGTGAAAGAAGATGAAGATGAAATTTGGAGAAGATCAAAGTCAAATGACAAGTTCAATGGTTTCTTAGATGGATTTTCAGAGTTAGATTGTTTTATGGAAGAGTTAAGTACTATTCCTCTAGTTAAGCAAAACTAAGATTTTCTTTATGATGTTTTGTTATTTGTTTTGCTAATTTATGCATTTGTGTAGTGTGCATATTAATGACAAAAAAATATTGCTAATTATTAGTCATGGAAAAACTTGTGCATCACCATATACCTTAGTTTTTGATACTATATGCATGTGTATTGATTTCAAGTGGAACTTTTGATTTTGAAGGATTATAGTGAGCATTTATGAACATTACTTGCCTTGATACCTTGCTTGTGTTGTCTATAGCGGTGTTTTAAAAACCAAACTAACTGAACGGTTCAATCTGTTAAACTATGACCGCACTATTTGCGATTGAGTTATTTCAACGATTCGACTGCAGTTTAATATCGATTTGAGTGTGTTTGGGTGAGTGGTAGCTCACCGCCACCGTACTTCCCATCCCTGTTTACCGTGGAAATAGAGAAGCTACAAATTGGAGCTTCTACATGGACGTGGTCTGCTTTCGTGATTTTGGGGAGGCCATCGCCAATCCAAACATGCTATGAGTTGTTTAAAGCGGTAGAACCATGACTCGAAGGTTCCGTCAGTTTGATGTTTGATTCGGTTTTCGAAACATTGGTGTATAGTAATAGTTGTCTTGTTGCATCTATTTGTCTTGTTATTGTTAATGATTGCCATCTATATTTTCACATTTTTTTTTGGTGAGTGGCGGGCACCGACGGAGGTATCGCCCCGGACCATGCAGTGTCCCAACGTTGACAACGAAAGACTAATCTGCACCGGGTTGAAATCTCCAACCCTGGCCAACGTAATCTGCTCTGACTGGGAATCGAACAGGGGAGCAAACCCTGCCAACCCCCAACAGGACTCAGCGGACAAGACCAACTGAGCCGACCACGTTGGTTATCTATATTTTCACATGATAGCAAGGGAATAACTGCAAAATTTTGTGCAATCATGATTATCTAGCTCAGTTATTTATTCTTTTTATCACAGTTCTTGTTTCTATGAGGAGCAGAAGGGCTATTTAATTTGCAGAAATATTTAAAGGCCATTTTTTCTTCATTTAAAATCTTTTTCAAGTTTTTTGATAATATTTGAGCAATTAACAACAGTGTCCTTGTCACACTTTAATGTAGACCTGACACAGTTTTTTTAAAGTGTGATGAGTTTTGGAAATCAATTGCACTGTTGTTTGAAAACAAAAGTTAGATTTCTATAGACAAAGAAGTTTGAGGTATCAAATAAGGCATAGAAACTGTTGAAGAAGTTTTATGCTTAGTTTGCTGGATACTGCTTTTCGGTCTCAAATATAAGTAAAAAAGTCTATGTATTTCGTCTCAAGTAATGAAAACTAAGAAGCCAGCATTTGGAATCCATTATTCAAAATTTATCTTCATCTGAAATTTGAGATGAAATTCAATAATTTATGCCTAGAAAATTGTAATATTTCCATTTTTTGTTATCTTTCTTACCAGAAACCACAAAGTGAAATTAAAAGGATTCTGCCTCTGTCCGTGTTCATATTCTGACATGGGATTCATGTTACCAAACCATGTGATCTGTTTTAGTCTATCAGTCTAAGTAGTTCATGTTACCAAAATATCCTCAAGATTGGTTAGACCATAATGGGCTGAAAAATTCTCCCTCAAGAGTTTTAGTGTTGTTGCATTCTCAAGACTGAATTTGAACCTATGACCTTGTTTAAGGCGGAAAAGATCTGAATTCCACTATGTTTTTTTTTGACAAATTAAATTCCACTATGTTGTTTCATGTGGTTTTTTATATTGCGAAAAATTTGGACAAATACTTCTTGGAAGACTTCAAAAATCTTGATGTTAATTATCGTCGCAATTGCGATTGCAAAGTGGAATTTAAATTTATATTTTTTATAATAAAAAGTTTAGGTGAATTGAGTTTGAGTGAGAACTCACAAGTCACAAGGACAAGAGAAGACCTCACGACTCGTGTCCTTATGTACTACCCACAAATGAATGCGGTTCTCACATCGACAGCAGAATCCCAACCGACGTTCTTATTAGATATGGCTCGTATCTTTACCAACTACACCAAACTTTGGGAATTCATCAAATCTATTATTAAAGTACTCATTACTCAATAAAATGAAAATAATTTAAATTGAAGTATGGAAAATCTAATTTGCATCTTTTCTGCTGGCAACAAGAACAGCACCCATTGGAATAATTAATAATGATGATTAATCTGTGTCAAAAAAAAATAATGATGATTAATCAAGCACCCATTGGAATAATTAATAATGATGATTAATCTGTGTCAAAAAAAAATAATGATGATTAATCAAGGTATATATATATATCCCTGGTATAATTTTATTATTTAATTATCTAGATTGAAGAAGCTATATTTTATATTGGTATCAACTCATCATCTAACAACTATTCAATAATGTCAACTTTTGTAGCTTTCTTCTTATTTAAGGTAATGTCAACTTTGATTTTTGTAATAAAAAACTGGCATTGTCTTGTATAGATGAAAGCATTTGACCTTGGATAGAAAAGTCAGCGGCTACACCAGCTTAATTGTATACAAAATTAAGGAGGCAAAAACCTCATTGGACAGTGGCTTAGATCAAAAGATAACACCGACTCTTGATTTAAATGTCAAAGATATATATAGATGGTCATGAAAAAACATGTTATTTTCTAATGTTCTATATATTAAATATGTAACAACACTAAAAGTCTTTTCTCCGAAAATAATCACCAGCATTGGGATCTATCCAAGATTAACTTTTCAAAGAGATTATTTCATTTTTTACTCCTTAATAATTTTATTTAGTTTTTTGAATTCATCTCTATCTTTAATTGATGGTAATGGCTAAGGTGGCCCAACGCTTCAAATGGTTTACGATAGTTAAATGCTTGAAAATCGTATAATTGATGGACAAAATTTCCAGTCAAGAAAAATTGATGGACAAATTTCCACAAAATCAATTCTTTCATTTTTAACTGAGGCTTCTGTTGATCACCTTCTCACATGTCCAAAAATTATGTAAACTATGTTTTTTACCAAAATAAATGAAATTTATTGATCTTAAAAGAACATCAAAATAGAATTTCTGGTAAAAATAAAAAACCAGCAAAAATTTATGAAGTAAACTGAGAAAAGTACTGTCAAACCAAAGGTTTGGATTTTAGACCTCAACAACATATAACAAAAGAGTGCCACATTCCAAGTGGTCATCTAATCAAAATTTCACCTAATAACTTGTTTATGATTGTTTGATTACTTAGACATCATTCTGAGCTTCACCGATTGTCAACCGATGATTCAGTGGCAGTGCGGTTCTTTTCCTCTTCCCTTCATGTATATAGACATCATTGTCAGTCATGTTTTTTGGTTTGCCATCCATTTGCTTCAGCTTCTTCAAGAGAGTGTAATACTTTAAAGATTAAACTGAGAGTTCACTTATGAAGCACCGACAAAGACACGGACACAACAATGACACGAAGACATAGACACCAATAATATTAAATTGAAAAGTGAAAATAACTAAAGTGTTAATGATGTGTCGGACACCGAACACGTCTTCAACTTTAAGTTTGAATCGGAAGTGAGTTCAACCTTAGAACTTCATAAATTCATAAACTATAGATCTCTGTATTATTATTTTTTGGGTAGTAGTATAAACCAGGGAAAGAAAGGGAAGCTTCTCCGTGAGACCTGATTCATAGATAACCTCACTGCATACATATTACATAGTACAAAATCCAACATGTGTTCCAATGCTGGAATAAAAACTAAACACCCAAAACATAAAAGTTTCTTCCTTGTGGCATAACCAACCTTCTCAAAATTCCAGTTTGCCATGTCAGTCATCAAAATACAACAAGCCACTCTAAAAGTTTAGTCTCAGTTTGTAAACAAACTACCAATGGTGAAAGTTTGACACATGATCTGAAAAACTAAAGACCAAATTTCCATTATTCACTTATTATATCTCCATCATTGACATTTATTCTTAAACACTTTGATATTTGCTAAAGCCTAAAAGTAGACACACATTCAACAAATTACATGCTAAAGGTACAGTTGACAAAATTGCATCATGGGTACGGAGTGAGATTACTCATCGGTAAAGATTTGAACCATACAAGCAACTCTAGTGAGATTACTCATCGGTAAATTGTATAGCCGGTCCGGAGTGAGATTAATCATCAGTGAAGATTTTCGCCATATAAGCAACTTTGACTATATATCATACCTGAATGAAATCAGAGACAAATCATTATGTGCTTCAGTAAACTGTGGAACGAGTCTTCTACGAGAGTGAATACAACAAATTTATGAAGTAACAAGCTATATAGCACCGACACTTTCGGTTGAAGACCACACTCCAATTATTTGTATTTTTCAAAATATTTCAAATTAAAACCGGTGTCTATGTGTCCGTGTCCGTGTCCATGTCGTGTCTTCATAGGTAACAAAAACAGAAAAAATGACAGACCTTATCCACCAATATGTATCATAGGCCTATTTGCTGTCTTTGCTATGTCAAACATACCGGCGTGTGAAGGTTTCTTCCTCTTCACCTGAACCAAATAAAAGGCAACAATAAAAAAACATATCAGTATAAACCCCCCATAGAATAGCTTAATTAAGGCTTACAATTTCGAGTAGTATATGACTCGCTGTTGACTATTTTGCTACATAAGTACACAGCCATATAGAAAGCAATCACATTTTTAGGACAGAATTTGACAAATTATATTAAAATAGCACATGAATGTAATTCTATCACTATATTATACTTTTAAAGAGGATAATAAACACGGGCAGAGATACTAAGAATAGAGATAATTAAATGCTGAATCTACGCCATAATAATCAGAAGTGCATACCGCTGCCCCTATTATCTCCCTAAGCTCATGATCCTCTGCACCTTGTCGCAAGGGATTTCTTAAACTAACCTGCAAGACAATGAGCTCATGTATAAAATAATGGTAAATATATCATCAAAAACCAAAAGGTATGTTCTGTAAAAGGAGAATAACTTCAAGTTTAACTAATGGAATACTTTTATAAAGTGCACTACTGCACTTTACGTTCACCACGGTTCCAAAAGAGAAAAATGAGGTGGATTGGATCTCAAGTATAAGCATACATAAAAAAAAAACATCGACAAGCAGAAATTCACAAGAGTATGAATCCAATTGATAGACAATAAACTAAATGGGACGTCAAATGAAATAGCACATGCCAAAGCCCGAGAAGGAGGGCTAAAAGAAGAAGAGCAAGAAATTGAGGACTCAATCCCATAATTTAAACACAATACTTCAAGACATTATTAATGTAAGAGATCGTTCAATTGCTTATTTGATCATCCTCCAGAACAAGTCAATGCAATGAACATATTTGCATTTTTAAATCTGACCAAAAGATTTACACCACTGAACTCAATATGCCACAAATTTTAAACAATATAACATGAAGTAAAAAAAGCATCGCTTTATTTTATGAATATGCAATGTAGAATTAAAGATAGTAAGGAAATAATAAAAAATCCCCAAGCTGCAGCTTAAAAATGAAAGTCAGTTTATCTTCATGCAGCACTGAGGAAAGGAATGAATAAGCTCTCAATTTTATTGAATTGATTTTAAATAATGACAACATCATATTTAATTTCTAATTGTAAAGTCAAAATCCTGCATCTGATAAAGCGTATTTTTGTTGTTTATAAAGACCGTGTCCTAATGACTGCCTAATCTGTATCAAATATTCCGTTAACTAGCACACTTCAAGATGGAACAAATGAATCCAGAAAAGTATAAGGAATCATCTACACCCTTTAAAATCTTATAATGCGAAAGGTTTGCAATATTAGTCCAAATTTTGCTCATTATTTATGGGACTTATATATCAATCCTTAAACCCTACTTTGCCCACATAATCAAATTACAGTATTCATTTAACCATTTGGATTTAGAAATCCGGCAATTTTCAATCATAAACTGTAACCTCGCAGATTCACCAAAAATATTAAGCAGCTTCTAGCAAAATTTCCATCACAAAATTTAGGTGACATGCCATGCATAATAAACTGAACTTTGATGGTTAGAATATAACATACCTCTGAAGGACCAAATAAACATACTTTTAAATTTCCATCAGCTAGCAGCCGCAATCTATTACAACCAGCACAAAAATGCTCAGTCATTGATGTGATAAATGAAACTTGTCCTTTATGTCCATCTATTGTGAAATTCTTGGCTGTTTCTGTTGGGTGATCCTGAAGTCTTTTTAAGCTAGTAAACCGTTTCACCTGTTTGGCAGCGACGGTTATAAAGGCTCTCAATCTCAACTGTAAGAGAACATAAAAACTCTCTATGTATGTGAAGTCTCCAGTTTGAATTCTACCATACCACTGTATCCAACATTTCTGAGTAGGGTACAAGTTTCTTGACATTCCAAACATTTCCATCAAAAGGCATGAACTCAATAAACCGAATATTAATTGGCTTTTCACGTGTCAACTCAACAAAGTCACAGATTTCATCATCATTGAATCCACGCATTACTACACAATTGACCTGAAATGTAACAGAAACATACCAGAAACCTTCAAATGCATCCATCAGTTACATGTGAAATTCACCATACAGGTTATGGGCCTATTTTGAATCGGCTTATTTGAGCTCATCTATTGGCATAAGCACTTGTGAGACTGTTTGGGAGAGCTTATGGAAACAATTTATGACATGTTCATAAGTTGTTTTAAGCTAATTCCCATAAGCTCTCCAAGATAGCTTTTAAAAACAACTTATAGCTTATAGAAAAACAGTTTAACATTATTTTATTCTTTATTATGGAAATAGCCTATGCATAAGCTCTTATATGATACGTGTTTATGCTATAAACGCTTAATTAAGCTGCTTATCCAAACAGAACATGTAGACAAGAAAGACTCCCATGCCATACTATTCATTCGAATAAATACACGAGTTAGGCAATTTGTACAAAGAGAAAATTTGTACAATGTTTGCATAAGGCCAAATGAATACCTTAACTGGATTATATCCAAGGTCTACAGCAGCATTAATTGAATCCATTACTTTTTCATGCCCTCTACGTCTCGTCATAAGCTCAAACTTCGCTGGTACCAAAGTATCTAAACTAATGTTCAAAGAAGTAAGACCACATTCTTTGAGCTTTGGAAGTTTTCTAGCCAAGACAATACCATTAGTAGTCATGGACAATGTTCTCAGCCCCTCCAAGCTTGAAAGTTCCAAACATATATCTTCAATATCCTTTCTCACAGTTGGCTCGCCACCGGTCAACCGTATTTTATTCACACCAGAGCTTACAAACAAACTAGCCAACCTCAAAATCTCGGCCTTCGTCAAAAGCTGAGGGTTAGGAGTGAGTTCTACACCCTCTGCTGGCATACAATACTGACACCGTAAATTGCACCTCTCTGTTAGGGATATTCTCAAGTAAGTGTGAAGCCTTCCAAATGAATCTACTAACATATCAGAAACGGAATTGTCTTTTTCCTTATTTTCAGATGATAATGCACAAGATGTTGTAGTTGTTCCTGTTGAATAATCACTAGAGTTTCCTTTGAATAAAGGTTGACAGTTAGAAATTCTAGTAGCTTCGTAGGACCCATAATACACCTGCTTTAAAAAAAATTGTTTCACTAGCCAACAAAGTTTTCATAGAAGTAAAAATTGAACATATATCAACAGCGGGAAAAGATACTCTCCTATGACTTTATGGTCATGCGAATTTGACCACTGGAGAAAACTTGAAAGTTTTTCACTAGATAGAGAGAGGATCCACTACCATCAGCAGCAGCACATCCCAATTTAACTCACATATCATGAGATCAAGGTAATGATTAACATTAAGTAATGTTCTTGGACACAATCTCAAGACCAAAAACTAACAAATTTGAACAATTATTTTCCAATACACACTCTCCTATTAGTTGAAATTCAAATGAATCCGAATAAAACGAGTGAATCTCAGGTGAATTTGGTAGGACTGATGAATTTCAAACAATAGATGAAAGTGTGTTGCTAATCAATTGTTCAAGTGAACCTATCATAAAAACTCAATTGATATTGTAATGGCACAACAAAATGACTAATTTTTACTAACTTGGTACTCGGAGAATTCAGCTAATCATGTTCAATCTGATCAGAAAAAGAATAAGCTAAAACAAAATTAGAGAGAGAGAGTTCTGACCGGAGAGGAAATTAGTGGATTGAAGGCAATAGACGAGTGAATGAATTTCGATAAGTAGCGTCTCATCGTTGACGCTGAAACAATCAATGGAGAAGCGAAGTGATGAATTTCGATAGACAGTGATAGTGTTTTGACGTGTTGGGTTTGAAATCTGAAGATAATAAGACGCACGCAGTGAGAATGAGAGTGAGACAATGAATTAGGAAGTGCTGAGTCAGTTTATGTTGTATCTTATGCACGTGTAAAACAACACTAAATTCGTTGTTTTTTGTGCTCCTTCCTCAAGAGACGTTTGTCCAGGATTTGATCCAGCGCTCTTCTGTGGATAACATAACATATTGTTTGGAAACGCCAACTATTAGTTTTAAAGAGGAAAAATAACTCTCATTTTATCTTTTCTCTTCGGGTTTTTATTTTTCTTTCCTCTTTCTACCTTATCACAATTAAGTAAAGACACGTGTACACAAGGTTGTGATGGAGGTAGAAAAATCTATTTATATAAATTACTAATTTGGATCTCTTATTAACAATACACATATCTAATTTAAGGGTAAAAATGTCAGTACCCTCTCTTTTTTTTTCTTTCTTCTTACACTCTATTTCTTCATTTTTTTCTCTTTCTTCTTACATTCTTTTTCCTCCTTTTCATTTTTCTTTTACACTCTCTTTCTTCCTTTTTTTTCTTTTTACTTTACTTTTACTTTTCTCATAACAAATTATTTTCTTTCTTTTTACTTTACTTTTACTTTTCTCATATAAAAACTTAGTTGAACGAAAGGGTTAGCCGAACAAAAAGATTTAATGACTATTTAAACTGATGAATATTTAAAACACAAGTGACAAATATTTGTCACTAATACCTAAAAAAGGGCAAATAATTGTCACTGATATATAAAAAGCACAGGATAAATATTTCTTATTGATAATCTACTATCTATCATTTACTATCTATTATAATCTACTAATCAACTCAGATAATCAATTGAAACTATGAGATAACCGCACTGATACATAAAAAAAACACGGGATAACTGCACTGATATATAAAAAAATACGGGGATAACTGCAATTATATATATAAAAACACGGGATAGCTGCACTAATATGTAAAGAAAACACGGGATAACAACACTGATATATAAAAAACACGGGATAAATGCACAGATTATTTTTAAATGATACTTTTACATTTTTAGATTTTAATATTTATCTATTTTTTATTTGAAACTCCTTTTTTATCTACTTTAAATTTGTCTTTATTTTCACGGGGTAATGTTTAGACTATTTAAACACTGTCTAAGTTCTTTCATAAAAAGAACACAATAGCACTCGTGCGTATGCACGGGTATCCTACTGTTGTTATCCAACTTGAAAGTTAGTCGAGGAGTCGGCCAATGTGATTTTTCTATTTCCAACCAATTATATTGAAAGCGAAACTATGTATCAACTATAGGGTCCTCAACTATTCCAAATAATGTTGAGTCAGGCGTGAGGGTGTTTAATTCTACTAGACTAAGAGAAGCATAAAAGAAGAGCGATAAGATAACATAAATTGCTTGAAAAATAACTTGTATTTGATTGATGTGTGTCTAAAAATATTTACAAGAAGTATATATAAGCAAAGCCTCAACCTAGTCTCTATTGGCCACTAATTCTGGTTACCAACTAACTATGTCTCAGGCCAACGACTATTTGGCTAAGAAAAGCCCACTAACATGTAACATTCCTTGTTTTCTGCTAATAATCATCTATAACAATCGTTTCAACATCTTATCCACTATCCTTGAATGTAGGAGCAGTGCCTTCATCTTTTGCATGCAACTCCAACGCACTTATCATCCCGTGGGGTGCCCTCTTCAGCTCATTTTCTATTACTCGTGTTTTACACATTTTTCTTTTATCCCAACCTTTGAATCGACCAGCTCACTTTGGGCTAAAATGCCACTCGGCTTCCTTCTGAGTTCGGCTAACCCTTTCGTTCAACTGAGTTTTTATATGTACTCCTTTCTAGTTTATATACTAGAAGTTCGGACTTGTGCATTAAAAATTATATAAAGTAATGATGTTTTGTGCTTAAGATCAACCAAGATATCTTCTTTATTAACCGAAGAATGTGCATAGTATATGATTTGTTTAACCTTTTAGTGAGCCGATTTTATATGATTTTAATTTTTCCTTTTGTGCCTACTCACAATCCATTCTTGCCCCATGTAACCAAAACAAAATTATAAAATATAATGGTAAAATAAGGACCTAGATCCTCTACAGCAGCTGCACGGTGCAGCAAGCTGTAGAGCCGTTAGATCTAGAGATAGAGAGAGAAAATCTCTAGATCTAACGGCTCTACAGTTTGCTGCACCGTGTAGCTGCTGTAGAGGATCCAAATTCGTAAAATAACTATAAGTATTGAAAGATTGGTAAAATATAATTATCAAGTTTGGTATAAATCATTTGGTATAAAAACATTTCTCACATTCCAAAGTGTTCCGACTTTTCAATTCATTTCTCACATTTTTAACCATAAAAATTGTTCTTTTTAATTCATTTCTCACACTTCTAGAGTCTTCCATTCATTTCCCCTTCTCAACATTCCACCTCCCTCTCAACACCTCCTCCCTCCTCTCAACATCTCCTCCTCCTGTTATTCATCTTCTGAACATTCAGTCTTTTTCCTCTTCTCATCACATCCGTTTCCATCGCCCCTGATCTCACATTCTCACTCTCAAAAAATACCATCTTTCTCCCTCTCGTTTAGAAATTTGTGTGGTCAAGATTACCAGATCCTTTTGGGAAAAACCCAAGTCACACATTGACTAGAGATCAGGTCTCAAAAGAGCTTATAAATGGGAGGTAACCCTCACCTTAAAAGCCGGTTTTGTGGGGTTGAATTAGGCATTAAACCACATTCTAAGATGGTATCAAAGCCTATCTTAGATCTTTTGAGTCACCCACAATTATAATCCACGCACCAAGCTCAATAGTGCTGGGCGTGAGGGGGTGTTGGGAAAAACCCAAGTCTTCACACTGACTAGAGATATGGTTTCAAAAGAGTTTAAAAGGGGAAGACAACCCTCACCTTACAAGCCGGTTTTGTGGGGTTGAGTTAGCCATTAACGATGGGATCAAATTCTTAAACCAGAGAAGGAGTTAAAAAAACTCATTCCCACCGTCTTGGTTTAGAAATTTGTGTGGTCAAGATTACCGGATCCTACCATAAGTTAAGTGAAATAACAAAAATACCTCTCAAAATATTAGCCGTAAAAATATTAGGGATTTAGTTTTTTCTGCTTTTCTTTTCATGTCAGCATGTTGGTAGTCTCTTTTCTAATTTAACCCAAAAAGAATCTGTTTTCTAAATTAAGTTTATGGAAATCAAATTTATATACTAATTTTTCATCGGTAAAGCCTTGAAAGGTAAAACTTTTAATCTACATTCATGTGAGACCTTTCACAACGACACTGAACAGTGAGGCGGCGCGAAGGTGCGGCGGTGAGGCTGCATGAGATGGTGGTGTGCGAAGAGATGATGGGGCAGCGCGGCGATTGTGATTTTTTTGTACTTAAACAAAAATTATGGCTTGTAGATCTGAGACCCTTCTTGTAATTGAAGATCTGAAATTTGACGTCAACAAATTAACCCTGGTGCTTCTTATTTTTCTACTGCACAAAGCTATCATCAGTTAGCCCCTATATACAATGCACCAGCTTTAGTAAATTAATCTTCACCTCTTGTGAAAGTTACATGGTTTCTTTTTCTTGTAAAGAAACATGGGGTGTTCATTCTTTGTCATGATTTTTTAAGACATTACATATCAAGTGATGAATTAAGATATGATTTAAAAAAGGAGAAACGAGATTTGCATTATGTTGTCTCAAAATTTGCAGTGCCCTTTTAAGCTCTAAATTTTCAATTCATATGCAACCCAAATAGCGCCATTGTCTCGGCCAAAATTCTCAATCTAGTAATTTTATACTCCAAATTACCTTTAAAATATGTTTATTTTATTTTTGTCAAAAAAATGAAGCTCCAACACACTCTACCAGTTATTTTCAAATGGATCCCTCCTGGATAGGTTCCTTCTTGGTCGTGGAGATCAAAGAATGCCCTCAACTCACATGGGTTAACACGCAGTAACAGTGAAGATGGTTTTACTTCCTTCGTTTAACCAGTTGTTTGCATAAAAAAAACAGGTTGTTTGCATCGCTGGGCCATGTGACAGATGAGAATGGGGCAAGAATTGAAATATTAAAAAATTTTAGGTGCCATTTTATAAATAGCCAGAACCGGTTTTACTTCCTACAACACAGGTAAGAACAGACTTTGGCACCATACACAAAAACATTGATTTGTGCAACTTGTTGAAGTTGGCATACACTTGGTGCTGAGGTGGAGTTATGATGACGTGTCATTTCCTTATTGGTTGCCTCCGGTTCCATTTGAAAGTTCGTTATGTTGGTAGAGAATCACTGTCTTTAGAGGAAGTTCAAAGTGCTCTATTATCCAAAGAATTATCAAAGAAAGGTAATCAGAAGGATACAGATCAAGGGGAAAGTTTGATGGTAAGGGGAAGGACTGAGAAGAAAGAAACAGGAAAGGGAAAGAACAGAACCAGGTCCAAATCTAAACCTAAACACAATAGGTGTTATATTTGTGACAAAGAGGGACATTACAAGAACAAATGTCCTGAAAGAAATTCGAAGAAAATGAATCAAAACAAAGAAGAGACTAGCACTGCATCTGTTGCATCAGATGGCTATGATAGCTGTGAGCTATTGTTAATGGATGGTGAAGATAACTGTGATGACAAGTTTGACACCATTGATCTTGATGAAGTCATTTGCAGTGATCAAAAAGATGACTATCTTGGAGAATTTGATGAATTCCAGTGCACAGGTCATAAAACTGACTATGAATTACTAGTTGCTGCAGATTATGATAGAATGGAATCCAATTCCACCGCAACAACTTCTAGTGATGATGACTGGGTATTAGATTTTGGATGTTCCTACCACATGTGTCCAAAGAGGGAATGGGTTGTTGAGTACTACAAGTGATACAATGGTGGCCAAGTCATGATGGGGAACAACAAAGCTTGCAAAGTAATTGGTATTAGAACTGTTAATGTACTGCTTGCTGATGGTACTGTGAAAAAGCTTACTAATGTAAGGCATGTGCCTGACCTAAAGAGATCACTCATTTCTCTAGGCACTTTGGAAGCAGTTGGGTTTAGTTTCAAGGGTGAAGATGGATTGGTAAAGGTCATGAAAGGGTCAAGGATAGTTCTAAAGGATGAGAGAAGGAAGAACAATTTGTATGTGCTCTCTGGCAGCACCATAACAGGAGAAGTAAATGTGGTCAATTCCACAGAAAACAAGACACTCATGTGGCATCAAAGGCTAGGTCACATGAGTGAGAAAGGCTTGAAGGAATTGGACCAACAAGGGCTTCTATGTGGAGACAAAATCACTGAATTAGGATTTTGTGAACATTGTGTAATGAGCAAACAAACAAGGGTAAAATTTGCAACTGCAGTACACAAGACAGAAGAGAAATTGGGCTACACTCACTCTGATCTATGGGGACCCTCACAGACACCAACTGATGGAGGAAAAAGGTACTTCATTACTTTTGCTGATGATTTTAGTAGAAAAGTATGGATATACCTAATAAAAACAAAAGACGAGGCTTTTAAGACGTTTGTAGAATGGAAAAAGAGAGTTGAAACTCAAAGTGGTTTAAAGGTGAAAGCACTTAGGACTGACAATGGCCTAGAATTTTGCAATGAAGAATTCAATAACTTTTGTAAAGAAGAAGGGATATACAGAAATCTAACTGTGAGAGGGACTCCACACCAAAATGGATTAGCTGAGAGACTCAATAGGACACTGTTGGAGAATGTGAGATGCATGATGTCATGTGCCAAGCTTCCAAAATCTTTTTGGGGTGAGGCAGTGCACACTGCATGCTACCTAACACTAGTGCAAAAAAGGGATTTAAAGTCAGGCGAAAAGGGGATTTAAAGTCAGGCGCCCGCTTGACTTTTATTAAGTCGACTTTGTATGTGAGGAGTTTTAAAGTCAAGCGATAGCCTGACTTCGTAAGTCAGTTTTAAAGTCAAGCATTTATTTCGCCTGACTTCGTAAGTCAGTTTTAAAGTCAAGCATTTATTTCGCCTGACTTCGTAAGTCTGTTTTAAAGTCAAGCATTTATTATTGCCTGACTTCGTAAGTATGATTTAAAGTCAAGCATTTATTCTTGCCTGACTTCGTAAGTCTGATTTAAAGTCAAGCATTTATTCTTGCCTGACTTCGTAAGTGTGATTTAAAGTCAAGCATTTATTCTTGCCTGACTTCGTAAGTGTGATTTAAAGTCAAGCATTTAGTATTGCCTGACTTCGTAAGTATGATTTAAAGTCAAGCTTTTATTCTTGCCTGACTTCGTAAGTCTGTTTTAAAGTCAAGCATTATTGCGCCTGACTTTAAAAGTTTTTTTTTTTTTCAAATTTTGGTTTAATCTCCTACATACACCCTGATTATACGATTTTGGTCATTCTTCCAGCAAAACCAGCAAATAAAATTCTACACTTAAAAATTCATCACATTCTACTTTAAGTACATCCAAATTCATCACTTTAAGTGCAAAATTCATCATTAAACAAGCAAAACTCATTAAAAGTACAAAATCCAAAGCTAAAATTCAAAGCTAAAATCCAAAGCTAAAATTCATCATTAAACAAGCAAAACTCATTAAAAGTACAAAATTACTATATAATAACTTTTAGTACTAATAAATACAACATCTAATTAACTACAATGCACCGATTGTCATCATCTAATAATGTTACGAAGTAAATAGACAAGCTATAAAATGATAATTGCAAGGTGCCACATATATGTCTCCTAGATTAACAATGATCCACTAATAATGTACATAATACTGGTAACATCCCACCTCCTTTGCTAGTATCAATTGCTTCTAACATTTTCACATCATCTTCTATTTCTGGACGTTTTTCTGGATATTTGTCCCAGCATTTTTTCATGATATTTGCTAATGCACTTGGACAACATCTAGGAATAGAGGGATCTGTGAACAAATTAAAAAAAGTTAGCAAAAGAATTTGACCAAGTTCTATGGTACATAACTACATCAAAATTTCTCAATATATGAAAGCATGAAGAACATGAAACCAACTTCTATGATAGACATAAGCATCAACATAGCAAAATGATACCTCTTCCAAAGCATCCTCCAAGAGACATTAGCCCTGATTGTTTGACTTTCAGCCTGTAAAAATGATAGGGAAATTAAACAGTGGTATTCAAGAGACAAAATAAGCAAGTGACTCATTTATATGATTGATTATACCTTCTCCTTTTCCTCTTTTTCCCTCTCAGGATCGATGTCAGTAATGCAGTTTTTAACCTTATACACCTTCCTATGCCTTGAGTCAACAATAGCAGTCAACAACCGATGAGAATTTGATGACAATGAAGATGGCATAAACTTCATTTTCCTCTCCAACCTAGCTTCCTTGTGATTGAAGGACTCCCTGTATGCATGTAGACATAGTCCATTCAAGGAAAACAGTAATTCATCAACAAAGCTGTGAGAATAATGAAGTTTACCTTTCCATGTCTAAGGAATAGATGTGTTTGCTCATGATGTGCATCTTGCACTGATATGTCAAGAACTTTATTCCCAATTAGCAACTGCATGCTACCATCAGACCACTTTACGAAGCGAGCATTGCTTTCAATCTGATCATGATGAACAATATTCTTAACTACAGAATAAGTGATCGATGTAGCTCAATTGAAATTATTCTGGCCTTAAAAGGTTGAAGAAAATTTAACAATAAATATGAATACATGCACCCAGTTTTTCAACATTCTTACTTAAAGGCCCGCCTAACACCACTGCCAAGACAGAGCACTACAGCAGCAACAACAACCAGCAGGGACACTCCAAAAGGCCTAACACCACTGCCAAGACAAAAAAAACTGAATTCAAAAGATAATAAAAGGGGAAAATTGGAAGAAAATGGGGTCTATGTATATACAAAAATAGTTAGAGGATCCATTTCAGTGTTATAAATTATAAATTATAAATTAGTTGTTATAACACCAGAACAATGTAAAACATGTTCATTACTTGCGGTCAAATAACAAGTCAATTTGTTTTGATGAATGGCTATGAAAAGAACTCACCATTCCTGTTCCATATATCAAGTGACAATAGCAATGAAGTCGCTAACACAAACTGAAAATAGAACCATCAGGTTGCTTCACAAAAGCTTTGACCTTCTCCACCTCAAATTGTAAGAAAATTAGGAGGAAGAAAACTAAAGCCGATGCCCAGAGGACAGAACTGTCAACAACATAGTAGACAAGATGAGCACATTTTTGTAAGTAAACTAAGAAAAAATATACAATACTTAGCCACATGGAGCAACTCAAGCACCAAATCAGGTCAAAGTACAAATATAATATATTTGATTTACTAGGCATAGATGTGTAAGACCCTATACATCAAAAGCAATACATAGTACCAATTTGGCAAGACAACATTTACTATCTCCTAAAGCTATTCCTGCAATACTCATTAGAATAGTAACTCTGCAGCAAGCTGTGGACAAAAACCAAATTGAACAATCCTTCTCAGCAAGGAAGATAGGTTCGTAATCCTAGGTAGGAACGGTGAGGGGTCATAGGTTCGTAAAGCACGGGTTCGTAGCACGAAACGCAGTTCCTATAAAATTGTACAACTAGTATATATATGCATATTAAAACATATGAATAGAGATAAAAATCATAAATAGGTGAAAAAAATCACAAAAACACCATAAATACTCAAGAGCTTCAATGTCATACACACAACATATAAGTCTTAAACAACATAATAAGGGCATAAAGGCACAAACATAAACATAAGTCATTACAAACAATAATACTCAACAAAATGGTTTAAAAAGAACACAACACAGTGACACACAACAGAAAAAACAAAATCAGAATTATTAAAAGTGTAGACACATAAACAATGTATAAAAAAAGCATAAGAAATAAAGAGAAAACAAAACAGAGAACAAAAAGAGCAAAACGCATAATCAAAACAGAAAAATGCAGAGCAAAATGCAGAAACTGAGAAAGGAAGCAAAAGAACAGAGCAGTAGAAGGAATACGAACCAGGAAGAAGGAAGAAGAGACCGCAGAAACTGAGTGTAGGTCTGCCCCGAGCCTCTTCACAAAGCAGTCCATAATTAAGTACATAATAAATTTATCGAAACAACAAAGAAAGAATGAGAAAGACTTACTTGGGAGACAATGAAAAAGGGACAGGGTCACGACTAAAAGTAGGGTGAGGAATTGCAGACAAGTTGCAGCTAATGCTTACATACACAGGCTTGCTCTCTTTCAAAGAGGTTGAGATTGCTGTATCAATCAGCTCATGAGCGAGCATCTTCCAAGTTATTCACCACAACCTATTATCAAACCAACCAAAAAACCCAATCACCAAAAGCCATTTTCCAAACAACTCACCAAATTCACAAACACAAACAATTAAATCCACAATAGGGGGATGAGGGCACCATGGCTGAGAACAAGATCCCGGCACCTAGGGGAGTCACTAGCAACATTTCCCAAAGCCCACACCGCCTACATTTTCATTTTAAAGTTCAGTATATTTCAGCAAAAATTTAAAAAACAGAAGACAAAAAATGCCCATGCTACCACATTTCAGTATCAATATACCTGCTCCCGAACATCATCACTAGGTGAACTAAGTAGCCTGACAAATATGGGTACCGCCCCATGATCAATTACCACCTTGGTATTCGCAGAAGTTCCAGATGCTATATTTGTGAGAGCCCACACAGCCTCAAACTAAACAAACAACAAGCCCACGCAGCCTCAAACAGTAATACACAAACAAAAACAATAGTTTAAAATAAGTTGAGATTACAAGTTCAAATAACAAAACTTATCAAAACTAGACTAGCTGATTATGCCAGCGCCATCAAAGATTCAATATCCTTTGAATAACTGGGTATGCTACTCACTTCTTTGATTTCTTTGGTGCCGTCCTGCACAAAAAAAAATGCATTTAGACCACAACAGAAGCATGAAACAATAAAGTAGATATAAAACTAAACTGTAATACTCACTGGGCAGGCTGTTCTGCTACAGCAGGTGGAGCACTGGCTGTTGGGGCTGGTTTCTCACCGGGACCCTAAATATTTTATAGAAAAAATTTAACAGTCAAAATTTTCATTACCAACTTCAATGAACACACAAACACACTTCTCAGTGCAATAAATTCCCCAAGTTCAAATATGAATTCACTAACTATATGGTTCAGTATATTGTCGTGAGTCAAGACACAAATAAAAAACTCACTTGGGCAAACCGCTCTTCCCTCCTAGCAAACTTCCTTTCCCTGCTTGCCTTGTTCTTTGCACGCTTAGCCTCAAACTGGTCAGAAAGAGTCTTCTCTCTTGCCTTCTCAGCCTTAGACTTGTGAATGCTCTCCATCAAGACTCTCTTGTTCTTGAAAACATTACCCTTCACCTTCATGTACATATCATGATACATATGCTTGTCAATCTTCTTTGACTCACGGTACTTACGAAGCAATCGCCTGAGTACACACATCCTCCTCATCCAAAGAATTTTAGTGGGAAGTCTAGCCTCTCTTGTACCCTTTCGCTTACCTAACAGTATTTAGGTAAACATTATACTTAGCAAATGATCCCCTTATCCCACCAAAAGGAACAGAGCAGTTCATTTGATCACAACTCAAATATGTCCTAGCTTATATGCTTATCACATAGTAGTTATGCAAATTTGTTTCTTATGATAGGCATGTTAGTTGGGAATAAATACCATAACCAGAGTGACGTCCCTTTCTCTTGGCCTTCTTCATCCTGCGGGCACGTGATCAGAAGTGAATCTTGGTTGGCTTCCTAATGATGAACCCATCCTTCACAAGCTTCCTGATGTTTTGGCCTGCAAACAACAACCAGCCAAGCTAAGCAATCTGTGCAATGAAATATCAGAGCACAACTTAAAGGTGTTTTTTTATCTTGTTTTGATATATTTTTGAAAGAGACTCTTGAGCCATGGCTTGAAAGACACTGAACTAGCACTATGTCTGGTGATTTGAAGCAATCACCAACTCAAACAGCCAGTTTGAGCACATACAACAGAAACCAAGAGTGTTAAACATAGGGTTTTACACATTAAAAGGAAACAGAAATCAGATTCGCAGTTTCACAAACAGAAATCAGATTCGCAGTTTCACAAACAGATAAGTTAGCGAAGCAATCAAAGGGCTTTTGTCTAATACCTTCTGAAAATCTTTGTATAACTGTGTCGGTTTTTGTTACCAGCCTTCGATCTGTACAAATTATCAATAAACTGTAAAAACCTAGCAGAGAAGATAAGGGAAAACGAAGAAGATGAAGTAAAGAGAGACAGAACGGACCTGAGTGAGAAACGACGCTGATTTAGGGTTTGTTTCGTTTAATCAATTCCTTCCCTTCTTCATGTTCTGAAGAGGCAAATGGGTTTCTTGGACGTGGAAGAGGGCATCTTCGTCCATTTCAAAACCGGAGAAACAGTCGTCGATTTGGTTTTCTGGATCTTGGAAGCATTCACGGAGCCAGTAGTCGCGAAACCATGGGGAGGAGTAACGAGGGTCCACCATTCATCGGAGAATTCAACGACCGTTTGATAAGCTAGAGGAGAACGGCGAGAGGAGTGAGGCGTGTGAATGGAGTGAGAACGGCGAGAGGGTGAGAGAGTGGCTGAGAGGGTGAATGGAGTGAGAACGGGGAGAGGGTGAGAGAGTGGCTGAGAATGCTAGGGTTCGCGTGTTTTGCGAATGAAGGGTGATTTTTTTTTTCAATTTTAGTACTTTAGAAGTCAAGCGTGTATGTGCTTGACTTTAAAACGTTACCTCTTAATTACAAGTTTGCCACCGCGTCACTTATGTAGTCAGGCGAATACACGCCTGACTTCTAAAGTCTACTTTTTTCCCTATTTGTTCACTTTAGAAGTCAGGCGTGTATCCGCTTGACTTTAAAACTCGCGAGTTTTGCCTTTTAATTACAAGTTTGCCACCGCGTCACTTATGTAGTCAGGCATCTGAGCGCCTGACTTTAAATGTCTAATTCTAATCCCATTTTTGCACTAGTGTAATCAACAGGAGCCCTTCTACAGCTCTGAATTTTAAAACACCACAAGAGATATGGACAGGTAAGGCACCTGACTTCAGAAATCGCTGTGTTTCGTTTGATTCTTGCTTAATTTTGGTTAATTGCTTTTTCGTTCAATTAGGGTTCAAATTGGGATTATCTGATTTTAAGCTCAATTTCTGCAATTGGATTCGTATTTCGTGTTGTTTGATTTCGCAATAGGTGTTGTAACAACAACACAACTTAAAAGCCACCTCTATATAAATCTCCATGGTATCATGCCTTTTGTGGGGTTATATTCCTAAGTAAAGTCACTAATTCGCTGTAGAATTTTGCCTTGTTAAAGACAACTTGGTTTATTGCTTTCCAAGTATTCCAAAACTCAAATAGATTTCTCGCAAGAAGATCAGGATTAGACACCCACCGCAACATCCAAACTGAGATGCATTTTGTTACGGAATATGAGTTCCCAATGGGGAAGTGAACCACGACAATTGGGTTAGACAATGAATAAAGAGATATTACTGGCTTTCTTTTTCTTCATCATATAGAGGGCATTTGGATCAATCTCCGGCCTTTTAATATTCCAATTTTCTTCTAGTAGGCAAGACATACTTTAAGATTAATCTCATCTATTATATGAAATGACATACTGTTTAGAGCACTTACTTCTTGAAGACATAGTTGTAATTATCATTAAATATCGATGTCTTCCTAGTGAAGTTAATTTGTGTAGTATTGGTTGTTCTCAAGTTGAAGTTTTAATTTTGTTTGAGCAGTGCCCTCTTTCTGTTGAGCCTTTATTGTTTGCCGATAGTGTGGGGATTTTTACGCCCGTAGTGTAGTTTGTTAGGTGTCTTTATCTGTTGGGGGGTTTGCCCCTGTTTTCTATCCCAAAAAAAATATCATGTCTCGTCGAGCTCTTCAAAACGAGTGGTCAAGTCTTTTTGCCTGGTCACACGTTTTGGGATCTCGATTTTCAATGGGGCAAATCAAGAAAAAACAATTGAATGACAGGACGGTAAAGGGGATCTAGCTTCATTATTTATTAATCCTAAGACATCTCCCATCATGGTCCCGGTGATTAGGCCTACACTATTTCTCACATTTTTCAATATTAAGTGTCCAAATCGCATTAGTAATTGATCACTTAATTAGTAGGGAAAGTCTACCCAACTAAAGCTAATTAATATCGAATCATGACGGTAGTCACATCCTATAAAGATATAACAACTTCCATGGTTACAAGCACTACCAACAACATCGACTAGTCATACTATCATACCTTTTCAATATTCGGTTTCTCTCAAATATTGTAAAGCCAGAGAAATTACATCTTTCATAAGAAACCATCTTTATATTAAGTTTTTATATTGATTTTAGTTTTATCTACAAGGTCGTGTAATATCCCATTACTAAAGACCTAATGAAGTTTTACTTATATTTTACCTTTTTGTCAGTTTTGTTATTATTTTATCTTCTTAGTTTTATCGTTTAAACATAATGTTGAGAACAATCATACATAAGTTGTTATTCTGCAAATTTTTTCGGGTTCATACATAAGTTGCTATTCTATGCCATAAATACATAATTAGGAGTATTAAAAACATTGTATTTATTTCACTTTTTAACACAATGAATTGCTTCTCATGCAATACTCTCTAACATTCACATTTTTCCTATATATACGGGAAACTTCTCACACACACTATTATATTGCCTATATATACATGAAACTTCTCACGCTCCTTCAAAAAAATGAAACTTCTCACGCACACCATTATACCATCTATATAATAGAGTATTTGGGTTGATGCATCAAGGCACCAGTTTTCCTTTCGTACATGTTCGTCTATCTTAATATTCTTTGTTCAGCGAACTACCACCCCCCGCCATCCTGATCAGCACGGGAACGGATTGGGTGCCTTGAGCTAACCATGCCTTGGTACCTTTAATTCATTGGTATAACCATGTCTTGGTACCTTTAATTCATTGGTAGCCATTGAATCAATCAAGTGGTTGTAAATGTGTCACGTGTCCCCTCTATTTAAAATTAATTAAAACAAGACCAAATCAGTTCCCTTCTCCATTTCCAGTTCTTCCGTCCTCCCTCTTCCGTTCTTCCTTTCCAGTTCCGTTCCACCGCACACCATCACGCACACCCATCGCCGCCCCACCGCACTTCCGTTCCGTTCTCCCTCTTCCGGTGGCCACAGCTACGCAAAAACGTGACGCTAAAACGAGATTGCGATGACGCCGCTCCGGTACGCCAAACTGATACAAATGTTGCGTTGCTTCTTCTCCGGTCGCCGCACAACCACTCCGCCTTTGCTCCGGTCGCCGCACCACTCCGCCTCTGTGGCGATGGGTGTGCGGTGGAACTGATCAAAAAAACAGAACTGGAAAGGGAGAACGGGAAAGGGAGAAAGGGAACTGATGGTTTTGTTTTAATTAATTTTTAATAGAGGGGACACGTGGCACATTTACAGCCACTTGATTGATCCAATAGCTACCAATGAATTAAAGGTACCAAGGCATCGTTAGCTCAAGGCACCCAATCCGTTCCCATCCTCATCACCACCGTACAAACTGATCTCTACCATCAACACCATCACGTGCACTCTTGTTTCTCATCCAATTACCAAAACATGACTCCCACCGGAGGTCTAGCCGCTCCTACGGTATGAAATGGTCCTTTTGACACTCACTTCTCCTTCAACATGGAACCCTAATTCCACCCTGTTTTAACTTTGATTTCGTTCTTTAAATTTTTTATCTCACCTTTTTGTAATATTTTATTGCCCACACCTCTGTTTACTCATTCCCTCATAATCTATCCCTGGTTTTTTTTATTGTGTTTGTTCATATCCATTGCAAATTTGTTCATTGTTTTTATTCTTAGAATCTCATGCTCAACTGACGGGAAAGATATACATGTCATCTGTCAAGAGCCCAATTTGGAATCACAAATGAATCTGCATTTCTTCTTTCTATTTGGCAGATAGCGCACTCACATGCAAAAACCAGGGGCGATTTTAGGGCCCAGCTAGCCCGGGCACGCACCCGGGCTCAACTTCTACTTTGTTTGTAAAGCCCCCAACCCAATAGCTGATTTTTAGTCATAACCAGGGGCAAAAATAGTAAAACAGTGGGTGTGAAATAAAAAAAGAATGGTCCAGCCCAATGTAAAAAAAAGTAAAACCCAAAAACTAAATGAAACCCAAAAGCCCAATATATATAAAAAACTAAGTAAAATAAACAAAGCAATTAAGCAAACACAACACATTCCTCTCTTTTCTCACGACAAACAGAACCCCACCCCCCCACCCCCCCCCCCCCAATTTCCTCTCTTCTCTCACGACACTCTCCCTCTCCTTTTCTTCTTCTTTTCACTTCAAGTAGTCCAATCCAAGCTTAAATCATTTACATTTGAGCTCTATTTTAAGGAAAACCAACTCATTCCTATCTTTGGGTAGTATTTTGGAGTTAGGGTTTTTGCTCTAAAAAGAGGGAAAAGTACCCACACATTCAATGTTACTCTTTGAAGTTATTTGAGGTATATTCCTAATTCCTACTCTTTATTCCAAATAAATTATTGAGACATTAGTTTGTGTAGAATTGTTGATTCTTTTTTAGTTTGTTTAAAGATCATATTGGTAAGCATGATAGTAAGCACAACTCATGTATGAAGCACTATGACGATTATAATAATCAAAGACAAAGTGTGACAAGTATCTTTGCTAGAGCAAGTAGGGAATCAGAAGAACTATATAAGATGGGGTTCACATTATACTACCTTGATTCGTTTGGATCAGTTGTGGTCCTCCGTGTTAGAGGTGCTTAGTATTGTTGATGAAGATGGACGTGGACCATCTCAAGCGGCGGGTTTGATAGAAAAAATGGAGAGCTTTAAATTTGCTTTCATTTTGAAATTGATGTTAAAGTTGTTTGGTATCACAAATGAGCTTTCAAAAATCTTGCAAAGAAAAGATCTAAACATTGTGCTTGCTATGGAATTAGTTGATGATGTCAAATCTGGTTGGCCACATTGAGAGATAGTGGTTGGGATAATTTATTTTTTGTTGTCCAAGAATTTTGTGTTGCTAAAGGTATTCCGGTGCCAAATATGGATGAAGAAATACCAATTCGGGGTCGTTCAAGAAAAGATGGGAGAACTATCACTAATCTTCACCATTATCGTGCAGAGATTTTTTATGTTGCTATTGACAAAATATGTGTGGAGATGGATCACCGGTTTAGTGAAGGAAGTAACAATGTGCTGAATTGCTTCTCATGTCTTGACCCCAAGAACTCTTTCTCAAGGTTTGATATTGATAAACTTGTGTCATACCCTAATTTTGTCCGGCTAATTTGAAACTGGAAAATCCAAAATGTCGTTTATGTGTGTCGTTCCCAGTCGTGTATATGCGTGTTACTTCTCATTGTGCGCGCGTGCGATTTTTTAATAATGTACACATTTTTTGTCCTCGTTGCGAACGCGTGTTCGCGTCTCGTTGTGTACAGTTGTTTATTTTAGTACGCGAATTCACGTATTCTCATTGTGGATGCGCATTCGCGTCTTGTCGCGTACGTATGTTTTTCGTCGTTGTTATCGGTTTAATTTTGTTATAAAAATCAAATAAAAATCAGGTTGTAAATAAATGTTTTTTAATCAATGTTTTTACAAAGTCAACTTTGTTACACATCTGGACAAAAAAATAAAATACAAGAAAGTACAAAATTTTAAATCAAAATAAAATAAAATAAATAAAATAAAGGGCAGAGGCGCCCCTGTTGCTAGGGACAGCAATGCTGCTGCCATTTGAAGAATTAAGCCAATACTAATTTCTTCTTGCTCCTTTGTCACTTTCCCAATTTGCCCCATCAGAACAGCTTTGCAGGCTTGCTGCTGCTCCTCTGCTCAATTAACCTCCTCTGCTCCACTACTCTGATTCTCTGCAAAAACATAACAACACAATGGGGATCCTCTATAAAAATCAGCAAACAGAAACAGTAAGGGGGGGAGAAAACTGAGCAAAAAAAATCAGGAACAACACAGAATTAAGATTAGAAAGAAAAAGGAGAGAACAGAGAAAAGGAAAGCCACTGAGCTACGCCATCTCCGACCACCGTCTGTGGTGGTCGCCGCCGTGCACCACCACCGCAACCACCACAGAAACCGCAACCACCACTTCGTTCCCTCCTCACGAATCGCAGCACCACCATAAACAAACCTCATGACCACCACCACCACCGTCACCCACCAAACAAGCACTACGGCGCACCAACAGCCACCCCAAACGGCCACCACCGCTCACCCCCTTTTCGCTCCGTTCGCAAACCCTCTCACTGTCGTTCTCCCTCCTCTCCATCCGTCACCGTCCCTCGCCGTAGACACCGTCCCTCGCCATCACCAACACCGCTGTGAACCCCCACGACAGCCGCTGGAACCACCATCGAACCACCCCTAGCAATCCCTCTTCAAAACTCACCTCGCACCATCGAGCCTCACCACCGTCGCTGTCGTGAACCTCCGTCCCACTCAGTCTCTCTCTCGTCCCCGTCGCTCACTCTCTCTCACTGTCTCCTTCTCTTTCCTCTCGCATCTCCCTCTCTGTCGCGTTTTCTCTCTTTCCTTCCCAGTTCGCCGGTTTCTCTCTCTCTCCTCTCAATGATGCGTGTGCGGCGCTGAGAAAGGGGGGGAGTTGGGGATTAGGGTTTCAATCTCACATATCATACGTAGTTATATTTATTTTATTTGTTTTCTTTATTTTTAAACCGGTTACTGCTTACACCCCTCCTTTCTATAATAAAACACTCCTTCTCAAGCCCAATTTCGTGGGCCAGGTGTTTGGAAATCAAAAATAAAACAATTCTGAATTGGTTTCTGTAGTTCGCACCCCCTCCGTTTTCTTATACACCCCCAACGCAAGCCCATCTTTTAAAACCCAGCCTAGTTCACAGAAACAAACTGGACTCGTTAGTTACACCACTATTTTATTTACACCCTTATTTTACTACCACGCCCCCTGTTTCTTTTTTTAAAATTTTGTTTCTTTCCCCTAAGTAAACCTTTTTTCTCACCAACCTTTTTTCCTAATAACGAATAATTGTTTTCCTAAACATAAAATTAGTTTGTTATTAATGGTCACTCTGAGCTTAGCTTGTTTGACCGTTGATAACAGCTTTGGTTTTCAAACGAGCTATGAGCGACGACCACTCTGAGTTTTACTTGTTTGGTTGTCTCGAGTACCTCTCCCGATTTCAAAAATAAATAAAAACACCAAACACACAAATATTTTCTACCAAGAACTACGTGCGATTTGATTCTCTACCAGGAGATACGTAGGACCAGAGGGCGGCCGACCTCTGTCAATTGCACTAATAAAAAACCTTTTTTTTTTCCTTTAAATTCATTTATCTCATTTTTCTCAAAAAATACAAAAAATAACTAATTGTTTATCGAGTCTTCCTTTTTTATTATTATTATCATTATAAGGGTAAAATCATTATTTTTGAATTAATAAACATTTACACATTTAGTTAAAAGGTAACCTTCCTTAGGAAGGATGTCGTAGGGTGCTAATACCTTCCCTACGCATAAACGACTCCCGAGCCTAAACCTGGTCCGCAAGACCCCCTTTATCCACTCAATAGGGATTTTCCAATGTTTGCCCTTAAATTAAAACTTTGGTGGCGGCTTCATTCAAGAACTTCGAAGAATCCCTCCTCCGGATTTTTCGGTCGCTACAGCTGGCGACTTCACTGGGGACAATTAAGAGAGTCAAGCCAAATTAACTAAATGTGTAAGTATTTGTTAATTTTATTAATATTTTGTTTTTACCCTTATTCTTATATTAATTATTTATTAGCATTTCTTTATATTGTTGAACCTTAAGGTAGACGACTTTTTTTGTTATTATTGTTGTACATCTTGTCCAGTTTGGTTAGTTTAGGTATTTTGCTCTCATCACACACCTCACTTACACTTTTGCACACACCTTCGAGTGGGGCCCTATACCCGGGTCTGCAAATAACGTAGGACGAGTGGAGATTATTAGTGACAGTCATTCTGGATTTTATCTGTCTGACTCTCATGAAAGTCTCAACCAGAGTATGCTCTTTCATGGTATCCCACACCAGGTAGCTCGCTATCGTTGTGGATCATATCATGAAGGGGATTTTAGCTCTGGAGACCTTTGTGAGGAAGCGAATAGAGCCACCTGAGAGATTGATCACATAAGTGACCCTAGATCGTGTTGAAAATCCCAATTTAGACATGACCCACCTAGGACACAGGGGCACTATACTTACCCTCTCTATCAATCTGGTTAGTTTTTCTCCAAAATTAAAATCACTCAAAAAAATTTCATGCTTCCTTCATTTGCATGCATACGAGACGACATCATTCCTTTCATTCATCATCCAAAAAATTATCATAAAATAAGATCATTTTTTTCATCATATGCATCACATTGCCATTTCCCTACCGTACCATTCATCATATATTCATAATTCATAAATATCAAAAAAAAATCATCAAATAGTGTAGTCATCTTGTCATTTGCAACATCATTATTACAAATTGCATGAGACATTCTATAACATTTCGCTCATATTGTCATCATAGTCCAACTGCACAATTCCTCCATACATGCATCACTTCTCCATACATGCATCATAGTCCAAATGCGCAATTTCTCCATGCATGCATCATGTTATCCTAGCTGCATCATCTCTCATACTCATACATCGCATTGCTATTATAAAAATTTATTTTTAAATGCATCATCTTCATGCATCATAAAAAACAAGGACAAAAGTCATTTATTCCCATCCATCTCAAATGCATCAGTCCTTCAACATGCGTCAAAAAAAATTATAAATTTCTTCATTATTGCATCATTCATCACCCAATAGCATTTTGTTAGTTTTTTATTTTGGTTGAAGCATAAAAAAAAAAGGATAAACCATCACGCATTTCATGTACAACAAACGTCCATATGTTCATGCATTATACTTTATTCAAAGAAAACACAAAAAATCACCATTCATTCATACTAAAATCACTCTTCCATAAGCATTTCATTGTTATTGCACTATCATGCATCGCGAAGGTATCATTTTTTTTCAAAATTGCATTCATCTTGCATATCCGCACACCAAAAGAATATTACCCCCATGCTATATAAAGGTTATGTTTATTACTCTTTTCCATGCATTAAAAAAAAAAAGGGTCGCTGCGAGTGTCATGCATTTTGTTTCCTCGCACACAAAAAAAGGCAATAGCATCATAGGCACCGACATTCATTCATAATCATTCAAAGTCATGATCACACAGTGTAGGTACCACATCATTCATAAAGTCTTGAATTACATTTAAAAAAAAACATAACATTCATACATCATCTCCCTCATGTGGTCATCCTAGTTTAAATGCAACAATTCCATATTCATTTGTCATCTCCCAAATAAAACAAAAAAATTTTCATCATAATTGTATCATTTGTCATCCAATAAGAGTCTGCATACATGTTGCACTGCCTCTTGGAAAAAATAAAAATAATTGCATTAGGATCAAACATTTATTTCTTCATGCATATCTGTCATCATGGGCATCATATTTTGCTAGAAAATAAAAAATCACCATAGAACGAGTCACTTGTTTTCATATGCAACTCGTTCTCATGGTACTAACATGCATATCATCCTCAAAAAAAAAACAACAAATATGCTACATATTTGTCCAACTTTCATCATCTTGCATACTCAAAAATATACTATATTCGTTACTCCTCTTCATGCATAGAAAAATAAAAAATGCAATAGTCATCTGACATGCAAAATAAAAGAAAAATAATAAAATAATGCCACTGTCTTGCATTATTCATCATCATATTGCATTGCGTCCGAAAAATCATTTCGGATAGTCAATCTTTTCAAGCGATTATTCATTCACATTCCTCGCATCTGCATCAGGCAACATTATTCGTTCATTCATACATTGCATTTTTCTTTCTTTTCGCGGAAAAGAAAAGAATAAAAAATATGATCACAATGAAAAAATTGTGATTGAATATCTCATTTAGCATGCATTTCCATCATCAAATAATATAGGCATTTCATCATTTGCAACATCATGAAATGCATAGCATTCACGCACCTTTTCACTCATCCAAAAACTGTTGTTTCATTAAATCATCCATACGCCATTTCATCCACACATCATTTATAAACCGTTTCAACATGCATCATGTCAAAAATTACGTCATCATCATTCATAGATACGTATTTAGCATTTCATTCTGATACATGAAAGAGGCTCTGCATCGGTCACGTGCCGCATTGTCTCCAAAAATCATTTAGAATAACTGACCTTTCCAAGTGATCATTCATGCACGCATTTCATGCATTCGCATCTGCATTTTCGTCATTGTTCACCACGTGTTCCTTCATGCATTAGGACGCAAGGTGCGTTTAACTTGATTATTCTTGTTGCGTAAGCATAGTTAGTCTTTCAACTAGAAAATAAAAAAATTATCATGCATTCATAATAGAATACGGTCATCGTTTTCATTATCATGGTACCAACATGCATCTCATCAACAACAAAATATCATATTTTTTATTTTACTTCATCTTGCATAAGCCACACGCCAAAATAAGAAAATAATATCACCTTGATATTATAAAAAAAATTACATTCATTCATTATTTCATTACTCCTCTTCATGCATCATGAAGAAACCAAAACAAAAGTCATTCATTCTCATGCATCTCAAAAACAGCTCCTTCATGCGTCATAAAGAACAAAAACAAAAGTCATTTATTCCTCTCACATCCATCTCAAGGGCATTAATCCTCTCACATGCATTAAAACAAAATTAGGATTTGCTTCATTTTCTTCTATTCTTGCATGATTCAATAGTTTTTTTTGTTGTTGTCTTGTTAGCCTCTCACTCTAGTTGAAATTTTAAAAAAAAGATAATAAGTAAAAAAATAAAAAATAAAAATCACACACTTTCTTAAAGTATGATTACGCATTTCATTCACCTGCATCATTGTCTGTGTACAACATCCATATGTTCATGCATTCTGCTTTATTCAAATAATTTTTCCAAAAAAATAAAAAATGAAACTCATAAGTTTTTTGACATGCTGTTTGATGAGAGACGAAGCCTTCTTGAAAATATATTTTAATCGATTCCTCTTCCTTGGAAAATGTGGCCATACCCTAACTTGATTCACCAACAACAAGTTCTCCACTCATACCTACCACATTTATGGAAACCATCCATCCACTTAACCTTTCAATGGAATTCACTGATGACTCATTCACCATCATGGTCACTACAATATTGACCGTATCATCTTCAAACCCTTGCTCCCCTAGGCTTGAACCTTAGCCACTGTGTGCCCCACCAAGGGCATTAGCCAACATATATCTCACACATGTGATAAGAAGCTTAAATGTCTATTTTGTTGACTTGCGTGGTTTTGACAATTAAAATTGTTCTATCTTAAGCGGTGTTAACTCTTCATGAAGCATTTGCAAAATGAACTAACATGACATGTGTGTTTACCCTTGTTTGAGTCAGTTATCCTACCCCCGTCTTTCTGCCACTTCCAAAACCAGACCCAACCATCCATAAAAGGCCCAGTCCCCACAAGAGTATTTCATTCGCTTTCCCCCGGTGATGAAATTTCACGAATAACACTTTGTACGCTCCATACTGGGGCAGAGTAATGATCACTAAGTTTTTCTGCTAGCATTCTAAACACTCGTGCAAGTCCTTTGAGTAGAAAAAAAAAACACAAAAGAGATCCAAAAAAGAAAAGCCCGTTAGGTTGAAAACTCGCGAGAGCAGCCTGAGCAAAAATTAGGGCATAAAAAATAATAAATAAAGAAAAGCAAATATATTAAAATGAAGTTTTGTCCCATAGTTACAATTTCAAGAAAATAAGCAATCATGATTTGAATTGGAGTTTGGCCATTTTCCTATATCCAAAAATCCAAAAAAAGAGAAATGCCCTTTGCTACCCACTTCGAGCCAAAAAAATCAAAATCTTTCAAACACCTTAGACAAGGATCAATCCCATGTCTAACAGCTCGCTCAGCTCGAAAGAAAAAAGAAAAAAGTCACAAAAAGTGAAATAAAAAAAAAGAGGATCGAAAAATCTTGAAAACCAAAAAAGTAGAATTTGTGAGCTGACACTTCACACCATCGAGCATATAAAAGATCATTGTCTGAAATAAACCCTCAAACACTTCCTTTGGCCTAAGCGTCCTATCCTCCATAAACCCTCAAATGCGCTACAACCCTAAAACAGGTTCATTCTACCATGAAGCGCATAAAAGATTCTTTGTCTCAACCAACCCCGAACACCCTCAGAAGCAAAGTAATCATTTCCTTCATGAATCATTAGCCATTAGCCATATTACAATCCTAAGGCCTATTCTGATCAGTGATTGGTTGCTTCCATTTTTCTCAAAGCTTATACTATAGGACAAAATAATCAGAATAATTTATTTGCTCAAAAAAAAACAAAGAAAAATATTATTACAAAAGAAAATAAGAAAAAAGAACTTAAAAGGGCTTGCACGCTCGAAGTTCATCAAGAGAAGATAACAGTGATCATCAACAAAGTGATTTTTCATCAAACAAAAAACTCTTGACTGTCTTAGCTTGTGGAATCCTTCCCAAGGGAAACCACAAACCCCTACTAAGGCAGTTACTTGACTTATCATATCAAAATGGGGCAATCCCCCACCCTCCATTCCACTCAAACTCAGGGAGATTTTTTTTGCATCCCCAAAATACCCTCATCTTTCCCCCCGTTCATATAGTCGTACCAGACTAATTTCCAACCCATTATTCTAACTTTACCCCTGTCACAATCCCACTCGAGATGGGGCAATCTTCACATTTCATGGATTGGGGCAACCTTGTCCTCTTGTAGACCGGGGCATCATATCCCTCGGCCCGAAATAATCCTTCTGCCTCTCATTCCATTCATTCCTAGCCACGCGTCACCCCAATACCTGCACAGTTCCCAATCCCCCAACCAGTCTATATCCTTAGTTGTCATTGTCCTCCCTAGACAAAGGCAGACTGTTTCACTCCCCAGTATTTGAAGTCAAAATTGGGGCAGTCAAACATTTTTACCTTGGGGCAAGCTTATCTCTCATAAGTTTGAGCCAATAAACCTCATCCTCCACTCCACTCATGTGTCACGCTTGACTATACCCTACATTTCTTGAACCCTGAGTCAACTGGCACATTCATTTGCATTCGCACTGTTTTTCATATTTATTAAGCAAATGCTTCAAAGAGAGAGACACATAATAATGACAATCCCTCTAAGTTAACATCTTAGACTTGAAAGCTTAGCCATCATGAGTCATCATAACCAAATAAGAACCCATCTGCAAATACACATCTCGATCTCTAGAAAGGGCACTAGTACATTGCCGCAAGCCACACCTTTCAAGATGACAATCTTGAGCTTACCAGAGTTCAAGTCCAAGCCATCAAGAATCTTTCTTCCAAGGAACGATCAATTCAAGATGTTCAGCTCTCTCTCTCCAGCATCAAAAGTTTCGTCTCACATTAAACATTTTTGCATCCTTACAAAAACAAAAAAAGTGTTGTTACCAACAAATCATGCATTATACATGCCCTCATTATTCTAGAATTAAAACCATGCATCTGATCATACCCATCACAACTCTTTCATACAAGTATTGTACATGCATTCACATTCCACTTGTTTTGCCTACACAATTTTGCTTCTTGTGCATTACGCATTGCGTATGCGGGCATGCATCGCCACACATAACATGTATCGCTTCAATAAAAATGCCAAATGTCGGTCTCATCATTACCAAAAGTCTGTCTACATCCCAATCAATCACATCATCGCACCATATATTTAAGCATTTCCTTTTGTTCACCATACCGTTTGCATCAAAATATTACGTATCCATCACATTCACATTCTCATTTCATGCATTCATCAAATACCAAAAAGGCAATAAAGCGAGAAAAAAAAGAAAAAAAAAACCTCCCACATCCCAACAACCATACAATCATTGCATCATACAACATCAAGTCATGCGGCTACCACAACCCTTCATCTAAGCATTACGTGTGCCCATTCATTCATTCATTTATTCATTTATGCATGAAAAAAAAAACAAAACAAGAGAAAACCAAAAAGGCAAGAATCATCCACATTGCACCCGTTACTCCCACCAAAGCATAGATCATTCCATCATGCAATCAACAGTACATTTGCATTCACATGTTATCGGCATGCGCATACACAACTCATCGGTTTTTGTTCCCGACCAACTCCAGCACCCCCAATTCACGGCCTTTTTGTAGTCCATTTACTTTCGCATTGCACATTCATCACATTGCATACCTATAACACTTTTTTGCTTCGATAGACGTGCCAAGTACCGGTCTCATCGTAGCCAAAGCTCTCTACATCACCAATCATATCATTTGTTTCCTTTATTCACCATAGCATTTGCATCAAAGTATTACGTTCGCATCATATTCACATTCGCATTGCATGCATCAGGAAAAGAAGCAAAATAAATAAGAAAAAGCAAAAGAAAAATTCATCCATTACATTCATCATCACACCAAAAAATAATCACCACGGTCACATTTGCATTTCATACACCGTTGTCGACTTTCTCATTCCACCAGGTTCAACACCCATGGTACACCCATTTCATTCATCATCCCCCAGATACCAATCATTGCACGTTCATCACATTACACGCATGACATTGTTTGCTTCGATAGACGTGTCAAGTGCCGGTCTCATCGTTGCCCCCAAAAAAGAGTTTTTTTTACATCACTAATCATATCTTTGTACCATGTATGACATTCGCGTCAAGGCATTACATTTGCATCTCATTCACACTTTGCATTTCATACACCCATATACCAAGAAAAAGAGAAAAGCAAAAAAAAGACAAAAAGAGAAAAATTGCTCATTCCATTACGGTCATCATTCCACCAAAATCAATCAGCACGACCACATTCCTACTTTATCTGCATTCACACACGTTGTTCGTCAACCTCCATGTCCCATCAACTTCAACTCACAGCATCTGCCACACTTCATTCACCCATCGAACACTTACCATTTCACATACCTATACTGCACGCATACATCATTCATTGCATTTTTAGACATACCAAATATGCTTCTCCCTTCTCAGGTAAATGCATTCATTAGGTGTGTTCTAGGCAGGTACGCCATGTACCAATCCCAATAGTTTGTTCCCTCAAATTCAGTGCTCCAAGCGCTGGTCTCATACTACAATTCAGAATCTCAGTACTCCTTTAAACCCTCAGCGGTCCCTCAGAGCCCCAGCGCTCCTTTAGACCCCCAGCGGTCCCTCAGAGCCCAAGCGCTCCTTCAGACCAACAATGGTCCTTCAATCCAGATCGCACGTCGCGTTATCGAGCAACCGACGGATCATCCGGCCCCAGGCCCTTCAGACTAGCTGTGTCCGCCTAAAAAACACAGTGCACGTCCTTCGAGGTGCGCAAATCAGGTCAACGACCTGACCTTGCCCCCATGGCCGCTCGAAAAAGGCCACCCCCCAAACAGACCGTTTTACTAGTACCGTTGCTAGTTTGCGCTCCTTCAGACCTATGGGTCCATCAGGCTTAGGCATGCCCTTCAGACCTTATTGGTCCTTCAGTTTAACTCCAATCAATGCGCCAAGCATCGACTGCGAATTAGACCTTCAGAGCCCAGTGCTCCTTCAGATCCCCGGTGATCCTTATTTACTTTTTATTCTATGTCAACCCATCATCTTTCAAAAATTTCTAAAAAGTAGTCTTGACAAAATTAGTGTCTTTTTATCTTTATTTCTATTTTACTCGAGAAATTCGGAAACCCTTCATGTTTCCTAGTAAAATATAAATAAAGAGGGGCAGCTGTCATACCCTAATTTTGTCCGGCTAATTTGAAACTAGAAAATCCAAAATGTCGTTTATGTGTGTCGTTCCCAGCCGTGTATATGCGTGTTACTTCTCATTGTGCGCGCGTGCGATTTTTTAATAATGTACACATTTTTTGTCCTCGTTGCGAACGCGTGTTCGCGTCTCGTTGTGTACAGTTGTTTATTTTAGTACGCGAATTCACGTATTCTCATTGTGGATGCGCATTCGCGTCTTGTCGCGTACGTATGTTTTTCGTCGTTGTTATCGGTTTAATTTTGTTATAAAAATCAAATAAAAATCAGGTTGTAAATAAATGTTTTTTAATCAATGTTTTTACAAAGTCAACTTTGTTACACATCTGGACAAAAAAATAAAATACAAGAAAGTACAAAATTTTAAATCAAAATAAAATAAAATAAATAAAATAAAGGGCAGAGGCGCCCCTGTTGCTAGGGACAGCAATGCTGCTGCCATTTGAAGAATTAAGCCAATACTAATTTCTTCTTGCTCCTTTGTCACTTTCCCAATTTGCCCCATCAGAACAGCTTTGCAGGCTTGCTGCTGCTCCTCTGCTCAATTAACCTCCTCTGCTCCACTACTCTGATTCTCTGCAAAAACATAACAACACAATGGGGATCCTCTATAAAAATCAGCAAACAGAAACAGTAAGGGGGGGAGAAAACTGAGCAAAAAAAATCAGGAACAACACAGAATTAAGATTAGAAAGAAAAAGGAGAGAACAGAGAAAAGGAAAGCCACTGAGCTACGCCATCTCCGACCACCGTCTGTGGTGGTCGCCGCCGTGCACCACCACCGCAACCACAACAGAAACCGCAACCACCACTTCGTTCCCTCCTCACGAATCGCAGCACCACCATAAACAAACCTCATGACCACCACCACCACCGTCACCCACCAAACAAGCACTACGGCGCACCACAGCCACCCCAAACGGCCACCACCGCTCACCCCCTTTTCGCTCCGTTCGCAAACCCTCTCACTGTCGTTCTCCCTCCTCTCCATCCGTCACCGTCCCTCGCCGTAGACACCGTCCCTCGCCATCACCAACACCGCTGTGAACCCCCACGACAGCCGCTGGAACCACCATCGAACCACCCCTAGCAATCCCTCTTCAAAACTCACCTCGCACCATCGAGCCTCACCACCGTCGCTGTCGTGAACCTCCGTCCCACTCAGTCTCTCTCTCGTCCCCGTCGCTCACTCTCTCTCACTGTCTCCTTCTCTTTCCTCTCGCATCTCCCTCTCTGTCGCGTTTTCTCTCTTTCCTTCCCAGTTCGCCGGTTTCTCTCTCTCTCCTCTCAATGATGCGTGTGCGGCGCTGAGAAAGGGGGGGAGTTGGGGATTAGGGTTTCAATCTCACATATCATACGTAGTTATATTTATTTTATTTGTTTTCTTTATTTTTAAACCGGTTACTGCTTACACCCCTCCTTTCTATAATAAAACACTCCTTCTCAAGCCCAATTTCGTGGGCCAGGTGTTTGGAAATCAAAAATAAAACAATTCTGAATTGGTTTCTGTAGTTCGCACCCCCTCCGTTTTCTTATACACCCCCAACGCAAGCCCATCTTTTAAAACCCAGCCTAGTTCACAGAAACAAACTGGACTCGTTAGTTACACCACTATTTTATTTACACCCTTATATTTTACTACCACGCCCCCTGTTTCTTTTTTTAAAATTTTGTTTCTTTCCCCTAAGTAAACCTTTTTTCTCACCAACCTTTTTTCCAAATAACGAATAATTGTTTTCCTAAACATAAAATTAGTTTGTTATTAATGGTCACTCTGAGCTTAGCTTGTTTGACCGTTGATAACAGCTTTGGTTTTCAAACGAGCTATGAGCGACGACCACTCTGAGTTTTACTTGTTTGGTCGTCTCGAGTACCTCTCCCGATTTCAAAAATAAATAAAAACATCAAACACACAAATATTTTCTACCAAGAACTACGTGCGATTTGATTCTCTACCAGGAGATACGTAGGACCAGAGGGCGGCCGACCTCTGTCAATTGCACTAATAAAAAACCTTTTTTTTTTCCTTTAAATTCATTTATCTCATTTTTCTCAAAAAATACAAAAAATAACTAATTGTTTATCGAGTCTTCCTTTTTTATTATTATTATCATTATAAGGGTAAAATCATTATTTTTGAATTAATAAACATTTACACATTTAGTTAAAAGGTAACCTTCCTTAGGAAGGATGTCGTAGGGTGCTAATACCTTCCCTACGCATAAACGACTCCCGAGCCTAAACCTGGTCCGCAAGACCCCCTTTATCCACTCAATAGGGATTTTCCAATGTTTGCCCTTAAACTAAAACTTTGGTGGCGGCTTCATTCAAGAACTTCGAAGAATCCCTCCTCCGGATTTTTCGGTCGCTACAACTTGCTCGTCTTGCTGATATTTATCATGCTGACTTTTCCGATGATGATCGTGGAACAATAAGAGAGCAACTTGACAATTATGTACATCATATGAAAATGCATGCTTCCTTTACTTCTTGTGAAGATATTGAAAGTTTGGCTATGAAGATGGTTCAAACTCAGAAACATTTGGTATTTCCATTGGTCTACAAACTCATTGAGTTGGCTTTGCTGTTGCCGGTGTCGACAGCATCCGTTGAAAGAGGTTTTTCAGCAATGAAGATTATCAAGTCTAAATTACGCAACAAGATCAACGATGAGTGGTTCAATGACTTGATGATATGTTACACCGAGCGGGAGATATTCAAGTCACTTCAAGATGTTGATATTATGCGAACATTCACCCGAAAGAAGTCTCGGAAAGGGCATTTACCTCCTAATTTTATTTAGCACTCTATTGACAGGTTAGATTTCATCTCTCCTATTTAGCACACTTTATGATTATGTATATATTATGTCATATGTAAATTGGCGGGAAATTTTCTTGCCCAGGCTCTAGAAAAATCCTGGCTTCGCCACTGATAGTGGGTGATGGTGCTGGTGTTGGTGATAGTTGTGAGAAAGAAAATGAGGTTGTGATGGTGGTGGTGGTGATGGTAATGGTAGTGAGAGGGATAAGGAGGTGGTGGTGATAGTGAGGGTAAAGAGGGAGGGGGTGAAAGAATGAAAGTGGGGGTTGAAAAAAATGAGCCAAGACATGAGGTTTGTGGTGATAGTAGGTGATGGGGGTGGTGATAGTTGTGAGAGTGAAAAAATGAGTTTGCGGTTGTGGTGGTGAGAGGGAGAAGGAGATGCTGGTGATAGTGAGGGTAAAGAGACAGGGGAGGTGAAAGAATGGAAGTGAGGGTGGGAAAAGAATGAGAAAAAAAGAGGTTGGTGGTGATAGTGGGTGATGGAGTGGTGATAGTGGGTAATGGGGTGGTGATAGTTGTGAGAAGAAAATGAGGTTGTGGTGGTTGTGGTGATGGTGGTGGTGGATTGGTGATGACGGTGAGTGGGAGAAGGAGGTGGTGGTGATGGGTGAAGGGGGAGAGGAGGTGAAAGAATGAAAATGGGGGGTTGGAAAAGAATGAGCCAAAAATATTTGGGGTCATCCCACAAAGCCCTGGCCCTAACCCACAAAAAAATTTAAAAGTCTGGGTTGAGGATAAAAAAAGCCCCATAAATAGGGGGTTGAAATTTTATGGGACTTATTAGGGGGCCAATGGGGCTGGGCTTGGAGCTTGGGGCCAAACTGACACCTCTAGTCAGTGTTTTAAAAACTGGCTCGGCCCGGCCGGTCGGACCGGTCGAACCGGGGGGGTAACCGAGCCGGGCAAGGTTTTGGATCGGCCATGCAGCAAACCGGTGGGAACCGGTGTAACTTGGCCGGTTTTTGAAAAAACCAGTGACCCGGTGACCCGGCTCGAACCGGACCGGGTTGTGCATTTTTTATTTTTATTTTTATCAAATCTTTGAACTGTAATTGGGAGGGGCCGTGCGAACGCAGGCCCCCACTAGTGATTGTCATCTAGGTAAGTATGTTTCCCATTGACATATGCATTGCTTTTATATCTCATTCTCCTCCCTATTCCATTCATTCTATCCGATGTGGGACTATTTGTAAACTACTTAAAACAAAAGAGACTAAAAAAAACCCTCAACAAAATGCCATTAGTGGGGTTTGAACCCCTGACCTGTTGAAAGCAAATGCTGAGCGCTACCATGAGGCTACCAATCTTATTAGGGATATTATTCATTTCAAATATATATAATTGGTACATCTTTTCCAAAAAGTCAAGTACGCTCATCCTCATAGCATTAGCTTGTAATATTAATATTATGTTTCAACAAACTTATTTAATATTAAGTATTTTTTTAAAGATTTATTTAATATTAAGTTGTTAACTTATGAAATTTGTTCTAAATATTTATTAAAGCATGATATGAACTTTTAAAATTTATTTAATATATACCAAGCAAATAAAAATAAAATAGGCATGGTGTGTAATTTTAGCAAATTAAGTTTTACAAGTATGAAATATATAGGTCCTGAAAATTTGGGAAATTTTTATATTTTAGTAGATATAAAATAAACATAGTTATTAATTTTACAGGGACGAAATTTATATTATATACTATATAGGTATTGAAAATTCTCGAAATAGAGACCGGGTCCGAGTCATCCGGTCCCAGTTTTGGCCATGCGGTTCAACTGTCGACCCCTTGGTCCGACCATTGATCCAGTGACCCGGTACCTTCACCGAGTCAGTCACCGGTCCGTGTTTTAAAACATTGCCTCTAGTATCATCACTAACATAAACAAGTATTTTTATTACCTACTAGTTAATGGGGGAGGGGGTGGGTATTGAGGTACCCCCCTATAGTAAAGTAACTTAAATGGTGGAACACACACAGATACATACATACATACATATATATATATATATATATATATATATATATATATATATATATATAAGCGAGATTTATAATGAGAGGGTGAGAGGAACTAAATGTATCCGTAAATTAAATCATGAGTGGTTAAAATTAAAACAAAAAAGTAATATTTATTTAGGTGATCATGTGATCACTTAACATTAACATCTTTTACTCGCATAATAAAAATCCTCTCACTTGAAGCACCTTCATGTATGTATATCTATAATATATATATATTTGCATCCTCTTGTATGTATAGTATATATATATATATATATACGCGTATATAGTGAGAGAAGTTTTATAAGTAGAGTGAGAGGAACAAATCATAGCGGTGGATTCAATGTTACACACACACACACACACACTAAAGGATGGCACAAAACATGTACTTAAAATAAAATCGGTTGAAAACTTAATTGATTGTGATCACTACCAAAATATATTCTCATTTCTCATAATAACTAAGTATTCTCATCAGAGTCATTACCTAGTATTCTAAAATAAAATCGCTTGAAAACTTAATTGATTTTAAAAAGTCTCTTTTTTACATTGGTTTCTTAGCCAATCAATGTAAGAAGTTTCATGTTTGTTCCTAATTCGAACAAAGGCCTCATTCTCCATCTCCCTATGCATGATTCTAGCTATTGTCGTGCCTCCATCATCACCATCGTGTCCTTTGGCTGTCGCCATTCACCTTGTTGCTGCTGTTGTGCTTTTCGTTTTTCCCTCGTCTTCTCTTTCATACTCCTTGTGTTTAAACCCTCATGCTCATTGTTGTTCGACCTTGCTTTGCCATGTTGTCATTGTTTCTTTCCCTCTTGCTCACCACTTTTAGACCTTTGTTTTAGGTAAGTTCACAACTTTCTTCCTCGTTTGTGCCTCCATCATCACCATCGTGTCCTTTGGCTGTCACCATTCACCTTGTTGCTGCTGTTGTGCTTTTCATTTTTCCCTCGTCTTCTCTTTCATACTCCTTGTGTTTAAACCCTCATGCTCATTGTTGTTCGACCTTGCTTTGCCATGTTGTCATTGTTTCTTTCCCTCTTGCTCACCACTTTTAGACCTTTGTTTTAGGTAAGTTCACAACTTTCTTCCTCGTTTTCTCACCAATAATCTTAGTTCTATAGCATGCTTTCAGTAGGTGCTATATATTATGGCCTATCTATTCTCGTTTAAGGTTTCTTTGGTTTAGCTAGAGATATCAGATTTAAGGGCTAACTATTAAGAAATTAAAATAATGTTAATCTCAAACGAATATGGTCATACCAAATATATGAGTAATGATCGAGTATACTAACAAAGTGTTGGTCTATTATTTTTGAGCGTAGCTATGAATCGCTGTTGAATGCAAACTAATCACTTGAGAGATGAGTATGCAAATCGAGTGGAAACGTTTCTAAAATTTGCTCAGATGTAGCTACTTGACAATGATAGAACTTCTTATCCTTGTGTTAATTGTGTGAATTAGTATCCTCTATTAGTTGACATAATACAAGATCATCTTCTTGTTGATGATTTGTTGTGGTTATACAACATGCACATGACATGGTGAAAAGTTTGGCATGCTAAATGTGTCTCAAATAGAGAAAGTTAATGTAGATATGTATGACCAAATAAAGGACATGATCTTTGATACTGGGCATGAGTCTTTTAAGCGGGAACCTGTGAATGATACTTTGTGCAAAGGCAAAGAATAGTCTTTGTATTTGAGCTGCACAAAGTTTAAATAATTGTCAATGGTGTTAACATCGCTCAATATGAAGGTGATGAATGGGTGGACAAATAAGAGCTTCACTGAATTTCTTGAGTTGTTGAAAAACATGATTTCGGAAGATAACACAATATTCAATCATACATATGATGTGAATAATATATTGTGTTTGATAAGTGATGTGCATAAGAAAATGCATGCATGTATCAAGAATTGCATATTGTACTAGAATGAGTTTGAGCATTTGCATAAACGCCCCACGTGTTAGGTGTCACACTACAAAAGTGAATGGTGTGATTCTAGTTGTGATGATGACGACACAAAAGGTTCTTCTTCGTAGTTGTTATGGTATATTCTAATAATTACAAAGTTCAAGCAGTTGTTCACTAATGCAAATGACGCAAATAACATTAGATGAGAAGATATGCGACAGATAGCTTCATCAAATATCTGATTCTTTGAAATGAAAGAGCGTTGATTGTTTGTTTTCGGATTCAGTTGCGTGCCAAGAAACTTAGGACCGATCTTGATATGGGTGGAATGATTCTAATGGTAACTTGAGTATGATTTAGAATTCAGGACCGTTCTTGATGCGCAAATACATTATGTTACCTATGATGATTTACGGCCTAAAACAGCAAGAAAATGACATAGAAATTTATCTCAGTCCTTTGAGAGAAGACTTAAAAAAATTGTGGGAGAAAGGCATTGATGTGTTTTAAGGGTATACTAGTGAATGTTACAAGTCACGGGCAATGTTAGTTTGCACATTCAATGACTTTCCAACATATGTGAACTTGTCTGCGTACATTGTTAAGAGGCAAAAACATGCTTTATTTTTAAAGAAGACACATACTACTATCAACTGAAACATGTTAAAGCGTGTACTTCGTTAGCTAGGACCATACATACATAGGTAAGTGCATGTTACAAAACATATTATCAAATTTGTAGCCTAGTTTCTTTTGTTTGTATGTTTATGATACACCATTGTTATTTTCCAATATTGTAACCATTTATAATTGTTGATTGTAACACCCAAAGTAATTTACAAATTACTTTGTTCGTGAAGAGGCTGGACATGATTTTATTTGTGGCGAATTGATGTGTGTAGAAAATAAATTCTTGAGTGCTTGAATGTTTTAAATGAGTTGTGAAAAGAAGGCATTATTTTTTTTGTGATTGTTGTGTCCTAGAAGCATTAGAATGCTAGATTAGACTCATCTAGTATTAAGATTGTAACAGCCCAGGTCCACCGCAGCGGCCACCCCGGTCCCACTGTTACCTCACGGTCTTCTCTACCCCTCTTGTAGAATTTTTGCCTTCCGTGGGAATCGAACCTTGCACCTGAGGCATAAGTGCAAGTTAAACCCCCTTCCCACTACCAATTGAGCGCGCGAAATTACTAGGCCTTCTTTTCACAATTGAGCGCGCGAAATTTTATTTGTGGCGAATTGATGTATGTAGAAAATAAATTCTTCGTGGAGCACTCAAGGAGGAGGGAGAGCTTGTTGGTGTCTTGCAATTCCTTGGAGCTTGCCTAGTAATTTCGACTTCTAAGAGGTTAGGGGGTCCTCTTTTTGTTCTTAATAGATATGCGAATTGGATGCTTAGGGTTAGGGTTCTAGGAATAATTCCCATGAATGAATTGTGATGTTGATAAGTAAATTATAATGAAGTAATGCGTGATTGTTGAATTATAATGTTGAAAATTGTATGATTGATGCTTGAGTTTTGGCAATTGCGAATTGGATACCCTATGTTTGATCATATGTCTCATTGGTGCTTGCTTGGTGAATTTGAGAATCATGGTGACACTTTAGTAATATATATGTAATTGGGCATTTTGATGAATTTAATTTGGTGAATGAAAATGAGAAAAATTCCGTTTAGAAGCCCCTAGGCGCCTTGGGCGCCATAAGCATGTTGCTGAAATTTTCAGTGTTGCGCCTAGTCATGGGCGCCAGGCGCCCAGCAGTGTGCTGCGCCAGTTTTCCAAATTCTGTTGCCTGTGTTGCCATTCTGTGTTGCTGTGTCTGTTGCCTGTGTTGCTGCGTCTGTTGCCTGTGTTGCTGTGTCTGTTGCCTGTGTTGCTGTGTCTGTTGCCTGTGTTGCCATTCTGGGTCACTGTGCTGCCAGTTTTGGCGCTTGTTGCTTGAGTCATGGGCGCCAAGGGCCCCAAAGTCCTGGTGATAGTTTTGTAAAAATTGTTTTCAGGTTTTCATATTCAGTTAAAATGGCTCATGAAAAATGATTTTGGGCAACAAAGGAGTTGAGTTGCGTGTTTTCACTAGGTGCCTAGTGCATGGGCGCCAAAAAATGATGTTCAGTTTTTGATGAAAATATTATTGGGTTTTCATGTTCTGAGCATTTGGCTCGTGTAAAATTAATTTCGAAGAAAAATAAATTTTGTAGCATGTTGGTCTTAGGCGCCTAGTGCTTGGGCGCCATGTTGCTGTTGTTCCTGGGCGCCAAGCGCCCAGCGCCTATGTGCGCGTGTTGTTCCTGGGCGCCAAGCGCCCATGCGCCTGTGCGCGTGTTGTTCCTGGGCGCCAAGCGCCCATGCGCCTGTGTGTGTTGCCTCTCCTGGGCGCCAAGCGCCCATGCGCCAAGCGCTGTGTTGCCCCTGGGCGCCCAGCGCCCATGCGCCAGTTTCCAGGATGTCTAACATTTTTCCTAAATTGTTTTTAACGTAACTTTTGACTCGGTTATCCAAATTCAACGGTTCAAAATGCGTTTTGAAGCTAATTTCAGTGCCTATCCAATAGTCTCAATTTTATGCAAAAATAAATTATTTTACTGGTGTTTCTGGGCTGGTGATGTTCAAGTGCCCAAATGACTGTTTTCCTCCATTTTCCCTATGTCGTGTCAATGTCCTAAGCTGGTCTATTTAAATTGATGTTGGTGTGAGTGGTGAGCTGAATTGGTGAGTGTGATAGGGTGAGACTGGTGAGCAGAGGCTACGGCCTAATTTTAATTTGGTGAGCCAATTAATATACAATGGTGAGATTATGAATTTTAAATGATAAATTAATTGGACTTGGTGTGTCGTGATGCATTCCCATAGCATCTCATGGACATATGCATTATTGGTGAGCAGAGGCTACGGCCTAATTTTAATTTGGTGAGCAGAGGCTACGGCCTATTTGTATTTGGTGACGGATCCGACATGCATGTACCCGTGGAGTTTGGGTTGCATTACATGCATAATCATATATTGTGTAGTGCTGTTTGGAATATAGAATGTTCATGTGATTGACCCATTGTTGTGAGTTGGTGTGCTTGGTTTCCTTTTTCCTACGCATTGCTTAATTTCCATATGTTATTAATTATGAAAAGAGACTCACCCTACTGCCTTTATGTTGCTTCTTATGTCGGCAACGTGCAGGTAATGATGAGTGAAGGTTTCCTGTATGCCTTCGTCTGGTAGGAAGTGTCACGCTCTGATACGTAGCACCAGGGGGGGTGTCCTATGTTTATGCTTTATTTTCTTAAAACTGCTAGACTTTGTTGGTGATGTATTGGTTTTAATTTTTGAACTCTTTATTATTCCGCTGCTGGTGGTGATTGGTTTTAGTGATGCGAACTGAACCTTCCTTACGGTGTTATGTATCTTGATATTTATGGAGTAAATGTAGCACTCGCTTGAATTGTTTTCAAAAAAAAAAAAGACTCTGATTTTATTTAAAAGCTAAGTTATTAGAAATGGGGTGTTACAAAGATCACTTCACGCACTTTGACTCTTATACCCTTCATTTAAAACCCACTATGAAACCCTTTAAGCTGAAAACAAGACAAACATCACCCTCTCATTCTTCAATTTCAGAAATTTAGAGAAACACACACACTTTGGAAGAGGGAGATAGAGAGAGCTCGAGGGATTGAAGAGGGTGAGCCATGGAAAAACCTCTCGTGTACATCATCATCACCTCACTTCCTTCTCCCTCTCATCTTCGAAAACAAAACCCACAAACCGAAACCCCAAAATCTGTTATGCTTCCAACCATCTACAATCATGAGAAAATCAGTTTGCATGTTCAATTTATGAGGACTAGGAAGCACTAGGAGCTGTTAGAAGACCTACATTATCTTCTATTGACATTTTGAAGATCACATTTCCATTTTTGGGGCTTGGGAAATCGAGTGGAGCATAAAGGAAGTTGATTGGGTACCTTGGAGTTCATAGTTGTTGATTTCTCTTGATAACTTGTTGAAACAAGTGAGTTCTTTGTTCTTTCTTTAATTTCAAGTTTGAACTCTGAAATTTTACTCTTAAAAGTCCATTTTTTTATGAATGCATGTTATTTGAAATGGTTGGTTGCTGAAGATGTGTTTTATACAAGCCTATAAGTCATCTTTGTGTGTTTGTGAACTTGGATATGATTGAGATGTTTGAAATAGAGTTTTGATGTCTTAAAATTACTTCAAACTACCCTTAAATTGGTGTTCTATATCTGTTTGAATGTTGTGGTTCAAGTTGGGGAAGGATTGGGAACAAATGGATTGAAAGGCAAAGCACAAAACAGCAAAACAGGGCATCTGATGCTCTGCCACGGTCCGCGGCAGCCACCATGGGTACCCGTGGCGGTTTCGGTTCTGGCAGACTAATTCTGCAAACCAGCTGCCACAGCCCGTGTTGTCTACCACGGGTACCCGAGTCAGCATCAGTTTGGCCACCCAGTTTTCACTATTTTACCCTTAAATCCATTGTTTCCCAACCCTAACCCAACCCCTATCATAGGCGATGCAAATTGAAATTGTTTGAACTCATTTTCATTGATTGTAATGTGCTCGGAAGTCTCAGTTAAACGGTTTTTTTGTCGTGTTAAAAATCCCTTTCAAAAATGTGTGTGAGTGAACTACTTAGTACCTATATAAGTACACCATAAATGAACTAATGAATGGATGATGTACTTGGGGTCTGTGTCATGAACCAATCTCAAGGCCCAGGAGGTTTAGTTTAAGGATATATATTGAAGGCGGGTTCCCCACAGTGTACGTAATAGCTTTTGTATTATGTAAGTCCATTGTGTTTGGGGGATGCATCATAGGTAATTTATAAAAGATACTCGGAGTGTACTTTGGTAAGGGAGTCTCGAAAGGACTCACTGAGATTATGTAATCTTACCCCTCATTGTTGTTGTTTTTCAGACAAGCAGGTAAAGGTTAATGAAGGTAATAGCAAAGGAAATAATTCAGACGGTAATGCCAAGTTTAAATGAGCCTAAAAATCACTCATACATAAAATTGGCCATAGAATTGCTAAACTAGTGAAAACTTGTTACAAATCCGATTGGGAAATTCCGTGTTTTTTTGATAATTAGGAATATTAAAGTAATCTAGCTTGAACATCATTATGAACCCACTCTTCCCACCTTCTATGAAATGTTGCAGAGGACACACTATTATTTGCTACCAAAGCTAGATGTAGAATACATCAGAGATAGAGTATCCTCTCTCGGGGGCAATTAGATTTTGGTTTTATGACTCATCATTGTTCTTGTGTCTTTTTTTTATACGCAAAAATTCATTAGAATAGGAGCACTTTGGTACAAGGCGTAACAAGATTCACACAAAAGATTACATTGGTAGTTAGCAACTATAAAAATCATGGAAAAAACCCTTGTATGAGTAGGTAGACTCCAACAAACCTTCATAACAATCTCGTCATGTCTTGGAATATTTTGGTTGTGAAACTCATTTTGTTACTCATCTTTTGGTAGCTAGAGAACTCAAGTAAATTCACAACCCTTGCATCTTCTATTTCATTATTCTTACTTTAGTTTCTCCTTTTCAATTTTCCCCCGCTTCACTGAACTATCTTTCTTATATTTTTCGCTTCTCCCAAAATTTTATGAATCTCCCATCACTTTCTCTAAACTTTCACTCTTCTTTCTTTTAAATTATTAATGTTGTTTTATGTGGGGGTGTATTTTATTTGATCTTTCTACAAATAACTTCCAAATATCTAACTTTTTACTTATCTACAAAACTATTACTTAACTAATAGTAGTATAATAGTCTCTAGGGGCGTTTGTTTCACCGAAGTAAAAAACTATTCCTAGGAATAACTTACTTGGGAACATAAAGATGAGAATTTGATTTTTAGGTATTTTTAAACAAAGTGTTTGGTTAATATTTAAAATTTCTAGGAAATATTTATTTTAAAATTCTCGGAATAAGTAAATCATGTTTGGTTTGTAATATTTACTAGTATGTAACCCGTGCGATGCACGGGAATATATATAGTGTGTGATTATACCTTTGTTAGCGCTTCACTCAGATCCTAGGAGTGTTCTATTGTTACTGATTTCTCCAATACTTGTGTGTACCTTACAAATAACAAACAAAAGGTTAAGATTTGTGGTGCTAACATAAGAAAGGATTCAAAAGTGAAATAAAGCAAAGAGAAGATAACTATGAACCTTGTTTCGTAGCCTTGAAATCTCGTTTGAAAGAAATCTTCATCAAATAAGCACATGTAAAATTAAAGGTACAAATCAAAGGGGTTTTGTAGCATACCTGTTTGTTATCACTGAGTTCGCCTTTGTAGCTTGTAACAAAAAAACCATAGCAAATTAATAGTAGTATAATAGTCCCTAGGGGGCGTTTGTTTCACCGAAGTAAAAAACTATTCCTAGGAATAACTTACCTGGGAACATAAAAATGAGAATTTGATTTTTAGGTATTTTTAAAAAAAGTGTTTGGTTAATATTTAAATTTTCTAGGAAATATTTATTTTAAAATTCTCGGAATAACTAAATCATGTTTGGTTTGTAATATTTACTAGTATGTAACCTGTGCGATGCACGGGAATATATATAGTGTGTGATTATACCTTTGTTAGCGCTTCACTCAGATCCTAGGAGTGTTCTATTGTTACTGATTTCTCCAATACTTGTGTGTACCTCACAAATAACAAACAAAAGGTTAAGATTTGTGGTGCTAACATAAGAAAGGATTCAAAAGTGAAATAAAGCAAAGAGAAGATAACTATGAACCTTGTTTCGTAGCCTTGAAATCTCGTTTGATAGAAATCTTCATCAAATAAGCACATGCAAAATTAAAGCTACAAATCAAAGGGGTTTTGCAGCATACCTGTTTGTTATCACTGAGTTCGCCTTTGTAGCTTTCTCAGTACAAGATTTTTGTAAAATCAGTGTAACAAAAAAAACCCTAGCAAAGAGGTTTTCAAGAAAGAAAGAAACAAGAAAGAGAGCGAAAGTGATCTAGAGTTAGCACACCCTACTTAGCTACATATCATTTTATAGCAAAAATGTAGCTGCGGAAATTTCTGAAAAAAAAAATAGTTCATGCTTTCTTTTTTCAAACTCGCTGTTTAAGATCGGAAATCAAAAACCATTTATTTCCTTAAAAATGCTATGATCATAATTTATTCATTTCCTCGTAGTAAATGAAATATCATTCTTTTTGTTTTCGATCAAAAATCACGCACATGTAACATTTATTAAAAACATAATCCCTTTTAGATAAATAACATCGACTTTTAAACATAAACAGCACCTGACTAATAATATGAGTCAATTTCTACTTTGTTATAAATACAACAATACAAATTAGCTCTCTATACCCATTAACTTTACATCCTAATAGCTACATTTACAAATTTAATACAATAATCTATCTTCAATGCGTCCTGCTGGTTCACTGTAAAAAAATGGAATTGAAAGAATGAGATAAAAATCTCAGCGAGCGTTCCCAACACACACGCACCCAACACCTAACAGACAGTCATGCAAAAGGTAGTATTCAAGCAGCATGCGCAATCAACGGATACAGCAACTAGGCCGTTAGCACACCAAACAAAACACATCAAGTTCTACAACAACAACAAATCAATTCATCTCATACAGACAAGAGAATCAACCAAACTCAATCACACATATCCAGGACAGGGAATGACTACGCAATACCCGTAAGACTCAACAGGCTACCAAAGACAACAACAACGGCAGGACCGGGATATCCTGCCCGATAATGCCCTACAAACAACAACAACAACAACAACAACAACGACCACAGCAGGACCGGGATACCTTGCCCGATAGTGCCCTACTAACAACAGCAACCGCAGGACCGAGATACCATGCTCGAACATGATACCTTGCCCGATAATGCCCTACTAACAACAATAACTGCAGGACCGAGATACCATGCTCGAACGGGATACCTTGCCCGATAATGCCCTACCGACAACAACAGAATATGAGGACCGGGATACCATGCCCGAACGAGATACCTAGCCCGATAATGCCCTATCGACAACAACAAAATATGAGGACCGGGATACCATGCCCGAACGGGGTAGATTGCCCTGATAATGCCCTACCGACAACGACGACAACAACAATAACAAGAACGAGGAGAAGACTATGATACATGAACCTACTCAAAGTGGTGTCCAACAACAACATTAGCGACAACAACAACATATGTAACAATAATAGCAACCGCAACAGCCCTCGCAACAGCAACAACAACAACAACAATAACTATAGCAACGACAACGGTAACAACAACATCAACAACAACGATGAACAAAAACAACGAACAAAAATGACAAACAACAAAAGCAATGACAGCAACAGCAAGAACAACGAACAACAACAACATAGTCAAATCATATATACTCATATTAACAATTTATTTCATTGCTGCCACAATGAACGCAAATCATAATTAAAATCACACGCAGTCATATATCATTGCTCATACAATGATTTCAAATAACAAACAACACAACACAAACACAGGTCGGGGTCACAGGGTACCCCAAACGAGAAAACACTCACCTTAGCTTTTTACATATTTATTCGCGTCGCTCCTTTCTCCGAACATAATGATGATTTATGTAGCCGCAAACTTCTCGTTCTCGTCCACATCATAGCCTTAGTCGCCAAACGCGTTGAAAAGGTAGCATCATAAGCAAAATAACAAATACCAAGGAGATTAACTATACAACCTCTTTTAAGTTGCTAAAATCATTTAAAAAGAATATATTAAAATATTGGCAATTGGAATTAAGTTAAACTTTAAATACTTTGGAAATTGAAATATTAAATTATTGAAAACCATAGATCAACTTTAAAATTTATGTACTTTAAAGTTGTTCTGTATCGTATCTCTGAACCTGTATCTGATTTTAGACTCCAGGTCCGGTCTGAGATAGTTGGTAGAAATAGTCTTGGTCAGTCTGAGCTCTGCTCCGATCCGAGGTGAGGTGGTACCTACGAAGACACTCTGACGCTCAAGTCAGTGAGTGGACTGATTAGAGGTAGAGTGTTGGGAAGAGTGTGTAGCTTTAATGCTAGCATCGAATGCTTATTATAGGTTTTGGAAATCATTGGGAACCGTTAGATCTAAGTCTTTGATCTCAACCATTGGTTAGTGGATCTGCCTTTTGGTATTGGGCCTTGGTGAATTCCATCGGAAAGGCCAAATCTGTAACAAAAGTTAATATTATTAAGAAGTTTACTAGTTTATAACTATGAAGAATAGGCTAATCCTAAAATATAAATCCGGGGGAGTCTTGGCGCCAACTCTCCCGCCAAGCTCCCCCCTCCCTTTTTTTCCATTCTTTTTTTCTTTTATCCTTTTCCCTTTTTTCTTCTTTTTTTATTTATATTTTTTAGGTAATTTTGAGTCTATAAAAAATTTAAATTATTTAAATACTCGAAGTTTGTTCATTCATAACTAGATTGGTGAAAAAGAAAATTAATTTCGTGGCAAATTACGTAAAGTGTGACGCTAGACAGTGTGTTTTAAGGTATTTTAAGATATGGGAAAAAAATTTAATTGTTCAAATACGTGAAGTTTTGTTCCTACATAATCGAATTCGTCGAAAAGGAAATTAATTTCGTGACAAATTGTGTGAAGTGTGACGTCGTTAGACAGTATGGTTTGGGGTACCTTAAGATCCGGAAAAAAATTAATTGTTTAAGTACGCAAAGTTTGTTACTCGATAATTAATTTTATTAAAAAAATAATAATTTAGTAATAAAATATGATGCTAAGTAGTGTGTTTTGAGTGCTTTAATTAGGATTCAAAAAAAATTAGATATACAAATACATGGAGTTAGTTTCTCAACAATTGGCTTGGTCATACCAAAAATTAATTTCTTGGTGTGTTTTGGGTTACCAAGGCACGCCCCGTTCGTTCAGCTCGCAACAATCCAATTAGTTCGCCAGGTAAAAATAGCGTTCGACAAATATTTTAAAAGTTCAAATACGCAAAATTTGTTTAAAAAAATAATTTCGTGACAAAATACGTAAAATATGATGCTAAGTAGTGTGTTTGTGGGTACTTTTGCGTTCAGAAAAAATTACTGTTAAAATACTAAAAGTTTGTTCCTCAATAACTGATTTAAAAATCAATTTATTTTTTTATTTCTTCTCTTTATATTCTTTAGGACCATATTTTTCTGGATTTTAAAAAAATAATTTAAAGATGCTTCGGAAAAAAAGAATTTAAAGAATATTCCTTCAACTTTGTATAGTTGCTTCCATTTTATTGGTGATTCTCATCCAACCCAACATGATACCCACGTTTTTCACTTTCTAAATATGTTGTCTTCTTTTCTTTCTAATTGCTTCAATTTCAATGTGTTTGTTAATTAAAAATGATACTTTTAATTATGATTTACATTGTCACACACTTCTACAATATATAATCCTTCCTTTTAAGCGAGCAACAACTTGGGCTGGATTTGGCGCCAAGTGACTCAGCAAATGACTCACTATCTTCACGTATTGGAAGCCAACACGTTTCTTCCATCTTCTAAGACAGCAATCCACGTTTCTTTCATCTCTTGAGGTAGTGGGACACGTTTCTACCATCTAAAACTTCACCTTCAGTCTTGAACACCATCACCCCTCTCTTCACGAATCGCTTCTTTCCTCTCCCATGTTTCTCTCCCTCGCGACATCTATCTCGTCTGCATCTCCTCAGCGTCGATCTCCTCTTCTTCTCTCTCCCTGCGTGAGATGCATCTCTCCTTTTTTTCGTTTCTCGTCTCTTTCCCCTTCTCCCCTTCTCTTCTATTTCCTTTGATTATCTGTTTTTGTTGTTGTTGATTTCATTTTTCTATAACTTGGCAGGTTTCAAAGCATGTCACCTGGTTCGGAGAAGTAGATCAGTGATGCGACGGTGAACAGAGGGGGATGCGGTGGCGCTTGCGAGAGACATAAAAGAAGGTAGATCGGAGATTCAACTGGTTCGGAGAAGGAGATCGGTGATGCGACGGTGCACGGAGGGGGATGCGGTGGCACTTGCGAGAGACAGAAAAGAAGGTATTTTCATACGTTTTGTGCAACTTTTTATTGCATGTTAGAAGTGAGGAGATGTAGGCAAGAGGATGTGGTGGTAAGAGGTCACCATGGTGGTTTGTGGTGGTGTTCCCACGGTGAGGAGTTGTTGTAAGGGTGGTCATGTGCTTTCTCAGATGGACCAATAGCTCTACACTGCGGCATTTTCTGTTTAGTGTTTGTGGAGTAGAAGCAGGGTGGAAGATGGAGGACGTGTTGGAAGAAGAAATCAAAGTGATCAATGAAATAGTGAGGCCTGATGAGCATGTCATTTGTGCATTGTCTGGTGGTGTGGATTCAACTGTTGCTGCTTCTATAGTTCATAAAGCTATTGGAGATAGGCTTCATTGTGTTTTTGTCGACAATGGTTTGCCCAGGTTACCTCAAATCATGTTTCAACAGGGATTTTAATTTTTTTTCTTTCTGTTTTTTGTTTTGTTGTTGTTGTTTTTCTGATTTGTTGTTATTGTTTGTGTATAGGTACAAGGAGAGGGAACATGTGATGGAAACCTTTGAAAAGGATCTTCATTTACCTGTTGTGTGTATTGATGCTGTGGAATAATTTCTTACAAAGCTTAAAGGTGTGACGGATCCTGAGAAAAAGAGGAAAATTATTGGTAGAGAGTTTATCTGTATATTTGATGATTTTGCTCAGGAGTTAGAGAAGAAACTGAGAAGTAGACCTTCTTACTTGGTTCAAGGAACCTTGTACCCAGATGTGATTGAATCTTGCCCGCCACCTGGAAGTGGGAGAACCCATTCCCACACCATCAAGAGCCATCATAATGTTGGAGGTCTTCCAGAGAATATGAAATTGAAACTCATAGAACCTCTTAAACTTCTATTCAAGGATGAGGTTTTCCCTTTGATCTATTAACTTTTTTTTCATGTGCATGGAATTGGATTCTCTGTGTATATGTATATCTATCTATGTGTTTGTTGTGATATGCTATATGCATTGATTTTCTTATTGTTATTTTCATTCTCTTGTATGAAGGTTCGTCAATTAGGGAGGATCTTGGATGTTCCCGAGGGCTTTCTAAAACGGCATCCATTCCCGGGTCCTGGTCTTGCAGTGAGAGTTTTGGGTAATGTGACTGAAGGAAATGCCTTGGATATTCTCCAACAGGTTCATGGAGCTTTTGTGCTTGTGTTTGTCTGCAATATTGATATTGATTTAGTGCCTTCAGTGTTTTGAGTGCAAAAGTTTTTTTTTTAGGTTGATGAGATTTTCATTCAATCAATCAAGGATGCTGGCCTTTATGATTCCATATGGCAAGCCTTTGCAGTTTTCTTGCCAGTACGATCTGTTGGAGTTCAAGGTGATCAAAGAACACACTCCCATGTTGTTACTCTCAGAGGCTGTTACAATTCAAGATGGAATGACAGCAGACTGGTAAGATTTCAACTGAAGTATCATATGTTTGGCTATGCTGCTAGATAACTCTTGGTTATATGCTGCCACTGCAGCATAACCTTATTTTGTTTTCTTATTTCTTTTCGTGAGCCATTAGTTGGTTAAACTTAAACATGAAAGCAAGTTGGGTAGGCATGTGATGCAGTGCTCATCATATGACAGGATATTTTGCTTTTTGATGTTGTTGCTGCATATATATTTGATACAGGGGAAGGTTTCAACATAGCTGATGCTTTTGTGAAAGTATAAGAACTTTTACACCCAATCAAGTCCTGAAAAAGTACCTATACTTAACAAAATTCTGATATATTTCGGAGGAAACTAGTGTTTCTAACGACATTATCATCTGATTAAGTTCTATTGTGATCTTAATTAAATACTAGGGGTATTATACTATCGTGCTGGTTAAAAATACATCAGTTTCAGGTCATTGATGCTGTTCTTGTGATTCTTTTAAATAATTGGTTTTGAATTGTCTTTTGGCGGGTGGGTACAGGCGGGAAGAAGGAAGGGAAGAAGGAAGGGAAGATGGAAAAGAAGATAACAAAGCCTCCCTCAGCACTGTCGCTGACGCTGACCTCCGTGCAATATGCGATCGTGACTCTGCATTCCATACTCCTTCGGCCAGAGATGGCTTGAAACATTGGTGGTGCGTAAAGAACAAGCTGAACAATGAAACATCAGAATGTATGAGTTTCAGCGTCACCACCGTCTACAGTGGCCGGAAAACGCATTTGGCATGGTGGTGATCACGGTACTCTCCCTTTGTATCTCTAATCTATTTTTTCTTCAAAAAGACATTCTATGCTCCGTTATCTTCTTTTTGCATTTTCTTTTAATCCTTTCAGTATTTAAGTATGAAGCTCATCTTGAAACATTGCTTAAATTTCTGTTTTTCTCTTAATTGATTCTTATCCCTACAACAATGCTTAGAGCATGGAATGTATGCTGCAGGAATGGATCAAACCAGTTTCATTTAGTGACCCATTTTCTCTTTTGAGAAACTCTCCCTCATTTCTTCTTTGAATTTTTTCATTTCGTTCTCCACTCTATTTTGTACTTAATTTTTTACATTGTGTTTCTCTCCAGGTTGGTGGTGAGCGCTCCAAAATGAGATAAATGGGAGAGGACGATAGCAGATGGAAGGACGCCGTAACTGCGAGCTCACAGAACCACCTATCCACGGCGGAGGCGAAAGGGTATGGTTTTTTATTTTCTTCACTCCGAATCCCTCTCTTATTGATGCTCTCCTCTCTTCTATGTTCGCATCTTCTACAATGGTGGCAATGAAGATGTTCTTCAACGGAATCCATTGAAATTAACATGTAGCTAGACTCATGGCGGTGAGGTGAAGGTATGATGAGATTATTGAATTTACCCCTTTTTAGTAATTTGCATGTTAATTAATCATTTATGTTTTGGGGTTATTCTATTTGAATATTTTCAGTCAAACATCGATTGGTTTTGGTTCAGTGGTTAATTAGCCTTCTTCCTTCATTTTGTTTGATTTACTATTTTGATATTGGGTTTGGTAATTGAAGTTAGTTATAAATTTATTTTGTTTTTTTAGTACTAAAATCAAAGAGATAGTTAAAGTCTTGAGTTTGCTTAACTTCAAAATGTCAATTTTCATTGATCTGCTATTAAAAGTCAATTTTAAATATAAGCTGTAGTACTATAGATTATTTCTAATTGTATATTTGTTGTCCTCTTTGGCATCATTATGCTTAGTAGTGTCTTTGTAAATGAAAAGTTTTCCTTAGGATAGCTAATCATGAGTGTCATTTAAATACTGGATTGTTGCCTTAGCAAGCTCAGGTGTAGTAGAAGGGAACCACCAAAATGGTGAATATCTCAATTGTATAGGAGTGGTTCTGCATTTATTTGATTAATATGTTTTGGGGGTCATTGAATAATAAAATGCTAAATATATTCATTGTTATGCAAATTTTGTTTTTAATACCATTGTTTGAAAATTTTCAGCTGATTGTAAATTACTACAACTCAACTGATCTCTCTTTATAGCATTAATATTTGTCAGATTCAAATTTTAGATCATGTCTAGCCCAGAAACATGCTAGAGGTAGCTAATAGTTTGTTTGCTTTCTTATTGTTTTCTTCGACACTATTTTTAGATGTAATAGAGTGTTTCTTTTCCAGGTATGTGTAGATGCAGAGAATGTTAAGTGTAGCATTTGCTCAAGCATATGTGGTGATGTTATGCTACTCCAGGTTTGCATAACTTTAGGTACGGATAATAACCTTTTCATTTTTTTAGTAATGTAGTTTTGTTTAGTTCATTGACTTTTGCTTGCATTGCCATGTGACATTGCAACAATGGTTGCTTCTCAGGGTAATTAAAGCGATTAAAGGATGAATGCTCAAGTGTACGTTGCTCTGAATGCAAAGCAATTTTCATGGGCACTACATGTTTGAAGAGATTTGAAAGGGGAAATATTTGTAACACTCCGATAATTTCTAACTTGTAGAAGTTACCAAAATGCACCACTGGCATACATCAGAGTACCTCCTGTTTTAAATACTGAACACATACTAATACTCGATGTTAAAAACCATCAAGCGCGTTACATAACTTAACATGAAAATGCATAAAGCGTTCTTACACCACTCAACTAGTGTTCAGTACCAAAATAGAAAGTGCGCGGAAGCGATTTACAACTTCATAACGTAAGTCGTACAATCGAACATACTAAGTATCTGAATACAAGGTACAAAGGAAACTGAAATACAAGACATAAGGAAATAAAGATATCGGCTGCTCCTCAAGCATCTCCATGACCATGCCTCATCATCTTCAACTTAGCCTGCAATTCTGAAAAAACAACAACATGGATTGGGTGAGACAACTTGTCTCAGTGAGTTCTATCGAGACCCCTTACTAATCCTCTCGATTCAATTATGCTTGATTCATTATCTAAAACTCATAGTCCTCAAAGTTGACTATGTGGATGAACTATGCTCAATCAATGAGCCTAACAATGAACTATGCTCAATCACTGAGCCTAACAATGAACTATGCTCAATCACTGAGCCTAACAATGATTATTAGCGTGTCACCGGTCACTTGGCATAATAAGCTTCCGGTGAACCCAATCCACTAATCACTAGTGGGCAAACCTCAAGGGGCCTAGGTTCATAGGGCTCATGACTTCCCCTCCCCTAGCACACTAATCTGAAATAGGGTCGTCACCCTAACCTGATGTATATATTTTAATATACCTTGAACAATGAGCAGTGAACAATGATCTGTGAACATGACAATGAACTTGTATAACAATGGTCTTAATCTTAACCTAATCTTATACTTAACATGATCTTGTCATTAGGTGATCTCACACGGAATGACTAACATTGTTATCTTGGCTTATATCTATCCATTACCTAGTCCACATCATAATGTATCGCCCATACTCAACATTATGATTATCTAACTTAGTCATAATCAGTCGCATAATATATCAATCACAATCATAGCATGACAATCAAATCCATAACACGTTCCGTCTACCCGCATTGGGCCGTCAATAATCATTCAATCATGACATGAGGTTGTTATCATTAAACTTAAGCAATTCCAACGAATTATGGTTATTTTATCATTTCATAACATTGGGAAGGGATTAGGATAGGTTTGGAATCAATTGGGAAGCGTTTGGACACCTTTAAAAAATCTAGGTCAGACAAATACGCACGACCCGTGCTTAATGGCGCACGATCCGTGCGCGAAACGGAAATTTTTCAGGAAGCATCAGAAGGATCCGCACGATCCGTGTGCCAAGGCACACGATCCGTGCCTGATGCACAGTCCTGTAAAATGGCCATTTCATGCTGTTTTTAACTCCGTTTCGTGTCCAATTCCTTTCCCGATCGATACCTAACTTATCAACCTTTAAGAACAGAGTATCATCCAGCCAAATAATTCACATATCAATCACTCAATCACAACAACAATCAAAGTCCCAATCAACCAATCATGTATTTCAATCATTCAAGCGGCATTTTCACAAAACGGTTTCGACACCGGTTTTTTCATAAAAGCGAGACTCGATCCAGAATTCACAACACATACAATTTTAATCCTAGTGAGTATAGAACTCACCTTTTCGTGACGACGATACACCCGACACCGAAACCTCGCGAATACGGACGAACGGAGAATCACGAATCCGCTCCAGCTACTTCCAGCAACAAATCGCCAATTTGCAACGAGCGTAACTCACTCAAATCTCAACCAAACTTAGCAAAACGAGAGTCTACGGTGAAGGGATTTTTCTCTAGTTTCTGAAGGTGGAGGTTTCAAATGCATGCATCCTCTATCCAGAGAGTTACAACCGAAACAATGAAGCTGGGCCAAGACTGAAGCTGATTCTGGAAACGAAACTTAGGAAGGTGATATCTCCCTACATTCTCAGTGAAATCAGATGGTTCTTGGGTCTAAACTGGAGCATTTTCTGTCTAGTTTCTAAAGAAATAAAGATGGTCTCAAATGGAGGTCTGTACAGAGAGATATGATGCGAACACTGAAAAGGGTTCCAACAGATTTTTCACTGGATTATGTGCTTGTACCAAGAACTTCAACAATTTGCTTCTAGTAACTCACAACAGAAAACCCCATTCGTGATATTGGTACAGTAGGTGGTCTATGGCTTCAAAGTGGTATCAAATTGAAGAGCATGAAATATGGAGGTGAATGGTGGTGATAGATGAGACATGCATTAAGATTTGAGAGAGAACTCTCTTCTCCTTCCTTCCCTAGCCCTCACGCACTCTCTCCTCTCCCAACCTTCTGATTTCAGATTTTCAATAAGTGATATGTTTGTGTTTATGTTTCAGCTGAAAAATGGGTTTATAAAGGGATAAGGTAAAAGACTACATTGCCCCTCACTTACACATTTCTTCCCTAATGACTCCCTCACTCCTAAAAACTAATATGATGCAATTAACTCAATTTGTCACATAATTAAATTAATTGTCAATCCAAGCAAATTATTTTTCAAGCAACTCATTTAAATTAATAAAAAAAAAATCATTTCACGCCAAATAATTTAAATAGCGAAAATTGGGGATATTACAATATTAATGTCAAAGCTAATTTTACAGCAAGAATCTAAAATACCTAATTTGGACAAACCATGGATAACAACTTACATTAGTATCCAATAGACTTTTAGTACCTTATTCTTGAATTCTTGAATTATTTGCATTACTGATATCTGGAAAATTGGAAGACTCATGCATGCAGAGCCATTGATTGTGTGATACTATGATTAAATGCTTAGATTGAAATTGTTGTGATTTGTTTTATACTAATTGATAGGCATTGAAGTGTAAAGTATTTAACAATACTACTTAAACGCCATTGCATTTGGAGCGCAGTTTCTTGAGGGACAGGTGTCGTGGCTTTTGGAGCGCAGTTTCTTGAGGGACAGGTGATGCATGGTTCTTCCTTATTGTTTATGCATACTGGGCAGGTGAGCTCAGTTTCAAGTGAATTTTAATTTAGTGCATTAGCTTCTGTGTGTTACATGCATAAGCTATTGTGATAAAAAAGATTTTGTTCTCAACATTCCACTCACTTTTTTCCGAAGCTTCTTCTATTGATTGCAGGCACAAAATCATCGGTTAAAATGGTTCTTTCAAATGGAAAAACGTCTCGCTGTATCAAGAAATTGAAGATGCTCACAAACTTATGGATGAAACTGCTAAAGCTAAATCCTATCAAGATGTGAGTTTAAGTTCACTCTTATATTTGCTCTTACAGCTTTAGAAAATAGATTTTTATGCCTACATTCATTGCACAAGGTATTTGTAGTGATTGGTCATAAGTATGGATGAATCTGTTTCTATTCAAGTTTTAGAGTCCTTTAATATGAATCAGTCCAAGATTTTAAAGAAGTTTGATGGTAATATTAATTAGCAGATTCTTTGGTTTGATTCAACAGGAATGACTGGAAACTCTCAAACTTTTTTGAGGTATGAATATTAACTGAATTTTCTCATTCTGTGCTCGCTTTTGTATTAAGGGGATTTTATTCATGTGCTGAGAGATTATGCGGTAAATTGCACTTTTTTAGCGTCTCTCTTGAGTTTGTCTTTCCCCATCAAACCTTCCTTTTTTTCCACTCACATATGTGTATCGTTCCATTATATTATCTTTTCTGTCCACACTATTCAATGGATTGAATTTTCTTTAATTTTTCATATTCTGGAAGCATGCATAGAGACATTGTGCAATATTGTACCTTGCAAAGTGCTTGGATAGTGTAACACCCCGGTATTTTTATCGAGTAAAAGTACCCAAGTGCATCATCCCTAAAACATCAGAGATATATTTTCTATTTAAATACTGAACACCACTATAAATTTTCACTGAACAACAACAGGACAGTCTTAAACATAAATAAGACCATAAACCATCAGTGAAATACAGTGTTCAATATCGCACAAGAAAGCAGGAAATAAATACATAACGCTAAAGACAAAATGTCTTGATACACAGATAACAAGGAAAGATATACACTTAAGCATAAAGCTAAGTCTTCAGCAACCATCCGAGTACCACCTACTCGTGCCTCTTGGATCTCCACTTTCCCTGTTTATCTGTAAAACAACAACATATAAACAATGAGATACAATCTCAGTGAGTTCTACCGAGACCCCTACTAACACTCTCGGTCAAATTATAACTTATGATTTATTTAACAGGTCACCGACCGCAACTTTGCTATATCCCCGGTGAACCTATTATGACACCGTACGACACCGACTGCAACTTTGCTATATCCCCGGTATCGCACGACAAACACAGTACGACATCGACTGCAACTTTGCTATATCCCCGGTGTATCGCACAGCAAACAAAGTACGGCACCGACAGCAACTCTGCTATATCCCCGGTGTATCGCACAACAACTTTTAACATAACACCGACTGCAACTTTGCTATATCCCCGGTGAACCCCCTTACCAATGGTGTTTCCCAATTGGCACGGAGCCTAAGGTAAGAGTGCATGACTACTCCGCCTTAGTATGTTAACATGGGTCGTCACCCAACTCGATATAATAAATATATCTACAGACACATGAACTCAGGGTTCATTACCACAGACAATCAATTGAACATTTAATTCACATTACAATTTAAATCCACATTCACTCTCGCATACTAATTCATCACCTTTCGACACATTTTACATCTCCAAAAACAGTTCATTTTGCCTTAAAAATAGAATATTCAGTTAGGCCTCTGAATAAGCTTTCAAACGCATCTTAGAACACCTCAATCGGGTTCCCGGATCAAAAGTTATCGCGAAAACAAAAGCAGTGTACAGTTCCTGAAAAACTGCAAAGCGTCGCGACGCGAACTGGTTCCGTCGCGACGCGAAAAGTGACAGAAATATTTCGCTGGAAAATTTGTGTATGGTCGCGACGCAATGGTGATGGCTCGCGACGCGATGGAGCTGCCGTGAGTGCAGATTTTGGCGGTTTCGCGTGAAAATCGCGATTTCCGCTCAATTCCGATTCTCGTTCCGATTGAAAACAGTCTAAACAACCAGAAAAACAGATTCAACCCATATCACACAATCCATCAAATCAATCAAAATCTCAATCAAAAAGAAGTTTATCAAAATACGACAAATTTCCAAATATCGGTTTTTAAGTCAAAATCTCTCGAAATCAAATCACGTAAAATTCATTGTAAAACAAAAACATCCTAAGCGTGAGTAAAACTCACCCTCGAAGCGAGAGCCGACACCGAGCCGAAATCACCGAGACTTCAAAATCTCCACATAACCACACGAACAATCCCCGCATAAACTTCCACGCTCCGACGACGCCCAAATTCGCTTTCGAAGCTTTGAATTCCCAATCAACCATCAAGCTTCCATGAATTCACTATTCATCATCTTCAACCTCATGAAGCACTATTCACACATAAACCAAGTCTTGATTCTCTAACCCTAACTCTCCCAACTAGCTCCTAACCTTCCAATCGAACTTCAATCATCAATTAAACAACCTTGGGTTTGGTCCTAAGCACCATCCTAAGCTTTCCTTTGAGCTTCAACCATCAAGACCTCCTATTTCCTCTAAAATCCGAAAATGGTGTAAAGTGAGAGGATGGTTTGTTGGTGATGATTCTTGGATCAAAATGAAGAGGATGATGAGTGGATTCTAATGGAACCAAAGAGAAGAAATTTGGTGAAGATTTCGTACCTTCTCTTCTCTTCTCCCTCTACGTTTCCTTCTTTCTTTTCTCTTCCTTTTTCTTTTCTTTTCCTTCTTTTGTCCTCTCTGTTTCTTTCTCTCGTGAGCTTCCTTTCTTTCTTTTCTCTCTTTTTAATTCTCTTCTTTTCTTTCACTCACGCGCGCACACACACACACACACATATATATATTTAATATATAAGTGGTAACGTGGTCAAATTACCATATTGTCTTTAATCTCTTATTTCGATTCTAAATCGTCATTGTCCCGTATTATCCGGTTAACGATCCTATGTCAATCTAATAATTATATTTAGCACTCAATAATTTTACCAACTAAGTACTAAATTAATTCAATTGGGTTAACATACAAATAATTCGACTAATTATTTTAAGGATGTTACAAATAGTTATGAAGGCTATGCTACTAATGAACTTGGAGTATAGAAAGTTAAGGGTGATGATAATGGTAGACAAGCCTCTGCGAAGTAAGAGTATGAAAACATTACACAACATAATCACATCCTGGCAGACCCTATCCAGCCTCTTTTTTTGTTGATGAAAATGGTATTCCTTATTTTGATACCAATACTAATGAAATCATGAAAGTTTTTGGAGTAGATGGGCATGAGGCACCTCGTATCAGGGAGGTTGTGTTGAAATACACTTCACGAGGTAATTTTTATGATACATTGCCCAATGAGCACCTGTTGTGTTCGTCCTAGATTAATGTGTCGTCAACCACCAGCTCTTTAAGTTGTTTACTCTGAAAATGAAGTTGTTGGAGAAATTCTTCAAGGTGATGAAGATGTTGGAAAAACCGATGATAATCCAATGGTGATAGTGTAAGTTTACTAGAATAGGTGTTGTAATCTTTAAATTTCTAAACTATTTACTTAATTAATTATGCTTGGATTGTGTTTTATATGGATTCTTAATTATGCTTTGGATGAGGTAATTTTGTGCCTTTTTGGTTTATTGTTGCTGAACTTAATAAGGAAAAGGAGGTTTACTCATATGATTGAGATGTTGTTAGTTGGAATCAAGTGTAGGAGATCGAGAATGAAAACCATAATAATGATTTTCAAATATGTTAGTAATTGGTTGGAATCAAGTGTACTGAGATTATCAATTTAAAATTTTACTTGCGTATATACTAACACACCCCGTGCATCGCACGGGCCATGTGGCTAGTTAATTTTATCTTCACCCATACAATGTTACAATATTTATGTATTAAATAAAGCTTTTGTCCCCTCCCCCCCCCCCCCCCTTTTTTTTTTTTTTTTTCATATTTTCATTTGCACCCCCCTTTTTTTCTTCATATTTGCATATTTAAGAGTACATTAAAATTTAGGTGAAGTTTGTGCTAAGTAGTGAAGATGAAAATACATAAATTATATATTGTAACATTCAAATTTACAAAGTTTGTGCCTCAGTAATCGATTTGGTTAGGCGAAAAAAAATATAATTTCGTGACAAAATATGTAAAATGTGATGCTAAATAGTGTGTTTTGAAATACTTTAGTGTTGGAAAAAAAATTAATCGTTTAAATGCTCAACGTTCAGTCCTCAATATCGAAAAAAATTAACTGTTTGAATACGCAAAATTTGCTTTGGTGAAACAAATAATCAAAACAAAATATGTAAAGTCTGATGCTAATTAGTGTGTTTTTTTATACTTTAGTGTTCACAAAAAAAATTAACCGTTAAAATGCTCAACGTTTAGTGTTGAATATCAAAAAGAAAATTAATTGTATGAATGCGCAAAATTTGTTTTGGTGAAAACAAAGTCAAAACAAAATATGTAAAATTCAATGCTAGGTAGTGTATTTTTTTATACTTTAGTGTTCGTAAAAAAAATTCTTCTATTCAAATATGTTAGTAGAATAAACTTTGTTGCTAGTAGAACAAACTAACAAGGAGAATGAGACCAAGAACAAGAGGCATTATACACCATTGACATGAGTGGGATTGGAACTGAGGGAGGATGAACTAACAGATCGTGAGACAGCCAAATTATGGTGATTTTGTGGGTGAGGTTGCTGCTATCAGTGGCGGACCCAGGACCCCGGGGTCGGGGGTGTCACATTTTTTAAGGTCAGGGTCAAATGGATGCAAAACTTGGTCTACTAGTGCAATTTAAAATTTTCAGGGGTTCAAAAACAAAATTTCAGGGATTTTGGATTATTTATATAGGGTGATAAGTGTAATTTTTTTTCAGGCGGTTCAACTGAACCCCTCACCTCAACGTGGGTCCGCCACCCGCTGCTATAGTGGGTGGTTCTCTTCACATGTGAGGGAGGTTGAAGAAAAGAGCAACTAGGTTTGCGGTGTGTTGGGAGCGCAATAGCGCATAGAAGAGAAGGAGTAGGACTTTCGGGTCGGGTTACATGATGCGGGCTAAATTCAGATCCAGTAGGTTGCTTGTGTGCGCTGGACTGGCTTAGGATTAAGTGGTCACAGGCTGGTGCATCTAGCAAAACGTGGACTACATAAGTAAAAATAAAAAGTGTGCCCAAAAACAACTTTAACTCATTTTTAAAGCTTGTCTTATTAAAAACAATCATTTTAATACTTCCTGAACTCAATTTTTTTTTAAAAGAATAATACTTCAAACATTAAATTTTATAATTAAATAATTAAATAAAAGTAATAACATATTACAACAACTTCCAGAAAAGCAAATAAATATAAATTTAATACTTTTTGTGATTTAATTACACATAAAGCCTTAAAATCAATAGATTTGAAATCACAAAATATATAAACCAAGCACATTTCATAAGGAATGTCATCGATGAAACATGGGGTGTTACAAAGTGTAATCAGCGTATCTAACCCATTTGAACGGGTTCAAGTCCTACATTAACCCGTTTTGGAACTCAGTTGGGCCTTGTTGGTTTTTGGTAGGATTGTGCTGGGCTAAGTGGCCTGTAGGACTACTATTCACACCCCCTAAATCTCTGATTGCGAAAATTCAACATAGTATCATTGATCTTAAGATTCTAGAGGGGCCATTTTTAAACCTATCTCTATAGTTCTTTTACTAATCTTGTATTTTCTTTAAGGTTTTCTTTTTGTTTTGCCTATACAGTAAGTGACTGTGTAGGTGTGTAATAAACTCCAATTTAGTGCATTTTTAAAGATATTTTTGCGTCATTTTTAGAGCAAATATTATTAATTATGTAAATCTTTGATTTAGTTTGTTCTTTATTTTGCAGAAAAGAAGAAAAAGACAAAAAAGAATAAAAGTCGAATTTAAAGTCAATTATATATATATATATATATATATATATATATATAGAGAGAGAGAGAGAGAGAGAGAGAGAGAGAGAGAGAGAGAGAGAGAGAGAGAGAGAGAGAGAGAGAGAGAGAGAGAGTTAGGATATATTTGACACCAGGTGTCAAACCTAGCGACTTACACCAATTAATAACTTTGCGTATAAAATGAAAATTTTCAATCCGACCATTGAAAAATATCATATTATCCTTGTGATCATGTATATCAAATTTCAAAAAAATTGGATACTCTTAGGTGTGTTATCTAACAACAGTCATTTGCTTCTCTTTTAAATAACACATTAGCCATTGAAATATAGTAGTGTGATGGACCGTCAAACAATTTCAAATTTTTATGAAATTTGATATATATGATCTCAAAGATAATATCATGTTATTCAACGCTCGGATTGATAAATTTCATTTTATACACAAAGTTATTAATTGGTGTAAGTCATTAAGTTTGACACACATTATGAATTAGCAAGTAAGAGGATGGACAATCCAAGGAAACAGGGCCCACGGCAGAAAAAGTTGAAGCACATGAGGCCCTTGCTTCAATTAAAAGAGGCAAAGCCCAAGTGTTGGGCATGCATGATGGAGGTCCGTGAATTAATGAGAAGACATGCTAAAATTTTAAGGGTTTTTTTTTTGTACCCCCATCAACTCTCATCTACCCCCATCAGCTCTATGAAAATACCAAAATACCCTTAAAATTCTGATAAAATTACAAAACATTTATTATTTATCACTTGCATCCGTTTGACCAGAAATTTTCTAGAGATTATCGGATTTAACCTTCAGAGATACATCCGATTTCCCATCGGACTTACGCATCGGACGTAGCTATATCCGATCCACACATCCGCTTCGTAAACAAGTGAGTCGGAATTACGTAAATCCGATTCTCCAATCGTATATACGTATATCCGATTTCCCATCGGATATAGGTAGATCCGATTTGATTTTTATTTTTCTAAAAATTTGTTTTTTCAGTGTCAAACAGGTATCGAGGGGAGTCTTCGTCTCGGGCATCACCAGGTGCTCCGAGTACACGCACCCGCCACAGGATTGCGGGACATGCGTCTGCCCGCCATAGGCGACAGCAGCAGTATCAGCAGGTGGAGGAGGCCCCGGACTATCAGTATGAGGAGGGCCAGCAGGGGCATCCTCTTGATGAGCATTCTATGTCCGAGGGCCATTCTATGGCTGAGCAGGAGTAATATCAACACCAGTATCAGCAGCAGCAGTACCAGGAGGAGCCCTATCATCAGCCTCAGTAGCATGAGGAGCAGCATGAGGAACAACATGAACTATTCACTGGACTAGGATCTCATGTCTGTTCTATTATATTGAGAGACCCGGTAAATTTTATTTATTTACATAGCCTTTTTAGTTTAATTTTTTTACATAGCCTTATTTTTTTATTTTTTTTATAATGCAGACATATGAACGTAAATTGAAGGTTACCAACCATGGTAACAAGCTGGCTCAGAGATTGCTTGGGTTTTCCCAAAACACCCAGATGTGGGATTTTATCACTGGTTCCAGATTAGCCCCTCTTGTCTTGACCGGTCATACAAAGGTGGACCATGAGCTGCTGTCTACTTTTGTTGAGAGGTGGCACTCAGAGACATCGTCATTTCACCTACCATTTGGTGAAATGACGATTACTTTGGATGATGTCTCCTGTTTGCTGCATCTACCCATTACGGGGAACTACTTCAGAGCCCCACCTACCTCGGTCACCACTGATCAGGCCATCCACTTAGCACATGTTTATCTAGGTGTGACTATACAGGAGGCGGGGCTGGAGTGTCGAGCTTCATCTAGCCCGTATTACCTGTTTTGAGTGGCTGCAGGAAATTGTTACTAGAGGGTCCATAGAGGATGACATGCGTCCTGCTGTCAGGGCCTTTATCCTTCTGATTCTGAGCTGGTCCATCTTCACGGTCAAGACCGGCGACAGGGCTGAGGCTAAGTGGCTGCTGCTACTTGAGGATGTCAGTGAAGCTGGAGTGGGATCATATGCATGGGGGGCAGCAGGGCTTGCTTTCATGTATGACCAGCTGAACTACTCCTGCTTGGATCAGGCGCATCAGTTAGGAGGGTATGCGACCCTCTTACAGGTAATAATTTTAAGTTATATTTTCCGAGTTTGGTTAAATTTCTGTTAAACAATTTTTAAGTTATCTTCTTTTTTTCAGAGCTGGATTTTATGGTATTTCCCTCAGCTGGTGGAGAGGAGGAGTGGATTGCGGACTGGAGCACTGTGTGGGCGTTGGAGGAAGAAGAAGACAGATGGAGTGAAGCTGGGGGTATACAGGCAGAGGATTGATGCACTTACCTCGGATGATGTCTGCTGGCGACCGTTTGAGGAGCACTGGGAGGAGGGTAGAGAGCTTTCACATGGTCTCATTTTACAGGGGCCACATCAGCTGGGGAGACATCACTGTTCCCTACATGCCCGATAGGTGCCTCAGACAGTTTGGGTACGTGCAGGTCATCCCACGTCACCCTCTTACCGATCGTCCGAGCCATGCAGACTGTATTTTTCGGATTGCACATTATATGCCTGTGGTGCAGGACGTTTTGCGTGCTACTTATGCTGCTGAGGAGTTGGGTCAGGTTGCTCCGGACTACATACATTGGTATGTGAGAGCATCTATTCCTAGACTCTTACCGGTTTCATCACCACCACCACCACCAGTGCAGCCAGCTGCACCACCAGTACAGCACGATTTGCTACAGATTGTGGGGGACGAGATTCGGAGGGGGCTTGAGAGCAGAGACATTAGAATGGGTAGTCAGACATACGCTCGCCTCTACCGATTACTAGATAGGCTACCACCGGGGCGTCGTGACTAGGGGGTTTTGTGTATTTTTTGTTTATGCTTGAACTATTTTCACATTACTTGATTATTAGTATTTCTTGTTTATTATATTTGTGGATAAAACAAATAATTTCGATTTCATGCGATAAAAGATAAAACATAACCAACTACAATAACCAATTAAAATAACAATAAAATAACAATAAAATAACAATAAATGAGCGATAGTGAAAACGATAAAATGAGAGCAACTAATGAGCTGGTGGAGTGAAACGACGAAGGATCTCAGCGACGGTCCGTGTCGTTTCGACGTGCAAATGGAGATAACCGTGCCACTTAAACATAGCATGAATGGACATCATTGCTTGGACGTCACCGTCGTTCTTGATATCCATTGTAGAGCAAAGCACACGTCCATCAGCCCAATCCTTTTTCCGATAAACTATACGAGTTATCTCTCGCTCGTCGCCCTCCACTTGCACTTTACCCAGCAGTTTATCTTTTAGCTGAGCGAATGTTATGTTGTGTTTAAGCCTGCACTGCATTGTGTCAAGCCCCTCGAAACAGACACCATCATCTTTGTTGGTGATGATGCCCTGATGATGAATGATAGTGAGGGATGAATCCTGTGTGTATTGTGTTAGGGGCATTTTTTGGTGGAGAATAAGAAGCTGATAATGATTTAGGGAGTGACTAATAGTGAAATTTTGGAGTGACAAGAATGAGGTTTGGCAATAGGTATTTATAGAGTTCGTCAACCATTATCAACCGTTGATATTGTCGGTGCAATCTGCACCGTTGATCAAAGCGGATCTATCCCAAATTGCAAAGCGGATCTAACCCATTTTAGGTAAATCCGATTTTACCAGCTCAAAGTCGGATTTAACTTGATCCGATTGAGTTTATAAATTTCGCATCGGATTTACTCCTCACAGGTAAATCCGCTTCGTAATTTAGTGAATCGGATGTATCTACAACGCAGGTAGATCCGCTTCGTAATTTAGTAAATCGGATTTACCTTTTGTGGGGGTACATCCGCTTTGCTAAATTACGAAGCGGATTTACCTTCTTCCAGGGTAAATCCGACTTCAAAAAACAGTTAAAACACTTAATATTTGTAATTCGTATATATGGATAGATAGCTACTGCTCGGAACCCACAATTACCATCCCGTTCAACATCAATAATTTTTTCCACATATGGTTGCACGTGATGAGGAACCGACGGTAAATTGAATTTTGTGTCACCCTGATGTGTTAATTTCTTAGAAACACTCTGAGATAGGATTGAACACCGCTGTGATGATTTTATACAAGAAGACCGTTGTGATGAATTTTTGGAAGAAGTTCCAGATTCTTGAGTCAGTTTCATCTTGTCATCCACATGCTCCCACCCAGAAGGATCACGCTTGACATCATATAATTTCTGCTTCTTCTTCTTTGGTGCACCTTTTGTTTTAACTTTAAATGGTGGTGCTACCATTGAAGAAGTGGTAGGGAATGCAAGCTCATTAAGTTGTTTCTTGAAGACAAATCTCTCCTCAGGAGTCATACGATTATATCTCGCCCAAATCATCTCCATTTGGTAAGAAATATCACAGTCAGTCGATTTTTCCTGCGAGAATTTATCATCCATAGAATCCAAACTCAATTTTTTCCAATGGTCGTCTATAACATCCAACGGAATAGGAGTACCGGAGACATGGTACACACCTAGCTCACAAGCACAAGGAAGAAGATGTGTCTTTCTAATAATGCATCCACAGCGGGCTTTGTCATATCCAACCCCAGATGTCGATTTTGAAAACTCTTTAACAATATGATCCAAAGCATTTAAAGAGACAAGACCGCGAAGCTTTTTAAACAAATGAGTATTGGAAGCCACTTCAATACGGTTGATGCTTCTTTGAAAAGACCTGATGACTTTATCAAATTGAATAGTAAGCATCTCATGCATAGATGTAAAAGACTTAGACAAGTCACCTCCAGAAGTCCTCAACTGTCTCTTCAAAGTCCAATGAGCTGACTCCACTCTTAAATAATAACAATAAACACGTGTCAAAAAAATCTAAACTACGATAAAATTACTAAACACGTGTCAAAAAAATTTAAACTACGATAAAAATACTAAACACGTGTTAAAAAAATTTAAGGTACGATAAAAATACCTATTGGTGGTCTGATTCCCGAAGTGTGGGATCTGGTTTGTCCATGCCAAGATAAATCTTTCCTTATGCTTTGTCAACCACGTGTCATGCACATACTTAATAAGAGCGGGCAAATCAACGCAGGAGTCCTCAAAAATCTTCAAGTGACCTGAGTACTCTGACTCGTCAAGTGAATCAATAATGTTATGCCAAAGACAGATGACGTCCTTTTGCCTATCCACGTGCACCAACTCTTTAATCTTCGCTTTCACATTTTTAGTCACGTGCCAAGAACATAACAAATTTGTAGCGGAAGGAAAGACATCAATAATACCGGACATAAGACCAAGATCTCTATCAGTCAACAACACCTGAGGCTGAAGTCCGTGCAAGTCAAATAATTCTTTTAGTTGCTGCAATGCCCAAGTAAAATGAATTCCAAGCTCGTGTGAAATATAGGCAAAAGCAACCGAGAAAGTTAACTCCGTTGAAGTGACACCTACAATCTCCAATAGAGGTAGATTGTGTTTGTTGGTCTTGTAGGTGGTGTCAAGAATAAGAACCTTTGGAAACAACCGGAATAACTTAATAGAAGTGGGATGCGCCCACATGATGTCACTGACCACATCGGAACCCTCAAAATTTCTGCTCCAACATAAATAATTTTGCGTCCCAATCAATCTCAAAAGCTCTTGAATGTCCGTTCTAGGACCCCTCTTAGAAGACCTATAGGCGTAACGCTGCCTATATATTTGAGGAAGAGAAGTGACGTTGTCCGGATAATGGTTCTTCAAAGCAGTAAGACAATCTTTCGGGGCAACATTCAAATCAGTGTGCTCATTAACAATAGCTTTCTGCGGCTTAGTTAAACGACCAAAAGCTGTCGACCCAACCGGGGTAGTAAGCAACTGATGTGTGTGAAGACCACACCTAACACTAACACGCCAACCCCCATGACGTTTTGTACAAGTAGCTCTCAATGTAAACGGACAACTTCTTCTTTTAGACCCGAAAACTCTAGAATCATTAGACCAATTCCCTTGCTTCTCGCAACCAAATATAATCTTATCTCTAGAACCCCTTTTACCTCCAGCTTTGTCAGATCTTACGATGATAACCACAACTCCAATACACCTCCCAACTGCGTTAGCCCACTCTTCAACATCCTGGCGTGTAGAAAAAATCTACAAAATAGAAGAAATAGATAAATGTTGCGTACTTAATTAATTAAATATCTACCAAACTTTAATTAAGAAAATTGGTTTCAAAAATATACCCTCTCTGTCCAGAATGCCTCTGTAGTGTCTACCACGAAAGGAACGACCTGCGACTCTGTATTCACAATACCTGTTTCAAAATAGAACAACAGTTATAAAGTAAATAATTAAAAATAAAAAAAACAAAGCGGATTTAGGTGACTTCAAACGTAAATCCGCTTTCTAATTTTTACAAATCGGATATAGCTTCATCCAGGTATATCCGATTTGTTAAACAATAAAGGCGGATTTAGCTAAATCCGATTTCGCATCGGATTTAGCTAAATCCGATTTGTAAATATTTCGCCTCAGAATTAAATCGTATTTAAAGCTAATCGGATTTACCTTCCATTTAGGTAAATCCGATTTCCAGATTAAGTGGTCCCCCACCAGAGAATCTTCCAAAAGTCAATTTTTGTAATTTATATCAGGGGTATTTTTGGAATAACGTTTTTGGGTGGGGGTATAAAAAAAAACCCAAATTTTAAAAGAGGCAAAGCCCAAGTGTTGGGTATGCACTCCTTTTTAAATTTTATAATGTTACTGTGTTTTTTTACTCATCTAAAAATTTTTAAAATATATATTGTGAATGTTTAAGATTAGTAAAACCAAGAGGCTTCTACGATGGTGGTGGAAATTTAATTAAATATGATTGTTAATTTTTTTTATATCAAAAAATATTAAAAACAAATGGGAAATTTAATGCCATTGAATAAAAAGTTCAAATTTTGAATTAATCTATTCAATCAATACAATTAAATAGGAAATTTATGAATGCAGCTAGTTTGAATTTCAAATTAGTATATTATTTTGAACTTTGATACTTATTGTTTAAATTTGTGTGTTAATTCCAAATTTTTATTTCATATTTGGAATTTTTTTAAAGAGCAAAGATAGTTTAAATTTTTATTTTGAATTTCAATTTTGTTTAATTCAATTGGAATTTTATATTTCATATATGGTATTTTTAACGTTATATTTTATTGCCAAATAACAAATATAGCTTTGATTCACAACAAAATTTTGTTGGTGCTCTCAAAATAAATGTTTAAAAAATGTACAAATTTACTATGCCTAAAACAACAAATAGTTAATATTTTATTTTGACATAATTTTGAATCAGTTCTCTAAAATCAAATTTACGTTCTACATATCTAATATAGCTAAAGAACCGATTGCTGCAACAAAGGTTTCTTTTTTTGACTCAAACAAAGGATTCACAATAAAGCAAGTGTGACACATTTGTTACACGTAAAAACAATCTATTGACAATATTAGTAATATTACTGACAAACACGTCCAAAGGATGGATTCAAAATTGTAAATAAGAGAAAATTACCTAACAAAAGTTTATGATAACTGGAAAAAGACTAAATTCAAAATTGACTTGAGTCCGTACTCAAAACATCCTTATATGGAAATAAAATCATGACCAACGTAGATATAAATTGAAAAAATGGGAATTCAAAATAGACTTAAACTCCAAACGCTAAAAGTATGTTGCCAAATGGACTACTCCTTCTCAATTTTTATAATCTTCTTTGGGAGAGTTACTGGAATTTTCTTGACACCAAAACTCTGCCCCTCTTCTTTGGGATAATTGCTACAATTATAAGCAATCATATAAACAAAACCCTCTTGTAGAAGGTTATCAAACTTGTAAATCAATTCTCGTCTAATAGCGGCCTTGAATGCGATCCCCTGCGTATATAATGGAAAAACATGCGTGAAAATAACTGATAAAACAAATGCTATAGAAATATTTAATATATCATTGTTGATATACAAACTGTGCTATCCATCCCCACCATAACTTCCTAATCTGAATATTCCGTATTGAATGCCTATAGCCATTTTATGTTTTAATTATTTTTTTATTCTTATTCCACAGATATTTGTATTTATTCAATTCGTTATAATATATGTATTTTACATCTCTCCTAGTCATTCTATTAAATGTAGTTTTCCATCTCTCCATCTAATGCTATTTTCGTGGGATACTTAATGCCATGTTGGTGGAATCACTGATTAATATTCGGTTTTTTTATTGCAGGCTAAGGTGTACAGGTTGTGTCTATGTGGAAATATTATTTTGTGTGATTACATGGACAGTCCATGTGGACTGGTTGAGTATAATAGAGATAGAGATTTAACGTTTTCTTTTAAAAACATTTAGAATTAAAGGAAAGTTTAGGAAATGTTGAGTAAAGACGTAAGGGCTAGGTGGAATTCATGTCGTTGCCAGACATATATGTCCTAATGCACAAGAGGAATCAATTTGATTTTAACTGTATTTCTAATATTATTAGAGCAAATCAATTAATCATTAATAGAGATATTTTGCATTAATAGGTAATGGAGCCGTTTTCTCACCTTAGCTAAAACTAATATGTATGACCCGTGGGGTATGCAACTCCTTTTTAAATTTTATACTGTTACGGTGTTTTTTTACTCATCTAAAAAATTTTAAAAAATATATTGTGGATGTTTATGATTAGTAAAACCAAGAGGCTTCCACGATGGTGGTGGAAATTTAATTAAATACGATTGTTAATTTTTTTATATCAAAAAATATTAAAAACAAATGGGAAATTTAATGCCATTGAATAAAAAGTTCAAATTTTGATCATGAATTAATCTATTCAATCCATACAATTAAATAGGAAATTTATGAATGCAGTTAGTTTGAATTTCAACTTTGTGTATTATTTTGAACTTTGATACTTATTGTTTAAATTTGTGTGTTAATTCCAAATTTTTATTTCATATTTGGAATTATTTTAAAGAGCAAAGATAGTTTAAATTTTTATTTTGAATTTCAATTTTGTTTAATTCAATTGGAATTTTATATTTCATATCTGGTATTTTAACGTTATATTTTATTGCCAAATAACAAATATAGCTTTGATTCACAACAAAATTTTGTTGGTGCTCTCAAAATAAATGTTTAAAAGATGTACAAATTTACTATGCCTAAAACAACAAATAGTTAATATTTTATTTTAACATAATTTTGAATCAGTTCTCTAAAATCAAATTTACGTTCTACAGTTATTATATGAATTAAAAAGGATTCTTTTAATATCTAATATAGCTAAAGAACCGATTGCTGCAACAAAGATTTCTTTTTTTTGACTCAAACAAAGGATTCACAATAAAGCAAGTGTGACACATTTGTAACACGTAAAAACAATCTATTGACAATATTAGTAATATTACTGACAAACACGTCCAAAGGATGGATTCAAAATTGTAAATAAGAGAAAACTAGCTAACAAAAGTTTATGATAACTGGAAAAAGACTAAATTCAAAATTGACTTGAGTCCGTACTCAAAACATCCTTATATGGAAATAAAATCATGACCAACATAGATATAAATTGAAAAACTGGGAATTCAAAATAGACTTAAACTCCAAACACTAAAAGTATGTTGCCAAATGGACTACTCCTTCTCAATTTTTGTAATCTTCTTTGGGAGAGTCACAGGAATTTTTTTGACACCAAAACTCTGCCCCTCTTCTTTGGGATAATTGCTACAATTATAAGCAATCATATAAACAAAACCCTCTTGTAGAAGGTTATCAAACTTGTAAATCAATTCTCGTCTAAAAGGCCTGAATGCGATCCCCTACGTATATAATGGAAAAACATGCGTGAAACTAACTGATAAAACAAATGCTATAGAAATATTTCAATTCGTTATAATATCATTGTTGATATACAAACTGTGCTATCCATCCCCACCATAACTTCCTAATCTGAATATTCCGTATTGAATGCCTACAGCCATTTTATGTTTTAATTATTTTTTTATTCTCATTCCACAGATATTTGTATTTATTCAATTCGTTATAATATACGTATTTTACATCTCTCCTAGTCATTCTATTAAATGTAGTTTCCATCTCTCCATCTGATGCTATTTTCGTGGGATACTTAATGCCATGTTGGTGGAATCACTGATTAATATTCGGTTTTTTTATTGCAGGCTGAGGTGTACAGGTTGTGTCTATGTGGAAATGACATCATCAATGATGTCATTATTTTGTGTGATTACATGGACAGTCCATGTGGACTATTTATGGTTGAGTATAATAGAGATTTCTCCTTGTAATAAATATGTCAGTTTTAATTGTAATATGTTTTTTTGAATTCGTATAATTACCATTTTTTTTGTACTCATATAATTAGCAGTTCTTATACTTAGTATTTAATTTGTGATTGAGGTTCCATGTAGGGTAATCATTTATTATTTTTCCATGAAACACACTGATTGAGCCACATCAGATTTTTTGCTTTGAAGAGCATTCTACTTTGTATTCTTAATAGATAGATTGCAGGAACATGTGGCATCTATGTGGACTGGTTTGTTGACGAGGAATTATGTCATCAATGACGTCATTTTAGTGTTGTGATTACATGGACAGTCCATGTGGACGGTTCATGATTGTATAAGATTAAGATTAAGATAAAATTAATATTAAAATTAAGATTTTAACAGATTTAATTTTTTTTTATGCATGAATAGGAATGGTTAAAAATAATTTGCACATTAGGGATTTTACTGGAACTTAAAATAAAATTAGATAAATGAATGATGCCAAATTATTAAACGATGATTCATTTTCGGTAGTGTTTTACATTTTTCTGTCGAATAATTCAACTTAAGACATGAAAAAATCATCTGAAAAAGAGACAGATGCTTAGATTCGAACTTACAATGAAATCTTCGATGTTATTTGCTTGTGTGATCTCAGAAATTGGTGATAATTAATAATTCCACTTGATCTTCTGAAACATATGTAATTTCTACATCATTCTGCTCTTGTTCTTGATATGGTAAAAGAGGAGAAAAGGAATACCATCAATTGAATGCAAAAAAGGAAAAGGAAGATGAAGAAGAAGAAATACTAAGAAACTAGGGTTTAGGGATTTTTGTATGTCTTGTGATTGATCCTCTTTGTTTTGCGATTCTCTACTGAGCAAACAGAGATTTTGTGTTGCTTTTGATGCTCTGTCATTTGGCGGGAGTTGAGTAACAAATTGATTTCTTTTTGTGGACTTTCAAATCCTAACTATATATACAAGTCGAAAATTCGAACGTTGTTCAATGTAAGAATAATATAAATGAAATATTTATTGTTTTCTAAATATACTATGTTTATCATTAATAACTTTTGCTATAGTTTATCGAAAGTGATTTTATATAAAGAAAATAATAAAATGTGATTATATAAAGTTTAAAAGCATGGTGTTAAAATAGTTCTGAAGGTTGTAGCCTTGTTCGCCGCATCAGGCAAAGTTGCTTGCTTTGGAGTGGAGGACAACATCAAGCAACTTAAAGTAACACTAACATGGCACCAAGACAAACAACCACCTGCCACTGCCCATACCCCCAATGGCGAACAAAACCCAGCTCAACACCATCCATGTTGGACTTTTTTTTTCATAACCCTCCCCCCATCAGGCAAAGTTGCTTGCTTTGGAGTGGAGGACAACATCAAGCAACTTAAAGTAACACTAACATGGCACCAAGACAAACAACCACCTGCCACTGCCCATACCCCCAATGGCGAACAAAACCCAGCTCAACACCATCCATGTTGGACTTTTTTTTTCATAACCCCCCCCCCCACAAATGACCAAACTACCAATGTCACCCTTAAATTTTTTTTTCCTTTTCCGGAAATACCTCAAAAAATGTCATTTTTTATTCCGGAAATACCTTTTTGAGGTGTTTCTGGAACACATTTTTTATCATTCCGGAAACACCTTTCTGAGGTGTTTCCGAAACACATTTGGGGGTATTTTTGGGATATTTCGAAAAAGGGGGTATAAGGTTCAATGGGGGAGGTATGAAAAAAAAAGCCTCCATGTTGTAATTGCCGACCACCACGATGTGGGACTGGGTACCATCTTGGAGTATAAAATTTTGTATGTTACTTTAAGTGTACAACTATTATAATCGTCTACATTAATTTAATTGTCCAACTTTTATCTCTATTACATTAAATAATGACTTAATTTTAATTAAGTAATTAAAACTAGGTATAGTTAATTAATACAAAGTAAAAAATTATTAAATTAAATCTATTTTTCACAAATTAAATATATTACATAATATAATTTTACAAATTCTTTTTGTTTGATTTTTTTAAATTTCACAACAACAAAATATCATTTTTAATAATTTTTTTTTTTAAAAAACCTAGTTAAGAAGTTGGGTATGGTGGGAGTCAATTTCTGAACAACAGAATTTTAAAAAAAAAAACAGGGTGATTTCTCAAAGGAAATTAAAAAGAGTGCTAGATTGGTAAATAAACTTAAAAGGGTGCTGCTAGTTTGGTATTTAATGTTGAAAAGGGTCCTAGGACCATTTTTTGCCATATTACCGCAACTGAAATGCAGAGTTTTACTTGTTGCTCAAAGATTTTCGCAAAGGCCTGGCATTGAATTTGAATAGACATAATCACTTGTGGGGATACAAGTACTTTTCGATACTTAGTTAGCCTAGTAGCACAAAAAGGGCTCAATTTACATATTATAGATGTTGCTACAATCTAAGTTGAATATTTTTTAAATGAGATCTATATGAAACTTCTTGAAGGATTTAATTTTCTCCAAGCATACAATCTAAGTTGTCGAGAAATTACCCAATCATATTGAATAAGTCTCTATACAGAATAAATTTTTTGGGCGTATCTAGTATAATCATCTTAGTGAATATTTTTTAAATGAGGAATATAGAAATGACCCCATTTGTTCATGTATTTTTATGAAAAGATCTAGAAATGACTTTACTATAATTGATGTTTATGTTGATGACTTAAATGTTTTTGAAAATTCTGAAGAGCTTCCAAAAGCAATGCATTGGTTAAAAAAGAGTTTGAGATGAAGAACTTAGTAAGGACAATTTTTTTGCTTAAGATTACAAATCAAGCATTTAAAGAATAGAGTTTTCGTTTACCAAGAAGTTTATAGAGAAAACGTACCAAAATGGTTCTATATGGACAAATCTTATCTGTTGTGCACTCCACTAGTTGTAAGATACCAAGATGTGAACAAAGATCTGTTTAGACATCAAGAAAAGGATGAAAAACTACTTGGTCGTGAAACACCATTTCTTAGTACAATTAGGGCACTAATGTACCCTGCTAATAATACATGTCTCGACATATGTATGACCAACTTCAACAGCCCTTTCCTGATATATGTACCCCCAACGATCATTGATGTTACCCCCATGATTTTCGGGGTCTAAAACCACAATTGAGGTTAACTAAAAACAAGGAAATAGCTCACGATTAATTATAGTGTCTGGAATTAACATAACAGACTAGAATTATATGAAGCTAGAGTTGAACCAGGCTTTATATCTCTAAGCAATAAACTTTGTTTAGAGAACTACTATTTGAACCCCCTTTATTTTGCTGATCCGCTTCGTGAGCTCCAACCTTAATTTAAATATGGAAATTTATCCTCCAAAAAGAAAAAAATGGAATGAATTGATCGCAAATTTTTATAAGATTTTACGATTTCTGCCTCCTCTAAGGAAGAGCTAAATTGTAGGAAAAATGGAATTTCCACGACGATGGCAAAACCCTCTGATATTATTTGAGAATAAAAATTCTTATTATACCCCAAAAATGGATTTTTCTTAGAATCATTCGCAGAAATGATCAAATGATTCTGTTGATACATTCGAGTGATTAAACGTTTTACAATTAGTAAACTTAAACTTTGCTCAACCCTCGATGCCAAGAACCCAAAGATAGGGGTTTGCAACTTAAAACTCTAGAGAGAGAGAAGGATTGAGAAAGTTGTAAGGAAAATGTTTTCAATTTGTAAGTTTTTTTTTTGGTCCAAAATTTGTAAGTTTATTTGGTCTACAATTTGTATGCTATTGTTTCTTCTTCTCACACCCTTAGATAGCTAGCTACTACTCACACCCTCGAGTAACTACTACTCGTATCCCTCTTGAGAATCGTCTACTAAGAGCTTTTGGGTGCGCTAGAAACTCAAGTGAGGATCTAGTCACAAGATCCTTACTTGAGGCAAATGTAGATCATACTTACTACTTAAAGGGAATTCTAGAGAGAGGAAGTATACATAAATATAAGAAGAGGAGAAATGAAATGCTGTGGTGAAAATGGCGGGGTGAAGGAGTATTATAGTTGTTTTTGACGGCATATTGTGTCACGATAGTCCCTGTGTAAACTTGGTCATGTCACGATGGTATACATTCACCTTTACATACATCAAATTTAAAAGTGAGCATGTCAAGTGTTCTGTACCTTATCTCCTGCCTTGTATCCGACCTTGGATACAAGATCCGATCCGATATAGTTGGTAGCGATATTCTTGGTTAATCCGAGTTTGAGCTCCGACCCGAGGTGGGGTGGTACCTGCAATAACACTCTGACGCTCAAGTCAGCAAGTGGGTCAGTTGCAAGTGAGAGAATTGGAGATTGCGTACCTTTAATGTTAGCATTCAATGCTTATTTATAGGTTTTGGGAATCAATGGGAACCATTGGATACAGGTCTTTGATCCTCACCATTGATTGGTGGGTTTGCCTTTGGTATTGGGCCTTAGTGCAAAATGTTGTAGTGGCCCAATCCATAACAGTTGCCCCCCAAGTCGGTTTTCCCTAAGGCGAGCTCGACTTGATGCTTTGTCCGGGTTTGAGGTACCCTCTGAGACCGAACCGGTTTTGTCAGTCTGAAAAATACGCCTAGCTTCCGAGGCTGGGCTTATACTATGGTCAGTGTTTCGTCTCCAGCCTCGGAGTACTTTGAGGTTGGGGCCGAGTATTCCTTTTTAGAGAACCGAGCTTAAGGTGCTCTGCGCGAGCTCGTATTTGGATGGCTATTATGCGCGGCGACCTTCCGAGGGTCGGAGAATGCGAAACCGAGTGACTCGAGGTATTCTCATTATGGCGATGCTTTGATTCCAGCGCTGACATCAATGTTGTTGATGAGGCGCGTCGTTCGAAGGGGAGTGGCGTAATGATGACGCCTCGACTCACGCGCCCTGACTAGGTGCTATTGATTGGACGCCTTGTCTAGGCCCAGGCCCAATTCGTAACCGTTGGAACACTATAAATATGTGTGAGTGACTCACTTTTTTACACTGGTTTTTTGCAAATTGCTCTGGGTATCGACCTTAACATCGTTATTCCGTGCCTTGATCTCCGAGCTTCCCGTTCAACTTACTGTGGCGAGGGTCTCTGCCTTTCAGTTTATTGAGGTCGTCAGAGCACGCGAACTAGTTCATCTTCGCCGAGCTTCTAGTTTTCAAGGTTAGTGCGCTTCCACTATTTCTTTTTCTTTTTGCCTTATGTTTTAGCCGGTATTCCTGTTTGCACGTTTTCATAAATACGGAGTGGGGGTCGTCAGGTCGGGTTCCGACTTGGTTGGGGACCCACTGTTTAGCGCTTAAACGTGACTTGGCATGCCCCCATTTCTGCAGGTGCGATTTGGCTAGAACAAAACAAATTCGTCGGGTTATCAATATAAATCGCCCAAACGTTGCCAAATTGATGGCTTCCGATCCTAGAGACTCGGAAGGAGCTCGTACCGATAACCTCAGATCGGCCGAGCCCGATGTTCACGAGGGATTTAATTCGGGTCCCAACAGCTTCCAAGCAGAAGAGCGCTCTCACGAGATTCCTGATAATGAACTGGTGGAGGAAGGTCGTGCGAGTGGAGTCCGATCTGAAGATGTAGTGGTCATTGAGTCGGATGAGTCTGATGCTGATGGTGATGGGGGAGAGCAAGGGAGCACCAACTCTCGCTGGAGTTCTGATGATAGTGAGGCCGAAGTGGAGGGTTTTGCCGAAAGTCGCAACAACAGAGAAGACCTTCCTGAAGGTCGGAACAAAAGGGAAAGTCTTGCTGAAGGCGATTCCGATGAGTACCCCAGCACTGGGGTCGGATTGGTCGATGTCCCCCTGCTGTTGCCTTTAAGTACCCAACGGGAATATTCTTGGGTGTCAGAGTCGTTGAGGGCGATCCGATCTGTATATAAGCCCGGAGTTGATATAAGCCACATCGTTAAAATAATTTCCGGGAGGAGAGGACATATATGGAGAGCGGAAGGCATGGGAGAAGGTCAGCATGTCGCCGTTTGGGCACCGGCCCTCAAGTTCGTGATGTACGAGGTGACGATTGTCACTATGAACCTCTGACCTCCATTCAACGCCTTTCAGCAGGAGGTTTTGGGAAGACTGAACCTCGCTCCTACCCAAATTCACCCCAATGCCTGGGCCTTCATGCGGGCTTTTGAGCTGATGTGTATTCATTTGGAGAGGCCGATCTCTGTTAATTTGAAATAAATAGACGGCACGAGGAGGGGTCTAAAGAGCGGTGGGAGCATGTGAGCCTCAGGGCCAGAAGGAACACCAAAATTTCCATGCTCTATTCCGACTCCCTGAAGGGAAATCGGAAAGACAGATTCTTCTTTGTTGAGCCTGTGAATGACGTGGCCGTGAATTACGTCGGCAAATATAGTGATGATGGACAATCTCTAGAGTCCACTAAGTTTCCCATCGGGTGGTCTCTTTCTCACTTCAATCGCCCCCCAAATTCCTATACGGTTAGCTTAAGCAGGCTGAGTGATGAAGACCAAGAATCTTTGGCGATCCTGACGAACTTTGCTGATCTGATTCCTTGGAGAGATCCGAAGAAATTTGGTATCGATACAGCGAAGTTGGTCGAGGCGGGCTCGAGGTCAAAAATTTTAGCGGCACTTGGTAGGGTCGGATACCAATAGATATGCTTTTTGCTTTTGTCCTATTTCAAGACCGGTATCCATAATCTTAGTTTTTTGTTTTTCTTTGCAGATCAAATGGCTCCTGACAAGTTGTTTCTATTCTGAAGGCAGCTGCCGAAAGGAGGGCCGCCCTTCAGGAAGGCAGCTCCGATTCTCCTCCGATCCCTTAGGGAACCCCTAGGCGGGATGATCCTATACAAGCTGTGCCAATTAACACTGTTACTGTTGTGAGTGCTGAAGATCAGACTGGCGACCTTCAGCATCGGAAACGTCAACCGAACTTGGCGCAGGTTGGTCACCCTTCAACTCATGCTTCCCCCTCTCAGGCCCCAGTCAAAAGGGTGCGATCAGACCAAGGCGGTTCTCCCAAGGTGTCGAAGAAAGGCCGTCATGAAAAATATGGCTCAAAGAAATGCCGATCTTCTAGTATCCCAATTGATGACGACTTTTTGAGGAAAAACCTTGAGGAGTACCGGGTTGATCCGGTGGAAGTCACGGCGAAACTTTTTAGGCATCTGACCGACGTCTCCAAAATGCAAAGGGAGGAAGCAGAAGCCCGAGTCAAAGGTGATTGTGGGAAACCGACGTCTCCTTCCCTTGCTGCTTTTGTCGCTTTATATTTATAACTTAGTTTTGCATTCTTTTCATTTCAGGGGCCCTGAAAGAGAGAAAGATGAAGAGCGAGCTCTGAAGGAAGAGGAAAGGAGGAAATATGAGTTGCTCTCTTCCACTCTGGCGACGGCTCAAAAGAACCTCTCCGATCTTCGGAAGAAGAAAAGAGATCTTGAAAACGAGAGGGACTCTGCTTTCAACAAGGCTAAGGAGCTCGAGCTTCGGATTACCGAGCTTGAGACCAAAGAGAACGAAGTTGTGGAGTTAGTTATGACTTGGAGGAATCGGATCTCCGATCTTGAGGCCGATATTCAGAAAGCTCGGGAGGAGGGGACTGACCCCCAAAGTCAGGTTGCAGATCTCCAGGAGAAACTGAGGCAGGCTGAAGAGAGAGCTCAGAAAGCCCAGCTTGAAACTGCCGATATAGCGGAGATTACTCTCGGGATGGCGGGGGAAGGCTTTAACAAAGCTCTTGACCAAGTTGCCGTGATTCACCCTTTGTTGCCTCTCGATAGAGAGATGTTGAGCGTTGATTATTCCGTGGAGGGGAATGAGATCGTCAAGATCGACTCCGTTTCCAAGGAACGTGTGATCATTTACACTCGCCCATCCGACGCTTAACCCATGATTGGGGGTACATGTCTCCGGGGTTCCGGGTGGAACCGGTTTGACTAAGGTTTCGGGTTCCAGGCGGAACCGGCATTTCGCCTTGTAATTTTGGAAAGTCTTTTTGAACTTGAGGACCCGGCCGTATCCGGGGTGGTCTGTAATCTTTTGCTTTATTTTAGCTGCTCGCATTTCCGGTTTTTATTTACCTTGGTTGTGTTTTATTTCTTGCACTTGCGTTTTTCTTTGCTCAAGTACCGTGCGTCGCCTTCAGGGCAGTTTACCGGGACTCGGCCTAGATCGAACTCGCCCTTAAGGGTGATTGCAGCCTCGCCCATCGATCTTTGTTCAAGTAACGTGTGTCGCCATCAGGGCAGTTCACCGGGACTCGGCCCAGATCGAACTCGCCCTTAAGGGTGATGGCAGCCTCGGTCATCGGTCTTGGGTGATGGCAACCTTGGCCATCGATCCTGGCGATCGGAATCCCCGAGACCTCTTCGGCTGCTTGAACAGTTTACCGGGACTCGGCCCAGATCGAACTTGTTCAAAGAGAGTCTGCGACGACCTCGGTCGGAGGTTGTCTTTAACGCTGGGCACCGGGTTCCGGTCTTATAACAAGGGGCCTTGTGTGTAATCATTAGACCGCTCTTATAGGGGCTCCCTTTAACCTTGGAACATCGGATTTTCAAATTAGTGATCATAATGCGGAGTCATGAAGTTCTTTTTAGATGCGAGATGTTCATACATTGGCATATTTAATGCTTTTTAAAGCGTAAATTAACTATGATACTGCTTCAACTTGGCATCGTTCCAAGTTCTTGGGATTGCTTTTCCTTCTAAAGTTTCCAACTGGAACGCGCCGTTACTGGTTTTAGAGACGACCCGGTAAGGTCCTTCCCAGTTCGGAGCGAGCTTTCCTTGAGTGGCATTCCTTAAGCCGACGTCGGCCCTTCGGAACATCAAGCTGCCGACTTCGAAATCTCTCGGGACAACTTTCGCGTTGTACCGGGTTGCTATCCTCTGTTTGATCAATGCTTCTTTGAGAGAGGCTCGCCCTCGAACCTCATCGACAAGGTCGAGGTTCTCCTTTAGAGCCCGGTCATTTTCTTTAGGCGATTTTGGGTGAAGAGTCCTCCAACTAAGCTCTCCGATTTCAACAGGAATTACCGCTCCGCTCCCGTATGAGAGTCGGAAAGGGTTCTCCCCTGTCGAACTCTATGGGGTGGTTCTGTAGGCCCAAAACACATAAGGTAGTTCCTCAACCCATTTTCCCTTGGCTTCATCGAGCCGCTTTCTCAATCCATTGAGGAGTACCTTGTTAGCGGCCTCTGGCTGTCCGTTAGTTTGGGGGTGCTCTACCGAGGTGAACCGGTGTTTAATCTGAAGATCAAACATGAGTTTCCTGAAGCCCTTGTCAGTGAACTGGGTTCCGTTATCAGTGATTATTACCTCGGGGATCCCGAATCTGGTCATAATATTCTTTTTGAAGAACTTGATGCAGTTCCTTGCGCTGATAATGGCTAGAGGCTCGGCTTCAATCCATTTTGTGGAGTAATCCACAGCCACTATTAAGTACTTAACCTGGCTGGGTGCAGTTGGGAATGGCCCTAAGAGATCTATCCCCCCACCACGCGAAGGGCCATGGCGAGGTGAGACTAGTGAGCTCAGCAGGAGGTGCTACATGAACCTTAGCATGGATTTTACACTTCTTGCATTTTTTGACATGGTTTCTTGCATCGGTTTCCATGGTTGGCCAGAAGTATCCCGCCCTTAAGGCTTTCCGAGCTAGAGTCCGACCTCCAAGGTGTTGTCCGCAGATCCCCTCGTGGATCTCGACCAAGACATAATCTGCTTCCTCTCCTTCAACGCATTTTAATAATGGCGCGTAGAGGCTTCTTCTGTAGAGTGTTCCGTCGATTATAGAGAAAGATGAGGCCTTCCTCCTGATTAATTTGGCTTTGCGGGAGTCCGGAGGCTCGCCTCCCGACTTGATGTACTCCATTATTGGTGAAATCCAACCTTTGCTTTTCTCAACAACATTGATGGAAAAAGCGGGCTCCGGGCTGGGGAGAACGCTGGGTTTGCTTAGCGTTTCCTGGATTATTGATCGGTGATTTCCCGGAACTTTGGTGCTGGCGAGCTTGGAAAGAACGTCTGCTCTGATGTTTTTCGTTCTGGGAATGTGCTTAACCTTTGCAAACACGAAATAGGCAAGCAATTCCCGCACTCGGGTTAAATACTTCTGCAAGGTCGGATCTTTGGCTTCGTATTGCTTTCCGATTTGCCAGACTACCAACAACGAGTCCGTGTTTAAAGAGAGCCGAGTAATTCGGAGGTCTATGGCAAGTCGGAGTCCTGCTATGCATGTCTCGTATTCTGCCTGATTGTTTGAAGTTGGGAAACCAAAAGTGGGGGATACCTCGATTATAACGCCTGTCGGGCTTTCAAGCATTAGCCCTGCACCCTCCCCTTTGGATTTGAGGATCCATCTACATGGAGCGTCCACAATTCGCCTTCAGGGTCGGCCGGGGTCATTTCAGCGACAAAGTCGGCAAGTATCTGAGCTTTCATGGCTGGCCTGGTTTCGTATTTGATGTTGAACTCAGAGAGTTCTACTGCCCATTTAATCATTCGTCCTGCTAAGTCAGGTCGGCGTAAGATTTGTCGGATCAGGTGATTCGTCCGCACCACGACCTGATGAGCGACGAAGTAAGGTCGGAGGCGACATGCCGAGATGAGTAGAGAAAAGGCGATTTTTTCTATTTTCTAGTATCTAACTTCTGATCCCTGTAAAGCTTTGCTCACAAAGTATACTGGACTCTGACCAGTCCCTGTTTCCCGAATGAGAACGGTGCCAATGGCTTCCTCCGAGATTGCTAAGTACAGGTATAAGGTTTCCCCCGGGTTTGGCCGAGTCAGGATTGGAGGCTTGGTCAAAGCCTTTTTAAGCTGGGAGAGGGCCTCGTCCCGCTCCGGGGTCCATTCAAACTTTGCTTCCTTCTTAAGCAGCTTAAATAACGGAAGCGATTTGAACGCAGCATTGGAAATGAAACGAGATAGCACAGCGATCATCCCGTTAAGCTTTTGAAGCTCTTTCTTGGTAGACGGGGTGCGCATCTCTGTCACAGCCCGACATTTGTCCAGGTTGGCTTCAATGCCCCTTTCTGTGAGGTAGAAACCAAGGAATTTCCCAGCTCGGACTTCGAAAGTGTATTTTTCCGGACTCAGCCTCATATTGTTTTTTCGGATTTCTGCGAAGATCTCTTCAAGGTCGGTTATGTGGAGGCTCTCACCTTCGCTTTTCACGATCATGTCGCCGAGGTAGACTTCTACGTTACGCCTGATCTGCTTTCGGAAAACCCTGTTCATCATTCTTTGATAGGTAGCTCCCGCATTTTTTAAGTCAAATGGCGTAACCCGGTAACAGAAATTACCGCGGTCAGTCATGAAGGCGGTCTTTTCTTGGTCGGGAGGGAACATCAAAATTTGGTTATAACCGGAATAGGCATCCATAAAAGATAGTAAACGAAAACCTGAAGCATTATCGACGAGACGATCAATGCTAGGAACAGGAAAGGCGTCCTTTGGACAGGCCTTATTAAGATCGGTATAATCAACACACATTCGCCATTTTCCATTACATTTCTTGACAAGTACAGGGTTGGAAAGCCAAGTTGTATACTTGACTTCCTTTACAAAATCGGCTTTAATTAAATCATCAACGACCTTAGCTGTGGCAGCTGTTTTCTCTTTGCTTTGAGCTCTCTTGCGCTGGGCAACCCACTTAGCCCCAGGGTTAACAGCTAGCTGGTGACAGGCGACTTCCGGGGGAATCCCGGGCATGTCCTTCGCCGACTAGGCGAAGAGGTCGGCGTGAGCCTTCAGGAATAAAGCGAGCTTTCCTTTAACTTCCTCAGAGAGGTCGGATCTGATCTTGACAGCTTGGGTTGGGTCATCTCCCAACTGGATTTGCACGAATTCACCATCAGGTTGAGGTCGCCTGATTTTCTTCTTCAGCTCTCGGGTGAGATCGTCATCACTCTCCTCTTCGGAGCTGTCAGGGTCGTACCTCGCATCAAGATCTGTGACATTAACCTCGGCAGCTCTGCTGTTTCTTCTCTTTTTGGGATCCTTCTGGGCTTCTTCTTCGGGGGAACCCCCTCCTCTGAGACTCGCCTATCTTCTTTCATGTAGATAGAAGCATCTCTGGGCGGACTCTAGGTCGGCATCAAGGGTAATAAAAATGAGATGCTTTTATCAAATAGCCGAGTGGTTTGGTTCGGGTGAAGTCCTCCTCAGAGATTCGCAGCTTTCTCACAAGGTCGATAAAAATGATATCTGCCGAGCTTCCCTGATCGACAAGGATTCTTCTTATCTTGTGATTGGCCATGACAGCCTTGATCAAAAGAGGTACATGCTTGTTGGGTTTGCCATCAATGAAGTCTTGGTCGCCAAATGCTAAAAGAGGTCGGTCTGGGGTCGAGGTTACCGCCGAGGTGGAAGCAGCACTCATAATCTCCTTCCACTTTCTTTTCATAGTCTTGCCTGAAGCTTCGACGGGGTATCCACCAGAGATGACCATCATTACCGGTCAACCTTTAGACTTTCGGAAATCGCGCTCGTCTTTCGAGCTTTCCTCTCTTTCTTGACGAGCCTTCCCCTTCTTTTTAGGGTCATCCTTCTCTTCTTTAACCTCTACTTCTTACCGAGGTGCTTTGACCACATACTGACTCAATTACCCTTTCTTGATCAGATCCTCAATGTCTTCTTTGAGAGCATTGCAGCGATTGATGTCATGTCTTTTACTTCGGTTATACCGACAGTACTTGTTAGATCGCTGCCCCGGTTTGTGCGAGAGTGGATCAGGGAACTTAACTTCCTTAAATTCCGCATTCATGCATTCTGCTAAGATTCTAGCTCTTGTTTCGTTAAGATCGGAATAATGTTGGTGACGGTTGCGAGACCTGGGTTTACTATCGTTCTGGGCCTCCTTCTCATTCCGAGGTTTGGTCATTCCACGGTCGGCGTCCGACTTTCTCGCAACCGCTCCTTCTTCGTGGTCGATGTACTTCTGAGATCGCTGGAGGAACTCGGCAAGCGACTCAGTTTGATTTACTCCGACATCGATTTGGAAGAGACTTCCTTCTCGAAGACCGGCTTCCATGAAGAAAAGTCGGAAAGAGTCATCGAGGTTCCAGACCTGAGCGGCTTCCTTATTGAACCTTTCAATATAGTCCCGGAGTGACTCGTTCTCCCTCTGCCGAATTGCTTGCAAAACTTTCCGAGATTTCGGCTTCATTTTGGAGTAGGCGAAATGGGCAGAAAATAACTTGGCTAGCTGGTCCCAGGAGGATATTGAGTTCGGCATGAGGGCTCTGAACCAGTCCAAAGCCAACTTCTCAAGAGTGAGGGGGAAAAGCCGACATTTGATTTCATCTGGGACGTTTCGATATTGCATCATTGTATCGAAGTAATCGAGATGGCGATCAGGATCACTAGTCCCATCATGCATCTTCAAACCTTCAGGGGGTTTCTCAAGGTGCTTTGGCACCGGAAAGTAGTCGATCTTTGTCGTGAAGGGACCTTTCCGTGCTGTCGATTTCTCCCTTGGAGGAGGTCGTTGGTTATGGTGCCTAACAGAGGACCTTCGAGAGTGAGGGCGTCGACATTCATGCCTCGGGGATCTTTCTCGGCTTATAGAACGTCGCCTCGGAGAAGAGGATGCCAAGGACGAGCTTCGGTGAGGAGAATCCTCAGGATAATAACGGTCGTCTTGTGTCTGGCTTGGGGGAGTTCCAGATCCTCGTCTTCCTTTCCGACGAGGTGGTGAATAGTGGTGGTGCCTCCTCCATGCTGGCGATCGGTGACGCCTTTGACTAGACATTCTTCTGCTGGGAGGATGGTTTTGAGGAGAGGACCGATCCGGGATGTCGCGAGCTCGGATCTCGGCAATTTCAGCCTCCAGCTGGGAGTAGCGCTGACTCCTCTGCTGGTCAGCCTCGTCCTGTCTTGTCAGCAGCTGGATGAGCTGTTGAACAGCGTTGACCGGCACCTGGACAGTCTGGGGAGGAGGTGGAAGTTGATTCCGGGCGGAGCTTATGGGAACCATTGCTCTAGACGAGTTGTAGTCGTGGGCTGAGCTAGGGGCAGAGTGACTGCTACACCTTCGGGTGTTTCCTGCTGTTGATCGGGTCTCACTATAACACTTGAGACGTTCCTCTGACGTAACACTGGAGCCATCGCTGACCAAGGAGATGGGGGGGACTAGAGTATAAGATGCTCCCACTGTGGTCGCCAATGTTCTATACCTTATCTCCTACCTTGTTTCCGACCTTGGATACAAAATCTGATCCGAGATAGTTGGTAGCGGTGTTCTTGGTCAATCCGAGTTTGAGCTCCGACCCGAGGTGGGGTGGTACCTGCAATGACACTCTGACGCTCAAGTCAGCAAGTGGGTCAGTTGCAAGTGAGAGAATTGGAGAGTGTGTACATTTAATGCTAGCATTGAATGCTTATTTATAGGTTTTGGGAATCAATGAGAACCATTGGATACAGGTCTTTGATCCTCACCATTGATTGATGGGTTTGCCTTTGGTATTGAGCCTTAGTGCAAAATGTTGTAGTAATCCATAACATCAAGGTACCATCACTTCGCTATGAGCCCTTCACACATAACCCACTGCGTCGAGGGCATGGCTAGGACGAATCCCAATTTTGTATTCCAGACCGTTCTAACGTTGTTCCAACCCTAAATCTAGACTCCCATGTACTTGTCTTGCTTACCCTCCTAATCACGTGTTTAGAACTAGACATATCTAATGGAATACCCTTAAAATATGTTTAGTCCTCGAAGTTTGATGATGATTATAGTCCTCGAACTAGACATATCACGTGTTTACTTATATATCATTGGCTAAAGTGCTCTCGGGGTCCCTTATCTTTATTTAAAGTAACGATTTGGTCATTTATCTTTTTTTTGTCCCAAATCAGTCCTTTATGTTTTAAATTTTTGACACATAAATCCTTTTCTGTCCCAAATCAGTCCTTTATGTTTCAAATTTTTAACACATAAATCCTTTTTTTGGCACATAAATCAGCACTGTTAACGGAAAAGGATTTATGTGTCAAAAATTTGAAAGAAAAAGGACTTATTTGGGACAAAAAAAACATAAAGGACTAATTCGTTACTTTAAATAAAGATAAGGGACCACGGGAGCACTTTAGCCTATATCATTTATATCCAGAAAACTTTTCCTATATATTTGACATTCTTAATATTTAATCCACTTACCTACCATTTCTACATCATTCACTAGTTTATCCAAACCGTAACTATTTCCACGATTCTTAGTTAAATTAACAAGGGGATCTGCCTCGTAAAATGATCATATCTAACGATTATTTGCTTTTATCTTGTTTCTTGCTTTGTGTTTTGGCCCGGTCTCTCCTTAGGCTCTTTTCTGTTCTCCTTTTCTGCTTTTTTTTTAATAAAATGAGAAGATTTTTTTTTAAAAAAAAATAATTCATTTATCAAACTAGTCAATTTATTGAGGAGTCCAGGAGAACACTAAAAGCAACTCCAAGCTAATGACATGGACCACAAAGAAACCTGAACGCCACATCTTCACCCAAAACCTTAAGGCGTCAGGTATATGGGTCCACTCTCTTATAAACCATTTATATAGCTCATTTTTAGTCGATGTAGGACTAACCACTCACACTTGAAATCACAATCTTATAAGAAATTTCACCAATGATCTTTCTATTAATGTTATAAGAGATAAGAGATGTCTTGATTGTTTATGAGTAGAGTACACCTACTGTGGAAACTCTTGTACTCGCTGATTGTATGGGAATCTCGATTCTCCACCGGTTTTCTAGTTAATTGAGTTGCTGTTTGGGGCTCTGCCCCCGTTTTCTCAACAAAACAAATTATTTGAGTAGTGATATATTGAGAATGATTATATTATATTTTTTGGCCTAATAAAAACACTCATATTTACGATATATAGACACACATTATTCTTCCATTTGGATGGTACAACGTGGTAGATAAAATAGAATTTGGAATGAGTAAAATTGTTCTGATGAAAGTAACATCTTTATATTTACACAATAAAAATAATTTTTCTTTTATCAACCAAATTAAATGAAATCAAATTTTCCAAAAATCTCTTTTAAAATATCATTACAAAACAAAATTTAAGTTTTTTAACCCTCAAATTTTTAAATCAATTATTTTGTAATCAATTCTTCAAAAATTACTTTTATCACAGTTGAATACAAATGCCCTAGCTACATGTGTGTTTCTGGGTATAATTAATTTTAGGGTTGGAATCAATTTTTAGGCTAATAGTCAACTAAATAACAAGTTTGTGGTCAAACCATGTTTTACCAATCCAAACATGATTGAAAAGTGTTTCCCTTTGGAAACGAACATAGGCTAAATAGACAAGAACACAAGGTATCAAAGAGGAGTTATTTTGGAAGCAGCGTGCAAAGAAGTTTTGGTTACGTGATGGGGATTTAAATACCAAGTTTTTTCATGCTTCGGCAACTTGTAGAGCAAAGGTGAATAGAGTGTTGAAATTGCGTAGAGATGATGGTGTTATTGTGGAGGATCAACCCCATGTGAAAAGTGTGGTTGTAGGTTACTTCCAGGAGCTCTTTTTGGGTAGAGAGGGTGTGTATGATTCGGTTTTAACATCCCTAAATCAACGTGTCAATGACATTGATAATGGTGATTTTATTCGGCCTTTTCATAAGGATGAATTTCGTGATGCTTTGATGAAGATGGATTCCGATAAAACCCCCGGGCCCGATGGTTTCAATCCAGGTTTTTACAAAAGGTTTTGGGAGGAGTTTGGTGATGAGATTGTTTCGGCTTGTATAGGGTGGCTGGACACGGGTCACTTTCCTACAACACTTAATGATACCAACATTGCTCTCATTCCAAAGAAAGATAATCCGGAGACAATGATGGATTGGAGGCCAATCTCTCTTTGCAATGTCATCTATAAACTCGTTTCCAAGGTGCTTGCTAATAGATTAAAGTTTATTCTCCCTAAATGCATTTCTATTGAGCAGTCTGCTTTTGTATCTGATCGTTCTATTTTAGACAATGCCATGATTGCATTTGAAGTTATTTATTACTTGAGTAAAGCATACGATAGGGTTGATTGGACTTAATTATTGTTGATTCTAAAGAAACTTGGTTTTCATGAAACATGGATTGGTTGGATGAAGATGTGTATTGAATCTGATTCTTACTCTGTTATTGTTAACCAGGGGCCTGTTGGTCTGATTGTGCCTAGGAGGGGTCTCTGTCAAGGGGATCCCCTTTCCCCTTATTTATTTATTTTTGTGCTCTGAAGGTCTTACTTCTCTTATTAATCAGGCAGTGGCTAGAGGAGACATTCATGGTATTGGGATTTGTCGGGGTGCGCCTATTATTACCCATCTTCTGTTTGCAAATGATTGCTTCTTATTCTTTAGCGCCTCTCCGAGGGAAATGAATAATATGAAGCTTATTTTGGATGTTTATGAACAAGCTTCAGGGCAACAAATTAATTTTCAGAAGTCTGAAATTTTATTTAGCGGGAATGTGACTCATGGGGACAGAGAAATTATTGCCAATGGTCTTGGTGTTCATGAATGTTTAGGTACCGGTCGGTATTTGGGTCTTCCATCTATGATTGGGAGGAGCAAGAAGGCGCTTTTCAAGTTTATTAAGGATCGAGTTTGGAAAAATATTAACTCTTGGGGTGGTCGGTCTTTATCAAAAGCGGGAAAGGAAATTATGATTAAGTCGGTTCTTCAATCCATTCCGACTTGTTTTATGAGCATTTTCCTCATTCCTTCTTCTCTTTGTGATGAAATTCAGAGCTTGATTAGGGGGTTTTGGTGGGGTGGCAGCTCTTCGTCTAGACGTGGTATCCATTGGCTTTCTTGGGATAAATTATGCATTGACAAAGATCATGGTGGCTCGGGCTTTCGGAGTCTTAATGTTTTTAATATCGCTCTTTTGGGTAAGCAGGGGTGGAGGTTGATGAATTGTCCTGACTCTTTGGTGGCTAGTCTCTATAACGCTAAGTACTATCCTAGAGGTGATTTCATGAATGCACCTAGAGGATGTAATTCTAACTTTGTTTGGTGTAGTATCCATGAAGCAAGAATGGTCCTTATAGAAGGGTGTCGGTGGATGATAGGAGTTGGTCGGAATGTAAATGTTTTCGGGGAGAGATGGATGGCCAACCATGTTGTGTTAGATGAAACATCAACTCCTCACTTTAATCCTTTTATGTGTGTGGTTGGATCTTGTTATTGCAGGTACAAAGAGTTGGAATGTGAATTTGATCAACCAAAATTTCTCTACGGTTTTGGCGGATCAGATTTTGCGTACCCCTCTTTTCCCTACGGTCTTGGATGATTCGCGCATGTGGTGGCTGGAAAATTCAGGAACTTATTCTGTTCGAAGTGCTTACAGATTGATTATGAATAATATTCTGGACACTGATTATCTTCATGTTGTTGGTGACTGGCGCAGTTTTTGACGGTTGAAGATCCCTCCGAAGGTTAAACACTTTCTTTGGCGCTTGTGTAGAAATGTTCTCCCAACTAGATCGAACTTATGGCGAAGACTTATAGATGTGGAGGATTCTTGTCCTTGGTGTTCTCATGTTCTATAATCTGGTCTTCACCTCTTTATTCATTGCTCTAAAGCTCAAGCTTGTTGGGCGAGGTTAGGCGTTTTAGATGTTGTTCTTGATTGTGCTTCTGATGCTGCGGATTTCTGTGCAGTTTTTTTCTCTACTTTGACTGCTGTTCAGGATACAAATCGTGATGCTTGGTGTATGACGCTTTGGAGTATTTGGGAGAGTCGTAATAACCGTGTTTGGGAGGGGAAACATGTGGATGCGTCTACTATTGTTTGGGTTGGTTGTCTTTTGTTGAGTGAGTGGAGGGAGGCTCCCCTCTCTTCGATCGGTGTGACTGGGCAGAAACCATCCCCTAGCGTGATGGCTTCTTGGTCTAACACGATGGCTGGTTTTGTTAAATGTAACGTGGATGCCTCATTTTCTTTGGTGGCTAATCGAGTTGGCATTGGTATTTGTCTTCGGGATGAGCATGGACATTTTATTAATTAGGCCAAAACCTTTAGCTACTCGCCTATCATATAGATGTTCCTTTGGGAGAGGCGTTGGGTCTTTATGGCACTATTACTTGGATTCGGGAGCTTGGCTACAAAGACGTTATTTTTGAGCTAGATGCTAAATTTGTAGTTGGCGCTTTTAATTCTAAGCGTGCTATTTTTTGAGTTTGGCTCAATTGATAGAGCTAGTAAAGACCTTTTTACTTTTTTTAATTACAACTCTCATGTTGAGTTTACTAGGATGGATGCTAACAAGGTTGCTCACACTCTAGCTAGGGTGGCCTTGTTGTCAGCCAGCCCTCAAGAATATTTCTGTGTTCCTTCATGTATTTCGTCTTTGATTATTAATGAAATACACCGAGTGCTTTTTGTCTAAAAAATTAGATTCACCAAATCCTTATAAAAACACCTTAGATACAAAAAAACATATAAAAGACAAAAAAAAAAACTAAGTCATGACTTACATCAAATTAAAAACCAAAACATGATCAAAATAAAAAACATCAAAGCAAGTTAAATCTCGTCTAAAAAAACCATGAGAACTCACTTTTCTTACAATAATTACAAACAAAGTTTCATAACCTCAAACTCCTGTTCATCTGCTAAGAAGAGGAAACCAACGTTCTTGAAAGGAAGATTGGTAAGAAACCATGAACAAAAGAAGCACAAGAAACAAGCCAACACCCCAAGGAGTTCCACCAGCTCTATGAAGTGAATCTCTTTCGGGCAAAGGAATCAAAGAAGACAAGACTCCTCCATCTCCATAATTTGAAAGGAAGTGAACAACTAGTAGAAGAAGCAGTGGAGAAACCATTAGAACCATCTTCACTTGATCCATAATACTTTCCATTATTGGCTCATAGTTTGAATACCATGAAAAACCAGCAAACATTAAAAGGGTAAGTAGGAAGAAAATTAAGTGTAAAGGGAGAGTAGTTTGAGAGTTTTGAGCCATTTATTTTCTTAGCTTTGGATCCTAGAAACAATTATGGGACTTGTTTGTGGGAGAAAATGGAGAAAAGAAGGTTTTATATATAGAGGGTCATAACTTCATATGGTCATAATTTGCTAACTTTTGTGTTTAATAATGTCAACTAAGCTTTGTTTTTTTGTGACTTTTTTATTTATGGCAAAAAGATTTTTGCTTTATCAAAATCCAACAGGCTTTGCATAAAAATTTGTGAAGGTCGGTTTATGGTAGAGATTCATTGTGTACGTGTAAAATGAGGAGCGGCCACGAGCGGCGGACCTGCCTTATACTGTAAAATTTGTACTTAGCACCTTATATAAATAGTCTAAATTTCCTGAAATTTTAATTTTGAATTCCCTAAAAATTTTAAATTGTATTAATAGACCAAGTTTTGTACTCATTTGACACTGACCTTAAAAAATTTGACACCCCTAATTCTGGAGTTCTGGTCCACCACCGGCTGCCACGTATCACCGACCAGAGACCACTAATATGTGATGAATCTCTTTTCTTTGTAGGAAAATGATTCGTTTTTCTATGATTAGAAAATAAAGGAAAATGTCTGACTCAGATCAGATTTCTTAGGCTAAGCATAGTAGCATACCTAACATAATAACCAAATCAATATTTTAATGTGTGGAGTACGCAACACATGTCAGCAGGCTAACTATGAATGAATATCTTTGATTAGTTAAAGTTTGTGACTGGGGAGTATTTCTTCTTCCACGGAAAGTCATGAAAGTTAATTGACGGTTATATTTTTTATATAAATAGACTTAGACAAAATTTATTTATAATAAATGAATCATGTTAATAAGAAATAAAGTTTTATAACTATTCAATATTTTTTTTATTTAACATTTTTTATTGTTAGAAACTACATTTTATCAGTAGTAAAATTATATTAATATTATGTAATATTTTTTCGTTGTAAATCAAATGCAGAATATAAAATAATTATTCTGACAATGTGTAATGTTCTACAATAAAAGTTAATAGTAATGAAATTATAGCAACAATATGTAACGTTTACCCGTTGAAATTAAAAAAAAATATTAAAAATAATTTTTTCACAATAGCTAGTATTTTGTTGCATGAAACTAGGAGAAAAAGTTAAAAAGGCAAATTAAGAGAGGTATATAAAAAAGTTAGTATGTTCGTTTAATATTCTTGAATTCATAAAAAAGTTAACTAATTTTACAAATATAACCTTATTTTATTAGGAATATGCAAGTCTCTTAGTAGTAGAAGTTGAGTCTAAAAAATTTGGTACTTTGTTACTTATAAATATAAGAAACAAACTTTATTTTTAAGATGTATTAAATGATCACCAACAATGGTTGGTCCGAGTGATAACTGGATTCGGATCCCACTTCAAGGTCTCGAGTTAGAATCTTGGGTGTGGCAAAAATCTGCTGGGAGGGGAGAACCATACAGACCGGCAAAGCCGGGTTTACACGTGGTCAGCCAGGTTCCTCGGCGTAGATTAGTCATCGACAAAGCCGATGAAAACTGCACACCAAAAACACAATAACAAAAAAAAGATGTATTAAATGATCAATATCAATTTTACCTCTATTTAAGTGGTGTATTTGAAGGTAATGTCATTAATCTCGAGTACCAATCATCAATTAATAAAAAAGACAATTTTGGAGAGAACTTAAATATTTAGCCTTATTAAGTGAGAATAGTTGATTTCAATGTAATTTCTTAATTTATGTGATATAAGAGTTTGTTTCTTATATTGTAGGCCTGATGTAGTATAAGTTTATTTGTTACATTATTTATGTTTACTCAATTTTGCCGGTTCATGCGGTTTTTCTCTCTAATAGAGATTTTGTTACACACAAGACTCAAACTTGAGACCTTAGACTAGAATCGGAACCCAATTAACGCTGGGACCCATTCTGGTTAGTTATTTAACATTTTCTGTTCGAGTGACCTAGACAAAATTGTTCGTTTTTGAGAGAAGTTAGTTAAAAGAAAAGGACCCTTCTTTTGGCTTATATAACCTCAATTCCACAGCTGGCGAAGTTTGATAAACTCTACTAATTGTCAATAATAAAAAAAGATAAACACCACTCATTTTTTCACACATGAAAATTAAATGGAACTAATACAATTCTTTTAAATTATTTACATTTTGTACCAAGAGAAAAGACAAGCAAGCTCCTCTAAAAAAGTGTGCCCCCACCAAGATATACACTTGTCAATTAGATTTAGAGCTGGCCACCAATGACTATAGTATTATATTTCCCCCTCTTTTGCGTTACATAAGTACACATGCAACTACTCAAGTCCCTAAAAGTGTTCTTGGATCCACTATTATTAAAGGGAACCTTGCATGTGGCATATAGGGATTCCTAGTGGGAATAATCTACCTTTTGCCTAACACAAGCCGAAGGGCGATTCAATAACTCAACTAAAAAAGCTTTGATTGTACAAATTCATGCTCAGTCTTAACGATTAAGTAATTCTTTTTCATGAAAACATCTTAGACATGGCCCATGGGAGGATTTAGTAAGGGCTAGCTAGCACTAATTTTTCTCAATATTAATTAGAGAAAGCAAAAGGAATATTTGTGAATTGTGACCCCACTGAAATCAAATGACCTTTCACATACTAATGGAGAATCTTAACTGTGCATCCACGTATTTTGACCTTATACTCCATCCCTGTGATATCACCTATATATTTAATTTAAGTTTTATTTTTTATTTTTGGCAAAACAAGAGGTGTAATTGTAAAAGCATAATAATGTTTAGAGGCTTCTCACCCATGCTGACATCCACGGGTGCGAAATCAGCTTTAAAAAGCACAATTTGGAAACAGTTGTCTGAATATTCACCTCCAAATATGGATGCGGTGATAATTTTGCAATTTGGTTGGAAAGTGGCATTTCTCTCGCTACATTTGGAGTCGGGTGCTCAAGCGACTGACTCCAAATGTGTATTTCACTACACAATTGGAGTCAATTGTTTTGAACACCCACCTACAAATGTCTTTTTTACATAGAAACAAATTATGTATACAGTTTCATTCTCCATTCACGCATACGCTTTCTCTCACAAACTTCTCTCTATTTCTCCTCGAATCCTCCTCTCTCCAGTGCCCTAGCTCTGTTGCTTCTCCTCCTCGCTCGTAGTGTCTCGTCATCGCACCGCCCTGATCCTCCCATAGGCTCGCGTGCTCCATTGTGCTTATGTTTTTGCGTGCTCCATTGTTGCGTTCGCGTGCTCCATTGTTGTGTTCGCATGCCACTCTTGCTCGTTCCTTCTCACCCTGTATCTCGTTCCTCCTCACCATCATGTCTAGGTCAGCGCACCATTTTTTTGTAAACATTTTTGACCATGTGATGAATTGGTTAGGGATAAACACTTTTTTACTACTCCATGATTGTGTACGGAGATGAATGCTTGGATAGTAAAGATTTTTTTTAAGATGAAGTGCACTCCATGAATGCAATGGTATTGACATTGTTAATAGCATGTTATGTGATTGATAAAATGGTTGAATAAGTTAGATGAAGTGCACTCTAAGTGCTTGATACAATGACTATGATAGTTTACTCACTCTTCTCTCTTCCTTCGTCTCGTATTCCAACCACCCTACTCTCAACCAAGATCACCATTGTATTCTTCTCCTTCTCCTCTAAACGAATCACCCATGTTTTGACAGAAATTGAACAAAACTGAACAGATCTAGAAATCCAAATTCGAAACTTCTCTCCTCTTTTCTGATGAATTTAGACCTCTAATCAAAAAACTAACCCTAGATTCGGAATCCCCACACCCCCTTCTACATTATCCCTCAAGAAATTTTGCATCCCGAGAACCTTGCTTTGACGATCACTGTGTCTGAAAACTGAACTTTGTCTTCCTCATCATTTTGAGTTTTCTTTGTTGAGGAAAAGCATGATGAAGATGATGAGTTTTCTGGGTTGAGAAAGTAAAAAAGACATATTTAAAACTGACAAATATACAAAAAGAACCTAGTTGAAACCGAAACATTAATATTTGCCACATATACAACCCAATTAACTATATATGTCATCTAAGTTGTTAACGACCACGTCATCCGCGAATCCCCTTCAGGTACATGCAATAAAGTTCGTTGACATGATTTGCACACTCACACGGCGTATCGTCAATAGTATTTTACAGAACAATAATTCCCAAACTTGAATTTGCGCATATATATGAGAAGGAAGAGAATGATTTGGAATGATGAATTTGGTAGAGTTTTGTCTTAGACATATGAAGAATCTATATTCTTTCTACTTGTAAAATTTATATATATATATATATAAACCAACTCATTACATTACATTTGGTGAAGAGTCTTCTCATTTGGAGTCACAACTCATTAACAATTGTCACACTCATCCATGAATGAGTGCATCTCTTCACTGTAAATGTTTATGAAAGAACACCACCACCAGTGAATACCACAAAAGGACGCACCTGTAAAAGATGAAACATTGTGTTTCTCTTTCAATTTAGTGTTATTGAATTCCTGTAATGTTAGAAATCTCCAACAGATTCAGTTTTATTTGCTACATACCTTGTTCTTTTGATGTGTCGTGTCATCAGTTGCAGCAATGACTATCAACACTGCTATTGAACTTTGACCGCTAGGCTACTATATTGAAACTTCTAGTTATCAGCAAAAAATATTTATATAATGTAAAAACAAATTTATATTTTCCTACCAATTAATTTTCAAAATAATTGGGGGAGCCAAGACTCTCTTATGTCATAACTATGCTCCACCACTATTTAGGGGGTTCAATTTTTTTTCTCTATACGGGGTAAATGAGAAAAAAATTACAGTGTGGATCTGCCCCTCCTCTTAGCCGAACCCCAAATTAATCAGGATCTCTTCCTCCGCACAGCGAGTCAAATACCTCTAGACGGACAAAAAACATATCTTTTTTTGACAAAAAAAAGGAGTTTAACTGCCACGCACTGTCGGTATAAACTTTTTTACACTCACAACCAATAATAATTCATAGTATGAGTGACATATAAGGTGATTATTACAACTCAATTTGTAATAATCGAGATTTTACCTCATTAGTACAACTCAATTCTTTTTACCTTTTGACAAAACCAGTACGGTCAATTGGTTATTATGTGTGGGTCGGGGGTTCGATCCTCGCATTGGGTACGGAGCAGTGTTAAAATTCTGGACCAGCTGTCATGCCCCTTGATGCACCTAAAATGAGCAAGAGATTAATCACTGCTGTCTGCGCAGTGAATACCCGGGTTTACCCAAAAAAGAGTGAAAAGTAGAGAAAGATCAATGGATAGGAGACAAGATGGAAATCAGGTGAGTGATCTTCATCTCTTCTTCTATTTCTCTCAAATAAATTTTGTTCCTGTTATGGTAATAAGTAAAAGGCCTCAGCAATATTTACACCACCTGCAAGGCCCAATAACAAACCGGCCCATAGCCAGAAAATCTAGCCCAATCGACCAACGACTCAGATAACTCGGCGAGATCTGACGGCTCAAGATCGTCAGAACATACATCACACAAACTCTATAAATACCACCTTCAATACTCATAAATGGAATTAATTTTTCTCCAACCACCACATATTTACTCAAACACTGACTTGAGCTTCGGAGTGTTATTGCAGGTACAACACCGCCACGTCTAAATCGAACAAAGACCACCATCTCAAGATCAAACAAAGACCACCAACTCAAGATCGAACAAAGACCACTATCCCAAAATCGAACATGGCCGTCACTTTAAGATCGCCACATTATCAAGGATAAAACACCTACTAACTACTTCGATCTTATCATAAAGCTCGTAAGTACAGTTCAGAACAGTTCCATTTTCATGTGCATAACTGTTACATTAAGCATTCGTTAGGGAAATTTGCAATAAGTAACGCACTGTAAAATTTTCAATTGGGGCTTACATTCATTATATAGCTTCTAGTAAGATCCATTCTGTTACGGATTGGGCCACTATGGCCAATCCACCTGAGGCCCAACAATAAAAGGCCAAATCCACCAGCCAATGGTGGAGATTTAAGACCTAGATCCAATGGTTCTCCTTCACTCCAAAAACCTATAAATAAGCATTCAATGCTAGCATTAAAGGTACTCACTTTTCCAATCCTCTCACTTGTAATTCACTCACTCACTGACTTGAGCGTCGGAGTGTCATTGCAGGTACCACCCCACCTAGAATCGGAGCACCAACCCGGATTGACTAAGAACATAAATACCAATTATCTCGGATCAGACCTGGTATTTAAGATCGGATACCAAGTCAGGGATACGGTATCGAACATTGGCGACCACAGTGGGAGCATCTTATACTCTAGTCCCTCCCCCATCTCCTTGGTCAGCAATGGCTCCAGAACTACGACGGAGGAACGTCTCCAGTGTCGTAGTTAGACCCGATCAACAGCAAGAAACTCCTGAGTGGGTAGCAGTCACTCTCCCTTGTAGCTCGGCCCACGGCCACAACTCGTCTAGAGCAATGGTTCCCATAAGCTCCGCCAGGAACCAACTTCCACCTCCTGTCCAGACCGTCCAGGTACCGGTCGACGCTGTCCAACAGCTCGTCCAACTACTGACAAGGCAAGCCGAGGCTGACCAGCAAAGGAGTCAGCGCTACTCCCAGCTGGAGGCCGAGATTGCCGAGATCCGGGCCCGAGATATCCCGGATCGGTCCTCTCCTCAAAACTACTCTCCCAGCAGAAGAACGTCCAGCAAAAGGCGTCACCGGTCTCCTACTTGGAGGAGACACCACCATCGCTCGCCGCCCCGCCGAAAAGGGAGACGAGGATCTGGAACTCCCCCAAGCGAGACTCGGCACGACACTTATTACCCCGAGGACTCTCCTCACCAGAGCTCGTCATTAGCATCCTCTTCCCCAAGGCGACGTTCTATAAGCCGGGGGAGTCCCCCGAGGCCTGAACGTCGGCACCCTCGTTCTCCGAGGTCCCCTGTTCGGCGCCCTATCCAGAGACCTCCCCCGAGGGAGAGATCGACGGCGCGAAAGGGACCTTTTACAGCAAAGATCGACTACTTTCCGGTGCCCAAACACTTGGAGAAACCCCCTGAAGGTTTAAAGATGCATGACGGGACTGGCGATCCCGATCGTCACCTTGATTATTTCGACACAATGATGCAGTATCGGAATGTCCCGGAAGAAATCAAGTGTCGAATCTTCCCTCTTACCTTGGAAAAGTTGGCTTTGGACTGGTTCAGAGCCCTCAAGCCAAACTCAATATCCTCGTGGGACCAACTGGCGAAGCTATTTTCGGCCCATTTCGTCCACTCCAAGATGAAACCAAAATCTCGAAAAGTTTTACAAGCAATTCGACAAGGGGAGAACGAGTCTCTCCGGGACTATATCGAGAGGTTCAATAAGGAAGCAGCTCAGGTCCGGAACCTAGATGATTCTTTCCGACTGTTCTTCATGGAAGCCGGTCTTCGTGAAGGAAGTCTTTTCCAGATTGATGTCGGAGTAAATCAAACCAAGTCGCTTGCCGAGTTCCTCCAGCGATCTTAGAAGTACATAGATCATGAAGAGGGGCGGTTGCAAGAAAGTCGGATGCCGATCCTGGGGTGAGAAAGCCTCGATATGAGAAGGAGGCCCAGAACGACAGTAAACCCAGACCTCGCAACCGACACCAACATTACTCCGACCTGCATGACACCAATCGATGCAATGCTCTGAAAGACGACATTGAGGACGTGATCAAGAAAGGGAAATTGAGCCAGTACGTGGCTAAGGCACCTCGGCAGGAGGCGGAGATTAAAGAAGAGAAGGATGACCCTAAAAAGAAGGGTAGAACGCACCAAGAAAGAGAAGTAAGCTCGGAGGATGAGCGCGATTTTCGAAAGTCAAAAGGCCGGCCTGTGATGATGGTCATCTCGGGGGGATACCCCGACGAAGCGTCAGGCAAGACTATGAAAAGAAAATGGAAGGAGATTATGTGCGCTGCTTCCACCTCGGCGGTAACTTCAACCCCGGAGCGGCCTCCCCTGACATTCGGCGATCGAGACTTGCTAGATGGTAAACCCAACAAGCACGTACCCCTTCTAATCAGGGCAGTCATGGACAATCATGAGATAAGACGAATCCTGGTCGACCAGGGAAGCTCGGCAGATGTCATCTTTATCGACCTTATGAGAAATCTGAAAATCTCGGAAGAGGAGCTCACCCCTTATCGAGGTTCCGACCTCTCCGCTTTCAACGGATCCCAAACCAAGCCGCTCGGATATTTGGAACTAATGGTCAGCTACGGCGAGGAACCGTTAGAGAGGACATTTAAGACCAAATTCCTAGTCTTGTCATGCCCTTCGGTCTACAACTGCATCATCGGCAGACCAACTCTAGGGAGGCTCGGGGCTGTAACCTCAACAGTTCACCTGAAGATGAAATTCTACTCTCTGTGCAACAGAGTCATTACCCTCGATGCCGACCTTGAGTCCGCCCAGAGGTGTTTTTACTTGCACGTAAAGGCAGACAGGCAAGCCTCGGAAGAGGGGGTCCACCCCAAAGAGCCGGAGGACCGGGAGAATTCCAAGAAGAGAAGAGACGGCAGAGGTGCCGAGGTCAATGTTACTGACCTTGACGCAAGGTACGACCCCGACAGCTCGGAGGAAGAGGGCGATGACGAGCTTACCCGAGAGATGAAAAAGAAAATTAGGCGACCCCAACCAGATGGTGAGTTCACGCAAATTCAACTGGGTGAGGACCCAACCCAAACTGTCCAGATCGGATCCAACCTCTCAAAGGAGGTAACATCAAAGCTCGCCTCATGTCTGAAGGCTCACGCCGACCTCTTCGCCTGGTCGGCAAAGGATATGCCCGGGATTCCCCCAGAGGTCGCTTGTCACCAGCTTGCAGTTAGCCCCGGGGCCAAGTGGGTCGCCCAGCGCAAGAGAGCTTAAAGCAAGGAGAAGGCGGCTGCTACAGCTAAGGTTGTAGATGATTTAATTAAGGGCGACTTTGTAAAGGAGGTTAAGTACACAACTTGGCTTTCGAACCCTGTACTTGTTAAGAAAAGCAATGGAAAATGGCGAATGTGCATTGATTATACCGATCTTAATAAAGCCTGTCCTAAGGACGCTTTCCCCGTTCCCGGCATTGATCGCCTCGTCGATAATGCTTCAGGTTTTCGCTTACTTTCTTTCATGGATGCCTATCATGGATATAATCAAATTCCGATGTTTCCCCCCGACCAAGAAAAAACGGCCTTCATGACTGACCGCGGCAATTTTTGTTACCGGGTCATGCCATTTGGTTTAAAAAACGCAGGGGCTACCTATCAAAGAATGATGAACAAGGTTTTCCGAAAGCAGATCGGACGTAACATAGAAGTCTACCTCGACGACATGATCGCAAAAAGCGAGAGTGAGGACCTGCACATAGCCGACTTAGAAGAGATCTTCGCAGAAATCCGAAAAAACAAAATGAGGCTCAATCCGGAGAAATGTACGTTCGGAGTCCGAACTAGGAAGTTCCTCGGTTTCTACCTCACAGAGAGGGGCATTGAAGCCAACCCGGACAAGTGCCGAGCTGTAACAGAGATGCGCACCTCGTCTACCAAGAAGGAACTTCAAAAGCTCAACGGAATGGTTACTGCATTATCCCGGTTCATTTCCAATGCCGCTTTCAAATCACTCCCCCTGTTTAAACTGCTTAAAAAGGAAGCAAAATTCGAATGGACCCCAGAGCGGGACGAGGCCCTCTCCCAGCTTAAAAAAGCGTTGACCGAGCCACCAATCTTAACTCGGCCAAACCCAGGGGAAGACTTATACCTGTACCTAGCCATCTCGGAAGAGGCCATTGGTGCTGTATTCATCAGGGAGACAGAGACGGGTCAGAGTCCGGTATACTTCGTGAGCAAAGCTTTACAACGATCAGAAGTTAGATATCAGAAAATAGAAAAAATCGCCTTTGCTCTACTCGTCTCGGCACGCCGTCTCCGACCTTACTTCGTCGCTCATCAAGTCGTGGTACGGACAAACTATCCAATCCGGCAGATCCTGCACCAACCTGACTTAGCAGGACGAATGATCAAATGGGCAGTGGAACTCTCTGAGTTCGAAATCAAATACGAAACAAGACCGGCCATGAAGGCTCAGATACTGGCCGACTTTATCGCGGAAATGGCCCCCGCCGACCCTGAAGACGAGTTATGGACGCTCCATGTAGATGGAACCTCAAATCCAAAAGGGAGTGGTGCAGGGTTAATGCTCGAAAGCCCGACGGGCGTTGTAATCGAAGTATCACTCACGTTTGGTTTCCCTACCTGAAACAACCAGGCAGAATACGAGGCATGCATAGCAGGACTCTGACTTGCCATCGACCTCCGAGTTACTCGTCTTTCTTTAAACACGGACTCGTTGTTGGTAGTCTCTCAAATCGGGAAGCAATACGATGCCAAAGACCCGACCTTGCAGAAGTATTTAACCCGTGTGCGGGAACTGCTTTCCTATTTCGTGTTTACAGAGGTTAAACACATTCCCAGGACAGAAAATATCAGGGCGGACATTCTTTCCAAGCTCGCCAGCACCAAAATTCCAGGGAATCACCGATCAATAATCCAGGAGATGCTGAGCAAGCCGAGCGTCCTCCCAAACCCGGAGACCAATTTTTCTGTCAATGTGGTTGATGAAAGCAAAGGTGGGATCTCGCCGTTAATGGAGTACATCAATTCGGGGGACGAGCCTCCGGACTCAAACGAAGCCAAGATCCTCAGGAGGAAGGCCTCATCTTTTTGCATAATCGATGGAAACCTCTACAGAAGAAGCTTATCGGCACCACTGTTAAAATGCGTTGAAGGAGGGGAGGGAGATTACGTCTTGGCCGAGATCTACGAGGGAATCTGTGGGCAGCACCTTGGAGGTCGGTCTCTAGCTCGGAAGGCCTTAAGAGCAGGATATTTTTGGCCAACCAGGGAGACTGATGCAAGAAACTATGTAAAAATATGCAGCAAATGTCAGATCCACGCCAAGGTCCACATAGCACCTCCTACGGAGCTCACCAGCCTCACCTCGCCATGGCCATTCGCATGGTGGGGAATAGATCTCCTAGGACCATTCCCAACTGCCCCCGGTTAGATCAAGTACCTGATAGTGGAAGTAGATTACTCCACAAAATGGATTGAAGCCGGGCCTCTAGCCATCATCAGCGCAAGGAACTGCATCAAGTTCTTCAAAAAGAATATCATGACTAGGTTCGGGATTCCCGAGGTAGTAATCACTGACAACAGAACCCAGTTCACCGACAAAGGCTTCAAGAAACTCATGTCCGATCTTCGAATTAAACAACGGTTCACCTCAGTAGAACACCCGAAAACGAACAGACAGGCAGAAGCCGCCAACAAAATTCTCCTCAATGGATTGGGAAAGCGGCTCGATGAAGCGAAGGGAAACTGGGCTGAAGAACTACCTTATGTGTTGTGGGCCTACAGAACCACCCCGCAGAGCTCAACAGGGGAGACCCCTTTCCGGCTTTCGTACGGGACGGAGGCGGTAATCCCGGTAGAGATCGGAGAGCTGAGCTGGAGGACCCTCCACGCAAAGTCACCAGAGGACAATCATCAGGCGTTAAGATAAAACCTCGACCTCGTCGACGAGGTCCGACGCCAGGCTTCCCTTAAAGAAGCACTAATAAAGCAGAGGGTAGCAGCACGGTATAACTCGAAAGTAATCCCCAGGGATCTTGAAGTCGGTGACTTGGTTTTACGAAGAGCCGACGTCGGTTTAAAGAACGCCGCGCAAGGTAAGCTCGCCTCTAATTGGGAAGGACCATACCGAGTTGTATCTAAAACTGGTAAAGGTGCTTATGAGTTGGAGACCTTGGCCGGGAAAACGATCCCAAGGACTTGGAACGCCACCAAATTAAAAAAGTACTACAGTTGAGGTACACTTCGGTGGAAAGCGGTGTATACCGATGTTATCATTTTATTATATGAAGAGCGGTGTATATCGATGTTATCATTTTATTATATGAAGAGCGGTGTATACCGATGTTATCATTTTCTTTTATATGTAAAGCGGTGTATACCGATGTTATCATTTTCTTTTATATGAAGAACGGTGTATACCGATGTTATCATTTTCTTTTATATGAAGAGCGGTGTATACCGATGTTATCATTTTCTCTTATATAAAGAACGGTGTTCACCGACGATATAGTTGGCCGAGGCAGCCACAACCCTGAAGGGCGAGTTCGATCTGGGCCGAGTCCCGGTAAACTTCCCCGAAGGCGACACGCACCACGCACTAGTTGGCCGAGGTTGCCACTACCCTAAGGGGCGAGTTCGATCTAGGCCGAGTCCCGGTAAACTGCCCCAAAGGCGACGCCTACCACTTGGGCGAATCAAAACGCAAGTGCATAAATTTAAACCAACAGAATAAAATTCAACCGAGGTAGATAAGGCCGGGCGATTAAATTAATATTATAAGTTACCCCGGATGCGGCCGGGCCCTCATGTTCAAAAATTAATAAAAACTCCGGTTCCGCCCGGAACCCGGGACTCTCTTCGCCGCCGGTTCCACCCGGAACCCAACAAATCAACCAACAGGAAGATCACTTCTACTCGCAACTCAAGCTAGGGATGGCACGGATAAATGAGTTCATGCTCCTCAGAAAAGGAGTTGAGCTTAACAATACGCCCCTCTTCAACAGTGTGATCCACACTCAGAATCCCCCGATCTAGAGGAAGAGAAGGGTGAATCACGGCGACTTGGGCAAGCGCCTTATCAAAACTCTCCACAGCCACCTCCATAGCCATTTTGGCCACCTCTACCATCTCATTCTCGGTGCTTTGAACTTGGTCGCGTGCCTGTTTGAGCTCCTCTTCCAGCTCGGCGACCCGAAGTGAGGGATCTCCACTGGCCCCAACATCGATCTGCCTTGTTTTCCGGATTTCAGCTTCAAGCTCAGAGACCCGGACCCTCAAAGAGGCAATCACCTCCTCGGCCTGCCTCCCTTGGCTCTCAAGCTCGGAAATCCGGAGCTCAAGCTCTTTGCTTTGGTTAAGGGCAGAGCCCCTCTCCTTTTCAAGCTTACCCTGTTCCGCCTGGAGCGCGGTCAGATCCTCCTGGGTCTTCAAAAGAGTAGAAGACAGCGACTCATACTTCTTCTGATGCCCAGCTCGGAGATCCCGTTCAGCATCCCTCTCTGCCAGGGTCCCTGAAATAGCAGAAAGAAGAAAGTTGAGAACGGAAATAACCAAAAAAAGGCCAAGCAAAATTTTTAAGAGCCCGGTCTTACCTTTCTCCTGACTCTCCGCCTCGGCCCGTTGGAACTTGGAAACGTCGGCCAGATGCCGAAACAACCTAGCAGCGGCTTCAACCGGATCAACCCGGGAATCCTCTAAGTGCTTCTTCAAGAATTTGCCATCGATCGAGATACCTGAAGATCTCAAAATTTTATGCTTCCCGTGGCGACTCCTTTTTGAAGCTCGAGGAGAACCGATCTCACCAGCCTGCGTCAAAGAGCACTGGCTTTTCCGGTGTAAAAGATCAGCAGCCTGATCTTCGACACTAGCCATGCTAGCCACAGTGAGAGTGTGGACCGGAACGGCAGCCAAGGGTTCATCCCGATGAGGGGTGGGTTGAGGAGTCTGCTGGACGCCGGCCCTCCTCTCCGCAGCCGCCTTCAAGCGGGAAAGTCTGTCAGGTCCCATGTTGTCTGCAAAGCAAAGAGTAAAAGAAATATTAGAGAAAGCACCAATTAAAAAGATAATGACATCGGTTATCAAAAGCCTACCATGCACGGCCATCACTTGGGACCTAGAGCCCGCCCCGACCAACCGAGCTACATCAATCCCGAACTTCTTGGGATCTCGATAGAGCATCAGGTCAGCAAAGTGGGTCAGGATCGCCAAAGAGTCTTTATCTTCCGGAGCTAGCTGGCTAAAACTGACAGTATACGCGTGGGGCCGCCTATTGAAATGAGAGAGGGACCACCCCAAGTGAAACTTAGTGGACTCCAGGGACTCCCTATTTGCAGCATACTTACCGACATGCCTCACGGCCTCCTCATTCACGGGTTCGACGAAGAAGTATTTGTTTTTCCAATTTTTCAAAGAATCGGAAAAAGGCATGAAAATTTTAATACCCCTCCTGGCCCGGAAGCTCACATGTTCCCACCGATCCTTTGTCTCATCCTCGTGCCTCCGGTTAACCTCGAAGAGGTAAAAAAACAGATCAGAGGAGACTGGCCTCTCCAAGTGAATACACATTAGCTCGAAAGCCCGCAGAAACGCCCATGAATTGGGGTGAAGCTGGGAGGGGGCGAGATTCAGAATCCCCAAGGCCTCTTTCTGGAAGGCGGTGAAGGGGGGGCTAATATGCATGTCAAAAATCGTCACCCCATACATGACAAACTTCAAAGCCTTTGGCCAAACGGCTACATGTTGACCTTCGGCCATTCCCTCCACGTTCCAGACCTGACCCTTCCGAGAAACATGATCGACGAAATGGCTCAAGTCATCCCCAGACCGGTAGATAGACTGAATCCCCCTCAACGTCTCCGACACCCCAGAATACTCCCGAGGGACATTCAGGGGTTGAGACAAGAGAACATCAACTGGCACAACCCCGGCGCTGGGATACTGATCGGAGTCACCTTCTTCACATACGGGATCCCCGTTGCGTCCGAGCTCTTCCTCGTTGTTACGAATTTCCACAACCTCGGCTCTGCTATCATCAGAACTCCAGCTAGTGCTCCTTTGGCTCGACATCGGATTCCTCTGAATCGAGAACCAGTATCTCGAGATGGTCTTCCTCCTGCAGCTCATTGCTTGGAATCCCGGGAGAGCGATCTTCGACGTGAAGGATGATAGGAGCGGAACCCAGACCGTCTTGAACTTCGGGTTCAACCGACCCGGGAGCACCGGTACGAAGTTCCACCAAGTCCCGAGCATCTGAAGCCATTGCTTTTGCAACGAGCGGGCGTTCTACGTTAGCAACCCGACGAGTCTGTTTTGTCCTCGCCAGATCTGACCTGCAGAAATAGGGGCTTGGCGAGTCAGGTTGATACGTAAACAGTGGGTCCACAACCAAGTCGGAACCCGACCTGACGACCCCCACTCTGTATCAATAGATGCGGGCCCCAAGAGGACCCGACCATAGACTAAAGCTAGAAACAACAAATAAAAGAAGGGAACTAACCTTGCAGAATAGGAAGCTCGCCGATGTTTGAATCAGATCACGTACTTCAACGGTCTCCGAGACTCACCACGGAACTCTGAAAGACGAGGTTTGCTAAAAAACGAGTTTAAGATCGGAAGCCAGAGCAATTCTCAGAAAGCAATGCAAAGTGAGGGAGGTCCCCTCTCCTATTTATAGGAAACTAAGGGCCTCTAATGGGCCTGGGCCTAGGCTACGCGATCCATCGCTAGCCCTTAGACAGGCGCGTCGTCTCAAGCGCCATCATTGCCCCAATCACCCTCGAACGACGCATCCCATCAATGACCCCACTGGCAGGCGTGGAAATCGAGGCATAGCTATAAACGGAACACCTCGAGTCACTCGGCACGACCTGAGTCCCTCGGCTCGCCCCGGTCCTCTGACCTCGGCACGACCTGAGTCCCTCACATACGGAACGCCTCGAGTCACTCGGTTCTCCCCTGTCCCCTAAGCTCGGCACGACATGAGTCTCTCACGCCCGGAGGTTGGGGGCAAAACACAAACAAAAGCGGAATCCCGGTTTTGAAAGTTGATTACGGGTTCTCCAAAAGCAACAAGTCTAGCCCGCCCTAAGGCGACCCGACTTGGGGGGCAACTGTTACGGATTGGGCCACTATGGCCAATCCACCTGAGGCCCAACAATAAAAGGCCAAATCCACCAGTCAAGGGTGGAGATTTAAGACCTAGATCCAATGGTCCTCCTTCACTCCAAAAACCTATAAATAAGCATTCAATGCTAGCATTAAAGGTACTCAATTTTCCAATCCTCTCACTTGTAATTGACTCACTCACTGACTTGAGCGTCGGAGTGTCATTGCAGGTACCACCCCACCTCGGATCGGAGCACCAACCCGGATTGACCAAGAACATAAATACCAACTATCTCGGATCGGACATGGTATTTAAGATCGGATACCAAGTCAGGGATACGGTATCGAACACATTCAATTGGTCAACTTTGGTTTTTATGTGTGTCTTCCGTTAGACTCGTTGAGGGATAAAGTGAAATTTAGACACATTTAAGGACCATATACAGTGACAACGTCTCACACATTCAACGACTAATTTAATTTATCAATGCTTATATCATTAGTTTACTTTATCTAGGAGATAATACAGCAACAAAATTTTACTTGCTGCTTACTTGTACCCTTGAGTTTGATGGTGCATGCCGAGGTAATCCTAAAAAAGCTGGTGCAGGAATCGTACTTCGTGATGAAGATGGGAGAAAGGTGTCTATCTATATTATAGTATAATGATATGTTATGCAGCAATTCATTTTGTTGTTATTTTATATATGAAATGTAGCTAACTCTTAAGTCTCTTCATAGGTCTATCATCACTTGCGTGAAGGACTGGGCTATACAACAAATAATGTGCTGAATATAATAAGGCTTTAATTCTTGGAATATAACACTGAAGCTGATTATCAAGCAAACTTGGCCATAAATCTCGAAGGTCAGACTTTGAACGGTTATTGCCATATATTTATATTTAATTTCAATTATATAGTGTAGCATCTCATCTATTCTGTCCTTAACCATGTGAGGAAGAAAGTAATAGGCTGGGTTCTAGGCTATAGATTTTGGCTTGATATCTTTCTGTTTCTGCATAGTTTGCGTGTTGTTTAATTAATTTGATTCTAATGTTTCTTATCTTTTTAGCAGTTGACTGAACTCTTTATCAATTTGGTTTGTAGAGATAATAGAAAAAACAAAAACAAAAAAAGCTCTTTTCAACGGTTCCTGTACAAACTACATACTCTTTTTTTTACAACAAAACTAGTTTTTTTACCTTTGCATGCGTATAGGTGATACTGTATGGTCGGTGTATTTCTATGAAGTCATAATAGTAATTTGGAAGATAATTATAAGTTGTGACTTGTGAACAATGTCCAAAATGTATGATTTGAAATTCAAAGTGGAAAGAGATAGGTATTATGTCATATAACATACAAAAGAAAATTATATTGAATCAATGAAATTAAAGGAGATTGACAATCAGAATTACATTGATCCATAATAATGTATTTAGACATTAGAGGTAAAATATGCATCCCCGTTGACCCTTCCGTTTGCATCCTCGTTGGCACTCCCGTTGGCACTCTCGTTATCTCTCCCGTTGGCACTCCCGTTGGCACTCTCGTTACCTCTCCCGTTGGCACTCCCGTTGACGCTCTCGTTGCCACTCCCTTTGGCACTCATGTTGGCAGTCCCGTTGGCACTCCCACTCTCGTTGGCGCTCTCATTGCCACTCCCATTGGCACTCTCATTGCCACTCCCGTTGGCATTTTACTCTGTTTTAGTAATTAAGTCGGTACTCCCGTTGGCACTCCCATTGGCGCTCTAGTTAACACTCCCGTTGGCATTTTTTTATCAAAAAAATTGATTGATTTTAGTAGTTTTAATAGAAAGATTATAGTAAATAATAAATTTTAGATTATTTAATAATTTAATCATTTTAATTAAATTATTAAATCATTAAAAAAAACTGTTTTGGAGTTTTGGATAGTGGTTAAATTTTGTTTTTAATAGTTTTAAAAGATAGATTATAATAAATAGTAGTAAGAATTATTATAATTGATTTTTTTGATCAAAACAAATCTACCGGCGGGTGACACTGTTGTAAATAAATTATAGTAAGAATAATAGTTTATTATTGTAAATAGATTATTATAAATATGCCGGTCGGGGACACTATCGTAAATAATTGATTATTATAAATAATTTTAGATTGATTTATTGATTATCATAGTAAGAATCTGCCGGTAGTAAAAATTATAGTAAGAATTATAATAAATTGATTTATTATAATAATAATTCTAAAAGCTTCCGGCGGTTTGTCTCTCTCCCTCATCATTCTAAAAGTTGCTAGTTGTCTAACTCAAAATAGTAGTTTTAACTGGCAGCTTTTAGCAGCTTTTTTTGCTGGTATGTCTTTTTAAGCTGCGTCTGTTTTTTCTTTTAATGCGCCAGTCTCTTTTTTTATGCGCCAGACCTTTATTTTTGCGCCAGTAAGACTGACTGTGCGCCAGTTAAAGCTGACTGCGAAAAATGCGCCAGTTTTTTTTTTCATGCGCCAGACCTTTTTTTTTGTGCCAGTAATACTGACTGTGCGTCAGTTAAAGCTGATTGCGAAAAAATGGGAAAAAATCTGCAAAAAAGCTGAGTTTTTTTGGCTTTTTGTCGATCATTTACCAAATTGCCCCCAATTTTGGACAAATGGAAGATTCTTAAGATGTCTAAATTGGACATTTTCCTAGCCATTGATTTTATTATAGTAGAGTAGAAAAAAGCCGATCATTTACCAAATTGCCCCCAATTTTGGACAAATGGCAGATTCCTAAGATGTCCAAATTGGACATTTTCCTAGCCATTGATTTTATTATAGTAGAGTAGAAAAAAGCCGATCATTTACCAAATTGCCCCCAATTTTGGACAAATGGCAGATTCCTAAGATGTCCAAATTGGACATTTTCCTAGCCATTGATTTTATTATAGTAGAATATCATAGTAGAATAGATGTACAAACTACATGCTCTTGAAAATTAAAAATTAGTGAAAACACATGAGACAAAAACAGAGAGAAATATACAAACTACATGCTCTTAAACGATCCACAACTACCCATATGGAATCATTGTAGTAATACACGCAACAAGACAGCAATAAGATAGAGAACCTGCGAACAAAACAAATGTCAGATAAACAACCGGAGGAGTCTTTCGACGCGCCCTGAAGAATTTATCCGCCTCTACAGCGCAAATTCCCCGAGGTACAACCAGTCTCGTCTCAATCGCAGTAGCGAAAGAGGATTCCGAACTGGCAAGAATGAATTTGATAGGAAATGAACCTAGGAGTGTTTATATCGAAGAGAGGAAGTGATTTTCGGATCTTTATCAATAGCTACTCGACTAGCTTTTTATAGGCTACATATCTCAGTGATGAGGCAAACGCTCCATCAGCATTTGAAACCAAACAAAAACCGAAAATGAAAACATCAGTTATGAAATGAATTGCCATAAACTGTAGGTTACAAAATAAAACGAATTTAATTTTGCTGTTACAAAATAACACGGATTTAACGAATTAGCCGTTGTGAAATAAAATGTCATTATAAGTCTGTTACGAAATCAAGTGGAATGAATTAATCAAATGTCATTATAGCCGTTGAGAAATAAAGCAACATCAACTTGTTGTTACATATTTATTTTGCAAATCAGTTTGACCAAAAGTAGCTTAAATTAAGCATTTTCGGATAGGCTAACATAAAACCAAAAATAAGTATAAAATTTATATCTCATTATAGACCCACGTGGGTACGCTAGCGATCCACGTGGTTCTATGAGCACCAGCAATCCACGTGGTTCAATGAGCGAAAGCGATCCACGTTGTTCTACTTTTGAAATATCCTTTGTTTTTCAACAAAACACAACAATTAATTGTAGTAATACAGGCAACAAGACAGCAACAAGATAGAGAACCTGCGAATAAAACAAATGTCAGATAAACAACCGGAGGAGTCTTTCGACGCCCCCTGAAAAATTTATCCGCCTCTATAGTGCAAATTTCCCGAGGTACAACCGGTCTCGTCTCAATCGCGGTAGCGTAAGAGGATTCCGAACTGGCAAGAATGAATTTGATAGGAAATGAACCCATAAGTGTTTATATCGAAGAGAGGAAGTGATTTTCGGATCTTGATCAATAGTTACTCGACTAGCTTTTTATAGGTTACATATCTCAGTGATGAAGCAAACGCTCCATCAGCATTTGAAGTCAAAGAAAAACCGAAAATGAAAATATTAGTTATGAAATGAATTGCCATAAACTGTAGGTTACAAAATAAGACAGATTTAATTTTGCTGTTACAAAATAAAATGGATTTAATGAATTAACCGTTGTGAAATAAAATGTCATTATAAGTCTGTTACGAAATCAAGTGGAATGAACTAATCAAATGTCATTATAGCCGTTGAGAAATAAAGCCACATCAATTTGTTGTTACAAATTTATTTTGCAAATCAGTTTGACCAAAAGTAGCTTAAACTGAGCATTTTCGGATAGGCTAACATAAAACCAAAAATAAGTATAAAATTAATATCTCATTATAGACCTGCGTGGGTACGCTAGCGATCCACGTGGTTCTATGAGCACTAGCGATCCACGTGGTTCTATGAGCGAAAGCGACCCACGTGGTTCTACTTTTGAAATATCATTTGTTTTTCAACAAAACACAACAATCCCCCACATATTTCAAAAGTTGGAAAATAAATAAATAAATAAATAAAAGAAGATTCATGGGCTAACATCGTAGATGTAATGCATCGGAGCTGTATAGCAAGCTATGGAATCTGTCCTAGACAGATAAAACATAACATACAGTGAATTGGTTTAGCAAGCTATGGAACCAAAGACACATTGTAACACCCCGGTATTCCTAACAAGTAGCAATACCTAAGTGTACTAACTATAACACATCAGAGATATTATTTCCTCTTTAGATACTGAACACCACTATAAATTTTTCGCTGAATAATCTTCATCAACAGTCACTACAAAAAACGGAACAGATTGCGGGGGTTTTTAAGTCGCTTAGCGGGGGTTTTAAACCCCCGCAACGTAATCTGCGGGGGTTTTAAAAAACGCCGGAGTTTCAAGTGCCGCAATCGTTTTGCGGGGGTTTTTAGAAAACGCTGGTATCATGTCTTTTAGCGGGGGTTTTTAACCCCCACGATTAGTGGAGGTTTTTTTGAGGGGGTTATAAACCTCCTAAAATCGAGTGATATGTAGGAGTTCTGTTTTTTGTGGAGATTTTTTATTGCCATAGTTGATAGGACTTTTTTGTGGGGGTTACAACCTCCTATATATTATTGAGGAGTTTTTTTTTCCTTGTTATCATTTATAATTTAGGAGTTTTTTTCCTCTTCACATTATCACACTTAAATTACTAGCACCCATATATTATTTATATCTTACCAAACATTCCATAAATTATATTACATAAAAAAAACATTCAATAAATTTAATTGAAGGTCTCAAAATGTCATTAAAAATATAACTATGATAACAGAAAATGTATTTCAAACATTTTTACATCAAATATTCAATGTAATACAACTCAATTTAAAATAACTTAAAAGAAATTTTATACTAAAAGACAACATAATTCCAAAATCTTAACATAATTCCAAAATCTTAACGGTAGCTTCGGTAGCCTGGGCTACACATGCAACTCTCTGCATATTTGACAAGATCCTTTGGTCGAGGTAGATGAGAAGCCAAACCTGTCAACCAAACATAGAAGACAAACTTAAGGACGGGAGGAACAAAACAAAGACAGCTTTGTCTCAATTGAACACATTTCATGAAACTCACCAAGTTCATATGACTTAGCTGCCACTTTAGCAGCAATGTGAGCTGATATCTTTCTGATATTTGTGAATGGAGGGTAAATCAGTCCCTTATCATAATTCTTCTGTGATACTTGTGCAGCCAAAGCTTCGGCTGTTGCAAAAGTGAAATGGTTTAGTCAATCCATATATATTATTAGCCCTCATAATCATTCATGCAGCTAGCATATTCTCATTCTCTAATGATACAGTTTTCATGTACTTACAGGCTGCTAAGAGCATCTCATCACGCACGCGGATTGCACCAGAGATGATCAAACCCAAACCAAAGCCAGGGAAGAAGTAAGCATTGTTGGCCTAAACTTGCATCGCAGAAAACACAAAATAACTAATGTTACTGTTGGTAAGGTATGTTTGTTGAATAAGAAAATGTTTATTAGATATTAAGTTAAAACCTGTCCGGGAACAAAAACTTTTCCTTCATATTCAACTGGACCAAATGGACTTCCACTAGCAAAAATAGCTTTACCCTGTAAATAGAAGAGACATAATATCAATATGGCTGGTAAGAATTCTGATTGGTTTATATGCTTCAACATTAACTCACAATAGCTAGGAAAATCACAAATACAATTAGCAAATAAGCATATTGTATTTTTAAATACTAAAATAAAGATAAAGGAGTGGGTGATAGATTGCTTTCAATATTAATTTTCAGTATTAATCATACTAGAACCATTTTTTCTTTTTTCCTTTCTTTTTAAGTACTAAAATAAAGATAAAGGAGTAGCCAATTCTTTCTTTTTTCCTTTCTTCTCCTTTTTATCAGTTTGTGTTGACCAAAAGGCCTCTTACTTAAAACCTACTCTTTCTTTCATAAAGAAAAAGAAACTATAAAGAGAAAGGCATGATGATGTAAACAGAGGAACTATACGTGGATATTGTGCTTTTTTATGTTGCAGCAACTTCCAAAGCATACATACAAACTTGTCCGAAAACAATATGACAGCCAAAAACACATATTTCTTAGGTTATGCCGCTATTGTTTATCATGAGCTGGTTAATGTTATGCCGTATATCAATTACAAATACAAATTTGCACTGAAGAGAAGAGTTGCCTGTGAATTTCCATTGCCATAGCCAGATTAACAAGCTTAAAAAGTTGTGCCATTGCCATTGAGTAAGGAAATATCTGAGAACAAAAATAAGATTCTTTAGTTTTAGAATGCAAAATCCGAGAACATTTGAAAGACACAATAAGTTGGACATATTAGAGAAGCATAAGCAAGACGCTGCTGGTTCTACTCATTGTAGCACATTAATTGTAACTAATTCAGTATTAGTTAGTAATAAGCAATAGTTTTATGCCCTATTTGGATACACAATTTACTTAAACTTTGTAGCATAAGTACTCAGATTTTGAAGTTGGGTTGGAGAGAGCTAGAATTAGCGGTTTCTACATGGCGAGAAATTTCACAAACATTAGAGATAGAATCTTCTCATCAAGTAGTAAAAATATTATGAGAGAGAAACATGAAAAATACCTCATTCAAGGATGTCATGGCTTCAACCACTTCCTTGGTAAATGCCTGTCCTACTCCAGATGATTGCCTGATTGCCTGATGGAATAAATTGTCAGATATGTTATAAAAGAAAAGAAACATTTCATCGCAAAATCCACGACAGTTACTTCACCTTGACATCATCTAGAAGCCCCTTCACAGGTTCATGCTCATGAGCCCAAGGCTTTTTGAATTGTTGAATGGATTGCAGACGAGAGCTAACAATAAGTCCCTTTGAGTCTACCAGCCAGATCTTCTTGCGGGTCTCTTCAACTGGAGCTTTTGTCTGTCCAAGAAAATAGTATTTAATTTAAGTATTTGATACAAACAAATACCATTAAAAAAAGAATACAAGGATAAAATTATACCTGCTTTGAAATCTCAAGAGCTATCAGCTCTGCTATACCAGTTCCAGTCTTCAATAACCAAAAGATAAAAGTAAGAAATTTACTTCAAGAGAAAAACACAGTAAGACCAAAAAATAAGAAATTAGTTCCCCTGAGAAACTTACCTCTCCAGCACCAAGGAATAAGAAGGTATGGTCAGCTAAGGTTCCTCCAACTAATTTCAGGGAAGCAAGCAATCCAGCTAACACCACAGATGTTGTACCCTGGATTAAACCAAAGAATATCAGAGTCAATAATCTGAATTAATATATGAAACTGAGCATAAGTCAAAATCTTTTTAAGTATGTATACCTGTATATCGTCGTTAAAAACAATATGAGATGAGCTGTATCTTCCAAACTAGAATAGAACTAGCAGCTGGTTTTACCTCAAAGCAAATCGGGAAATTGTGATGCATTGCTCTTTCTACACAAAGATGCCCTTCTTCCATTACCTTGGAATACCAACATCCTAAATACACATAAGCAGATCTGAGGAAATCATTTCATAACCACAAGTTAACAAGTTAGACTCTAACTTAATAAACATAACCACAAGTTAATACCAAATATACACAAACTAATTACAAGAAAACACAGAAATGGATCACAATTCAGAAGTGACAAGAAAACTAATTACAAACTAATTACAAGTTAATCGGTATAGGAAAGAGAATGAGAAAGAGCGCCGCTTTGAATTCAAAAGTGACAAGAAAACACAGAAATGGTTACTACGACAGTGGGAGATCTAAGAAGAAAATATCGAAACCCTAACAAACTTTTCGAGTTTGAAAATCGAAGGCACAGATTCAAAAAACGATTCAAGTGAAAGAAGGATTTCGATGATACCTTGAAGGATTCTGGTGAGGGACGAATTCGGTGCGACGAGAGGGACGAGTTCGGTGCGATGCTTTTCTACGGTTGAAGAAGAATGACGATTTCGATATGAGAGACGAGTTCGGTGCGATGCACTGAGTGAAGGATTCGATTTCAGCAACCATGAGAGTGAGTGAAGAATTAGGGTCCTCTTTTAAGTTTCTCGAACGAGGTATTGGGTTTGAGGGTGAGTTTTTGCGAGAGAGGCAAAGTGAGAAGAAGACTAGGTTTTGCGAGTGTTGCTGAGTTTTTGCCAAATCAGTGTTGCGAAATGGGTTTGGGAAATGAAATTTTGTTTAGTGAAATCACCGAAGAGGGAAACGTGAAAGTGAAGAGGGAAAGTTTTTTTTTTGTTTTTTTTTACAATTAGTGGGGGTTTTTCTTGACAATCAACGGGGGTTTTAAAACTCCGTAAATTGAAACAAAATTTTTAACTGGGTAGACGAAAAGTTCCTTTTTTAATCTTAAACTGAGGAGGTTTTTAAAACCTCCACAAAAAAACCCCCGCTATTTGATCTGTTTTTTGTAGTGAGTTTTAAACATAGTTAAAAGCACAACGGTTCCCTTACCATCAACATCAACAAGATTTAGTGTTCAATACCATCACAAGAAAGCGCGGAAACAATATACATAACTTTTACATCACTTAAAGTCATAATGTCGTGATACAAAGACAACAAAGGAAAACATAATCTTAAGCATAAATGCTAAGTCTTCAGCAACCATCCGAGTACAACCTACTCGTGCCTCTTGGATCTCCTCTTTCCCTTTTTCTCTGTAAAACAACAATATATAAACAATGAGATACAGTCTCAGTGAGTTCTACCGAGACCCCTAACCACGCTCTCGGTTTCTTTATAAAACCTTTATCTGGCAATTCAATTAATGAATTTCAACATACACTGGTAATTCGATATGAATTACAAACAATTACTGGTAATTCAATATGAATTACAAACATAAACTGGTAATTCGATATGAATTACAAACATATCTTTTTAATATTTAGCACATCACCAACAACCCGAAGAAGCTTAAGTGAACCCCAACTAGCCAATAGCAGTACATGTCCTAAAGGCAAAAAGATATCATCTGGGGGCCTAGATCAAGGGCTCGTGACTTCCCTCATCTAGCATGCTAATCCATAGGGGTCGTCACCCCGACTAGATATAATTTATATATCGTGTATCATAGACCGGTTTAGATGAATTAATAATAATCATCCCGCGTCAATTGTAATTCAATAAATAGAACGTATCATAGACCGGTTTAGATGAATTAATAATAATCATCCCGCATTAGTTATACAATACCATATAGGACTTATAGTCCGTTTCCTTTTCGATAAAACATGTCCTCACACGTGCTCTAAGTTCGGTTTTTCGAAACGTTTATAACCTCAAAACATTTTTCATAAACCTCTTAAAACATAGCCAATATCATGGCATTATAACACCAATATCATTGAAGAAGGGTTAGGAAAGAATTAGGAGAGGATTGGAATCGAACGGGAACCTTTCGGACAAGTTTGTAAAATTTTGACAGAACACTGCGCACTGTCCGTGCTCCCATACGCACGGGTCGTGCGCCCTGTAATGCATTTTTGAAAAACAGAAACAGAACAAGACGCACGGTCCGTGCGCCTGGGACGCACGGTCCGTGCGCCTGGGACGCACGGGTCGTGCGCTTTTGACAGCATTGTATTTTAACCCGTTTTCGTGTTTTTCGTCGTTCCGACCAATTCCGATACCTGTCCCAGTCCAGTCCCAACATAAAAACAGTTCAAAAACATATCCAAACAACAATGATTATCATCAAATCATCATTCATCAATCACAAACACAAACGTAAACAATTTGTCGTTTATTTCAAAATACGTTAATTTTCAAATAACGGTTTTCAAAACTCAATGTTGACATTTCGAAATTCTCAATCAAAACCTAAACATGAGTAAAACTCACCCTTGACGCGAGAGCTACGATCGAGCCGAAGCCACCGAAATCTCAAAATCCCCAATTTCGACCTAAGGATCACCAACTCGTTCCCGACTCCGAATCGAACATCAATCGGCATTCAATCCACCTTGGGTTCGCTTCTAATCATAATTAACCGATCAAAATCATCATCAAACTCAAAATAACAACTCATAAACCCTTAAAATCGAAAGTCAACTTGTGAGGAAAAATGGAAAATAACTCACCAAAGTTACAAGGAAAGGAAGCCAATGGGAACATGATGATGATGGTGAAAAGTTTGGAGTTTGGGTTGTGATGAGACCCTTCTTCTCCTCCTCCTCTTCTTTCTTCTTTCTTTTCTTCCTTTCTCTTCTGTGTTTCTTCTCTTTTTCGATTCCCTTCTTTCTTTCTTAATTCTCTTTTCTTTCTTTTTCTTTCATACATATACATATATATATATATATATATATATATATATATATATATATATATATATATAAGTGGTAATATGGTCAAAGACCATATTGCCCTTAATCCCTTATTTCTTTCTTAAATCGCCTTTATTCCGTATTATCCGGTTAATGATCCTATGACAACCGATAATTAATTTTAGCACTCGATAAATTTTCCAATCAAGTACTAAAATAATTCAATTGGGGGTAACATCCAAATAATTTGGTTAATTATTTTGGGGATGTTACACACATATTATATTTTGGGGATGTTACTATCACATTACACACCACAATTCTTGTTGTTTTTGCGGTGGTGCGCTACTAGGCCATGTGCGTGCTCGGTATTCATGAGTGCTCTAGAGACCTCGCCAGGATCTCATGCAAGCGGCCTCACTTGACACTCATATAGGTGATTTCATCAAGTGTATGCGGCAAGTCATACACCAGCCATAAGGGCTATGAAGATTATTAAAAGCTTTAAACTTAACCTTTTAACACTGCAGTCTAGCACTATCACAATAACACCATAGTAAGGGACAATAACAAAATTAATTACTTGAATTAATTTTTCAGTGCTAGCAATATCAAGAAGTGACTTGTTTTTACCACATTGAACCTTATTCATGGGATCTCCAATCACAAAGGTTGGGTTACCATCACTTCTTAATTTCAATTGGCTTTAGTCCCATTCCCCTCGATGTCTCACATATCAGTTTCTTCCCTAAGGGTTTTGTCAGAGGATCGGCCAAATTCACTTCTGACTTCACATAATCGATCGATATTACTCCATATTTTTGCAATTGTTTGACAACATTGTGTCTTAATTGCACATGTCTATTTTTGCCATTATAGGTCTTATTCTTTGCAACGGCTATTGCCGACTGACTATCACAATGTATTGACACTGATGGTATCGGTTTTATTCCCAAAGGAATTCCAGCTAAAAGGTTCTTCAACCATTCAGCTTCAGTACCAGCCAATTCCAGAGCTACAAATTCTGACTCCATAGTCGATCTAGCAATAATGGATTGTTTGGCTGACCTCCAAGTTACCGCACCACCACCAAGTGTAAAAATGTAACCACTAGTAGATTTTGTCTCATTTGAATCAGATATCCAGTTAGTATCGCAGTATACTTCTAATACTGCGGGAAACCCACTGTAAGTAATACCATAATTTGTGGTACCTCTCAAATATCGCATAAGGTGAGCAATTGCCTTCCAATGATCCTGACCAGGGTTATGAGTATACCTACTCAGACGACCGACTGCGAACGCAATGTCTGGTCGAGAAAATTTCATTAAATGCAGTAGGCTCCCAATTACTTGGGCATACTGAGGTTGATCAACAGGATCACCTCTATTTTTCTTCAAGTGTGAGTTTGCTTCATAAGGGGTACTCAAAGGGGTAGAGTTATAGTGACCAAACTTCCTAAGAAGTTTTTCCACATAATGTTCTTGTGATAGTATAATACTATCACCTTCCCTGATGACTCTAACTCCTAATATTACATTTGCCTCACCCATATCTTTCATATCAAAACTAGATGAAAGAAAAAGATTTTGTTCTAGTAACAATATCAAGAAACTGACCGTTAATAGAAAAGTGAGGCATGAACGTAGAGTGTGTGAAGCTGCACTGAGTCACCATCACTCCTGAGTCGTGAGTTTCCATATTCGACATTGAAATAACCTTACCTCCATGCTCAAATAGGGGGTATCTCCATGAAAGAGACTCAACAAAAAATTGTTATTGCATATTATAAATTCAACTTAGGGTATTTATTGTCAATCCCAAACATATCAACCAAATAATTAGAGGGTTATTAAAAACAAGAAGAGAAGAAAGATGTTCATTCTAGCACAATACTTTCTCTTCCAATATAATACCTGGAAAAACAACAAGTTGTCATGGCATTAATCGTGGTTTTCTAAATGGCAATAAACATACTTCTGGCCTCCAATTCCAGCCACCTATATGTGTGACGAACATCCATGCAAAAGATTGTTGTTCATCTCCATTTCAAGATCTGGGAACTGGGATGGAATGCAACTACTAGAACACCATCAATATTCTCGTGATATTATTCATTTCAGATTGGTGGGAAAAGCAAAATTCCGTGGTTCACCAACATAGTTTAACACTGCCGTCCATTTCATTGTGTCTTTTCCAACATCTTTTCATCACAATTATGTGGAAGAATGAAATTCGGGACTTCCTCAATATCCTTTCAAACCTGATGCTTATTTACTAACTTGTAGATCAATTAAATCATGACAATGTCGTTAAATCAAAATATGAACTATCAATTGAGAAATCCAATATACCCATAGAGCACGGGTGAAAGCCAAATAACCCAATTTCATATATGTAATTGTGATCTCAAATACAAGAAGGGCAGAGTGCAACAACCAATTTTTTCTTTTCTTAGGATCAGACAACATTACTTTAGCTAAACACCCCACACTTTTTGAAATATTCAAAAGTACCAAAAGCAAAGCAAATAGAAGAATGAAGGAAACCGAAAACCAAAATATGATCCCGAGGCACTCTAATACACGCCCCAAACCAGCGTGGGTTAACAGGATTTGATTTCATGACCAGTGTGGCTTAACAGGATTAGATAGGCCAAGTTTGGATTAACTGTACCTTATATGAGTTTTTCAACTGAGATAAATATTTAGTTCTTAAATTACAAGGAGAAGTTACATAGAGAACTTCTGGGAAAAGTTAATATTTAGAATATCAAAGACTAGACTCAGAATCATTGCAAGATCATTTAATTTTTCTTTCTCCTATTAGTGCTTATTAAAAAAACAATATTCCAAAGTAGCTCATGTGCACAATAAAAACTATGGAAAGTGGAAACAACTCACGAGAAGCATATCAAAATCCATGAACTTATAATACACATGAAATATCAAATGAAAACCCTATTCTCATGCATTTTCTTTCTTGTTTTAAAAACAACAAACTATTCCTATCAAATCCAAAATACTAACTTCAAGAATAAGTATTAATTCAATAAATCTCATTTTCTCACCACATGCATATGCGCAAAGCAATTTAAAGCGCAGAATTCAACAATAAACCTAATTTATCCTCTTTTTCTTTTTCTCAATTTCAATAATAAAGCAACAAAAATAAATAGTGGAAAGGAATTACCCAGAGCCAGGAATTGTGTCGATGCCATCTCTAGCCAACACAAACAACTCGTTGACGAAGGGAACCGGCAACCCGTTTGGAAAGAATTGGGGATTCAATGCCATACCGAAACGTGTTGACAGGTTTCTAGAACAACCCAGACTCCTGGTGGACACGGGGAAGCCCTAGTCAAATAGAATGAAAAGGAAGGTTGTTGTTGACAGGAACAGCGGTATCGCCGTTGTTGTTGGTTGTGTCATCCATGGTATAAATTCTTCAGATTGTAGCAATACACGCAACAAGACAGCAACAAGATGGAGAACCTGCGAACAAAACAAATGTCAGATAAACAACCGGGGGAGTCTTTCGACGCGCCCTGAAGAATTTATCCCCCTCTACAGCGCAAATTCCCCGAGGTACAACCGGTCTCGTCTCAATCGCAGTAGCGAAAGAGGATTCCGAACCGGCAAGAATGAATTTGATAGGAGATGAACCCAAGAGTGTTTATATCGAAGAGAGGAAGTGATTTTTGGATCTTTATCAATTGCTACTCGACTAGCTTTTTATAGGTTGCATATCTCAGTGATGAAGCAAACGCTTCATCAGCATTTGAAGCCAAAGAAAAACCGAAAATGAAAATATCAGTTATGAAATGAATTGCCATAAACTGTAGGTTACAAAATAAATCGGATTTAATTTTGCAGTTACAAAATAAAATGGATTTAATGAATTAGCCGTTGTGAAATAAAATGTCATTATAAGTCTGTTACGAAATCAAGTTGAATGAATTAATCAAATGTCATTATAGCCGTTGAGAAATAAAGCAACATCAATTTGTTGTTACATATTTATTTTGCAAATCAGTTTGACCAAAAGTAGCTTAAACTGAGCATTTTCGGATAGGCTAACATAAAACCAAAAATAAGTATAAAATTAATATCTCATTATAGACCCGCGTGGGTACGCTAGCGATCCACGCGGTTCTTTGAGCACTAGCGATCCACGTGGTTCTATGAGCGAAAGCGATCCACGTGGTTCTACTTTTGAAATATCATTTGTTTTTCAACAAAACACAACAATCATTACCAGCTTGGGACCATAGAAATGCTCTCCCACTTCCAATCTGGAACATTCAACGGTTGCAACTGACCGGAAGGCTTTTGGTGTTCTATCTTAACCTTTTGACAAGTTAAGCATCGAGACACAAATTCAACAATCTCGGTACATCTTGGCAGATCCAGGATGTATTGATTACTGACTCCATCACTATCTTTGGTGAAACCAGGCAAACCCCTCTAAGCTTGAAGCTCCACATCTAATTCTTGGGCTGATCGGATTAAATTCCTTAGTGAACTGGAAATCTGAATATGACTTAGCACCAATCAGTTTCTTCTAGGTCTCACTTTCAAATTGAGATTCCTAAAAGATTCCAAAAGAGCCATTTCATGAATCATGAGTGTGACCGTGTGAAGAGACTTCCTGCTTAGTGCATCTGCTACCACATTGACTTTTCCTGGATGATACTTTGGAAGAAATATCGAGACTTTCATAAATAGCATATATCAGAGTATTAATCCTACTTAAGTGAACTGAACATACTTAACTCGACGAGTAATTCATCATAATATCCTTTAAAGTAACAAAATTTCTCAAAGGAATAACTAAATGACAATGAAGCACTAGCCATAAGTCATTCATAGATTCTATTGTTCAAGTTTTCAAAAGCAGAATTCTTAAAAATGAAACTCAACTTCGATTACAAATCAAAAGTTAAAGTATCAACATTAAACTTGTTACATAAAGTAACACTAGGGTAAGCTAGGCAAACATAAAAACTCGATCAATAAAGATCCTTCTATAACTTGTAGCCAAGAACAAGAGCTACTTCTTCTCTGTTCGCTTTTGCTTTCCCTGTTCATCTGTAAAACACCACATTATAAACAGTGAGATAAAGTCTCAGTGAGTTCTTTCGAGACCCCTCACCTTAAACTCTCGGTGTTTTACTTAACTTTTCTCTTATCTCAGCACAACCCCGGACATTCACTACGCGATTCCCTCGGTGAACCCACCCATAATAGCTATTACCGAGTCAACTTATTCTGGGCCTAGGTTTAGGGCTCGTGACTTCCCCTCCTCTAGTATGCTCTTAACTCGGGATCGTCATCCCCTTTGGTGTTTTATGCTTTTACTTGACACTTTGGTCTGTTTCTCACTCGATACAACATTACTCAGTTCGCTTATAAACCCTACTAGAAAATTTCTCTTGTTGCATCACAAAAATATATGACTTTTTAACTCAATTTTGTTTAATTATCATTGGGAAGGGTTAAGAAAGGGATTAACGAAGGATTGGAGTCAAAAGGAATGGAGATTGAAGTTTTTAAAATTGGGTGACAATCGGTCTCGCACGAACCGGGCTTCCTGGCGAGTCAACAAAGTTGGCTACCAGATTGTGAAGCACGGATCGGGCTCCATGGGCGCACGAACCGTGCTCATTGGGCTCACGGACCGTGTGTCCCCTGCAGTTCAAAAATTCCTTGTTTTCACAAAAATTGTCCATTCCTATAGCTCCAATACCTATCCTACTCTACTCCTATCATAACATCAGCCACTAACAACACATTGGCACTTCAAAAGAACCAGTTTTGATGCAATCAAACATTCAAATTAAACCACAACAACACATCCAACATGTAACTCTTATCTAACACACTTTCAGCACATACATTAATTCCAAACCACATGTCAACAAGTTTGAAAAACTCAGAACACGTGCATTGCCTAGAACTCTCAGAACAACAACATGCAATACCAATTTAGCATGAAAACACTAAAATGAGTAAAGAACTCACCTTAAATGTTGAAATCAACACAAAAGCAAGTAAGATGAGATGTTAAATGCACCCCAAGAGCTACCCAAACTTCAAATTCGAAATTCAGCTACCAATCCCTCCTCCTTGATGCTTCAAACCACAATGTGACTCCTAAATGATGCAATCCAACACCCAAGACTAACATGCAACCATTTTTAGCTTCAAATCACAACTCCTATCCCACATGCATGTTCGAAAATGGGGGAGAGGAAGAGTTGATAAATTTGTGTTTTTGTGCTTCTAGTAGTGTTCTATGGATAGATTGAAACTCAAATAAAGCAACCCAAAAAGAAGAGAAGTTCAGTTGCGGTTTTTGGATGAATGAGATGAGGGCTTGGGAAGCTCCTCCTCTTTCTCTCTTTTATCTCCACTCGACTCACTCTCCCTCTCTCTATGTTATGTTTTTTTTCTCCTTTCTCACCCTCGACTCACTCTCCCTCTCTCTCTATGTTTTTGTTTTTTTTTTCAGCTGAGCTGAGGTTAGTCCTTACTCATAAAACAGTATGAGTCAATAATTGATGATTTACTGTTGTATGAGTCAATAATTGATGATTTACGGTAGATCATCAATTATTAACTAACACATAATTGAGTGTTTATTAGAAAGGATTTTTTATTATTGCACTTGACAGAGGTGGTGTAACATCCCCAAAGTGGTTAATTCTAATTATTTTAATTAGTAGATAATTTTAATTGATAGTTGCTAATTGAGTTGGTTGATTGTTGTATGAGTCAAAAATTGATGATTTACATATGTTTGAATAGAGGACTAAATCACATATTAGGGTCTATTATGTGTTAGTTAATTGATGATTTACATTTGTTTGATGACTCATATATGTATTCAGTGTCACTCAATTTAATTTAAATAATTTAACTCAATTATTTATCAATTGTGAGTTGTATAAAGTTTGTTGCTGTCACGTGTTTTTATTCATTTAATGGTTGGTAGTTTTGGTTAAATTCCTTATGGGATTGCTTGTTAGTTTTTTAAGGTGTTGTGATGTCTTAATTGTTATAAGTGATAATTCTTTGTTGAATGCTATCATTACTGGTTTCTTTCATCCTTGTGAGTGTAATTAACTGCAATGGTTTTACATGCTGACTATGTTTTATGTTAGTTATTTTAATTTGCTTTGTTCTATGTCCATAATTGTCTTCGGCGTACAACATGTAAACTTTTGTATCTTGCGAATTGTTTTGTAACTTCATTGTTATTTAGTCTGTGACTATGAACTCAAAATATGTACAATTTCCAAGTTCTAATGATTTAATTATGGTAGTCAAATTTTTTTTTCAAGGATGACGTTACATGGTTCCCTGATTTAAAAAGTAAATATATACTTGAGCGGCTTATGAAATTCTATTTAACTTGTTTTAATGTTAGATGCTCAAATATGTATTAAGTTTATGTTAATTAATTAATGCTAAGTCGTGTATAAAGTTTTTATAGCGTGTTTTTATTTGTGTATTGATATTTTAGACTATTAGGAATATAGCTCATCACTAACTATGGTTATTTAATTTGTTATTTAACTCACTCAGTTAGTTTACAGTTAGATCTGAGTTAGTAGTTAGCCAGTTAGTATTTTTCCTTTTTTGCTCGTTTCCCTGAACTGTATATATAGCCTGGGGTTCCCATTTGTACTGTAGAGATTCACAATTCATTCAATAATACAATATGCATTTTGCTTTGATCTGGTGTTTGGATACCAAGATGGTATCAGAGCGCATTCATTGAGCGCTCTGGTTCATCGTCGTTCCTCTTTCTTCGTTCTTCCGCTTGCATTTCTCTTGAGAATCTCCATTTTTTTCTTTTTGGAATTTCTTCCATTACTCTTCGGAATTCCTCAATTGATCTTCTCCTTCAATCAATTTCTGATTTACCTCTCTGAAGACGATGACTCAGAGCATCTCATACTCCGATTTTTCCACAAACAATGGAAATCCCTATTATCTTCATCCGAGCGAATCTCCTGCTCTGGTTCTTGTTTCACCAGTCTTGGAAGGCACGAAAAACTTTCAACCGTGGGTTAGATCGATGCGCATCAGTCTAATCTCCAAGAACAAGCTTGGCTTCGTCGACGGCACTTTCCTCGTTCCGGAAATGACAAATACACTCTACAATCAGTGGACGCAATGCAATAGCATGGTGCTTTCATGGATTCAACGCTCTGTTTCTCCAAGCGTTCTGAAATCAATAGCTTACTTCGATAAAGCCTACGATGCGTGGAAGGATCTCCACGATCGGTTCAGCCAAGGCGACATGTTCCGTATTGCAGATCTGCAAGAAGACATTTACCGTCTAACTCAAGGTAATCTCAATGTTTCTGATTATTACACCGAACTGAAGTCATTGTGGGATGAACTAGAGAATTTCAGGCCATTAGCTATCTGCAAATGTGCTATTCCTTGTTCATGCGATGCTTTGAAGAACACTAGAAAGTATAGGGATCAGGATTACACAATTAGGTTTTTGAAAGGCCTCAATGAGCAATATGCTCATGTGAAATCCCAAATCATGATGATGGATCCATTTCCTACAATCACCAAAGCTTGCTCTATGGTTCTTCAACAAGAAAGGCAGATGGAATCTCCCCTAGCCACTGATCTGGACAACAAAAATGTTTCTGCCACTGCAAATAATGTGTAGGCCAATGCTGCAAATGGCTTCCAATTTCAAGGTCGTAGAGGAGGTTTCAATGGTGGTAGAAATCGTGGTGGTAGGAATGGTTCTGGTGGCAGATCACAAGGAGGCACTAGAATATGTACTAACTGTGGAAAGAATAATCACACAATAGATTCATGCTTCTTCATTCATGGCTTTCCACCGGGTTATCAGAACAAATCCAATAACAATTCCTCAACCAACTCTGCTGCTAACAGTGTTGGTGCTAGCAATAACAATGTTGAAGAGGACAAGAGTGTAGCATCTGATCATTCCAAAGGCAGCATCTCTCTGTCAAGTGAGCAGTATCAAGGTCTCCTCGAATTGCTTCAGGCTTCAAAGCTACAGGCTGCTTCTGCATCTCACTCTGCCAACACAGCTCTTGTTCCCTTCCACTCTTCCAACTCTCTCACAGCCTATAATGCCCAAACCTCTGATAATTCTGGTAATGTTTACACTTACATTAAAGAATTAGATATGTGGATTGTTGACACAGGAGCAACTGACCACATCACACACAACATACACCTTTTATCAAATTGTTTTTCCATAAAACCTATACACATCAGTTTGCCTAATAATACTACTGCCACTGCCACATTGGCAGGCACCATACATTTTTCAAATGGCTTAATTCTGTACAATGTTTTGTACATACCCAATTTTCATGCTAATCTCATGTCAGGTCCCCAACTTGCTAAAACTAGCAAATGCACTGCATATTTTGATGATTCTGGTTTGTCTATCATGCAGGTAGGCACACGGAGGATTATTGGTATAGCTAGACTGTTGCATGGACTCTACAAGTTAAGCCTCTCCCTAGCCAAGCCACAAACTTCTCACACCACTTTACCTACAATATGTAATACTGAAAAACATTCATCCAATCCCACACTTGTTCCTTGTAATGAAACACTTGTAGCATCTAAAGATATACCTTGTAATGAAACACTTGTAGCATCTAAAGATATACCTTGTAATGAAACACTTGTAGCATCTAAAGATATACCTTGTAACACTGTTTCTATCAATAAAAGTTCTGTTGTTGCTTCTACTTCTGTGCCTCACTCTACTGACTCTGATTCAAACTTGTGGCATATCAGATTAGGCCATATCCCCTTAAATAGACAACAATGCATGTCCAAACAGTTTCCTTACATCAAATTCCCCACTGCATCTAATCCTTGTGACATTTGCCAATATGCCAAACAAAGAAAATTACCTCATCCATCCAGTTTAACCAAATCAGCTCATCCCTTTGACCTTTTACATGCAGACATCTGGGGCCCTTACTCTCACACATCAACCTTGGGTCACAGATACTTCCTTACCCTCGTTGATGACTTTACCCGATTCACTTGGGTTGTTCTCATGAAAAACAAAGGAGAAACCCGTAGCCATCTTGTCAAATTTGTAAACTACATTGAAACTCAGTTTAGTACTAAATTGAAATGTCTTAGAAGTGACAATGGCCCAGAATTTTTAATGCTTGACTTCTTTTCTTCAAAAGGCATCCTTCACCACAAATCATGTGTTGAAACTCCACAACAAAATGGCATTGTGGAGCGCAAACACCAACATATACTAAATGTTGCTCGTGCCCTAACCTTCCAAGCTAACCTTCCCCTTAACCTTTGGAACTTTGCCATTCAACACTCAGTTCATCTCATTAATAGAATCCCCACACCTTTGCTTCAAGACAGCACTCCGTATCAAAAACTCTTCAACCAACCACCCACTCTTCTTCATCTCAAAGTCTTTGGATGTCTTGCCTATGCATCTACTTTACATGCAAATAGAACTAAGTTTGATCCTAGAGCAAGGAAGACTGTTTTCCTTGGATACACAGATGGAGTGAAAGGATACTTACTGTATGACCTTATCTCTCATCAGTTTCTTACATCTAGAAATGTGATATTTTATGAGTCTCACTTTCCCTTTCACACCAATAATTCACCAAACACTCAACCAACTCAACCAGCCATGCCTGCACCATCTTTCCTTGACACTTCTTCAGACACTCTTCCTGAACCCATCACAACACCTCCACCAGATATTCCCTTTACCCCTTCACCTCAATCCTCACCTCCAGCTTCACCCGAACCCAATACTGTCCCACTACTGTCACCACCTGGTCCCCCTACTGTCCCACCTGTCAGACAGTCCACAAGAATCAAATTTCCACCAAAATACTTAAGTGACTTTCATTGCAATTTGGCTAGCTATACTGGTAATCCTTCAGGTACTACTTCTTCACCTCTTTATCCCTTATCCTCTGTTTTATCATATGAAAATTGTTCTCTTGCATACAAAATTTTTTGTTTTTCAATCACTTCAAACACTGAGCCCACCACCTTCCACCAAGCCTCCAAACAAGAGTGCTGGCAGAAGGCTATGCAGGAGGAGCTTAAGGCTCTTGACTTGAACAAGACTTGGTCCATTGTTGATCTACCACTTGGTAAGAACCCCATTGGTTGTAAATGGGTGTATAAAATCAAATACCTTGCTGATGGAAGCATTGAAAGATACAAGGCACGCCTTGTAGCCAAAGGATATACTCAAATGGAGGGTGTAGATTACTTTGACACCTTCAGCCCAGTGGCTAAACTCACTACTGTACGGGTTCTCCTAGCTCTAGCAGCAGTGAATAATTGGTTTTTGGAACAATTAGATGTGAATAACGCCTTCTTACATGGTGATTTGAATGAGGAAGTCTACATGTCTCTCCCTCAAGGCTTTATTCCAGCAACTTCTTCACTTTCTAATCCTGTTTGCAAGCTGCATAAGTCCCTTTATGGACTTAAACAGGCAAGCAGACAATGGAACCAGAAACTCACAGCCACTCTACTCTCTCTTGGCTTTCTTCAGTCACAAGCTGACCATTCTCTATTCACTAAAGCCACTGACCAGACTCTTACATTTTTACTTGTATATGTTGATGATGTAGTTCTTGCAGGCAACTGAATGGAGGAAATTAATTCTGTCAAATTCTTGCTGCATTCCAAGTTCAGAATCAAGGACTTGGGCCCTCTCAGGTTTTTCCTAGGATTGGAGGTGGCTAGATCTAGTCAAGGCATCATCCTTAATCAAAGGAAATACACCTTAGATCTTCTCCAAGACAGTGGTCTTCTGGCCACTAAGCCTGTTTCCACCCCTGGAGATCCATCAGTCAAGCTTTCAGCAGAAGGTTCTCCACCATACCCTGATGAATCATCCTACAGAAGGCTTGTTGGTAGGTTACTATATCTCACAACAACTCGTCCAGACATCTCTCATGCAGTGCAGCAACTTAGCCAATTTGTGGCTAAGCCCCTCACCTCTCATTTCAAGGCTGCCACTCGTGTTCTTCGTTACTTAAAGTCTTCTCCAGCTCAAGGACTATTTTTCTCTGCTGATACTACTGTTACCCTATCTGGCTTTGCTGATTCTGACTGGGCTTGTTGCCCTGATTCTCGGAAATCAATCACAGGTTACTGCACTTTCATTGGCACCTCCTTGGTCTCCTGGAAAGCAAAGAAGCAGAACACAGTTTCAAGATCCTCCTCTGAAGCTGAATATAGAGCCTTGGCAAGCCTTTCTTGTGAGTTACAGTGGCTACATTATCTTCTCACTGATCTGCACTGTAAACCCACTTCCCCTGCTGCTGTGTATTGTGACAACAAATCTGCCATTTATTTAGCTCACAATCCAACATTTCATGAGAGAACAAAACATATTGAGATAGATTGCCATGTTGTTCGTGAGAAAATCCAACAAGGCCTCATTCATCTCCTACCTGTTCCCTCCACTTCTCAGCTTGCAGATGTCTTCACAAAGCCACTGCACAGTCCTTCATTTCAGTCTTTGATTACCAAGTTGGGCTTATGTAACATCCATAGTCCAACTTGAGGGGGGGTATTAGGAATATAGCTCATCACTAACTATGGTTATTTAATTTGTTATTTAACTCACTCAGTTAGTTTACAGTTAGATCTGAGTTAGTAGTTAGCCAGTTAGTATTTTTCCTTTTTTGCTCGTTTCCCTGAACTGTATATATAGCCTGGGGTTCCCATTTGTACTGTAGAGATTCACAATTCATTCAATAATACAATATGCATTTTGCTTTGATCTGGTGTTTGGATACCAAGATAGACTAAATGTCTTGTGAATTGGGCTTGATAATTATTTCAATGTATAACCTCATTGTTAACGCGTTGAAATATTGTGATCTCTATAAGTAGTACTTATTTTAATGCTATAATTACTACTTACTTTTATCCAATAATAATGCCAATTAGGTGTAATGATTTTTAAATCGTGAGCTATATTTTTATGTTATTATTATCTCACTTATTTTATTTTATTTGTTCTATATGCTTAATTGTTCTTCATGCGTAATATGGGGAACCCTCTTGGTGAGCTATAATTTTTTTATCACTTTAACACAGATTGTAGTAGGTACATGCTAATGAAACTAGTTTTTTTTTATCAATTGTGTGAAGATTTTTTTAGGAGGTAATGAAGTAAGATTGGTTTGTTGCACAAGTATACTCCATACGTATGATGTTTGTACCTTCATAAAAAAAGTGTTTGGTGCATGTATTTGATTGTACCCTGATGTGAAACTAATTAAACTGTATAAGATTATATGTTCAGTAAATATCTCAATTTTTTTTACTTATTGTATTTAACTCTTTTGAAACTTTGCTAACCAATGTGTTAGTTACTTCTCTAGAATTCAAAAAAAAAAATGTTACTCGGGTTGCTTTGAATCTTTCTTAACTTGTTTTTACTATTTCGGTTGTCGTTTATATTTAATTAATTTAATTAATATACTACTGAATAGTCTTTTGTTTGTACGACTTATGTACATCGTAGTCGTTGCTTGCATGACTTTTAATTTCTGTTACAATTATTTCTTTTTCATTTTCCTGTTATTATTTGGTTAATGAGTCTGTAGGATCTCCATATTTGATCCTTATGTTTTAAGATATGTCAATTGTGTGACTGTTGTTCTGTCTGAATTTTGTTCTATAGTGTTGTTCGTGTTGTTGCGATAACGTAATTATACTTGCTTATGCTATTTTGTTTTTAGCGAGTTTTATTTAATATTATTAGGATTGATTTTATGCTTGTAATTAGTAAAGTACTTAGTTTTAGAATCGATATGTTTTTCCCAAGTAGGTAGCTCAGTTGGCGCTAAGGGATACCGAAGGAGTGCACCAAATTAGTGCAAGAAGGAGGTCCCGGGTTCAACTCCCGGAAACTAACATTCCCCCACCCCCACTAACATTGCTTATCAAAAAAAAAAGAATCGATATGTTTTATTTTCCGACCTGAGTCCATTGATCACTCTTATAGTGACCAATGACTATCACTGGTGGGTGCAGAGCCCAACAATCTAAGCCTAACTCCTTCCCTTGAATACCATTTGTTATACCCCAATTTTGTCCGATCATGTATCGCAATTGTTTTAGCCCCCGTGTCACAAGTCCATATCATTACGAGAACGACGTTTCGAGCGCTTGTCTTGTTTTAATTTAGATCGGTTTGTCTAATTGGGCCTATGTCTAACATTTTGGGCCGGATTTTGGTGATTTCTCTAATTGGGCTTACGCTTAACATTTCGGGCCAGTTTTTAATAAGTGGGCCTATGTCTAATGTTTTGGGTCGTTTGTCTGTTTGGGCCCACGTCTAACTTTTTGGGCCAATTCTTAGTAAATGGGCCTATGTCCGGTATTTTGGACTTAATTTAGTCCTTTTGATCAAAAAGCCATAAAAATAATAAGGAAATAAAATCAGAAGATAAATATATATATATATATATTACAATATTAATATATACAAAAAGTCCAAAAATACAAAAAATAAAAACCCAAAAATACATAAAAATCAATGAAAATACAAAAGAAACAAAAAGAGGGCGCCTCAACCGAAAGAAAAACCAGCAGCTGAACCCTAGCTCCTTTTCTTGCTCTCCAAGCACCCACCTTCTCCAACCCAAGCCCAAAACCTGCAAAATAGGAAACAAAATCAGGTCAAAATCAGGAATTCATGGCCGAAAAAAAAATAATTTGTGCCTATAATGGGAGGCAGAGATTTCACAGAAAAAGGGAGAAAAACATTCATAAACTAATGGAAAAAGATTAGGGCTTCATATTGAAACCCTAGTCACCAAAACACCAAATTCAGAGTTCTAAAGCAAGGGAAAATAAGCAGCAGCGAGCAGTAGCAAACGGGAGACTTTTCAGAAGCTGGAAAAGAGTAAAGCAGCTGATAGAGGCAAGGGTTCAGTTCAGGGAGCAGATGCAGCAGCAGTAACGTATAAATAGTAAAGAAGTTCTGATGCTGGAAACCAGGTAAGTTTAATTACATGTATTCTTAAGTCCAAAAACATGTAAAGAAAATAGGTGTTTTAATCTGTCATTAGTATTTTAAATCCATGTACTTAGAGTTTTTTATAAACCTGTTACTAAAAATTATGTTTAATAGTGTACGTATAGTAACAAGTAAAGTAGAAATTCAGTATTTTTATATAAATCAGAAAGTGCATATAGCTTAAATATGAATTCAACATCCTTTCTTGCAATAAAGTTTAATTTAATAACAAAATCAGCCTAGAGACTTTTAATAGGTAAAAATAATATTTCAGAAAATAGAAAGAGAAAAAGGAGCAGGGTCCGTAAAAAAATATATATAACAAAAAAATGGTCAGAACCGTACCACCTCCGACCACCGTGACGGTGGTCGTCTCCCCAAAACGCGTCGTCGTCGCCGTGAACCGCCTGTGGACCACCACGTCGTCATCTTCCTTTGGTTCTCCCACCGTAGCCATCACCATTGAGACCCATTCGTTTTTGCTGCCATCATCTTCTACGCCGGCCAAGGAACGGCCAATCAAGTGTTGTCTTCATAGGAGCATGGCCGTGAGTCACCGCCGCAAGCTCTCACTCTTACCCTCTCTCTCTCTCTCTCTCTCTCTCTCTCTCTCTCTCTCTCTCTCTCTCTCTCTCTCTCTCTCTTTCCTTCTCTCTCTCTCTCATTATCTTTCTTTCCAGGAATATTTTCCCTATTTTCTCTCTCTTTCCTTTTTTACTCTAAACCCTTTCTCTCTGATATGCATGAAACGGCGCTGGTGGGTTAGCAATTGGGGTTCCTTTTCAATTGTTTCCTTATATACCACTTTAGTATAATGCTTTTCGTTTTTCCTTATTACTTTTCAGGAAACAACTTTCTTTTACAAAAAACTATAAAAATAAATAAATAAATATTTTCTTTTCAAAAATATAAAAATAAGAGATTAAGTCGACTGTGCAGTCAGATTAGTCAGCATTTTAGGACCACAAATGAACCGTTACAGATCAAGTCCTAAAATCCCTATTTAAAACAAAACAATTTCTAAAATAAAGAATACAATTACATCTCTTTCCTCCAAACAAAAAACTAATTTTCAAAGATGGGGAATTAAGTCGACTGTACAGTCGGGTTAGTCAGGTTCTAGGACAAATGAACTGATCACTCAGGAGTCCTAGAAACCCAAAATTAAAAAACACCAACAAACAAATTTTTCTACCCAAGAACTACGTAGCCTTTGATTCTCTACTTGGAGATATGTAGGAGCAGAGGGCGGGCCCACCTCTGTCAAGTGCACTAATAAAAAACCATTTTTAGTCTTTCTCTAAATATTCCTTTTCTTAAATTCAAATAAATTATCAAGTTTCTTCTTTCTTCTAAATTCAAAATAAAATGGTAAATTAAATGTTTTCAAAATTAACTTTCGCTTCTACAGCTAATTAGCAGGTAACCTTCCTTAGGAAGGATGTCGTGGGGTGCTAATACCTTTCCCATGCATAATCGATTCCCAAACCCAAACCTGGTCTCAAGGACCCTTATCCAAACTCAAAGGGATTTTCCAATATTTGCCCTTAAACTAAACTTTGGTGGCGGCTTCATTTTTGAACCTTCGAGGAATCCTCACCCAGATTTTTTGGTCGCTACAGCTGGCGACTTCACTGGGGACTTACTAAGAGAGTCAAGCCTAATCTGGTTAGTTGTAAAATTTATTTGTTAATTAAATGTTTTATTTTACCCTTCCCTTTTATCTTTTATTCTTGTTGCATGTTATATTTTATATGATATGTGAACCTTAGGATAGAAGCCCATTTGTGTATATGTGTTTGTTTGTTTTGCAGCTTGGGGGTATACTTGACGTTTTGCTCCTACACACACTCCATTATCACACTTCATCACACACGTGAGAATAGTCTTATACCCGGACTGGAGCATAGCCTAAGTTAGAACGAGACTGCGTAGTGATGGCCTACTGGATGTGCGTCCTGTTGGGTGGTCACGAAAGTCTCACCTAGAGTTTGGTCTCTTTTAAGAATGTTGTCACTCCTAATAGCTTGCCTATTGTTGGGATCAGTGTTCTTAACTGGGGTCGTTGGCTCTAGGAACCTTATTTAGAACCCTTTAGAGCTACCCTATGAAAGGTTCACTCAATAGAAAACCTTAGACCTATTCTCTTAAGAATCCTTGTAAGACACAAAGGAGCTTCATACCCCTGCATTCAAACAAACACTAATACATTTTCTCATTTCCCTAAAAAAAACCAAAAAAAAAACCTATTTTATTCTTGCAAGCATGTCTCATGCATTCTTATTTTCCTTCTTCTCTGCATATCATAAAAGAAAAAAACATCTCATTTTGCATGACCGCCAGGGAATTATAAAACCTTTTTTATAAGAAAGGTGGATGAAAATATAAGAAAAAATGCATTTGAAAGTCAGACCACCTGAATTATACTTTACTCTTCGAATAAAAAGTTTACAATTCCCCGACGCAACACATTCGCATTTCATGCATCCATTTATATGCTCATGCATCTGGTTCCCCTTTTCCAAAAAATAAAAAACAAAAATCTAACCTTCTCATTCATTCAAAAAACCATGTCATTAGCATGCATTTTCCTTCCCATGCATTAAAAATCATTGTGTGTATCATGCATTTCCTCGCATATATAAAAAAACAATTTTTAGCAATATAACATAAACATCTTATTTAGCATGCACCACCATTCACTCATAATCATTCAAAAATAACCAGGCATCTCATCATTTGAAACATCATGTAATTCATACATCATTTCACTCATGTTGTCATCGTAATTAAAAAAAAACAATAAAAAAACCATGTTGTTTCATCATTACATCGTCTCATCATTTTATTCATAAATCATTTTTGCATGCATGCACCATTTCAAAATAATAAAAAAATCATGTCATTATTCTTGCATCATCCATCATCAAAAAATATATATCTAGTTGGCATTCGATTTTAAATTATAAATGATACTTTGCATCATTTACATGCATGTTGCACTGTCTCTAAAAAACCAAAAGAAAAACCAGTTAGAATAGTGAGCTTTTAAGTGGTCATTTCTTCATGCATTTGCATCATGCCTATACATTATAACATTATAATTTGTTCATTCATGCATTACCAAAAAAATAGAAAACAAACATGAGCATAATTTTTAAAAAAAAACTGTGATGAGAGATGAGGCGTTCTTGCGAAATACATTCTAGTTGATTGTTCGTCCTTGGCAAAGCTTAACCTACTAATTTTCAAACGAGGTCGAACTTAGTTGCAAACTCAGGGTGTTTCAAGACACTCAATTTTCAAAAAGAAGAAGTTATTCACTGTTTGCAGCTCATTCACATTTTTTTGTCAACAAAACAATGCATCTCATCCACCTCATGGTAAATGATCAAAATGGTCTATTTTGTTAACTAATGTGTCATCAAAATTTTCTTCTACCATGTCTCTAATTATGTTAGCTCTCTATGAACCATTGGTATAGTGAACTTGTATGCAGTGTGCATTTACTCTTGTTTGAGTCGGTTAATGTCCACTCTGTGCATCTTATCATCATCTCTTGTCCATGTCTAGTCCCACCCCGACCATCCAATACATATTCCCCACACAAGTGCCTAGTTAACTTTTTGCTTTGTTCCCATTAATGAAATAACACTTTAGGTTCCCCATGCTGGGGCAAATTTGTGATCACTAGATACCTTGTCAATATTGAATTCCCTTGGTGCAAATCATTTACAAAAAAAAAAGATAACAAAAAATTCAAAAAAGCCTGTTAGGTTGAAAACTCTCAAGAGTAATCTTAAGCAAAAATTAAGGCATATAAAAAGAAATAAAGAAAAATCAAATGTATAAAAATAAATAAATTTTTGTCCTAAAGTTAAGTTTTGAGAAAATACACAGTCATGATTTGAAATGAAGTTTGGTCATCTTCCCATATCCTCAAAAAAGGCTCTTTACTACCCCTTTGAGCCAAAAAATCTTTCAGTCATCCTATACAATTTTGGTCACCCTAGACAAGGATCAATTCCACACCTAAACATGGTGTATCCCTTTTATCAGTTCACCCAGCCCAAAAAAAAGGAGAAAGAAAAATCACAAAAAAGTGAAATTCAAAAAAGAGAGGATTGAAAAATCCTGGGAAAAAAATAAAAAAAGTAGAAATTGTGAGCTGATACATCTTGCCATGAAGCGCATAAGAGATCATTGTCTCAGTAAACCCTCAAAACACCTCATTGACCCTAATTATCCCTCCTTTCATAAACACCTCCTCCTTTCATCAACCCTCATTGGGCCTAATTATCCCTCCTTTCATAAACCCTCAAACACCCATTTACAACCTCTTTCTTTCATAAACCTCTAACCATTCGCCACATCACAAACCCTTTATTTTATAAACCTCTAACCATTCGCCACATCACAAACCCTTTCTTTCATAAACCTCTGACCATTCGCCACATCACAAACCCTTTCTTTCATAAACCCTCAAACACCTCATTGGGCCTAATTATCCCTCCTTTCATAAACTCTCAAATACTTCATTAGGCCTAATTATCCCATCCTTCACAAACCCCTAACCATCGTCCACATTACAACCCTATAAAGTCCATTCCGATCAATGACTGACTGCTTTTGTTTTCTCAAAGTTTTAATTTTAGGACAAATAAGTTTATTTATTTACAATATGTTTGCTCAAAAAATCAAAGAAAGTTAAAAAATAAATAAATAAATAAATAAAATCAAAAGGCTTGCACTCCAAGGTGCATTCAAGTTGCATTGATATCAAGACAATGTTTAGTGATCACCAAGTGAAGTTTTCATCATATAAAAAAAACTCAAGACTGTCACAGTCTTTGAGATTCACCTAAAAGAGAACCAAAAGTTTATACTAGGATCACCACCTAGATCCCAAAGTGGGGCATTCCTTTTATCATCCATACCACTTGAACTTGGAGATTTAGCCATTGTCCATCCCATTCATATACCATACCCAATCCATATAGCCATATTGTACCACCTCCCTAGCCCATTACCTTAACTTTGCCACCTTTCACAACCTCACTTAAAGCAACCGTTTGAAATGTCATTCCATAGTGGGGCAATCCCGTTACCCTTCACTCCACCTAAAATTAGGGAAATTCTCCCTACACCCATCTCATTCCCTTACCATATTCACATCCACAAAACCGTACTGGGGCAATTTCTCAACCCATTACTCTAAACAAACCCTTTCACAATGCCACTTCAGTTGGGGAAACCTTATCCTTTGTCATAATTGGGGCAACACCAAACTCCATGGGTTGAGACAGAATCTCTTGCATGCCACTTTTCGTTACAAAGTCATGAGATTTCCAATTCATCATTTCGTCTACACCCCTAGTTGTTGTCATCACTAGACAGGGGCAAGTCATTCATTCACCGTCATCATAGGTCTAAATTAGGGCAGTCCCACATTTCTTGAGTTGGGGAAAGGCCACCTTTCATGACTTTGGCAAAAATCTGTCATTCATCCCTTCATGTGCCACATATATCCATACCCTAGACCTAAAACCAAGTTAACTGACTCATTCACGTATATTTGCACTATTATACATCTTTACTAAACAAAGCTTCAAAGTGAGAGAACACAAGCTAATAGTGTGATACTGAAAATCCACCTAGTTAACTTTGTGGACCTAAAACTTCGGTTATCATGGGGCATCATAATGGAAGAGCAAAATAAGCGAGTCTGCAAATACAGTCAACTACTTTTTCACATCAGCGTCTGTAAATAACAACCTTGAGATTGTCAAAGTTTGAGTTGAAATCAAATCTAATTTTTCCAATAAATGATGACTCCAAAATACTCATCTCTCTACTTCTCGCATTGAAAGTCTCATTTCTCATCTCAAAATTTAAAAACATATCTGCATACATTACTAATATACCATATCATAAATCATTGCACCATACATTGTATTTCGACATCAAGTCATGCGTCTACCACAACTCTTGCATCTAAGCATTACGTGTGCACATTCATTCATTCATTCATTCATTCATTCGTTCATTCATTCATTCATTAAAAAAAAGGCCAAAAGAGAAAAAAAAATCATCCACATTGCATTCATTACCCCCACCAAAGCATAAATCATTCCATCATGAAACCATGCGTTTCATCGCAATACGTGCATCTAAGCAATACAATTACATCTTATCTCCATACGCATACACAATTTATCAACTTCATTATTCCATCAACTTCAACACCCCTTATCCGCTACACCTCATTTGCTACCCCAACAAACACCCATCATTGCATGCGCATACAACACATGCACGCATACACCATTCATTGCATTATTAGACATGCCAAATATAGATAGCTTTTCCCTTCTCTGGTAAATGCATTCATTAGGTATGTTCGGGACGCCAAGTGTCGATCCCTATATCTTGTTCCTCCAAAATCGACGCTCCAAGCGTTGATCCCATCTCAGCAAACCAGGTCGTAATGTTAGCACCGATCTTCCAGACCCCAGAGGTCCTTCAGAGCCTCAGCGCTCCTTCAGACCTTCATTGGTTCATCAATCTAGATCGCACGTCGGCATCGAGCACCGACGGATCATTTGACCCCAGGTCCTTCAGACGAGCTGTGTCAGCCTAAGACATAGTGGACATCCTTCGTGATCAGTTCTAGACCTGATCTTATTAACGGCCGCTCGAAAAAGGCCACCCTCAGACCCCCAGTGGTCCTTCAAAGCCCCAGTGCTCTTTCAGACCACAAGTGGTCCTTCCGGGCTTAGGCAACCCCTTGGAGCCCTGGTGCTCCCTTAGAGCCCAAGTGCTATTTCAGAGCCCAAGTGCTCCTTCAGATCCCTAGTGATTCTTCTTTATTATTCTCGGTTAACACGCCAAGTGTTAATCGTCCCTCATTTCCCTAACTCATCTTCCCCCTAAGCGAACAAAATTAGCGTCTATTCTATCTTTATTTTTATTTCTACTACGAAAATCTGAAAACCATTCACCTTTTCTAGTAAAATATAAATAAAGACGGGCAATTGTTATACCCCAATTTTGTCCGATCATTTATCGCAATTGTTTTAGCCCCCGTGTCACAAGTCCATGTCATTACGAGAACGACGTTTCGAGCGCTTGTCTTGTTTTAATTTAGACCGGTCTGTCTAATTGGGCCCATGTCTAACATTTTGGGCCGGATTTTGGTGATTTCTCTAATTGGGCTTACGCTTAACATTTTGGGCCAGTTTTTAATAAGTGGGCCTATGTCTATTGTTTTGGGTCGTTTGCCTATTTGGGCCTACGTCTAACTTTTTGGGCCGATTCTTAGTAAATGAGCCTATGTCTGGTATTTTGGACTTAATTTAGTCCTTTTGATCAAAAAGCCATAAAAATAATAATGAAATAAAATCAGAAGATAAAAAAAAATATTTATATATATACTACCATATTAATATATACAAAAAATCCAAAAATACAAAAAATAAAAACCCAAAAATACAAAAAATATAAAATCCGAAAATACATAAAAATCAATGAAAATACAAAAGAAACAAAAAGAGGGCGCCTCAGCCCAAAGAAAAAGCAGCAGCTAAACCCTAGCTCCTTTTCTTGCTCACCAAGCACCCATCTTCTCCAACCCAAGCCCAAAACCTGCAAAATAGGAAACAAAATCAGGTCAAAATCAAGAATTCATGGCCAAAAAAACCTAATTTGTGCCTATAAAAGGAGGCTGAGATTTCACAGAAAAGGGAGAAAAACATTCATAAGTTACTGGAAAAAGATTAGGACTTCATATTGAAACCCTAATCACCAAAACATCAAATTCAGAATTCTAAAGCAAGGGAAAATAAGCAGCAGCGAGCAGTAGCAAACAGGAGACTTTTCAGAAGCTGGAAAAGAGTAAAGCAGCTGATAGAGGCAAGGGTTCAGTTCAGGGAGCAGCAGTAACGTATAAATAGTAAAGAAGAAGTTCATATGCTGAAACCAGGTAAGTTTAATTACATGTATTCTTAAGTCCAAAAACATGTAAAGAAAATAGGTGTTTTAATCTGTCATTAGTATTTTAAATCCATGTACTTAGAGTTTTTTATAAACCTGTTACTAAAAATTCTGTTTAATAGTGTACGTATAGTAACAAGTAAAGTAGAAATTCAGTATTTTTATATAAATCAGAAAGTGCATATAGCTTAAATATTAATTTGACATCCTTTCATGCGATAAAGTTTAATTCAATAACAAAATCAGCCTAGAGACTTTTAATAGGTAAAAATAATATTTCAGAAAGTAGAAAGAGACAAAGGAGCAGGATCCGTAAAAAAAAAATATATATATATATATATATATATATATATATATATATATATATTAAAAAAATGGTCAGAACCGTACCACCTCTGACCACCGTGACAGTGGTCGTCTCCCCAAAACGCGTCGTCGTCGTCGCCGTGAACCGCCTGTGGACCACCACGTCGTCGTCTTCCTTTGGTTCTCCCACCGTAGCCATCAGCATTGAGACCCATTCATTTTCGCTGCCATCATCTTACACGCCGGCCAAGGAACGGCCGGTCAAGCGTTGTCTTCATAGGAGCTTTTTACTCTAAACCCTTTCTCTCTGATATGCATGAAACGGCGCTGGTGGGTTAGCAATTAGGGTTCCTTTTCAATTGTTGTCTTATATACCACTTTAGTATAATGCTTTTACAGCTATTTTAATTTTTACAATCAGGTTCAGCTTTACACCCCATCTTTTACTTCATACATCTTCCTACTTACAAATGAACTGTTACGGATCAAGTCCTAGAATCCCAATTTAAAAAAAAAAACAATTTCTAAAATAAAGAATACAAATACATCTCTTTCCTCCAAACAAAAAACTAATTTTCAAAGATGGGGAATTAAGTCGACTGTACTGTCGGGTTAGTCAGCGTTCTAGGACAAATGAACTGATCACTCAGGAGTCCTAGAAACCCAAAATTAAAAAACACCAAAAAATATATTTTTCTACCCAAGAACTACGTAGCATTTGATTCTCTACTAGGAGATACGTAGGAGTAGAGGCGGGCCCACCTCTGTCAAGTGCACTAATAAAAAACCATTTTTAGTCTTTCTCTAAATATTCCTTTTCTTAAATTCAAATAAAATATCAAGTTTCTTATTTCTTCTAAATTCAAAATAAAAGGGTAAATTAAATGTTTTCAAAATTAACTTTCGCTTCTACAACTAATTAGCAAGTAACCTTCCTTAGGAAGGATGTCGTGGGGTGCTAATACATTCCCCATGCATAATCGACTCCCGAACCCAAACCTGGTCTCAAGGACCCTTATCCAAACTCAAAGTGATTTTCCAATATTTGCCCTTAAACTAAACTTTGGTGGCGGCTTCATTTTCGAACCTTCGAGGAATCCTCACCCGGATTTTTCGGTCGCTACACCATTAACATTTTCTCTTTTGTGACTTTGACAAGGTTTTGATAATCCTTTCATAATTTTGAACTCTTGAAGTAGTTATCTGTTTATTACTCTGTCTTTGTGGTTATGCAAATTTCGAGGACGGAATTTTTTTAAGGGGGGTTGAATTGTAACACCCCGATTTTCGCACATTGTAAATCTTTTAGTATGTGCTTGCTTTATGAACTATTTTGAATTGATGCGATTAAATCATTTTGTGTTTGAGTTATCAAAATTGGTTGAAATCAAATTTAAAGGTATTTTTATATGTTATAGTAATATATTGTTATTATTTGATTTATAGAATATTTGGATTTGAAATATTATTACTTTAGATGACTATTTAATAAGTTTATAAAATCTTAGTATTTCCAATATTATTTATTATGAAATTTATTTGGGGTTGTAGAATTGTTAAAATTGTATGGATACTCAAAATAGGCTTTAAAAATGATTTTAAAAGGATTTTGTGTTTGTTTATAGCGCAAGCAGCCCCCTTTTCATATTTGCACCCCTGTCACTTATCCAACCTTTTCAGCAGCCCAATCACGCGCAGAGAAGGTCCACGACCCGTGACCAGACCCAACACTCTTTCATCTTCTTCCTCAGCTCCTGCAACCAGCGAAACCCTTGTGCAGCACCTTTCCCCTATTCGCGTTTCTTCCTCAATTCACGGCTAGACCCCAAAACTTGTCCCCTGACTCGAAAATAGCCACTGAATCCGAATATGGACTCGATTTCATCAATTGTGTAGTCGACTTGCGAAGAGTAGCCGCGCCATCAACGCCCCAACCACACTATTTTCTTCCTTCTCCGGCCACCGTCGCCTCCGTCTATGTGAACTGAATGCGGACATGAACTCCCCTCACCAGAATCAACATTCTTGCGTTTGATTTTGCCTAAATCTCCTCAGTTTCAAAACCCCTTTCAATTCAAGTTTTCCCCTCACTAAACAATAACAAAATTTGTGCATGTTCTCGCCGGAACCGTGACAGTTTCGTACCTTGTTCAAATCCAGTAGTTTGGTCATTCGATTTGCGATTTCAAACCGTGGTCATCATAGGTAATTCTTTTCAAAAAACACGACTAATTAATTAAAGAATATATTTCTATTTTTCTTTTATTAAATAACTAATAACTAATTGAATATTAGCGATGCTTGATGTTATATGTTCGAATCAACGGTCATGCTGTCAAAATTAGATCTTGCTCAAAAGCACGTGACTCATCCTTTTGTTGTGCCAAAGGAATAATTGCAATTGGATATCAGGTACGCGGGGAAAGGGTTACTTTTCTATATGGGGAATAGGGGATAGGACTATAATAGTATTGATTATCGACATTCATATTTATTTGTATTTATTCATTGGATAGTTATTATCTATTCGATTTATTCAATTTGGATGACCATATTTATTCGATTTGGATGACTGCAATTAAATGATTTGGGTGACTGTAACTAAATGAATTGGATGACTGTAACTATTATGCCGAGTTTAGAGAATGAATCTAATATGATTAGTCAATTGTGTGTGAAATGATGTCCTTTAATTAACATGTAGACAGGTGACCGTAGAATTAAGTCGCTAGTGGAGGTGAATTTAGAGTAAGAACGGAGTAACTATAAGGATTAATGTTTAAAATGAATCCTAGGTGTGGCCGACGCGTAGTAAACAATAGTGAATGGTCATTGATGAATAGTAGTGAATGGTTAAATGAGATTGAGACTAAGGAAGAACTTGGATACATGACTAGTCACGTAGTAATTACATTCTAGTAACGAAAACATGATAATTGACTTTCAGAATAATTCTTAGTGACGGAAAGACAGGTCGAGATAGTTGCAAATCACGAGTAACATAGGACAATAAATGAGTGAGGTGTCCATAGCTAATTAATGACTTAGTGCTAGTTAGATTAAGAACACTTTATAGCTTAACGAAGTCAATTGAGTTATAGCCGATAGATGATGACGCTCAGACATAGGTGAGTAGATATAGCATGGATATAGCGTGAGAGTTATTCATGATTAAGTTTAATAACTTAAGTGAGAAGGAAGAGTTAGTACAATAGTTAAATGATAGTTGATGATGATGATGATGTTTAAGGAACCTTGTCGCAGTGTGGGCAAGGACTCGTCGCAGTATGGGTGAGCCGTACCAGATGATAGGTGGTGTTGTTGTTGTCATTGTCGTTCTCGTCGTCGTCGTTGTTGTCATTGTCATTGTGCGATATCACGTCTGATTAGGTCCATGTGTGTTCATCTTGTTGTTGTTGTTGTCGTCGTCGTCGTTGTTGTTAGTAGGGCATTATCGGGCAAGGTATCCCGGTCCTCCTAGTCCTCTCCTGGGTGCTCTTCAAGGCATTATCGGGCAAGGTATCTCGTTCGAGTGTCTCGGTCATGTTGTTCTTGTAGGGGATTATCGGGCAAGGTATCCCGTTCGGGCAAGGTATCCCGGTCCTCATAGTCCTCTTCCTGCTGTTCTTCGTAGGGCGTTATCGGGCAAGGTATCCCGTTCGGGCAAGGTATCTCGGTCCTATTGATGTTGTTCATTCTAGGGCGTTATCAGGCAAGGTATCCCGTTTAGGCAAGGTATCCTGGTCCTATTGTTGTTGTTCGTCGTAGGGCATTATCGGGCAAGGTATCCCATTCGGGCAAGGTATCTCGGTCCTATTGTTGTTGTTAATGATGATTGTAAGGCAGTATCTGGCAAGGTATCCTGATCCTGTTGTTGTTGTTGTTGTTGTTGTTGTTGTTGTTGTTGCTGCTGCTTGTAGTCCTAGGACTGTACGTGAGGTCGCGACAATAGTATTAGCTGAAGATTAGTTAATGATTGTTTATGCATGCGTGTTATGAAAGTTGTAACCACTATTGTTGATTGTGTCCTTGCTATGAGATAGTCTTTGCCGTTTTAGTTTCGTTCTTATGTTCCTTATATGGTTTGGATGCTCTTTCTCACCCGTGCACCATATTTTTAGATTGAATTCCAGGTGTCGTTGATGTGAGCTTCTACGATTGTGCAGCGATGGAGATGTGATCACTACGGATCACCCAACAACTTGCGGAATGATACTATTGCTCTGATCATGTGACATCGGGACTTGGGTTGTATTTTCAATATTATATTCCAGGTCATCCTAGTTACTGTATTAAAAGAAATGTTTTATCGCCTTAGGCTTTAATGTTCTTATAAATAATGTTTATATAATGACATCTTTTACTGCGAAAGGTATTTCGAAAATGAATTGCGAATATTATTTTGAAAAAAAAATATTTACTCATTTTTCGTACTTTTTCACTTATAATTACTTTCGGGGTAAAGGGTGTCACACAACAGCTACCCCAAAAACGCTAACCGCTACTGCTTGACAAACACTTCTAAATTTTCTCATTCGCTATCTACTAGTCAAATCCGCTATAAGCTAGCGGATCTGACTTGTCAATCAGAGCCTTATAACATCATTTACTGGGCACAAGAAACCTTGTAACAGGTTCATGAATGATTCAACCTTAATTTGATTTTATTAGCAACTTTAAGTAATGACTTGGATATATTGTTGTATTATTGAACATAATTAAGTTAAACTTAATTTAATTTTTGTGGTGTGAAATTATAAATATTATGTTTTTTTTTTGTATTTCATCCTTTATATATTGTAATAAAAATATTAAATAGTCTATTTAATTAATTTCGGTTCAGCCCTGATTCAACAGTTCCAACCCCTAGAACCTTGAACAGATGCTTCTTCCGGTTCAATGCCCGGTCCAATTTTAATTACTTTTATCGGGTAGGATGTAGATTATCTTAATTGGGGATAATTTGCTCACCAAGCTAAATATTTTAGTTAAAAATATCTTATAGACTATTTTGCTCTCACAAAAAATAGGTGGTTTCTCCTAGAGATAGTTTTTTAAAAAACTCCATGTAGAATTTTTTTAAAAAAACAAAAAAAAACGTCTCTTCTAGTACTAAATACACAACCTACGAGTACTTGGATGAGATGATAGGGGACTCTTCCAGCTTAACCAATGTCTGGGTTTGAATTCAGCCTTTGGCATGCAGCAGTATTAAATCTCTTTAGCATACCCAGTTTTTACCGAAAAAATACACAAAACATATTAGATTTTGAAATTAAATTTTTTGCAACGAAATTACGTATTTTACTATAACTTATAATAATTTTTTGGGTCCCCCTAATATGGACCTCTCAAAAAGGTTCACCGGATTGTAAAAAAAAATCTGAACCTTTACTATTTTTATTTTTAGTAACTTTTAATAAAATATTAGTTTTATTTACCATTTTTTTTGTAAAATTTATTTTTTACTAAAATTAGTAAAGGTCTATTGGTGGACTTTTTTTTAGAAGTCCATATAAGGGGAACTCTAATTTTCTTATATAAAAATAATATCAACCATTTTTTGCCCCATTGACAAAAATTTCAACACCCGTTGCCCGATTGTACATTATCATAAAAATAGAGAATTTTTAAAAATTAATAGCAAAAGGATAAGAAGACTGAAAAGTAATAACTCATTTACCAATAAAACAGAAACCAAAACATCGCATGAACGATATTTACTTTTAACCCAAAAATACCCCTTCCATTTTTACTAAAAATTGGTCAGACCCCACAAAAGTTAAAGTTTTCTTGAAATATCAAAAAAAGGTATTTCTGGAACTTTTATCAGTTCAAATTTCCGAAAATAGGGTATTTCCGGAATACAATTTTTGCTTCCGAAAATACCCACTGTTTAGGTATTTCCGGAAATTCAAATTTTTAAACTTCCGGAAACACCGTTTTTGACGTATATCCGGAAAGCTTAAATTTTTAAACTTCCGAAAATACCTTTTTTGACGTATTTCCGGAAAGTTTAAATTTTTAAACTTCCAGAAATACCGTTGTTTAACGTATTTCCGGAAATACGAATTTTTATCCTTTTTACCAATATGGCTACGACAGATGGCAGATGCCCCTTTATGGATTTATCGAATGCGTTTACCACATCACAGGTTTTTCTTACTCGGGATATTGTTACCTGTTGGGCTAGAGATATCGGGAAAGCCAACGGAGTAATTGTCATTATTATTCGATCCGAGTCGAGTGAGAATGGTAAAGGGAAGAAAAATAAGATTCTTTTTGGTTGTGATAGGCATGGGAGATCTAGTGGAGTAGATGTTGGGTGTTCTAGTAGACAAGAACTCAAAAAGGTGTGGTTGTCCATTTAGATTGAAAGCTAAACCACTCGATCCTCCTAGTCTTGATTGGAAGGTCAAAGTTATGTGTGGAATTCACAACCATGCGCCTCTTAAGACTATCCTTGGAGCAGCAATATTTGGTAGGTTCAACAAGGAGGAGCGGTTAGCAGTTGAGGAGCATATGTGGTTGGGAGTGAAAGCGGCAAAAAGTCTAGAGTCAATAAAGAGGAGATTTACCAACAATTTGAGTAACATTTCACAGTTGTATAGAACCCGCAATAGTCTCCGGAAGGGAAGGAGAGGAAGTAGGACTGAGATGCAAGAGCTTCTGACACTGATTCAGTCTCATCATCATATTTGTTGGACCAGACGGCTTAAAGGAACCGATATTCTTGAAGAGATCATGTGGTCACACCCTGATAGTATCAAGTTATTGAGGATGTTTCCTACTGTCTTGATTATGGACTGCACCTTCAAGACCAACAAATATGCATTGCCTCTACTTGAGATTTTTGGTGTCACTTCTACTGAGTTGACATTTTCTGTTGTATTTGCTTACTTGTCTCATGAGAGATATGATGACTACACATGGCTTTTGCAGAGCCTAAGAGATTTGATGGTATTAGATATCCCACTTCCTCAGGTTATCCTCACTGACTGTGAGGAGGGATTGATGAATGCTATCAAGGTTGTGTTTCCCGAAGCGATTAATTTGCTTTGTCGGTATCACATTAACAACAATGTGAATGCTAAAATTAAGAAGGCTGTCAAGGGAGATAGGGTGAAGTCAGTGATGAGTCTCTGGCATGCAATAGTTGACTCTGTATTTTAGGATGAATTTTATGAGAATTTGGATGATTTTGAACAATCGTGTGCTGATATACCCCAACTTATCAAATATGTGAACAAGTATTGGCTGTATCCTCACAGGGAAAGATTTTGTGGACCGTGGACGGATAAAGTGAAACACTATGGAAACACCACGACTAATAGGTACGTTAATATTTTGCTTATGTGTTTAAAATTTAATTTTACGTATAATATTTTTTTTGTCGGGTTGAGTCATTATAATAATTTCGTTATGTGTTTAACATATAGGGTTGAGTCAGCCCATTGGGCATTGAAGAGATCACTAGGTTCAAGTGGAGGTGACTTATGCAGAAGTTGGGAATCCATGCATGGGATGATCAATGCACAAATTGATAAAATTGTCGGTTCTTTTCAAAAGAGCATCAACCGTGTAGATGCACGGCACAACACTCCATTCTACAAGAATCTACATGGTTTGGTGTCTCATGAGGCATTGAATCATATAGCTGATGAGTCTGAAGGCATGTTGGATGGAGTAGGGACCGATAAGACCTGTTGTGCTGGTTGTGTGATTAAAGTTACTCATGGGTTACCTTGTTCTTGTGACTTTGGGAATTTGCACCTACATGGCCGTCGAATCCCAACAGAGATGATTGACCCTCATTGGATGAGGCTGAGAATTGAGAGTATGGATGAGGAGCGGGTGAAACAAGCGTCACTTGAATGTGACATAAGCTATACAATAGAGGAGGTTTGGAGGCAATGGGCTGAGATGTCTCTTGAGGAGAGATGTGTCTACAAGAGAGGTCTTGATGATTATGTCTTCAAAAGCACTACAACCATGGTTCCACCTAAGCACAAAGTCAAGACTAGGGGTGCACCAAAGAAGAAGAAGAAAGAGTATGATGTAAAGAGAGATCCTTCTTATTGGGAACACGTGGATGCGTCTTTGAGCTCAGTTAAGAAACCCACCCAGATTTCATCACAGAGACTTCCCCAGCGGTCCTCACAGCAAGTCTCGCGGTTACCATCACAGAGGTCAGCAGCTGAGCGAGCACAACATGATATTCATTTCATAAGTCACTTTCCAGAGCATATGCATAGGTACATTGATGACATTATCAATGTGATTGGGGATGGAAAATGTGGCTTCAGATGCATTTCTGCCTCACTTGATTACTCGGAGCATAGCTGGCATATAGTTCACAATGATTTGATTGAGGAGATGGACTCAAATTGGTTTCAATACTCAGAGGTGATGGGTAACAACATTCATACAGTTAGTGAATCATTAGTTGCTCACCCACAAGACTTTCAACCTCCTGAGAAGTGGATGTCGATGCCTGACATGGGACATGTTATAGCGACTAGGTATCAGATAGCCCTTGTTATGTTGTCACTTCATGATGGTGGGTCATGGACATTCTTCCCTTTGAGAGGAGCCTATGTTCCTAGTCAGAGCCGCTTGTTCTGTGTTGGGTTTGTCCATGGGAATCATTGGGTTCGGGTTATGTTGAACGCTACTAGTCCAGTACCTCCTATTCATCCTACTTGGGGTGCATATGCTTCAGATGAAGCTAGATCGTGGTTATATCCATACCTTGGACGTGTACAGTTATGGTGTTCTTTTGTCCCAGATCATGTTGCACCGACCCTCCCAGCTGTTGATTATATTTCCATTATATGATTGTATTATATTATATTATATTGAATTTTATTCCACAAATTTATATTATATTAAATTTTATTCCACGAATTTTTTATTTAACGGTTTAGATTTTGCCGACACTTTAAATGGTCTAGATTTTGCCGACACTTTAAACGGTCTAGATTTTGCCGACACTTCAAATGGTCTAGATTTTGCCGACACTTTAAACGGTCTAGATTTTGCCGACCAATTTTCATCCAACGGTGGAATTTCACTTTAGGGTTTCAGATTTTCCCTATAAATAGACCCATTGGGTTTCACTTCTTTCATACACACAACACTTCTTTCATCACTTCTTTCATACAAAATGATGATGGCTATGGCTAACGAAGACTCTTCTCTCACAATCATTTTTACTAATCAGGGCTTCTCTGATCATCAGGGCATCATCATCAATGAACATGATGATGTCTGTTTCAAGGGGCGAGACACGTTCCAGTGTAGGTTAAAACACAACATAACATCTGTTGCCCTGAAAGAGAGACTACTGCGTAAGTTGCAACCGGAGGGCGACGAGCATGAAATAATTAGTATAATTTATCGGAAACCAGCTTGGGTTAATGGACATGTGCACTGGTCTGCAATGGATGTCAACAATGACGATGACGTCCAAGCCATGATGGCCATTCGTGTTATGTTTAGATGGAAGGGGGGTTATCTGCATTTATATGTCGAAACCAGGAGGACCGTCGCTGAGATCCTTCGTCGTTTGACTCCACCACCATCTCAGTAGTTTCTATTATGTTTTCGTTTTGTTTGTTGTTGCAATCAGTTAGTTTCTATTATGTTTTCGGTTTGTTTGTTGTTACAATCTGTTATTTTAAATCAATGTAGAAGGCGTTTTTAATTAATTAAATGAATGTTTGAGTTTTTATTTTTGCACTCCGGAAACACTATATTATATGATAAATTCGGAAGGCAAATTTGAGGTATTTCCGGAAATACCTCAAATTTAGATAAATTCGGAAGACAATTTTTTTTTATTTTCGGAAATACCTCAAATTTACATAAATTCGGAAGGCAAATTTTAGGGATTTCCGGAAATATCTCATTTTACGGTATTTCCGAAATGTAAAATGTGTTCCGGAAATACCATAAAATGGGATATTTCCGGAAAATAAAAAAAAATATACTTCCGGATTTATCTTGATTTGAGGTATTTCCGGAAATTTTTGAAATTTAAAGGGTATTTTCGTCCGTTTGATCGTTTTGGGGGGTATATGGTTTAATAGGGGGGTAAAAAAAACTGCCAAAAATTAATTATGCTGCAGCAAAACTTGTGTGTTCTTATTGTATCAATAAAATATGTATGTCTTAATACTATCAGGTAACATGTGTGTCATTCTTTTATATATGCCATTTAAATCACAAGTGTGTTTTTATTGTATCAATAAACTATGTATGTCTTATAACTATCAGGTAACATGTTCTCATTTTCTTATATATGCCATTTAAATCACAACAAGTAATAAACAATATTACTTGAGGCTCCAATCGGTAGTTAGAAGGAGAGAGAAAGAGAATGGGAGCTTTAAACTTAGAGGGAGAAGAGGGAGAAGAGAGAGAAAAATAGAGGAACTTTTTAGTTTCCTATTTTAGCATTAGGAAGAAAAAATAATATGGCTATAATTAGAAGGTTGCTTCTTACTTTTTCCCTTCTCTTCATCCTATTTTCCAAATCCCTCTTCCCTCCAAAACACAAACATCTCCAAACCATGCATCCACAACAATTTTAGCATCCGCAAAAAATATTATTTATATGAGCTTTTCATTTGATTTAAAATATTGAAGCATAGTGTACTCATCTTCTTCCGTCCGTCCTTTATTTTTTTTGAAATCAAATGATCATTGATATTTCTCAAAAATCAATTTATGGCTACGATAACCCGTGCTAGCTTTGAGGTTGCAAGGTCATGATTCAACGTTTGTCGTCTTGCATCGTGACTTCAACATTTGCCGTCACAGACTCGAAATCTGACTCAAACTATTTGCCAACTTGAACACATAGTTGCTATACCGTACCGATGTTCTCGTTACCGCATTGTGCCCCGCCATGCGATCTTGAAGAACAAGTTCCATCGATGAAGCTCTCTCTCTCTCTCTCTCCGATCCTATTCAACAATCAGACTCAAATAGTTTCCCAACTCGAACACATAGTTGCTATGCAGATGTCCTCATTTCCGCATCGCGCACTCCTCCCTATTGGGTTTTAAGCAAAAAATCCTAAAAAGACTAACAGCTATATTTCTAAAATAGAATATAGCCGTTGGAGTATTAAATGACTTAACAGTCCCTGTTTAGTCAAATTAGTTACAGCTGTATAACAAAAATTAGTTCCTAACTAATTGTTCAGTTTGTTAACAGTTTAACAAACTGAGTTTGTTATCTACAACAAACTCTAATTTATCAGCTATAAATACACTTGTACATACAACAGTTTAACACAGAAATAAAGAATTGCATTTACAGTTTTACAAAGTATATACCCTAAAGTCTTCTCTGCCTCTTCCCCTTCTTCATAGCTACCTTCTTCAGGTTCGGGTTCTAAGATTTCTTATGAGACAGCCCCTTCAACAAGTGGTTGAAGGCAAAACCTCATACAGAAAAGAGAATCAAAACAGCAAGTTAGCAACATTGTTTCAGTGACTGAACAATACAGAATCAAAAGGAAAACAGAGAGAAAGAAAGGGAAAAACTACCTGTTTCTCAAGGGAGAAACAATATGAAATCTGTGGGTGTTCTTCAAGGCGTGAAGAACCATTTCCACCAAACCCAGTTCATGCAAATAGCAACAAAACAGGTGTTAAAAGGTGCTCTGTGTAAAATAGAACAGCAACAAACATCAAAGGAAAATCAAGCGTGATTTTACCTATTTGAGGCTTCTTAGAAGCAGATCCTTCAAGATCTGTACCGGAAAGAGCAAGAACACAGTGTTAGTGTTTTGACGCAGCAAAACCTAACAAAAACACAGAAAGAAGATCAGATCAGAAGTTTACCTGTGACAGTGAAGGAAGCTTGTAATCAAGTCTCACGCAGTAGTCACAAAAGCTTCATCATCGAAGCTTCAAACAACCAAACCTCAAATCAGTGTGACAACTTAGTGTTCCAACCAATTGGTTCTAGGCATCATCGTCATCAAGGATCATCATCGGTAGAGAGGGTCTATCGTTTTCAGCGCTTCATCACTGAAGATTCAGCAAGAGCACTGAAAACCCCAGTGGGTCTGAGAGAGAAGAGGAAAGATCGCAAGAACCAGTGAAGCAGCAAGAAGAGAGAAACAGTTCTTGAAATTTTTGGAAGAAAACCCTAAAAGGGAAGCTTTTATACTCCGGGTCAACGCGTAACCCGCGTGTATCAACAGATTCGGGTTCTGGGTTCCGCACGGGTTGTGACTGATCCATTAGCACAACAAGCAATTCAAGTTTGGGCCTGAAAGAAGAAAAGTGCTATTTACACCCCAAGGTTTAAATAAAGCAGCACTTGCAGCAAAACAATATTAAAGGGTTAATATTACAACATGGTATCAATGAGCTGGTAACAATCCAGGGAAAACAGGAAAATTTCTATCCCTATATCTTCTTTAAAATTTTCTTTTAAGGTTCTTTAAGGTTTTTACCTGCACAATCTGATTGTGCAGTTTTGTGTTCTAACAATTTCTGTGTTTAAAGTGTTTTCAGTTCTAAAAGATGTCTAGTACTGAGACAGGTCTAAGCACACAAATCCCAAAGCTGGATGGGAAAAACTGGGATAGATGGAGCCTTCAAATGAAGGCCTTTTTTGGCTGCCATGGTGTTCTCAGAATTGTTAGGAATGGTTTTGAACCATTGGGTGAAGAACCAACTATTGCTGAAACTAATCTGTTCAATGAAAACGAACAAAAGGACTACAAGGCAATCTATCTCATACACCAGGGGTGTGATAAGACAAACTTTGATAGGATTAGAAGTTATGAGACTTCTAACACTGCCTGGGATGCCTTAGAGAGGTATTACACTGGCGCAGCCCCTATCAAAGAAGAAAAGTTGTAGGCTCTAAGAGCTCAGTATGAAACACTAAAGATGAAGGAAGGTGAATGTATTTCTGATTTCTTTATAAGGTTAAAGAAAATCACTAATACTATGGCAATGTATGGGGAAACTGTAACACCCCTTTTCTACCCCATAAATTACACGTCATTTATCAGAGTAAATTGTTTTCACAAAAATTAATTTGAATGAATAGAAAAGAAGTGCCACATCGTCATAAATAAAACTCGTCATTTTCACTCGTCAAGGTTTTTGCATCATTCGTCATAAAATTTAAACTTCGAAGATTTCGTCACAGCGGAATAAAAATAGCAACTCGCCAAAATCCCTCAGACACGTCTCAAAACATCAATAAAATCATTAAACAGCCAGTTAAATAATTCAACAAACTTCACCCACGCCCCCTAGGTGTTACAGTATCAGAGAGCGACTCAAAACATCCCAACAGCTATCAAGGAAGGCAGCATGACCTTCACTCGCGGATACCTGCAGCGTTGCCACAGTAGAGCAACATTCCAAGCAGAAAGGGTGAGTCTTCAAACAGCATAAAGGCATATATAATAATCAATATATTAGAGGACAATATCTATAACTACCACGACACACTTAACGTCGCATTACAACCATCACAGAGCAACATCGGCAACCAACGTCAAAAACACATCACAAGCAAAACGCGTCGTGTTTAGGCATATGTATGAAAATGCAACCCACACCTGGGTATATGCATGATGGTACCATACTCGTCACTGCCACTATGGGCGAACATCGTCACTGCCACTAAGGGCGAAAACATCGTCACTGCCACTAAGGGCGAAATGCACATGCTATGAGACACTATGGACACATGTGCAACCACAAATCATCATAATCACAACATCATCAAAATATTGGCCACTAAGGGCAACAACGTCGTTTAATTAACCACTAAGGGTATCCTCGTCATAATCACATCATCGTCAAAATATTGGCCACTAAGGGCAAAGACGTCATTTAACTAGCCACTAAGAGTATTATCGTCATTTTACTCAACACGTCACTACTTCGTCCGGGTCAGCCACGTAGGCGCCCATGCAACATCACTCATTTTTATTTCCTTAAAATAGCTCTTTTCCGACAATAATTGAGTCACCACAATTTTCTCAAAATACGATGTTCGAAGTCAACGGCCAAATAAATTTTCCAGAAAAATGTTTTATGAGCCCCAAATTAGAATATTCAGATGGGCGTCTGAATAAGCTTTCCGAAACACCTCGGGACGTCTCAATCGGACTCCCGAGCCAAAAGTTATGCTAAAAATTAGTTTTTTGAAAAGAATTCGGGACGTCTCTGAAACAATTCAGGACGTCTCTGAAACAATCCAGGACGTCTCTGAAACAACACACACCTTATTTCACAATTCAACAACACAATTTGTCCCGCATTTTTACAATTAATTCACACCACTCATTTAACAACAAACACTAACAAATCATCAACATCAAACATCAATAAATCACCAACAACAAACATCACAACTCATCTTATATTCACAACAACACCAACAGTTCAACAAGAAATTCAACATAATAACTAATACACCCTAGGCATCATAGAACTACCCTCCCACATACTAACCATTATATAAACCCTTATAATGTGAGACTCCCCTTACCTCGAATACGTAAGCTCCTAGCACCAAGAAGATGATCACGCACGAAAACACCGCGACACTTTCTTCTCTCCCACGTTCTCTTCCTTTCTTTTCTTCTTTTCTTTTTCTTTCTCTCTCAGCCACGTTTCCTTCCTTCTCTTTGATCACCACGTTTCCTTCCTTCTTTCCTTTCTTTTTATCACTACTTGTCTTTCTTTCTTTTTCATTTGATTGCTAATGTTCCCTTTTTTTTTTCTTTTCTTTAAGCCCTATGTTCCTTTCTTTCCTCTCCTGATCACTATTCTTTCTTTTCTTCTCAAGCGTACGGCAATCTTCTTTTTCTCACATGTGCGCTGATTTCTTTCACAATTAGTGAATTGTGAATGAAGCACATTCACGTAGGGTTTGGAGATTAGGAATGGGCTTGGGTCATTAATTTGACTTGGGCCCTTAATGCACCACCCCATTTACTTAGTTGGATACCCCCTAAAATAAAATAGATTCCAACATTATTATTCAACTTAAATAAATACCGTGATCCCTCAAATAACTTAATTAAATATTGTAACCCTTAAATAACTTAATTAAATAATTAATTAAATTATTTTGGGGCGTTACAACTCTCCCCCACTTAAATGTTTTCGTCCTCGAAAACTTAACTGCCTAAGCCAACACTCCTCCACTAACCAACTAACGTCACCCCCATAACCAACGATCTAATATGCTGATTGTTATTTCCTTGACTACCGGCGATAAGTGATTGGGCGGCCGTCCCTCCTACTTACTCAGCCAGGTAATTTCAAGTAATAATTATCAGGCTCACTCTCTACTCTGCTATGTCACTCTTGATAAACTGACTTGCATTCTACCTCACCCATCTACCCTTAAGGGGACGCACACTAACAGCCTGCTAATGGTTTGGCTTCTATGACCACGTCATTACAACAGACAACATACAGCACGCCACAACAGTCAAAATCATTACAACAACATATATCATCAACACAGTCGAACTCCGGGACTAACTATCATTTTTCAACAATGGCCATAGGCCCACAACAACAAGTCAACAATAATAACAACAATAAACCAACTTGGGCCATTCGGCGATGCCCAAGACAAAACAAGAATGTGGGCCATTCGGCGATACTCACGATAACAACATCAAAGCTTGGGCCATTCGGCGATACCCAAGACAAAACAACAATGTGGGCCATTCGGCGATACCCACGACAACAACATCATAGCTTGGGCCATTCGGCGATACCCAAGACAAAACAACAACGATATCAACATCAACATCATTAGTGACAACATCACCAGAAAACAGCAATATTAGTTTTTAGAAAAACAGCAACATAGTCTTCAGAAAACAGTAATAATAGTTTTCGGAAAACAACAACAATAGCAAAACAACGACTACAATAACGTCAACGACATCATGATAATGTTTACTAAGAACGTGGTTCTACAAACCACTCGGTCGGATTCCATCAATACACATTTAAGGCACGTCATGACAAAAGGTTTTTCGCAAGACAAGTCACAAACTCTCAAAACGGATATTTTAATAGTCAGGAACAGCGAACACTCAATATACAAAAATTCAAACAACACAGCAGTCACGCAATTGACATATCACTAATTGTAATTTACGTTTTTTTTTTTGCACCAAAAATATTTATAAGCGAAAGTACGAAAATGATCATATTCGTTCTCCAAACAAAATCAACAATTTATTTTCGAAAATATTTTTCGCAAGTAAAAGGTGTCACCATCTTTTCAAACCACACAATAATTATTCGCAAGGACATTGGAGTCGAGGGCGGAAAATGTTTCTTTTGATACAATAGCTAGAATGACCTGAGATACAATATTGAAATTACAGTTCAAACTCGGATGTCACAAAATCGGGGTGTCTAATCCTCAAGTCAGTTTTTAAAAAAATTCGGAGAAGTCTCGATAACATTTTCTTTTGGCAACATAAAGTATGCCAGCATCAACCCACAGCACCAAAACAACACATAGAACACAACAGGCAGCAACAGGCGCCGAACAGCCAAAACTAGCGCAACTTAGACAGAACAGCAACACAAAAAACGACATCAAAAAAATTACAAAAGATCACTCGTTGAAAACCTACGGATGTGTAGTTTTCTGAATATATCTTTAAAGTTTCAAAACAATGAGCCAGTTAATACAGTTTTTAGAAACAACCCGAATGGTTCCCAGACTGGACAGATTCTGTCCTCCCCCTTCGAATCACTCTAAACTGACCTAAACTCGACCAACTGGAGCAAAACTTTAGCCTTAACAAAAGCAATTTGAGTGTAGTTTCTAATGGGACAGGAATCGTTCAAAACGGAGTTCAATTGAGGACACACGACCCGAAACACGGAACCTATACTCAGTTTAATTCCAAAGATTTGATCTGAGTTGTGACACTCATAACTCGAGCTACACTACTCCAAATTTAGCCAAACCAGTGCCAAGATGACCAAAATTAAGTTTATTTTCTAAAAAAATATGTCCCATAATTTTTGGACAAGCAAAACGTTGCCAGTTTTAAAAACACAGAACCTATGTCCAGAATGCTCCCAGAATATTACCCTAACCTGTGGAGCCTATAACTAGAGCTACACAACTCCAAATCGAACGAAACCAGCGCCAAAACGACCGGCGTGAAGTCTATTTTCAGGAACAATTAAACACGAAATTCTTGGACTGACCGAACAGTCCCAGCTTTAAGAAAACCGAAACAGTGTCTATAATGTGCAGAAAACATTACGCACGAAAACCCTTTAAGACCAATCATCAACAACAATTACACAAGATTAGTGTTTATAAAATAATTTTCAATACTAATCTCGGGATCCAACCGTAAAAGTGTTTAATGGACGTTCAAAACAATTTCAGAAATCACTTTACACTTTTTGATTTTCAAAACCACACGACACAAATCAAGGAGTAACAACCAAAAAGATTTCGTCATAAAACTCAAGCATACAAGACTTCACCTTAAGGAATTTGACAAGTTGAAGTATTAATTCAATGAGGTAGTTCTCAGCCAAAATCGTTATATCAAGTTGCAATTTTCAAAAGAGTTGAGGACCAAAATTATAGCACTTGAATGAAAACGTCTTTCACTTGTAGTGATTAAAACACCGCGGCAGTTATTAGCAATAACTTGAATTAGTCCACAAAATAATTCTTTACAACGTATTCAGTTTTCAAACATCAAAACATATTGCAGAGTTTTCATAGAGGTTGACCGCTCAAAATAGTTTGGACAAAACAACATAGGATGTATTTACCATTTTAGAATGCATCATGACTGTTTACACTCAAGGGACAAACAAACTCAGGACGGTGAGCATCTAATATCATATTATACCAATACACGAGCATGTGAGTACATATGCAAGTAAATGCCAATTTAACATCTAGCACCGAACAACAATTAATTGGGTATGATATAGGGTACACGAAACTCAATGTCAACCAAACACGTGTGAGCATTTAGACAACAAGGTTAATCATTGGAGACCACACTAATAAAGTCAAGGTTCACACACGGCAAGGAAGTCAACAATAAGAACCAAAAACAAGGAAGCAGGGTTCACACGCAAAAAAAAAAAAAAAAAACACCATACACCACATAATACTAGTAGGGGCATCTCCCCCACTAGTTCTCTTACCTCCCGAAATTTTTCGGTTTATCCTGACCTGTAGAAAACATCACCACAATGCAAACAAGGGTCAGAACTAAAACACAACAGTTGGTCGTTAACCGACACAACGACTCGACGACTTGGCCGGACGGACCAACCATTGCTCTGATACCACTAATGTAACACCCCTTTTCTACCCCATAAATTACACGTCATTTATCAGAGTAAATTGTTTTCACAAAAATTAATTTGAATGAATAGAAAAGAAGTGCCACATCGTCATAAATAAAACTCGTCATTTTCACTCGTCAAGGTTTTTGCATCATTCGTCATAAAATTTAAACTTCGAAGATTTCGTCACAGCGGAATAAAAATAGCAACTCGCCAAAATCCCTCAGACACGTCTCAAAACATCAATAAAATCATTAAACAGCCAGTTAAATAATTCAACAAACTTCACCCACGCCCCCTAGGTGTTACAGTATCAGAGAGCGACTCAAAACATCCCAACAGCTATCAAGGAAGGCAGCATGACCTTCACTCGCGGATACCTGCAGCGTTGCCACAGTAGAGCAACATTCCAAGCAGAAAGGGTGAGTCTTCAAACAGCATAAAGGCATATATAATAATCAATATATTAGAGGACAATATCTATAACTACCACGGCACACTTAACGTCGCATTACAACCATCACAGAGCAACATCGGCAACCAACGTCAAAAACACATCACAAGCAAAACGCGTCGTGTTTAGGCATATGTATGAAAATGCAACCCACACCTGGGCATATGCATGATGGTACCATACTCGTCACTGCCACTATGGGCGAACATCGTCACTACCACTAAGGGCGAAAACATCGTCACTGCCACTAAGGGCGAAATGCACATGCTATGAGACACTATGGACACATGTGCAACCACAAATCATCATAATCACAACATCATCAAAATATTGGCCACTAAGGGCAACAACGTCGTTTAATTAACCACTAAGGGTATCCTCGTCATAATCACATCATCGTCAAAATATTGGCCAGTAAGGGCAAAGACGTCATTTAACTAGCCACTAAGGGTATTATCGTCATTTTACTCAACACGTCATTACTTCGTCCGGGTCAGCCACGTAGGCGCCCATGCAACATCACTCATTTTTATTTCCTTAAAATAGCTCTTTTCCGACAATAATTGAGTCACCACAATTTTCTCAAAATACGATGTTCGAAGTCAACGGCCAAATAAATTTTCCAGAAAAATGTTTTATGAGCCACAAATTAGAATATTCAGATGGGCGTCTGAATAAGCTTTCCGAAACACCTCGGGACGTCTCAATCGGACTCCCGAGCCAAAAGTTATGCTAAAAATTAGTTTTTAGAAAAGAATTCGGGACGTCTCTGAAACAATTCAGGACGTCTCTGAAACAATCCAGGACGTCTCTGAAACAATTCAGGACGTCTCTGAAACAACACACACCTTATTTCACAATTCAACAACACAATTTATCCCGCATTTTTACAATTAATTCACACCACTCATTTAACAACAAACACTAACAAATCATCAACATCAAACATCAATAAATCACCAACAACAAACATCACAACTCATCTTATATTCACAACAACACCAACAGTTCAACAAGAAATTCAACATAATAACTAATACACCCTAGGCATCATAGAACTACCCTCCCACATACTAACCATTATATAAACCCTTATAATGTGAGACTCCCCTTACCTCGAATACGTAAGCTCCTAGCACCAAGAAGATGATCACGCACGAAAACACCGCGACACTTTCTTCTCTCCCACGTTCTCTTCCTTTCTTTTCTTCTTTTCTTTTTCTTTCTCTCTCAGCCACGTTTCCTTCCTTCTCTTTGATCACCACGTTTCCTTCCTTCTTTCCTTTCTTTTTATCACTACTTGTCTTTCTTTCTTTTTCATTTGATTGCTAATGTTCCCTTTTTTTTTCTTTTCTTTAAGCCCTACGTTCCTTTCTTTCCTCTCCTGATCACTATTCTTTCTTTTCTTCTCAAGCGTACGTCAATCTTCTTTTTCTCACATGTGCGCTGATTTCTTTCACAATTAGTGAATTGTGAATGAAGCACATTCACGTAGGGTTTGGAGATTAGGAATGGGCTTGGGTCATTAATTTGACTTGGGCCCTTAATGCACCACCCCATTTACTTAGTTGGATACCCCCTAAAATAAAATAGATTCCAACATTATTACTCCACTTAAATAAATACCGTGATCCCTCAAATAACTTAATTAAATATTGTAACCCTTAAATAACTTAATTAAATAATTAATTAAATTATTTTGGGGCGTTACAGAAACTCTTACAGAAAAGGTGATCTGTAAGAAAGTCCTAAGGTCCTTGACTAAGAAGTTTGGTTGGGTAGTCAACAGTATTGAAGATACAACTCTACCAGATGACTATAAAGTGGAAGAGCTTCAAGCAAAGCTTAAAGCAAAGGAGATAAGGATCAAACTGCTAGAAGGTGAAGAAGAAGGTGAACAGGCCTTACTCACCAAATCTAACGACAAGAAATGGTCAAAAGGCAGCAAAGGTAAGTCAGGTAAACCTAATTCTAATTCTGATTTCACTAAGAAAAGTAGCAATGCATCTAAGAAAGATAAATCTAAAGTGAAATGCTACAGATGCGATGAGTATGGGCACAATGCTACTGAGTGCCCTACTAGAAAGGACTCTAAGTCGAAAGAAGCTGAATCTGAAGCCAATGTGGCTAAAGAAGATTCAGATTCAGAATCTGATCCGGTAGCTTTTAGCATGATAATAGATGACTTAGAATAAACAGAAACTAATGAAGTTTCTGTAGTTACAGCTGAACCTGAAACTAGGGAAGTTTCTGTGTGTTCAAAGGCTGAAACAGAAACTAAGGAAGTTTCTGTGGGTTTTGTGACTGAACCCAAAACAAAGGCTAGGGAGGCTTCTTTGATATCTAAATCTGAACTAGAAGCAGAATCTAGGGAGGTTTCTGAAAGTTTAGATTTAGTGAATTGTGAAAATGTGATTGGAAAAACTGTGAGTTTTGACTCTATGAACTCAGAATCTGTAAATTTCAAAACTGTGAGTTTAGAAACTGTTGATTCTGAAACTGAAACAGAAACAGAAATTAAGGCAATTTCTGTGATACCTAAAACTGATCCTAGGATAAGGAAATACTGTGAATATGCTGTTTGTGCTATTTCAACTAACATTGGCAGGTTTATTGAAGTAATGTGACCCCTGAACTATGGTTGTTCAAGCCACATGACTAGTCATAAGGAATGGCAGATTGACTCTTATCCTAGAAGGAAAATTGGTATTAAAGATGCTAAACCTATTACAGCAGCTGGTGTGAGGAACTTAAGGTTCAAAAGGGAAGTTGGACAAGTAATATCTACTAAAAATATTTCCTATGTTCCAGGCACTACTTGTTTAATAGGTAAACTGTTTGTGAAAAAGCTGAGATCTGAGATTAAGGATTTAATTTAGATTAGATATTCATCTATTACATATGGGCCACTTAATGTGTTTACATTAGGTGCCAACAAAATTGTTTTAGCTTGTGTAGATGAATATGCAAAGCTTTGGATCTATTTGATAAAAACCAAAGGAAGAGCTTTGGTATGCTTTAACCTGTTTCAGGGTAAAACTGAACTACTTGGAAGCTGTCCTAAGGAGGAAAGCAACACTAAAGACCCTATGATGAGGGAACATGACACTAAGAAAGCTGTACAGCAGCAAGCAGTTGAAATTTCCCTCTACAAGGAAGCTTCCAAGCCATATTCAAAACCTACTGGTCAATTTTTAACTAAGAGACAAAGGCTGACAGACTCAAAAGTATGTGACTACTATGAAACTCTTGAAGGAGAAGGGCTGAGAAGGGCTACAATTGAGGAGTTAAACTCCACTTATGAAGACTTAGGGACTCTATGTGATGTCTATGGACTAGAGTTCTTAAGGGCATCTAAAAGCTCTACTCTACCACAACTAAAATGTGCTAACAGAGTCCTAGCAAGGATTGACAAGACAGATTGCAGTTCTGCCAGCATCGCTACAGAATGCTCTCTGGGTTTCAAAGTTGTCACTCAAGCAGCTTGGCTAGAAGCACTGAACCACTGCTCAACTAAAGAGCAGATGGCTGATTTTTTACTAAAGGCTCTAAAAGGTAAGGTTTTAACTTCAACTTAGGAGACAGCTAGGTTGAAAGCTAACATCTGGTGACTTGTCCCAGATCATCACTAATTAATGCCTAACAGGGGGTTGTCCTGGTATTAGAATCTGTCTCTAAGCCTAACTCCTTATTATGCTTAAGGAAGGGTTCTAGTTTTTAGTGTTTTTGGCTTAAGGAAGGGTATTGGGTTTTAAGCAAAAAACCCTAAAAAGACTAACAGCTATATTTCTAAAACAGAATATAGCCGTTGGAGTATTAAATGACTTAACAGTCCCTGTTTAGTCAAATTAGTTACAGCTGTATAACAAAAATTAGTTCCTAACTAATTGTTCAGTTTGTTAACAGTTTAACAAACTGAGTTTGTTATCTACAACAAACTCTAATCTTTCAGCTATAAATACACTTGTACATACAACAGTTTAACACAGAAATAAAGAATTGCATTTACATTTTTACAAAGTATATACCCTAAAGTCTTTTCAGCCTCTTCCCCTTCTGCGTAGCTACCTTCTTCAGGTTCAGGTTCTAAGATTTCTTATGAGACAGCCCCTTCAACAAGTGGTTGAAGGCAAAACCTCATACAGAAAAGAGAATCAAAACAGCAAGTTAGCAACATTGTTTCAGTGACTGAACAATACAGAATCAAAAGGAAAACAGAGAGAAAGAAAGGGAAAAACTACCTGTTTCTCAAGGGAGAAACAATATGAAATCTGTGGGTGTTCTTCAAGGCGTGAAGAACCATTTCCACCAAACCCAGTTCATGCAAATAGCAACAAAACAGGTGTTAAAAGGTGCTCTGTGTAAAATAGAACAGCAACAAACATCAAAGGAAAATCAAGCGTGATTTTACCTATTTGAGGCTTCTCAGAAGCAGATCCTTCAAGATCTGTACCGGAAAGAGCAAGAACACAGTGTTAGGGTTTTGACGCAGCAAAACCTAACAAAAACACAGAAAGAAGATCAGATCAGAAGTTTACCTGTGACAGTGAAGGAAGCTTGTAATCAAGTCTCACGTAGTAGTCACAAAAGCTTCATCATCGAAGCTTCAAACAACCAAACCTCAAATCAGTGTGACAACTTAGTGTTCCAACCAATTGGTTCTAGGCATCATCGTCATCAAGGATCATCATCGGTAGAGAGGGTCTATCGTTTTCAGCGCTTCATCAATGAAGATTCAGCAAGAGCACTGAAAACCCCAGTGGGTTTGAGAGAGAAGAGGAAAGATCGCAAGAACCAGTGAAGTAGCAAGAAGAGAGAAACAGTTCTTGAAATTTCTGGAAGAAAACCCTAAAAGGGAAGCTTTTATACTCCGGGTCAACGCGCAACCCGCGTGTATCAACAGATTCGGGTTCTGGGTTCCGCACGGGTTGTGACTAATCCATCAGCACAACAAGCAATTCAAGTTTGGGCCTGAAAGAAGAAAAGTGCTATTTACACCCCAAGGTTTAAATAAAGCAGCACCTGCAGCAAAACAATATTAAAGGGTTAATATTACAACATGGTATCAATGAGCTGGTAACAATCCAGGGAAAACAGGAAAATTTCTATCCCTATATCTTCTTTAAAATTTTCTTTTAAGGTTCTTTAAGGTTTTTACCTGCACAATCTGATTGTGCAGTTTTGTGTTCTAACAATTTCTGTGTTTAAAGTGTTTTCAGTTCTAAAAGATGTCTAGTACTGAGACAGGTCTAAGCACACAAATCCCAAAGCTGGATGGGAAAAACTAGGATAGATGGAGCCTTCAAATGAAGGCCATTTTTGGCTGCCATGGTGTTCTCAGAATTGTTAGGAATGGTTTTGAACCATTGGGTGAAGAACCAACTATTGCTGAAACTAATTTGTTCAATGAAAACGAACAAAAGGACTACAAGGCAATCTATCTCATACACCAGGGGTGTGATGAGACAAACTTTGATAGGATTAGAAGTTATGAGATTTCTAACGCTGCCTGGGATGCCTTAGAGAGGTATTACACTGGCGCAGCCCCTATCAAAGAAGAAAAGTTGTAGGCTCTAAGAGCTCAGTATGAAACACTAAAGATGAAGCAAGGTGAATGTATTTCTAATTTCTTTATAAGGTTAAAGAAAATCACTAATACTATGGCAATGTATGGGGAAACTCTTACAGAAAAGGCCTTACTCACCAATTTTAATGACAAGAAATGGTCAAAAGGCAGCAAAGGTAAGTCAGGTAAACCTAATTCTAATTCTGATTTCACTAAGAAAAGTAGCAATGCATCTAAGAAAGATAAATCTAAAGTGCAATGCTACAGATGCGATGAGTATGGGCACTATGCTACTGAGTGCCCTACTAGAAATGACTCTAAGTCCAAAGAAGCTGAATCTGAAGGCAATGTGGCTAAAGAAGATTCAGATTCAGAATCTGATCCGGTAGCTTTTAGCATGATAATAGATGACTTAGAAGAAACAGAAACTAATGAAGTTTCTGTAGTTACAGCTGAACCTGAAACTAGGGAAGTTTCTGTGTGTTCAAAGGCTGAAACAGAAACTAAGGAAGTTTCTGTGGGTTTTGTGACTGAACCCAAAACAGAGGCTAGGGAGGCTTCTTTGATATCTAAATCGAACTAGAAGCAGAATCTAGGGAGGTTTCTGAAAGTTTAGATTTAGTGAATTGTGAAAATGTGATTGGCAAAACTGTGAGTTTTGACTCTATGAACTCAGAATCTGTAAATTTCAAAACTGTGAGTTTAGAAACTGTTGATTCTGAAACAGAAACAGAAATAGAAATTAAGGCAATTTCTGTGATTCCTAAAACTGATCCTAGGATAAGGAAATACCGTGAATATGTTGTTTGTGCTATTTCAACTAACATTGGCAGGTTTATTGAAGTAATGTGACCCCTGAACTATGGTTGTTCAAGCCACATGACTAGTCATAAGGAATGGCTGATTGACTCTTATCCTAGAAGGAAAATTGGTATTAAAGATGCTAAACCTATTACAGCAGCTGGTGTGAGGAACTTAAGGTTCAAAAGGGAAGTTGGACAAGTAATATCTACCAAAAATATTTCCTATGTTCCAGGCACTACTTGTTTAATAGGTAAACTGTTTGTGAAAAAGCTGAGATCTGAGATTAAGGATTTAATTTAGATTAGATATTCATCTACTACATATGGGCCACTTAATGTGTTTACATTAGGTGCCAACAAAATTGTTTTAGCTTGTGTAGATGAATATGCAAAGCTTTGGATCTATTTGAAAAAAACAAAAGGAAGAGCTTTGGTATGCTTTAACCTGTTTCAGGGTAAAACTGAACTACTTGGAAGCTGTCCTAAGGAGGAAAGCAACACTAAAGACCCTATGATGAGGAAACATGACACTAAGAAAGCTGTACAGCAGCAAGCAGTTGAAATTTCCCTCTATAAGGAAGCTTCCAAGCCATATTCAGAACCTACTGGTCAATTTCTGACTAAGAGACAAAGGCTGACAGACTCAAAAGTATGTGACTACTATGAAACTCTTGAAGGAGAAGGGCTGAGAAGGGCTACAATTGAGGAGTTAAACTCCACTTATGAAGACTTAGGGACTCTATGTGATGTCTATGGACTAGAGTTCTTAAGGGCATCTAAAAGCTCTACTCTACAACAACTAAAATGTGCTAAGGGAGTCCTAGCAAGGATTGACAAGACAGATTGCAGTTCTGCCAGCATCACTGCAGAATGCTCTCTGGGTTTCAAAGCTGCCACTCAAGCAGCTTGGCTAGAAGCACTGAACCACTGCTCAACTAAAGAGCAGATGGCTGATTTTTTACTAAAGGCTCTAAAAGGTAAGGTTTTAACTACAACTTAGGAGACAGCTAGGTTGAAAGCTAACATCTGGGGACTTGTCCCAGATCATCACTAATTAATGCCTAACAGGGGGTTGTCCTGGTATTAGAATCTGTCTCTAAGCCTAACTCCTTATTATGCTTAAGGAAGGGTTCTAGTTTTTAGTGTTTTTGGCTTAAGGAAGGGTATTGGGTTTTAAGCAAAAAACCCTAAAAAGACTAACAGCTATATTTCTAAAACAGAATATAGTCGTTGGAGTATTAAATGACTTAACAGTCTCTGTTTAGTCAAATTAGTTACAGCTGTATAACAAAAATTAGTTCCTAACTAATTATTCAGTTTGTTAACAGTTTAACAAACTGAGTTTGTTATCTACAACAAACTCTAATCTATCAGCTATAAATACACTTGTACATACAACAGTTTAACACAAAAATAAAGAATTGCATTTACATTTTTACAAAGTATATACCCTAAAGTCTTTTCTGCCTCTTCCCCTTCTGCGTAGCTACCTTCTTCAGGTTTAGGTTCTAAGATTTCTTATGAGACAGCCCCTTCAACAAGTGGTTGAAGGCAAAACCTCATACAGAAAAGAGAATCAAAACAGCAAGTTAGCAACATTGTTTCAGTGACTGAACAATACAGAATCAAAAGGAAAACAGAGAGAAAGAAAGGGAAAAACTACCTGTTTCTCAAGGGAGAAACAATATGAAATCTGTGGGTGTTCTTCAAGGCGTGAAGAACCATTTCCACCAAACCCAGTTCATGCAAATAGCAACAAAACAGGTGTTAAAAGGTGCTCTGTGTAAAATAGAATAGCAACAAACATCAAAGGAAAATCAAGCGTGATTTTACCTATTTGAGGCTTCTCAGAAGCAGATCCTTCAAGATCTGTACCGGAAAGAGCAAGAACACAGTGTTAGGGTTTTGACGCAGCAAAACCTAACAAAAACACAGAAAGAAGATCATATCAGAAGTTTACCTGTGACAGTGAAGGAAGCTTGTAATCAAGTCTCACGCAGTAGTCACAAAAGCTTCATCATCGAAGCTTCAAACAACCAAACCTCAAATCAGTGTGACAACTTAGTGTTCCAACCAATTGGTTCTAGGCATCATCGTCATCAAGGATCATCATCGGTAGAGAGGGGTCTATCGTTTTCAGCACTTCATCACTGAAGATTCAGCAAAAGCACTGAAAACCCCAGTGGGTCTGAGAGAGAAGAGGAAAGATCGCAAGAACCAGTGAAGCAGCAAGAAGAGAGAAACAGTTCTTGAAATTTCTGGAAGAAAACCCTAAAAGGGAAGCTTTTATACTCCGGGACAACGCGCAACCCACGTGTATCAACAGATTTGGGTTCTGGGTTCCGCACGGGTTGTGACTGATCCATCAGCACAACAAGCAATTCAAGTTTGGGCCTGAAAGAAGAAAAGTGCTATTTACACCCCAAGGTTTAAATAAAGCAGCACCTGCAGCAAAACAATATTAAAGGGTTAATATTACAACATGGTATCAATGAGCTGGTAACAATCCAGGGAAAACAGGAAAATTTCTATCCCTATATCTTCTTTAAAATTTTCTTTTAAGGTTCTTTAAGGTTTTTACCTGCACAATCTGATTGTGCAGTTTTGTGTTCTAACAATTTGTGTTTAAAGTGTTTTCAGTTCTAAAATATGTCTAGTACTGGGACAGGTCTAAGCACACAAATCCCAAAGCTGGATGGGAAAAACTGGGATAGATGGAGCCTTCAAATGAAGGCCAGTTTTGTGTTCTAAGCAATTCAAGTTTGGGCCTGAAAGAAGACAAGTGCTATTTACACCCCAAGGTTTAAATAAAGCAGCACCTGTAGCAAAACAATATTAAAGGGTTAATATTACAACACTCCCGACATGTGATCCTCAAGAACAAGCTCCCATTTGCTGATGACGCTCTCATGGGTTGTTCTCTTTGATCCTATTCAACCATAAACCACAAAAAACATGGACCATTTTGTATTGTTAAACTTTCTTTAAATAAACAAATTTTCGACAATGTTGTTTAAATATTTGGTTTCTATCTCAACTCTTGCAAAATGATTACAAATTCAGGAAACTGTCATAACGTTTTAACTTTAAAAAGAGTGATAATACGCGGTTACTAGTTATTCCAAATGTACTCATGTTTAGTCTGTATCGTGGATACCTTAATATTTATGATAAAAAAAATTCCTACGTAATATCTAACTTTTTGTACATGGGATATATTTGCTTCATTATAAACTGCCATTTTCACGATATCAGTTCAATTACTTTCAAGTTCATGAGATTATTGAACCCACTGTTTTTGACTTAATCCAATCCGTCATTCTTTCTGCGTTTGATCAGTTTTTAGGTTTTATACTCCAATAGAAAAAGTTCACATTGAATTAATGTCACTCCAGTGCCTACGGGTGGTTTCATACAAATGACAACGATAGTTTCAACTAGCTAAATCCAAACACAAATATGATTAAAAACAATTCATATGGGACAGTTTGCTTGTTCATGCAATCGTATTAAAACCAATTCATATCATATGATTAAGTGCCAGCTATAGTCTATCACAATTGTCAAAACAGTTTGGTTAGAGGTAGCAGGATATACTTTGTTTATGCAACCATATGAATTTTGCATAGCATTAACCTCAAGGTACATAGCCACATTGCAGAGTACTATAAAACAAAAAATGAATTTTTTTTAATTAAGTTTAATTAATCATCTTATATAATGTAAGTTTAAACTTCACATAATGATCTGATAGGGACAAGAATGTGATAGATGAAGTCCTAAGATAAAAGTATCACATAGCAGTTCGCAACTAAACTTGTGAAGGTACTTAGTACTTACTTCCCATAGAAGTCATATGTATATAGAATATCTTTGATTGGGATGGTCACAACTATTGAATGTTGAGAGAGATGAATTTGGGAAAATGAATTTCATTCTGTTATTCTCAACTGCCTTGATTACAGAGGCAAAATGCCTTATATAAACAATCTCACGATCAGAAGCAAAACAAAACTGAAAGAGATCAAAAATGCCTCAAGTTATAATCTCCCTAACTAACTTAAGGCCTAACTATTTGACCAATTAAAAAAATGCTAGTTAAAGATACAGTGCAATAATATAACTTGTAATACTCCCCCCTCAAGTTGGGAGATACAGGTCATGAAGTCCCAACTTGGATATAAGAGACTTAAAAAGAGGTCTTGGGAGATCTTTGCGGAGGGAATCAGCCAACTGATCCTGAGAAGAAACATGGGTCAACTTGATGAAGTGAGAGGAGACATGTTCTCGAACAAAATGGCTGTCTATATCAATGTGTTTAGACCGTTCATTACAAGTGGGGTTGGTGGCCAGCTGAATGGCTGATTTGCTGTCACAATAAACTGTGGCAGAGGGAATACTAATGCTGAAAGAGCGAAGAAGTTGACGTATCCAAAGGAGCTCTGAAGTGAGGGTGGCAAGGGAACGATACTCAGCTTCAGCTGAATACCTTGCTAGTGTATTCTGCTTTTTAGACTTCCATGTGATGAGGGCAGATCCCAAAAAAACACAGAAGCCAGTAGTGGACCTCCTAGTGGTGGTACAACTTCCCCAATCTACATCACAATACGCACTGACACGAAGGAGGAGGCAGCAGGAAAGAGCAAACCTTGTCCGGGAGCTTTCTTCAAATATTGCAGGAGATGATGAACTGCTTGAAGATGTGGTGAACGTGGTTTACTCCTGAATTGGCTCAATCTATTGACAGCATAAGCTATATCCGGTCTAGATATAGTTAGGTAGATAAGGCGGACCAGCAACCTTCTATACTGTGAAGCATCAGCAAGAGGTTCTCCATCAATGTCATTGAGGGCAATATTTGGATCCATTGGGGTATGTAGAGGTTTTGAACCTAAGAAACCAGTGTCATCCAACAGCTGTAGTGTATATTTTGCGTTGACAGAGCGAGATTCCTTAGCTAGAGTGAGCAATCTCCAGCCCTAAGAAATAGTGTACCTCACCAACGACCCGTAACTTGAAACTATCCTCAAGTAGCTGTCTTGTGCTGCCAATAAGTGAGCTTTTTGGGCCTGCTATCAAAATATCATCAGCGTACACTAATAATACCACAAGGTCAACTTAACTTTGGTGAAAAGAGAGTTATCTACTGAGCTTTGTTGAAAACCATGCCTCATGATGACAGTGGAGAATTTGGTGTACCATTGTCTAGATGCTTGACGGAGACCATACAAGGACTTATTGAGTTTGCAAACTAGATTCTCCCCCTTAGTGGGATAACCAAGAGGCAGCTTCATGTAAACTTCCCCTTCAAGCTCTCCATTTAGGAAAGCATTGTTAATGTCCAGTTGGAGCATGGACCAATGACTTTGAGCAGCAATGGCTAGAAGAATACGAACAGTAGCAAGCTTTGCAACTGGTGAGAATGTCTCAGTAAAGTCAATGCCAGCCTGCTGTGTGTACCCCTTGGCCACGCGACGTGCCTTGTACTTGTCAAGGGTGCCATCAACCTTATACTTGACCTTGTAAATCCATTTACAACCAATTGCTTGTTTGTCAGGGGGAGTTCTTGTATGGTCCGCGTCTGATTGAGTTCAAGGGCAGCTATCTCAGCAGCCATAGCAGTTCTCCATTCAGGGATTTTGACTACTTGATGATAAAATTCTGGCTCATAGATGGCTGTAACTTGCATGATGTAATTGAGGTAATTTGGGGAAAGATTGTCATAGTTGAGAGAAGCCTGGATAGGGTAAGTCAAGTTGCAATGATAGTCATTTAGGTATGCTGGTGGGTGGTGTGGTCTGGCTGATCTGCGTAGGGGAGGAACCTACTGTGAAGAGACAGAACCTGTTGGTGTATCAGGAACAGCAATAGGCATAGTTGCAGTGGGCAACTGTGAAGGGATAGCACTGGTTGGTGTAACAGAAGTTGTTGATGTAACAGTGGCTGTTGGTGTATCAGGATCTGTTGATGTACCATCAGGGACAGAACTGGTTGGTGTAACAGGAGTTGTAGGCACAGTTGCAGTGGGCAACTGTGAGATATAATCTAGTTTTGCCGGGAATGGTGAGGTAGTAGGGAGTGGTGAATTATCCTGTTGTGAGCTAGGCAGGCCAAAATTGGCAAGATTTTTGAAAGGGAATACAGACTCTTGGAATGTAACATCCCTGGAGATAAAAAACTTCTGTTTGTGCAAGTCAAACAACTTGTATCCCTTGTAACCTTGAGGATATCCCATAAAGATACATGGAATAGCCCTTGGATCAAATTTGGTCCTCTGTGCCAGAACTGTAGAACCATGACTTAAGCAACCAAACACCTTGATGAGTGAATAATCAGGCACTTTTGAAAATAGAATTTCAAAAGGATATTTGCCTTCTAGATTAGGAGTTGGAGTCCTGTTAATTAAGTAAGTTGCAGCAGAGATGCACTCAGCCCAGTATTGTAACGGGATAGCAGCTTGAAACATGAGAGATCTTGCTACATTTAATAGATGTTGGTGCTTTCTTTCAACAACAACATTTTGTTGAGGCCTGTAAGGACAAGAAAACTGATGCACAGTGCCTGTGCTCTGCAAGAAATCAGTTAGCAAGAATTCTCTAGCATTATCAGTTCTTATTGCCTTGATAACTTTGCCAAATTGAGTTTCAACATATTTAAAAAAAACCCTTAACTAAGTGTGTAGTATCAGATTTATTTTTCATCAAATGTATCCAAGTGAACCTAGAATGATCATCAACTATGGTTAAAAAATATTGATAACCATCATGAGTGATCTTGGAGAAGGGGCCCCAAGTATCACAGTGAATTAGATTAAAAGGATGAGAGGACACATTGTTTTGAGAATGAAAGGGTAATCTTTTCTGTTTAGCAAGAGGACAAACTGTGCAAAGTTCAGAACTAAATTTAGCATGAACAGAAAATGGAACTTTATTACTAAGTAGATGCAATACAGGATCAGATAAAAGCCCCATTCTAGCATGCCAAAGATTGGCTAAGTCTGATGTACTACATACATTGTTACAAGAAACTGAAGCAAAATTATCTATGACAATATTATGAGGTTTAGAAGAAACGGAAACTGAAACTGAAGTAGGGAGTGCAGATGTGGATGAGCTGAGAGGAAAGAGACCATTGATAAGGTCACATCTTCCAATCACCTTCTGGTGTGTGCGATCCCGTATGAGGCAACAGTTATCAATGAAGAACACGTCAAATTGCTGAGAATACAGTAAGGCACCAACTGAGATTAGATTAACACTAAATTCAGGAATGTGTAACACATTGTGAATGATGAAGTGTGGACTCAATGTGATGTTGCCAACTGCACAAACTTTAACTCTCTGTTTATTAGGTAAAGTGACATATGTGTTGTGCAAAATGGTATGTTCAGTAAAAAGGTTGATATCATTACATATATGTGCAGATGCACCCGAATCAACAAGCCAAATATACTTAGCCCAATTAGGCCAAGAATCAAGAACAGAAAAACTGATACCAATGCAGAATTCACCTGATTTATCACTGACTGTGGCAGCATTGGCCATTTGTGTCTGAATGAAGGTGAGCATCTGCTGATACTGGTCTGCAGACGGAGTGTTTGATGTAGAGGACTCCACTACATGATTTGCTGAAGCCTTAAACTTCTTATGCCCAGGGAGATAGCCATGGAGCTTGTAGCATTTGTCTTTTGAGTGACCAAGAATACCACAATGTCCACACAGAGGTCTGTCCTTCTTGGAATTTGGCTTGGAGGAATGAGGAGCAGAGGTCTGCACCGCACAAGCCAATTGAGCTGTTGTTGTCACAACTAAGGCACCAATTTCACGTTGTTTCTCTTCTTGAAGGACCAGGGAGAAGACCTGAGTAATTGAAGGAAGAGGATTCATAACTAGAATCTTGCCACGAAGGTGACTGTAACTCTCATTGAGTCCCATAAGAAAGGTGTGAACACATTCTTGCTGAAAATAGGTCAGTAATGGTTGAATACCTCTGCATTGACAGCGATGACCGGGGATACACTGAATGAGTTCTTCCCAGAGTGCCTTGATCTTGTTGTAGTAAGCATTAACCGAATCCGAACCTTGGTTACAACACATGAAATCACGGCGAAGTTGAAAGAGGCGAGGCGCGTTCTGTTGTTGAAATTGAGTTTCAAGATCGATCTAGATCTCGCGAGCGGTGGAAGAATACACTATGCTAATTGCGAGTTCCTTGCAAACCGAATTCAAGATCCAAGAAGCAACAATGTTGTTGCATCGCAACCAGAGGGCGAATTGAGGATCAGTTTGAACGGGAGGAACAATGAAACCGTCTACGAAGCCGTACGTGTTCTTGGAGCTGAGCGCCGAAATCATGGCGCGTTTCCAAGAATTGTAGTTTTCGCCATTAGAGGCGAGGAGATGAGTGGCAAGAACCTGACCTGGATTGTCCGAGTGGTGGAGAAAATAGGGATTCAACTGATCAGCAATGAGCGCCATCTTCAACGAGGTAACGGCGAGAAGCACGAGCGGTGGAAGATGAATGAATCACCGGCGATCGTTGAATTGAGAGGGAGCGGGAACCCTAGAATTCTTCTGATACCATATTGAATGTTGAGAGAGATGAATTTGGGAAATGAATTTCATTCTGTTATTCTCAACTGCCCTGATTACAGAGGCAAAATGCCTTATATAAACAATCTCACGTTCAGAAGCAAAACAAAACTGAAAGAGATCACAAATGCCTCAAGTTATAATCTCCCTAACTAACTTAAGGTCTAACTATTTGACCAATTAAAAAAATGCTAATTAAAGATACAGTGCAATAATATAACTTGTAATAACAACAGTTTAATGAACCGAACCAGATGCCAAACTCTACTGAACTGCACAATAAAAAACGGACTTCTAAATGATAATTCTCATAATTGAATATATTATTTATCCTTTATATATTTTAATAAAAATATTAAATAATATATCTAATTAATTCTGGTTCGACCCTGATTCAATTGGTCCAACTCCAAGAATCTTGAACCGATGCTTCGGCTGGTTCTATGTCCGGTCCGATTTTAATTACCTTTATCATGTAGGATGTAGATTATGTAAATTGGGGGTAATTTACTCACCAAGCTAAATATTTTTTGTTTAAACATATCTAATAAATTATTTTGCCTCTCACAAAAAAATAGGTGTTTTTTCTTAGAGATACTTTTTAAAAATTACATGTAGAAAGTTTAAAAAAAAAATATTCTCTTCTAGTACTAATTAAATACACAAATCAGCACAAAACATATTAGATTTTGGAATTAATCTTTTTTTTCACGAAATTACGTATTTTACTATAACTTATAATAATTTTTTGGGTCCCCATAATATGAACCTCTCAAAAAAAAACCATCGGTGAACCTTTACCATTTTTGTAAGTTTTAATAAAATAGTTTTATTTTCCATTTTTTAATTATAAAATTTATTCTTACTAAAAATAGTAAAAGTCCACCGGTGGACTTTTTTTGAAAGGTCCATATGACTCTATTTTTCTTATATAAAAATTTCCCCACTAACAAAAATTTGGAGATCCATCACTATACATTATCATAAAAAAAGAGCGTTTAAAAATTAATACCAAAAATATAAGACTGAAAAGTAATAATAACTCAAAAGTAATAGCAAAAGTATAAGAAGGCTGAAAAGTAATAACTCATTTCCAATAAAACAGAAACCAAAAATCGCATTGAAGAAAAAATTAGTTATATGCTGCAATAAGACTTGTGTGTTCTTATTGTATCAATAAAATATGTATGTCTTAATATTATCATGTAACATGTATGTCATTTTCTTATATATGCCATTTAAATCACAAGTGTGTTCTTATTGTATCAATAAACTATGTATGTTTTATATCACGTAATATGTGTCATTTTATTATTTATGCCATTTAAATCACCAGTAATAAAAAAATTACATGAGGCTCCAACTGATAGTTAGAAGGAGAGAGAAAGATAATGAGAGCTTTAGATTTAGAGGGAGTAGAGGAATGTTTTAGTTTCCTCCTCCTATACAATTTTTTAGTTTCTTGTTTTAGCACCAAAGAAAAATGGGTAAAATATGTCGTTGGTCCCTACAAAGTCGGGTCATTCTAAGTTTAGTTACTACATTAACGAAATAGGCGTTTTGGACCCCAACTTATTTTCTCGAATTCATTATTAGTCCCTGGCATTAATTAGACTAACTGAAGAACCAGTCAGCGTTGCCACAAGCATTTTAGCTGACATGGCATCCACATGTCAATTATTTTAACCATTTGGTTTTTCCTTTTTATTTTACTCTATTTTATTAAGTTTTTGTTTTTTAAAAAAATGGTCATCTTCTTCCCACAGAGTGTCACACCCTCCCTCTACGGTTCTTCGGCCACCATACCTCTCACTGTCATCTTCGTCTCAACTTCCAGCTTCAAAATCACTCTTTCATTTACTTTTCTAATCCCTTAGTTTTCATATCAGAAACTATCAGAAACATATAATGGATTATCAAATCCCCAATTTGTGTTGTGCGATTATCAGTTCACATTAGAATTCATCAATTTGATTATCAAATCCCCAATTATTATTATGAATATAATTTCACAACAGCAACAGCAACAATACCCATCTTCCCCATATCCAAGCCTCTGACTTCCAACTTCTCCTCCCTCTTCTATCATTCCCATAGCCACATCAAGACAGCAAACAAAAGCCACGCCCTTTACACCCACAACAATAACAATATTTAAATAGAAATAGAATAAGAATAAGAGAGAGAAGAGGGAAATAGATAGGAACCACACCGCAACACCGCACCACCACAACAACACCTCTGTTGTCACGTTTCGCCGCCATCTCTCGTTTGCACTGCGTCCCTGGTAACCACCGCCGCACAAAGGCGGTACCCCTCCTCTCTCGTGAGCCCACTCTTTCTCTCATCTGCTCTCACTGTGTGTTTCACGCTGCTGTAAGCAATTTTGGTTTTCTGGGTATGATGATGTTGATGAATCAAAGTGCGCTGCTAGGTGTTTTCTGGATGTTGAATCGTTTTGGTTTTGGTTTTTTGGTTTTTTGGGTATGATGATTCTGATGATGTTTTTCTGGGTTTTTTAGTTTTTTGGGTTTTGTAATTTTTAATTTCAAGTTATTTTATTTTAAATTGAATTAAAATTATAAAAAATGTGACTTGGCATGCCACGTGGACGCCACATCAATTAAAATGTCCACGTGGCATGTCTAGTCATGATTCTGTTAACCCAATCAGCATGATTTAACGCCATGGACTAATAATGGAAACAGAAAAATAAGATGGGGACCAAAAAGCTAATTTTCATAATGTAAGGATTAAACTTAGAATGTTACTATTTTGTAGGGACCAAAAGCATATTTAACCCAAGAAAAATTAATATGACGATTAGAGGGTTCCTTCTTACTTTTTCCCTTCTCTTCATCTTATTTCCCAAATCCCCCTCCCCTCCCCTCCTCCAAAACATAGAAACATCTCCAAAGTCCCAAACTATGCATCCACAACAAATAGTATGCCTCATCTAGTTGGTAGACTCGTCGACTCAAACTAAAAACTCAATTTATGACATGTACAAGACTAATTTGCCATAAACCCTCATGTCTTACCGTAACTCGTGCTAACTTTTCGGAGTTGCAAGATATGATTCAACGTATGCCGTTTTGTGACTTTAATGACGTTTGTCGTCACGGGTCTCGAAATCCGGCTCGGAAACCGTCTCCCAACTCGAACACATAGTTGCTAAAGTCCTTGTTGTCGCATCACGTCTCGGCCCCACTAACATCCTCCTAGAGCACTATGCGATCCTCAATCTTAACCCCTCGAAGGCAGGTAACTATGTTTTCTTCATGCAAACTCTAACGATTTATATTATATGTTCTTTACTATTGTTATATAAATCTTTTTACATGCAAACTCTAACTATGTATTCGGCCGATGCTGCAAACTGGTCTCGTTGAACATGATCAGAGAGAACGACCTAGCCTCACGAACACACGAGCTTCATCGGACTTGTTCTTGTTTGGGTCAAGGAGGGGGTACGAGCTTCTTGAATTCTTGAATTGTTGCTAAGTATTCTTTAAAGCATTGAATCTTGTATTTGATATTTGGTTTCTATCTCAACTCTTGCAAAATGATTATAACACATAGTTACCATGTATAAATTCAAGAAACTTTGTCATAGCACCTTTAACTTTCCAAACAATAATCTATTTGGTTCTTCCAAATGTACTTATGTTTAGTCGGTATTGTGGATACCTTAATATTTATGACAAGATGAAAAAAAATTCTCTACCTAATATCTAACTTTTTGTACATGGGATATATTAGCTTCATTATAAAAGGCAAATTCAACTTCATGCATTAAATGGATAGAGATTATTGAACCTACTGTTTTTGACTTAATCCAATCGGTCATTCTTTCTGCATTTGATCAGTTTTTAGGTTTTATACTCCAATAGAAAAAGTTCACATTTAATTAATGTCACTACTCCGATGCCTACAGGTGGTTTCATACAAAATGACAACGATAGTTTCAACTAGCTAAATCGTAGCACAAATATGTTTAAAACCAATTCATATGGGACACTTTTTTTTGACAACAAAGATAACTCATTCTATTAATTGAGTAGAAAGTGAGCTCGTGGTATCATTACAAACAATAATGTTAACAGGATCAGGGACAGACCCCTGCCAATACATATCACCTAGCTGCTTAGCTATACAAACAAGCGCATGAGCTGCTTGATTACAATTTCTTCTAGCAAAGGAAATCCTAGAGCTTGGCATTTGAGCTAATAAAAATATACAATCAGCAATAAGATGCTCAATAGATATATCAGTTTTGACCCCTTGACAGCAGAGTGTTACAACCTCAGCATCACATTCAAACCAACAGTTGGGGATATGGTGATCCTTTGCCCATTTGATTGTCCATCTGAGACATAGAGCTTCAGCAACAGAGGGGCTAACTTTCCAAGCTTGAACATGAGTTGCAGCATGAAGGATTGAGCCTGCAGAGTCTCTGGCAATAAAGCTCCAAGCTGATGTTTCATCAACAAAGCATCCAGAATCAGAGTTGAATTTTGTGAATCCAATTGTAGGAGCCGTCCATTTGACACAGGGAGGAGGAACCTGGGCTCTAGATACCTTCAAGTTTGCAGCATTGAAGTCTTCCACAAAATCAGCACTCTCAGCAGCAATAGCAATAGGATTGAAGCAAGTTTGATTGAAGATAAAATCATTTCTGGACTTCCAAGTTTTTCAGAGTAACACAGAGTAATTGCCTAGCCATAATGTCATCCACAGTTATCCAATGATGGAGCCAGCTCATGAAATCAGAGTGGTTAGGAGTATGGATTCCCAGAGGGGAACAAAACCACACCAGTTGCACAAGAGAGCAGTGCATAAAGAGATGGGAGGTGGTTTCTGTGCCCATACAACAAATAGGACAATGAGGGCCAAGCCTTATACCTTTCCTCTCCAATCTCCTTCTGGTTGGAAGAATGTCCTTGGCAAGCCTCCATATGAAATTTTTAACATAGTCGGGAGCTTGGATCTTCCAGATAGCTTTCCAGATGACTCTGTTGGAAGAATTAGAAGACTCTGCTAGGTTTCTATCATTTTCATCTTTTAGCAGGTGATAAGCTGATCTAACCGAATAGTTGCCATGTCTTTCCCAATGCCAAACTAATTTATCTTTAGGCAACCTCCAAGAGATTGGGATATTAATGATCTGATTTACCTTAAACTGAGGGAAAATAGTGTTGATGAGCTGCTTGTTCCATTGTTTTGTATCTGTGTCAATCAAGGAGCTAACATAGGCATCAACATTTAAGATCTTGACAGGACTGCAGATTTTGAAATTGGCCTGCTCAGGGAGCCAATTATCTTACCAAATCTTCACCTTAGCTCCATTGCCAATGTTCCATCTAGTACCCTTCTCAATGACTCTCCTAGCACTTAAGATACTCCTCCACGCAAAGCTTGGCTGGAAACCAGCTTTAGCAAACAGGAGATCAGTTCTTGGGTAGTATCTACCTTTGAAAACTCTAGCCATGAGTGAAGAGGCATCATTCACAAGCCTCCAACATTGCTTACCAAGGAGAGTTGTGTTGAAGCCACTAAAGCCTCTGAAACCCGTGCCACCTTTGGATTTTGCCCTTCCCAGTTTACTCCAGCTAATCCAGTGAATTTTCCTATGAGAATCAGCTGATCCCCACCAAAATTTAGCTACTAGGGATTCAATTTCCTTGCAAGTCCCTTTAGGAATTTTGTAGCAGCTCATGATGTAGTTAGGAATGGATTGGGCCACCGATTTAATCAAAGTCTCTTTCCCTGCCCTAGAAAGGAATTTCTCCTTCCACCCCTTGACCTTCTTCCATACCCTGTCTTGCACAAGAGAGAAGACCTCTTTCTTAGACCTACCAAATACCACAAGGAGACCTAGGTACTTAGTGTGGTGTGTCACGGCCTTTATCCCAATCTGGTTACAAATAATTTGTTGGTCTTGGATAGGCACATTTCGGCTATATGACATGTCAGACTCATCAAAATTGACAAGTTATTAAAACCAATTCATATCACATGAATAAGTGCCAGCTATAGTCTATCACAATTGTCAAAACAGATTGGTCAGAGGTAGCAGGAAATACTTTGTTTATGCAACCATATGAATTTTGCATAGCATTAACCTCAAGGTACATGGCCACATTGCAGAATACTATAAAACAAAAATGAATTTTTTTTAATTAGCTATAAATTTAATTAATCATCTTATATAATGTAAGTTTAAACTTCACATAATGATCTGATAAGAATGTGATAGATGAAGTCCTAAGATAAAAGTATCACATAGCAATTCGCAACTAAACATGTGAAGGTACTTAGTACATACTGAACTGCACAATAAAAAACAGGCTTCTAAATGATATAATTCAGAACTGAATATAATTCACAAAACCGAACTGTATGTGGTGGAGAGTGGTCCCAAGTCCTCGTGGTTGTGTACAGCAAAGAAGAGAATGAATTAAAACTTAAAAGGCAGTCCAACTTTTAGAAGAGAATGAATTAAAAGACAGTGACTGTATGAACCGCGAGTGCTGTACAACACTGAAAGGAACAGAAGGAACGCCAATACTTTTATAGTAGGAGTAATGGAGTATTGAAAATTTTGTATGAATCCAGTTCAGACCCAAACCAGTTCAACCAGTTTGTTAAATAAAATAAACTAAACCATGACCAAGCCTAATTCTTAGATAGGAGCCCAAATAAGGAAATTACATCCAATCCCAGACTCACCATTAAAGCATCTGCATTTTTTGAAATAGAAACAAACTTGAGGTCATACTCACTAATTAATAGAGAAAAATGATATCATCAATCCATTATATAAGAGTTTGCCTTCCCTCATAGTTCAATCATTTATTGCACATAGACTTCAAACTATATCTCAAAATTAAGGATATTTCCTGTATTAATGATAGTGACAGAGGTATTGTTTACATGCATTACTTCAGCATGATGAGAGTTTATAAACACCCAGTGCTCTGTGCACTGGAGGGAATATTACCTCAGCAACAATTTCTGCACCAGTGATAGCTAAGTCAGCATGGTACCCAACAAGTGGGAAAACAATTAGAACAATCACTACACCAACACTCCGCTCAAGTGATTATAAGTCCTTAACTTGTCAGCCATATATGCATTATGAGGAGCCCACATGCATGCTAAGATCCCATCATTAAAGGCGTGTCACCATATAGTGCCAAAGTGTCATTCGAGCACCTCGGTTTGAAGGCAAATACCACTTAAGTAGCTTAGCTAGAGCACTGAGACTATAATGATACTCTAAATATCCTTCCACCGCTAAACCCTTCTTTATCATCCTGAAAGGGTCAACCGGAAGATGATTTGAGGGAAAAGATGTATCAGATTGGCTGTGCAAATTGTCAACTAAGCGAAGCAAGAATACTGGGGTCCAGAATTTGACAAGATAAAACTTTTCTTCATCACCTTCATGTTGATGCTTGCAAAGTGCAAATAATTAAAATAATCCAAACCAATAATGACAAGCTTTTACTTCCATGGTTTTACTTCAAGTAAGGCATGTCAAATTTCCTTATCCTTTTCTCAAAGAGGAAGAAGATATGCAGCACCTGTAACCCTGAAATCTCAACTTCTAAACAACAGCTTGTAGAGCACTCTTGCTCTCGCACAAATCAATACTTGCTCTACCACAGAGTGCCATAAATTTATCATTAAATTGCAATAAAGGACACTTATCTACCAAGTTGGAACCTAAGTACGCATCTTTCAGGAAAACAGTACTCCTTACACCTTTATTAGTAAGATAAAATATGCCCTGATGCTTTATCAAGCAAAGCAGCAACTGCGACGGCAAAAAACACTCTGCATGAAACGCATCCATCTGTGCAGATGTCATCCTCTTCTCCATGGTCAAGCTGAGGAGCTCGTGAATCACTGCCACTGCCCGTTTACGAGATTTTGGATCTGAAGCATCGAACCTCCTTGCATTCAAATAAGGAGAAGGAAACTCTAACTTCTGCCAGCTCTCAAGCTGCTTAAGGAAACCAACATTCGGTCTAAAACCAGCAGGAAAATTCACTTTGAACGCAAATGGACCAACATAGTTCCCATCTCTTGAAATCCTCACCTTCTTCTGATCCCCATTTGGCTTCATGTTCAAAACACCTTCCTGTGCCAACCTAGTGCGTATTTGGATCAACTCATTTGATATCTAAAATAATTAATAAACAAATCCAACTTAAAACAATCAAAAAATAATAACTTTTCCCAAAGAACTTAACAAACAAATCCAAACAAGTACCTAGTAAGCTGGATTGAATTAAAAAAAAAACCTACAAGTTTTAGGTCCACAAGCTCAATATAAGTGATTTTTGGTTTCAATGCAAGAAGTATTAGAATTGACTTTGGCATTTTACCTCGGTCAAACGTGAACTTAGTAGAATTAAAGATGTTTGTCAATATCAGAAAAAATTGATATTGAATCCTAATCTCATTTGACTAGAAGTGATAAAAAATAGCTTTTACATTAGGTTACAAATTTATAATACCTTATATATATATGGAACTTGCTTGCAAAGTAAAAATTGATAGACGTTCGGTAATGTCAAAGATACAAGTTGTAGCTTCTACCATAAAGTGCAATGGGATGCAGTTTCGGAGAAATCCATTGTAGGCCTAAATATGTTACTCATTGGCTATGTATATTATTTCACTTTCTATATTATATCTCTTTGACTATGTACACGAAGTATGTGTATTTCATTAAAAACAGAAAAAGAAAAAGAAAAAAAAAGGATAAAAAGGCATTTTTTCTTTAATTCAAAATAATCAATCGACGGCCTTGCTTAATTTCTTACTACCCAGGCAATCCAAATATGCACATAGCAACTTTAGAAAAATAAAATTCAACAGAAATAAAAAATGTACCTAGCCTCTCTAGCAGTGACAGCCAAAGTGGAATCCCAATCCTCCAAGAGAAGAAAATCCCTTCCACGGACACGGCTGACAGAGAAGAACTGCGGGTACTTAGGAATCAAACATTTCTTAAAATCAAACGGCAGGCCCAACTCAGGCCCAACAAGCTCAATTGTTTCAAGAGGAACCCTACAGTCAACAGATAACATGAGAAGCTTCCTGAGGTTAGTAACCAAAATGGGTTCCATCAACAATTGGGCCTGGGCTTCTTCCTGGGCCACCCGTTGGGCCCTCTCAGTTAGAGAAACGGAAGGAGGAATTCCACCAACACGGAAAATGGTAGGGTGTTTCTCTATGAGGCCCATGAAGGCCCATTTGCTAACAAAGCCGACATTCTTCTCGAGGTCGCGAAGAAAGAGAGGTGAATTTCGGGGTTGAGATTGGATTAGGGATTTGAGTTGTAGAATCATTGATGGCTTCTTGCGAAGCTCCATTACTCTGTCAAGTTCGGGAACTCTGTGGTAGGTCTTTTTCTTTGGCCTTCTTCCGCCGCTTGATTTTTGTCGAATGCTCGCCGTGATTGTGGCACATGGCGTCTTCGAGAAGCCGAATTGAAGCTGAAGGCGAAGCATCGAAGAGAAAATATGACGGGAGTTCAAATGAGTGTTGTTGGTATAGGAGAAGCAGGGCTTTTGATCAAACAGAGAACAGTTAGCAGAGAAGTAACTTTTCTGTTGGGTAACGTGGCTTATTTTGTAATTGAACCCTACCCGGTCGAGTATGTATGGATTATCTAATTGGCTGCTTTGGTTTGGACAAAACTAGTAGTAGTTCCTCTCCAGCTTCTGATAACATATTCTGTTTGAAAGTCGCAATTAGCAAAACCTTGAGATAGATGATCAACTTTTACAGTAAGTGGATCCCCATTGAACTGAAAAAAAGTGTTAAACAATCATCAGAAAACTTCAGCGATACCAAAATGGCTATCTGAAATTATAATCCCTGTGAACAAAACACAAGCACAAATATGGAAGGAATGGCGCCGAAACTTATTGCTCAGTTCGTAAAGTAATATAGAAACTATGTTTTCGGATTAACATACATGGATAAAATGTAAAGAAAAGACTTCTCCAGTCCATACAGTTAATTATTGTTTACTGAGATAGCCACCAAAGCAAAAGCAGTAAATGCAGTGACCTGAATGCAAAAGAAGCAAAAACTCCACATTCACACGTATCCTTTCTTAAGTGATTCTACACCTATGACTTCATGCTCCACTAAGCAAACCTTAAAAGCAAGTCACCTATTTTAAAATGTCACTCAAACCATTTAGGACCCACTGGTCCAGAATTACAAGCAAAATGTTAGATAAAGAAGCTTGTTGAGATTATTAATAATGGAATCAAAATGTTAGATAAAGAAGCTTCTTAAAAATCTGATCTATAAGGAAAAGAAATTAGCGCTAAACCAAAGAAAAAGAAGAAGAATAAAAACTGAAAGTGAGGAAAAATAAAATTTAGCTGCAGTGCTTATAACACTGACTACAATTTGAGTAGGATGTGGTCCCTCTTTCAAACTTTCCAGCATGTTTGTCAAAGTATATATATGATGGATGGGAGAGAGGATTGTAAATGAGAAACTATTAACCAGTTAGACTAAGGAAAACCAGACATTGCTTTAAATCAACAATATGCAAAGAAACAATTTTTAAATTTTAAATTAGTGATTTCCTAGTCTAATAGTTGTGAATGCATGACTCAAGTTACAAGTTTATCCCTCCAAACTCTTATGTGTATCTATAATCTCCCAAAAAACATTCCAAGTAACTAAGTGAAGCATACTTTAGAGGAAAAGTCAGAGGAAAAGTCAGCACAGTTCAAAACAATTCACTAAACAAAAGCAAAAAAATTGTATAAACTACTGCATGCATCCAAGCAAGAATAAATATAAATATCCATGTACGCTTATAGAGGATCAAGATAACTGAATGCAATTTTTATTCAGAGACCAACAGTATAGAAGCTCCTTCAACGGATGATAACCACACAGTAAAGTCGCCACCACAAGTAGTATAGTTAACTTCAGACACAAGACAGTGAACAGGGGATGATTAAATTTCTACACAAGACAAAGCAAGAATAAATATAAATATCCATGTACACTTACAGAGAATCAAGAAAATTGAATGCAGTTTTCATTCAGAAACCATACAGTATAGAAGCTCCTTCAATGGCTGATAACCACATAGTAAAGTTGCCACCACAACTACTATATTTAACTTCAGACACAAGACAGCAAACAGATTAAATTTCTGCACAAGACAAAGCAAGGAAGTTAATTAAATGGTCGGGTCAATAAAATGATTTAACAACTTCTGATGTTGAGAAACAAAACATTAGGTCATAAACTAGAGCTAGAACTGGTATATCTGCATAATGTTGAATTGTAATTTACACTTTGTTTTAAGGAAATTAGGCAAATATATAACAGAATTAACAAACAAAAGGAGCCTGATTTCATTGGTCATAACATAACAAATAATCTACAAGAGCATTGCCAGTATTGGGAAATAAAAGCTCAAAGTCACAACTCACAACCATGTGCAGGGTATTGGATATTTGGGATTGCCTGCGCAGAAAAGGATTGATAACTAAGTAAGAAACATGAGTGGGTTATTCCTTTTTTGCAGATGGGCATGTAGATGAAGGTAGGTGGACCAAAAAGAAAAAATCAATACCAAAAGTAGATGATGCAATTCTGCTATTACTTAAAAACAAAAATTAAAATCCATCAAAAGTTCTTGCAAACAATTCCAACCATATCTTGAATTTCACCTAAAAATTTTCATTCCCCTCATATTCAATCCAAAAAACTTGCTTCTTCCCCGTTTCCCCTCTCCCATGCTCACCCACAAACAAAGGTCATCTGCAGTCACAAATTCCACATAAATTTTCTCTCCTTCTCACTCCCTAAACCGATTGTAAGCTTCATCAACCAATCCACTGAATTCAAATTAACAACACATGCACAGTTACTCAGTCACATAAAAATAACCATCTAATCCATGTGAATACAAAGATCCAAAAATGGCACAAATAAATAAAGTCAAAATCAACAACATCACGGACAGTTGCATCATCATTGATACAAAGGAAAACAAGAGTAAAAACTGAAGTAAAATAAAAAAATGGCAATGTTATTCTTGCGAACTAATCGCACACTTCCAGCAGACCAATAGGAACCATGTCCTTTCATACAAAGCTTGATTAAACCCATGTATGCGAGTATAAGCAAGAATGAGTACAAAAAATTGAAAGACACGGACGAACACAATAATAGCTTCCGAAATCAAACTCCAAAAACGGACCTGACTAAGAGAGCAGGAAGGAAGCCTGAAGATGAATGAAGCAAAAGAGTAGGGGTTCTGAGCAAGAACGCAAGATTGGGATATGAAGCAGAAATCGAGTGAACCACCGGTTTATAAGCCGCCGGTGAAGGAGGGAATCGATTGGGTTAAGCACGATGTGAGAAGTCAATCGATTGGATTTGGGGATTGGTGTTCTTGAGGAGAAGAAGAAACTGTCGAAGAAGACATAATTCGGTAACATGCTAAGTTGCCCACTATTTATGTGCCAAGAAGACATCTGAGTGGCTTTAAGTGATAGTTAATCTTCCAAGCTACACACTAAACAGGGGAATCCATAAACCCCATAAAACACTGTTACTGACGCAAAATAAAGTCTAGTTAGTGGTATAACTCTCAATCCCAAGTTCTCTAGTGCCACTACTAACCATTCTATTAGTCAATAGTGCAACATTTCATTCATAATAGATAAGTAGAATATTAATAGAGCCTTAATTCAATAGAATATGAATGGCCAACACTCCTCGTATAAAATAGAGCCTTGTGCTCACTTTCAAATCAATGAAAACAGAATATGAAATTCTCTGAATCAGAGTTAGTTAGAACTCTCTAAATCCATCATGGTATTAGAGCCAGAAACGACTTTCATCGCGCCACCACCGTGGCCGTCGTTCCTGATCGTCTCGCAAGTGACATCGCAACCGGTCGTCGCATCACTGCTTCGTCTTCGTTTCTGTTTAGCGCATTGTTTGATCTTCTCGATCGTCGCCTCAGTTCGTTTATCTTCCTCGATCGTCTTCTTCTTCGATTTCACAATCGTCTTCAAGCTTTCTTCTACTTTCATCAATGGCGTCGTCATCTTCACCATCTACGAATCTACCGTCGCTCAAACCGTTCAAATCTTTTCAATATCAAGTTTCAGAGAAGTTAACCGATGATAATCTTCCTCTCTGGCTCCAACAGGTGGAACCGGTTCTGCGTGCGCATAAACTCCATCGTTTTTGCATTTCTCCAGAAGTTCCGACGCGTTACGTAACTGATGCTGATCGTCTTGCTGAAATTGCGAATCCTGCATATGTTGAATGGGAACTGTAGGATCAATTGCTGCTTGCGTGGCTTCAGTCCTCATTATCACCTTCAATTCTCGCCAAGGTAATCGGTTGTCGCTACAAGTTCCAGCTTTGGGACAAAATTCATCAACATTCGCACGCGAAGACAAAAGCGCAAGCACGACAGCTTCGTGCTGAGTTGCATAACACAAAGAACGGTGAACGTTCAATAACTGCATTCTTCGCGCGTCTTAAAACGATTACTAATGCATTACTCTCTATTGGCGAAACTATTTCTTTGCAAGAACAGTATGATGTTGTTCTTCAAGGCTTGCCTGCAGAATATGAATCTATTACTACACTTTTGTCCACAAAATCTGAGTGGTTTGAATTTGAGGAACTTGAGGCACTATTACTTGCACGTGAGAGCAGAATTGCCAAGCAAACTGATGCTGCTACTGCTGTTGCTTCCTTGAATTTGTCATAGACAATTTCTAAGACTGAATCTCAACTTAAATCTACTGATGACAATGCTGTTACTGCTGATACTATACCACAGGCTCAATTCACTGCATCTAGAGGTAATTTTCGTGGTGGTAGAGGTGGCAGAATTGTTCGTGGTGGCCGTGGACGTGGTCGCAGCAATGTCCAATGTCAAGTTTGCTCTAGGTTTGGCCACGATGCTTCTGTTTGCTATCACAGATACACACCTCAGTTTGCGGCACCTGCAACGGTCCCTAATTTTGGCAATCCCTATCAATATGTGAGCCCTGGCTATGTTCCTCCTGCTGCTAATACTACTGTCTGGCAGTATCCTGGTGTTGCTGCTATGTGGCCTCAGCAAGCTGTGGTGCCTCAACAGGCTCTCTTTCAACCTATGGTTCCTCAAGCATTTGCTGTTCAACCTACTTCAACATTTACTGCTAGCAATCTAACTGGTGATACAACTGCTTCTCACCATATGTCTGGTATACCTCCTAATCCTGCCACTGCTACTACACTTTTTGGCCAGGATCATGTCTTCCTTGGTAATGGACAAGGTTTGAAGATTCACTCTATTAGCTCAGAATCTATCCCTTCCCCTTTTGATCCCAAACGTACTCTCCATTTTAAAAATATTTTATATGTTCCCCAACTCACCAAAAATTTACTTAGCATTAAACGTTTCAATACTGATAACAATGCATTTTTCCAATTTCACCCATCTCATTGTTTTGCTAAATCCCAGGATGATGGAGCAACTCTTCTTTGTGGGAAAGGCACCTCTGATCGCTATAGGCAGGATGTGCTTCATAGAGACACCGGTGATCATCAAAGTAATAAAAGAAATCGTCTTACAATAAAAGAGTGCCTTTCTTTTTGAATTCAGTCAAAAGAAGTTGAAGCGCAAACTCTACTACGTTCAAGAAGACTGTTACAGCAGTTTCTTGTTGATGGTTTTAAAAGAAGTTTTTTTTTGTTTTTTATATAGAGCATCAAATTGATACTTAAGATTAGGTAAGGATCTAACAAGACAAAGCTTGATTAACTTGGAGATACTTCTCAAGCTGGCATGACCTAATCTTTTGTGCCATATTCATTTCTCACCATTGGTAGACATTAAATTAAACATTTTACTTTTTGCTTTTGAAGATTGGAAAGTTTGACTAGGGGTATTCGCGGTGCGGTTTGGTTCGGTTTTGAGTAAAAAAGTGCACCGAACCGCGAGGTAAAAATAGATGCGGGTTGGTTTGGTTCGGTTGGCTTCAAAAGAAAAAACCAAACCAAACCAAAGCAGATTGGATCAGTTCGGTTGGTTCGGTTTTTGACGAGACAAAACACGACTTATAAAAGACCGAATTCTGCCAAGAATTAACATAAGTCTGCCAATGCTTTTAAAATGTTCAACAATCAATAGTAATGTGAAAACATCTAGACACTCCTTCAGGCTTCAGCATTCAGACATGTATATGGGCAACTACAGAAGCTAATGTAGAAACAGAACAGCAAAAACCTCACACAATAATTACGACAGCAGTCTCTTTAGAAAAAAAAATAAAAAAATCAACAAACTATGGACTAAAATTAACATCAACAGTTGTGTGAATATGTTAACAACACTACTCAGAAGACTTAACAAGATGCATACCTGATTAAGCATCCACTTTAAGCCAATAGCAGCAAAGCACTCATTCTTGGAAGCACTACTGAACCAGTCCAAATTGTAAACTCTGTCTAAAGTCTGTAAACTCGAAGAAGCATTTTTCCTTCTCTCTCTAACAGAAAATACCTCCCCATTCGAGCTTGCATTGATGTGGCTATTCAAAAGGGTCTCAAACCACCCACTGCCTGATCTCTGATTTCACAATATTGCAAAGAAACGAAATCAGTAAACAGCAATCAAAACGTGATCAATGAAATGTGACGAAGACAGAGAAACGAAATCAGTAAACGAAGGCAGTAAACAGTATCAAATCGAAGGCAGCAAACAGCATCAAATCAGCATCAAATCGAAGGCAGTAAACAGCATCAAAACGAAATCAGTAAAATGAAGCAACAAACCGAATCCGTGCGTTGAGCGTGAGATGAGTGAGAGCTGTGCGTTGAGTTCACGGTGAGATGAAAGCTGAGAGAGATAGAAGTCGGTTGCGTTGCGTTGCGTGAGAGCTGCGAGAGATGAGAGCTGAGCTGAGGGTTGCGCCGTTGCGTGAGATGACTGATGAGAGCCTGAGAGAGGGAGCGTGCCTGCGTTGCGTTGCCTACTTTTTGCACTCATCTATATCTTTAATATTTGACAATGCATCTTCAATGTCAAGTTTTTGTTAACTATACATTAATTATATTTATAAGGTCCCACCTATCATTTACAATAATCTAAACGGGGAATTTTTATAAAACTATTATCACAAATAATAAATTATATATTACGTTGTATTGTATAATGAATATAATTTTGATGTTTCTAAGTAGATAAATATATGTAATTATTACTATATACATAATTGTAGTGATTTTTTGCTGGCTTGATATAATTTTTTGATAACAATACATTTAAACACATTTTTTATCTTTTCAAATATGAACTTAAATCAGTGTGTTCAAGCACAAATAAATTACGTATACGACTCGAAACTTCGTTTTAGCGATCTGATTTGGTCTTCAAATCGATTTTTATATTGGTCAATATTGTCCCAACTTCTTATTTAATTTACAATGATATATAAATTTAATGTGTCTTATTATTTACGTTTAATTTACAATGATATAGAAATTGATAATAATATAATAGTCTAACTTAATATTATATTCTGGGCATATCAAAATTGTGGGACTTCTACTGTGTGCCTCATTAGGTCCAAATAAAATTAGAAGCCCGCCTATTGCATATTCCCTTGAAAACAATATTAAGTTTAAAAAGTTAATAAAATATCTTTAATAATTTGTATCAAAGAAATAACATAATTTCAATATTTCATAATTTTATCCAGTATAATACCATTTTCCAGATGAGTTTCATATTATTTATGAACATGAAACATAGTGAGGCATAAAACAAACTCACTATTAATCCTGATTTCATTTAGTATATAATTTATGATTTTATAATGCTTTTGGTTAAAATATGACATCATAGTCCATTCATTTGAAACATATAATAGAAAATTTTCAATTTAGCAATTTCTCTCACAACCATATCATATTTTGAATGCCTACCAATCAAATAATCAGAAAAATGAATATATTAAATAGCAAATCAGAAAACATTTGATCCAAAATTGGTATGAATTATCATACAACCTTACTACCCAATTAAAAATTCAAATTTGGTGAAATTTTGCAAATTTGACTCTTTTAATTGAAATTTGAAATTGAAATTTAATTAAATCTTCCCACCAAATATCAGTAGCTGGAATGCTATATAAAGGGTGGAAGTGTGTGTGTGAAAACCATTCACCATTTTGTTTTCCATTGTTTTTCAAGTTTTTTTAGTGTATAATGGAGTATAATGCTCAAATGGTTGAGGAATTCCTGTTGCTAACGGGAATCTAAACCTTGCTCAACTAATTCATGGTGGAACACATGTACAATATGATAAAACTCTCCATTTCTCCTTACTTTTTCGTTATTCGACATTTCTTTTCAAAAATCACTATGCTTTTCAGTTTTTTTCCAGATTTGATTGGTAGATTCTATAAATCAAATAATTTTCTGATTTTTCTTCGTATTGTTTTGACAGGATTCAGATCATATAGTCATGGCTTATGTCTCTGAAATCATTTCGACTGATTGGTGAGGCTATTGTTTTCATTTTGAATTTGAAAGAAAAACTGTTTCTTTGTTGGTATTTAACTCGGAAATTAATCAGTAGTTGCTAAGGTAACAATTGATCATATCAATTATGAGGCAAACAATAAATTTTATAAACAAGTCATAAACGTAAATAATAAGACACATTAAATTTACATATCATTGTAAATTAAATAAGAAATTGGGACAATATTGACCAATATAAAAATCGATTTGAAGACCAAATCAGATCGCTAAAACGAAGTTTCGAGTCGTATACGTAATTTATTTGTGCTTGAACACACTGATTTAAGTTAATATTTGAAAAGATAAAAATTGTGTTTAAATGTGTTGTTATCAAAAAATTATATCAAGCCAGCAAAAAATCACTACAATTATGTATATAGTAATAATTACATATATTTATCTACTTAGAAACAACAAAATTATATTCATTATACAATACAACGTAATATATAATTTATTATTTGTGATAATAGTTTTATAGAGATTCCCCGTGGTGCAGGGGCACGGTAGGAATACTAGTTTTGATTAAAGATAATATCATAATCATTTTCGTTTAATTGACTTACACTCAATAAGTTATGTTTTAGTCCTTGAACTAATAAAACATTTTTGATAGCGGGTAAGGAACCCTACCTATACTTCCATCGCCAATGATCTTATCCTTCTGGTCGCTTCCAAATCCTACAAACCCATCATCTTTGAGGGTTAGGCCTTGGAACATAATTCTTTCTCCCATCATGTGACGTGGGTATCTATTGTCCGGGTACCAACTTTAGTGTTTAGACTTGGTTGTTAAGCACATCTACAACATAAATTATTTTTTGATATCAAAGAGGCATAATAAATAAAGGCTTAAATAGTTATTACCTCCTGCAAATATCTTCATTATCCAGTTACCCCTCTGTAAAAAAAAAAATTTAAAAACACCTTGTAAAATGTAACGTTATCCAGTTACCCCGCTGCTGTTAACTTTTCTGTTAAAAAAATGTAATGTAACTTTATCCAGTTACCGCCCTGACGTCAGTGCCACATGTCACCATATTAATGGGTCTCTAGGACACGTGACACTGACATGCCACGTCAGCATCTATGTCACCACTGCCACGTGGCACTGACATGTGTCACGTCAGCAACCAATGGATGGCTGCCACATGGCACTGACTTGGCTAAGTGGAATATTGTGTGTTACTAAAAAAATCAAACTTTTGGCTAACAAGGGATTCGAACCCTTGACCACTTAGTGATGCAAACTCATTAATACCACTAAGCCACCTACATTTTCGTATACATATTGCCAGCAACAAACATATATTACATCATTATTTTCTTCTTCTTCTTCCACAGATCTGTTTCATTTTCTTCCATCTCCCTATCTTCTTCTTCCAAAAATCGATTTTTCCAAATCGTTTTTTCCAGAAATTGAACATGAAGATTTCGTTTTTTCCATCTCCCTAACTGTTGTTGTTATCGTTTTGTTCCAGAAATATAGTTTCAGTATCTGGATTTCGTTTTGTTTCGGATCTGGATTTCGTTTTGTTCCAGAAATCGTTTTCGTTTCATTGTTTGTTGATGATGAAGATTTGTTGAAGATGAAGATTTGTTTGTTTTCCTTTCATTGTTCGAAATCTAGAACCAAATCGATTTTCCAGATCTGACAACGAAATCAAAGATTAAAACATTAAACGAAATCTATGAAAATGAAAACGAAATCGAAGGATTCAAAACGAAAAACGGAATCGAAGGATTGAAATCAAATGAGAATGGACAAGGATAAGGAAAAACAAAATCAAGGATTGAAAACGATTTAAGATTGAAAACGATTTGGGTAGATTTAAGATTGAAATCGATTTGGGATTTGTAGATTTAAGATTGAAATCGTTACTGGGTTTGATGATTTTAATTTCGTTACTGGGTTTGATGATGATGAAATCGTTACTGCAGCCATCAACGTTGATGATGATGATTTCGTTGATGAATTTGCGTTCTGGGTTTTGATGATGAGGAATGATGGTGATGAATTTAGTAGAAAGAAGAAGAAGAAGAAGAAGAAGAAAATAATGATGTAATATATATTTGTAGTTGTGTTTAGAAACATAAATCATGTTGTGGCCTAGTGGTAATTGGACCCCCAACAAACACTAGGTCACGAGTTCGATACCCATCCAATGCCAAAACTTTGATTTTTTTAGTAACACACAATATTCCACTTAGCCAAGTCAGTGCCACGTGGCAGCCATCCATTGGTTGCTGACGTGGCACATGTCAGTGCCACGTGGCAGTGGTGACGTAGATGCTGATGTGGCATGTCAGTGCCATATGTCACAGAGGCCCAATAATATGGTGACACGTGGCACTGACGTCAGGGGGTAACTGGATAAAGTTACATTTTACATTTTTTTAACAGAAAAGTTAACAGCATGGGGGTAACTGGATAACGTTACATTTTACAATGTGTTTTTTAAACCTTTTTTTTTGCAAGGGGGTAACTGGATAATGAGGATATTTGCAGGGGGTAATAACTATTTAAGCCTAAAAAAAATGAATGCAAACAGATGCAAGAGAGAATCGGAGACAGAATGTTTTCTTCAATTTCTTACACTAAATATAATTAAAAGCAGCCCGAAGCGCTGCCAACCACCGCCGAACGTCGGAGCGCCACCATCGTTCATCGGAGTTCCACCACGGGCGCCTCCACCGCTCGTCGAAGTTTCGCCATGGGTGCCACCACCGGTCGTCGAAGCTCCGCCGACCGTCGGAGCACCACCATCGTGTTGGTGTATTTGCTAAATTCCCTGGTGTTAACAATAGAAAGATAGGCCCAGTATTGAATTTTTTGTTGATCCACTTGTTTTTCTTCTCTGCAGGTACTGTGCACTAAATGCACTATGGGCTTGACCTAGTCCAATTCACGATTGTAGCGACCGAAAAATCCGGAGGATGGATTCTTCGAAGTTCTTGAATGAAGCCGCCACCAAAGTTTTAGTTTAAGGGCAAACGTTGGAAAATCCCTATTGAGTGGATAAAGGGGTCTTGCGGACCAGATTTAGGCTCGGGAGTCGTTTATGCGTAGGGAAGGTATTAGCACCCTACAACATCCTTCCTAATGAAGGTTACCTTTTAACTAAATGTGCAAACATTTATTAACTCAAAAATAATGCTTTTACCCTTATAAAAAAAATAAAATAAAATAGAAAGATTCGATAAACGGCTAGTTGTTTTTTTTGTAATTTTTGAGAAAAAATGAGAGAAATGAATTTAAAGAGAAAAAAAAAGGTTTTTTATTAGCGCAATTGACAGAGGTCGGCCGCCCTCTGGTCCTACGTATCTCCTGGTGGAGAATCAAATCACACGTAGTTCTTTGTAGAAAATGTTTGTATGTTTGGTGTTTTTTTTTTTTATTTTGAAATTGGGAGAGGTATTCGTGACGACCAAACAAGTAAAACTCAGAGTGGTCGTCACTCATAATTAAAATAAATAAAGGATAAATAGACTATATAATCAAAAAAACAAAACAAAACAAAAACCCTGGCCGTGAGAGAGAGATGGGGATGGAACGAGAGAGAAGAAACGAGAGGGAAGGGAGGAGGACCTCCGGCGACGGAAGCAACAACCATGGCCGACCGCTATTTAGCCGGTGATGGCGACGGCTTCTACAGCATCTCGCGACAACCCACGAGGCGGGGATGTCGAGATTGGCGACGGTGACAGGGGTCTATTGGAGCGCTAGCGACGATGTCAGCGGTGCGATGGAAGGGAAGTCCATGCCTTTTCCGGCGACGTCACCTGGGGGCGATATGCGGTACTGACGGCCGAAAGGGGGGGGACGACCGGAGGTTTGGCGACGGGTCACGATCTGCCGTTGCTTGGTGGCGACGGGGGTGGAGAAGATGGTGTGGGTGTTTGGTGGTGGTGCGAGAGTGAGAGGGAGAGTTTGGCGGGTTTTGGTGGCTGTTTGGTTCTGTCAGCTTGTTACGGGCCGAAGGTGGTGATGTGGTTTCGGTGGCTGTGTTGGGTTGGTGAGATGAAGAAGGTGGGTGGCTACTGTGATGGTTTGGATAGTGTACTGTGGTGGTTCTATTGGGGCGGTTCACGGTGGTGGTGGAGGTTTAGTGGTTCTCGCCCCTCTCCTCTCTCATTCGTATGTTTTATCAGATTCCCCTCTTTCATTCTCTGTTTTCTTCATTTTTGAATGGGTACTGTGTGTTTTCTCAGTGACTGTGAGCTTGTGTTTTTGTGCGTGTGACTCTGTATCCTTTTTTGATTCTGTTTCCTGAGTTTTTATAGAGTCCAGTAATATATTGAGACAAATTGGCTGTTATGGTTTGCAGGAAAATCAGAGGTAGTGGAGACCATTGCTGCACCCATAACAACAGCTGCAGGGCAGTGGCTGGAAAAGCATTTTGGTCTCAACCAAAATGGAGAAGAAAACAAAGAGTAAAGGGAAAGAGGCTTGGCTTGATGCTCAAAAGGATTCATCAGCAAGGACAGCAACTTGTGCTGCCTTGCTTTTTTTAGTTTTTGCTTTATTATTTTTTTGTACCCTTTTTGCTTTTTAATTAATTTTTGTACCAATTGTAATTAATTTTTTTGTCTTCACCTACATCAAAGTTGACTTAGGTTGTACCTCTTATTTGTAAAAAAAAAACTGTTTATAATAATAAAAACATTATTTCAGAAATTGATTTTTATTAGATTTTTATAACAAAATTAAATCGATAACAACGACGAAAAACATACGTACGCGACGAGACGCGTCCATAACGAGAATACGTGAATTCGCATACTAGAATAAACAATCGTACACAACGAGACGCGAACACGCATCCGCAACGAGGACAAAAATTATTAAAAAAAACGCACGCGCGCACAATGAGAAGTAACACGCCTGTACACGACTGAGAACACACACATAAACGACAAAAACAATATTTTGGATTTTCTAGTTTTAAATTAGCCGGACAAAATTAGGGTATGACAGCTGCCCCTCTTTATTTATATTTTACTAGGAAATGTGAAACGTTTCAAATTTCTCGAGTAAAATAGAAATAAAGATAAAAAGACACTAATTTTGTCAAGACTATTTTTTATTTTCTTTTATTATATATTTTTTTAGAAATTCTTGAAAAAAAGGGTTGACATAGAATAAAAGTAAACAAGGATCACCGGGGATCTGAAGGAGCGCTGGGCTCTGATGGTCTAATTCGCAGTCGATGCTTGGCGCATTGATTGGAGTTAAACTGAAGGACCGACGAGGTCTGAAGGGCATGCCTAAGCCTGATGGACCCATGGGTCTCATGGAGCGCAAACTAGCAACGGTACTAGTAAAACTGTCTGCTTGGGGGGTGGCCTTTTTCGAGCGGCCATGGGGGCAAGGTCAGGTCGTTGACCTGATTTGCGCACCTCGAAGGACGTGCACTGTGTTTTTTAGGCGGACACAGCTAGTCTGAAGGGCCTGGGGCCGGATGATCCGTCGGTTGCTCGATAACGCGACGTGCGATCTGGATTGAAGGACCATTGATGGTCTGAAGGAGCGCTTGGGCTCTGAAGGACCGCTGGGGGTCTAAAAGGCTGATGCTAGGCTCAGTGCTAACATTATAATTTGAATCTATCTTGACGGGTACAAATATCTATATTTGACCGCATTTAAGGATGCCACGGATGATGTATGCATGGATGCAGTGTAAGCATGTGCAATGATCGATATCTGGTGGTATGATGAATGAAATGTGACAGATGATGTGAGTTGAAGTTGATGGAACATGGAGGTTGACAACCAACGTATGTGAATGCGGATAAGACATGAATGTGATTGTGCTGATTAATGATGAATGTAATGGAATGGGCAATTTTTCCTTTTTTTTTTTTGCTTTCCTCTTTTTTGGTATATAATGAGTGTATGAAATGCGAAGTGTGAATGTGATGCGAATGTAATTCTTTGATGCAAATGCTATGGTGAATAAGGGAAACACATGAATGCATAGCAAAGGATATGATTGGTGACGTAGCATGCTTTTGGCAACGATGAGACCGGCACTTGGCACGTCCATCGAAGCAAAAAAGTGTTATAGGTATGCAATGTGATGAATGTGCAAAGCAAAAGTAAATGGACTACAAAAGGCCCGTGAATGATGGATGCTGAAGTTGGCCGGAAACAGAAATTGATAAGCTGTGTATGCGAATGCGAAATGCAAATGTACTGCTGATTGCATGATGGAATGATCTATGCTTTGGTGGGAGTAACGGGTGCAATGTGGATGATTTTTGCCTTTTTGGTTTTCTCTTGTTTTGCCCCTTTTCATGAATAAATGAATGAGTGAATGAATGAATGAACGTGCACACGTAATGCTTAGATGAAGGATTGTGGTAGCCGCATGAGTTGATGTTGTGTGATGCAATGATTGGATGTTTGTTGGGATGTAAACAGACTTTTGGTAATGACGGGACCGACATTTGGCATTTTTATTGAAGCGATACATGTTATGCGTGGCTATGCATGCCCGCATACGCAATGCGTAATGCACAAGAAGCAAAATTGTGTAGGCAAAACAAATGGAATGTGAATGCATGTACAATACTTGTGTGAAAGAGTTGTGATGGGTATGATCAGATGCATGGTTTTAATTCTAGAATAATGAGGACATGTATAATGCATGATTTGTTGGTGACAACCCTTTTTTGTTTTTGTAAGGATGCAAAAATGTTTGATGTGAAACAAAACTTTTGATGCTGGAAACAGAGAGCTGAACATTTTGAATTGATCGTTCCTTGGAAGAAAGATTTTTGATGGCTTGGACTTGAACTCTGGTAAGCTCAAGATTGTCATCTTGAAGAGTGTGGCTTGCAGCAATGTATTAGTGCCCTTTCTAGAGATCGAGATGTGTATTTGCAGATGGGTTTTCATTTGGTTATGATGACCCATGATGACTAAGCTTTCAAGTCTAAGATGTTAACTTAGAGGGATTGTCATTATTGTGTGTCTCTCTCTTTGGAGCATTTGCTTAATAAATATGAAAAACAGTGCGAATGCAAATGAATGTGCCAGTTGACCCAGGGTTCAAGAAATGTAGGGTATAGTCAAGTGTGATACATGAGTGGAGTGGAATGGAGGATGAGGTTTATTGGCTCAAGCCTATGAGAGATAAGCTTGCCCCAAGGTAAGAAATGTTTGACTGCCCCAATTTTGACTTCAAATAGTGGGGAGTGAAACAGTCTGCCTTTGTCTAGGGAGGACAATGACAACTAAGGATATAGACTGATTGAGGGATTGGGAAATCTGCTGGTATTGGGGTGGCTAGGAATGAATGGAACGGGAGGCAGAAGGATTCTTTCGGGCCGAGGGATATGATGCCCCGGTCTACAAGAGGACAAGGTTGCCCCAATCCATGAAAGGTGAAGATTGCCCCATCTCGAGTGGGATTGTGACAGGGTGTAAAGTTAGAATAATGGTTTGGAAATTGGTCTGGTATGGCTACATGAGTGTAGTGTATGAACGGGATGAAAGATGAGGGTATTTTGGGGATGCTAAAAATCTCCCTGGGGTATTGCCCCATTTTGATATGATAAGTCAAGTAACTGTCTTAGTAGGGATTTGTGGTTTTCCTTGGGAAGGATTCCACAAGCTAAGACAGTCAAGAGTTTTTGGTTCGATGAAAATTCACTTTGTTGATGATCACTGTTATCTTCCCTTGATGAACTTCGAGCGTGCAAGCCCTTCTAAGTTTTTTTCTTATTTTCTTTTGTAATAATATTTTTCTCTTTGTTTTTGTTTTTTTTGAGCAAATAAATTATGCTGATTATTTTGTCCTATAGTATAAGCTTTGAGAAAAATGGAAGCAACCAATCGCTGATCAGAATAGGCCTTCGGATTGTAATATGGCCAGTGGTTAATGATTCATGAAGGAAATGATTATTTTGCTCCTAAGAGTGTTCGGGGTTGGTTGAGACAAAGAATCTTTTATGCGCTTCATGGTAGAATGAACCTGTTTTAGGGTTGTAGCGCATTTGAGGGTTTATGGAGGATAGGATGCTTAGGCCAAAGGAAATGTTTGAGGGTTTATTTCAGACAAGGATCTTTTATATGCTCGATGGTGTGAAGTGTCAGCTCATAATTCCTACCGCTTTGGTTTTCAGGATTTTTCGATCCCTTTTTTTTTATTTCACTTTTTGTGGTTTTTTTTCTTTCGAGCTGAGCGAGCTGTTAGATATGAGATTGATCCTTGTCTAAGGTGTTTGAAAGATTTTTGATTTTTTGGCTCGAAGTGGGTAGCAAAGGGCATTTCTTCTTTTTTTGGATTTTTGGATATAGGAAAATGGCCAAACTCCAATTCAAATCATGATTGCTTATTTTCTTGAAATTGAAACTATGGGACAAAACTTCATTTTAATATATTTGCTTTTCTTTATTTATTATTTTTTTATGCCCTAATTTTTGCTCAGGCTGCTCTTGCGAGTTTTCAACCTAACGGGCTTTTCTTTTTTGGATCTTTTTTGTGTTTTTTTTTTTACTCAAATGACTTGCACGAGTGTTTAGAATGCTAGCAGAAAATCTTAGTGATCATTACTTTGCCCCAGTATGGAGCGTACAAAATGTTGTTCATGAAATTCCATCACTGGGGGAAGTGAATGTAATACTCTCGTGGGGACTGGGCCTTTTATGGATGGCTGGGTCGGGTTTTGGAAATGGCGGAAAGATGGGGGTAGTATAACTGACTCAAACAAGGGTAAGCACACGTGTCATGTTAGTTTATCTTGCAAATGCTTCATGGAGAGTTAACACCGCTTAAGATTGAACAATTTTAATTGTTAAAACCACACAAGTTAACAAAATAGACATTTAAGCTTCTTATCAAAGGTGTGAGATATATGTTGGCTGGTGTCCTTGGTGGGGCACGCAGTGACTAAGGGTCAAGTCTATGATATGGTCAATATTGTAGTGACCATGGTGGTGAATGAGTTATTGGTGAATTCCATTGAAGGGTTAGGTGGGTGGATGGTTTCCATAAATGTGGTAGGCGTGAGTAGGATGTATATGGGATGAAGAGTTAAGAACTTGTTGTTGGTGAATCAAGTTAGGGTATGACAACATTTTCCAAGGAAGAGGAATCAGTTCAAATGTATTTCCAAGAATGCATCGTTTCCCATCAAACAATGTGTAAAAAAAAAGATCTTATGAGTTTCATTTTTTTATTTTTTGGAAAAATTATTTGAATAAAGTAGAATGCATGAACATATGGATGTTGTTGTACACAGACAATGATGCAGGTGAATGAAATGCCTAATGATACCTAAAGCAAGTGTGTGATTTTTATTTTTTAATTTTTTATTTTTTTGAAGTTCAACCAGAGTGAGAGGCTAACAAAAAAACTATTGGATGATGAATAATGCAAGAATAGAGGAAAATGAAGCAAATCCTAATTTTGTTTTAACGCATGTGAGAGGATTAACGCCCTTGAGATGGATGTGAGAGGAATAAATGACTTTTGTTTTTGTTCTTTATGGCGCATGAAGGAGCTGTTTTTGAGATGCATGAGAATGAATGACTTTTGTTTTTGTTTCTTCATGATGCATGAAGAGGAGTAATGAAATAATGAATGTAATTTTTTATAATATCAAGGTGATATCATTTTCTCATTTTTGGCGTGTGGCTCATGCAAGATGAAAAATAAAAAATATGATATTTTGCTATTTTCTAGATGATGAGATGCAGGTTGGTACGATGAATGCATGATGATTTTTTTATTTTCTAGTTGAAAGACTAATTATGCTCACGCAACAAGAATAATCAAGTTAAACGCACCTTGTGTCCTAATGCATGAAGGAACACCTGGTGAAAAATGACGAAAATGCAGATGCGAATGCATGAAATGCGTGCATGAATGATCACTTGGAAATGTCAGTTATTCTAAATGATTTTTGGAGACAATGCGGCACGTGACCGATGCAGAGCCTCTTTCATGTATCAGAATGGAATGCTAAATACGTATCTATGAATGATGCGAAAATGATGACACAATTTTTGAAATGATGCATGTTGAACGCTATATAAATGATGTGTGGATGAAATGGCGTATGGATGATTTAATAAGACAGCAGTTTTTTTTTGGGTGAGTGAAAAGGTGCGTGAATTCTATGCATTTCATGATGTTGCAAATGATGAAATGCCTATATTATTTGATGATGATTATGAATGAATGGAAATGCATGCTAAATGAGATATTCAATCACAATTTTTTAATTGTAATCATGTTTTTTATTCTTTTCTTTTTCGCGAAAAAAAAATGCAATGTATGAACGAATAATGTTGCCTGATGCAGATGCGAGGGATGTGAATGGATGATCGCTTGAAAAGATTGACTATTCGAAATGATTTTTCGGACGCAATGCAATATGATGATGAATAATGCAAGAAAGTGGCATCATTTTATTATTTCTCTTTTATTTTGCATGTCAGATGACTAATGCATTTTTATTTTTCTATGCATGAAGAGGAGTAACGAATATAGTATATTTTTGAGTATGCAAGATGATGAAAGTTGGACAACTATGTAGAGTCTTTATTTTTTTGGAGGATGATATGCATGTTAGTACCATGAGAACGAGATGTATATGAAAACAAGTTACTCGTTCTATGGTGATTTTTTATTTTCTAGCAAAATATAATGCCCATGATGACAGATATGTATGAAAAATGCGAATGCATGTATGCATGAAGAAATAAACGTTTGATCCTAATGCAATTATTTTTATTTTTTCAAGAGGCAGTGCAACATGTATGCAGACTCTTATTTTTAATTTATTGGACGACGAATGATACAATTATAAGGAAATGATTTTTTTTGTTTTATTTGGGAAAATGATACCCGAACATGGAGTTGATGCATTTAAACTAGGATGGCAACATGAGGGAAAATGATGTATGAATGATATGTAATTCATGACTTTACAAATGACGTGATGCCTACGCAATGTGATCATGATTTTGAATAATTATGAATGGATGCCGGTGCATGTTAAATATGATGCTGGTGTTATATGGGTAAAAATTGTTTTTTTTTTGTGTGCGAGGAAACAAAATGCATGACACTCGCAGCGACTTTTCTTTTTAATGCGTGGAAAAGAGTAATGAACATAACTTTTGTATTTTTGGTGTAGGATATATGCAAGATAAATGCAGTTTTGAAAAAATGATATCTTTATTATTATTATTATTTTTTATATGACAAGATGCGTAATAGTGCAGTAACAATGAAATGCTTATGGAAGAATGGTTTTAGTATGAATGAATGGTGATTTTTTTATGTGTTTTCTTTGAATAAAGTATAATGCATGAACATATGGATGTTTGTTGTACATGAGCAACAATGGAGATGAATGAAATACGTGATGGTTTATCCTTTTTTTTTTTTGCTTCAACTAAAATAAAAAGCTAACAAAATGCTATTGGGTGATGAATGATGCAATAATGAAGAAATTTACAATTTTGTTTTGACACATGTTGAAGGACTGATGCATTTGAGATGGATAGGAATAAATGACTTTTGTCCTTGTTTTTTATGATGCATGAAGATGATGCATTTAAAAATAAATTTTTATAATAGCAATGCGATGTATGAGTATGAGAGATGGTGCAACTAGGATAAAATGGACAAATAAAAATTGACGTTTTGTTATTTTAAAGATGATGAGATGTATGGTAGTGCAATGACAATGGGATACATAAGAATGATTTTATTTTATGATAATTTTTGTATGATGAATGAAAGGAATGATGTCGTCTCGTATGCATGCAAATGAAGGAAGCATGAAATTTTTTTTGAATGATTTTAATTTCGGAGAAAAACTAACCAGATTGATAGAGAGGGTAAGTATAATGCCCCTGTGTCCTAGGTGGGTCATGTCTAAATTGGGATTTTCAACATGGTCTAGGGTTGCTTATGTGATCAATCTCTCAGGTGGCTCTATTCACTTCCTCACAAAGGTCTCCAGAGCTAAAATCTCATTTATGATATGGTCCACAACGATAACGAGTTACCTGGTGTGGGATACCATAAAAGAGCGTACTCTGGTTGCGACTTTCATGAGAGTCAGACAGATAAAATCCAGAATGACTGTCACTAATAATCTCCACTCGTCCTAGGTTGCTTGCAGACCCGGGTATAGGGCCCCACTCAAAGGTGTGTGCAAAAGTGTAAGTGAGGTGTGTGATGAGGGCAAAATACTAAACTGGAAAAGATATGCAACAATAACAAAAAAAGTCGTCTACCCTAAGGTTCAATAATATAAAGAAATACCTACAAATAAAATAAGCATAAGGGCAAAAACAAAACATAAAATTGATAAAAACTTACACACTCAGTTAACTAGGCTTGACTCTCTTAATTTGTCCCCAGTGAAGTCGCCAGCTGTAGCGACCGAAAAATCCGGAGGATGGATTCTTCGAAGTTCTTGAATGAAGCCGCCACCAAAGTTTTAGTTTAAGGGCAAACGTTGGAAAATCCCTATTGAGTGGATAAAGGGGTCTTGCGGACCAGATTTAGGCTCGGGAGTCGTTTATGCGTAGGGAAGGTATTAGCACCCTACAACATCCTTCCTAATGAAGGTTACCTTTTAACTAAATGTGCAAACATTTATTAACTCAAAAATAATGCTTTTACCCTTATAAAAAAAATAAAATAAAATAGAAAGATTCGATAAACGGCTAGTTGTTTTTTTTTGTAATTTTTGAGAAAAAATGAGAGAAATGAATTTAAAGAGAAAAAAAAAGGTTTTTTATTAGCGCAATTGACAGAGGTCGGCCGCCCTCTGGTCCTACGTATCTCCTGGTGGAGAATCAAATCACACGTAGTTCTTTGTAGAAAATGTTTGTATGTTTGGTGTTTTTTTTTTATTTTGAAATTGGGAGAGGTATTCGTGACGACCAAACAAGTAAAACTCAGAGTGGTCGTCACTCATAGCTCGTTTGAAAACTAAAGTTGTTATTAACGGTCAAACAAGCTAAGCTCAGAGTGACCGTCGGTAACAACCCATTTTTACGTTTAGGAAAACATTTATTTGCTATTTGGGAAAAAAAAAAGGTTTGTGAGAGAAAATATTTATTTAGGGAAAAGAAAATCTTTTAAAAAAGGGAGCAGAGGGTGCAGTAGTAAAATGGGGTGTGATTAGCAGAAAAGGGGTGTATTTTAAAGTAGTGAGTGCAAAAAAAACAGGCCCAGTTCGTTTTTGTGTTGTGGGCTGGGTTTATGGACAGGGGGCTGTATTATGAAAAAGGGGGAGCGTTTAGTAAGGGGTGTGAGAAGGATCCAATTCAGTTTTATTTTATTCGTGGGCTTCCAAACAAACCGACCCACGATATTGGGCCTTAAGCGTAGGGAGCCTGTTGTTAAAAAAACTTGGAGGTGTAACTATGAATCAGAAATTAAAATAAATAAAGGATAAATAGACTATATAATCAAAAAAACAAAACAAAACAAAAACCCTAATCTATTCTTTCTTCAGCGCCGCAGCACCTCTGGAAGGGGAGAGAGAGAGAGAGAGAGAGAGAGAGAGAGAGAGAGACCACCGTGAGAGAGAGATGGGGATGGAACGAGAGAGAAGAAACGAGAGGGAAGGGAGGAGGACCTCCGGCGACGGAAGCAACAACCATGGCCGACCGCTATTTAGCCGGTGATGGCGACGGCTTCTACAGCATCTCGCGACAACCCACGAGGCGGGGATGTCGAGATTGGCGACGGTGACAGGGGTCTATTGGAGCGCTAGCGACGATGTCAGCGGTGCGATGGAAGGGAAGTCCATGCCTTTTCCGGCGACGTCACCTGGGGGCGATATGCGGTACTGACGGCCGAAAGGGGGGGGACGACCGGAGGTTTGGCGACGGGTCACGATCTGCCGTTGCTTGGTGGCGACGGGGGTGGAGAAGATGGTGTGGGTGTTTGGTGGTGGTGCGAGAGTGAGAGGGAGAGTTTGGCGGGTTTTGGTGGCTGTTTGGTTCTGTCAGCTTGTTACGGGCCGAAGGTGGTGATGTGGTTTCGGTGGCTGTGTTGGGTTGGTGAGATGAAGAAGGTGGGTGGCTACTGTGATGGTTTGGATAGTGTACTGTGGTGGTTCTATTGGGGCGGTTCACGGTGGTGGTGGAGGTTTAGTGGTTCTCGCCCCTCTCCTCTCTCATTCGTATGTTTTATCAGATTCCCCTCTTTCATTCTCTGTTTTCTTCATTTTTGAATGGGTACTGTGTGTTTTCTCAGTGACTGTGAGCTTGTGTTTTTGTGCGTGTGACTCTGTATCCTTTTTTGATTCTGTTTCCTGAGTTTTTATAGAGTCCAGTAATATATTGAGACAAATTGGCTGTTATGGTTTGCAGGAAAATCAGAGGTAGTGGAGACCATTGCTGCACCCATAACAACAGCTGCAGGGCAGTGGCTGGAAAAGCATTTTGGTCTCAACCAAAATGGAGAAGAAAACAAAGAGTAAAGGGAAAGAGGCTTGGCTTGATGCTCAAAAGGATTCATCAGCAAGGACAGCAACTTGTGCTGCCTTGCTTTTTTTAGTTTTTGCTTTATTATTTTTTTGTACCCTTTTTGCTTTTTAATTAATTTTTGTACCAATTGTAATTAATTTTTTTGTCTTCACCTACATCAAAGTTGACTTAGGTTGTACCTCTTATTTGTAAAAAAAAACTGTTTATAATAATAAAAACATTATTTCAGAAATTGATTTTTATTAGATTTTTATAACAAAATTAAATCGATAACAACGACGAAAAACATACGTACGCGACGAGACGCGTCCATAACGAGAATACGTGAATTCGCATACTAGAATAAACAATCGTACACAACGAGACGCGAACACGCATCCGCAACGAGGACAAAAATTATTAAAAAAAACGCACGCGCGCACAATGAGAAGTAACACGCCTGTACACGACTGAGAACACACACATAAACGACAAAAACAATATTTTGGATTTTCTAGTTTTAAATTAGCCGGACAAAATTAGGGTATGACAACGATACACAGAAGGGGTTAATCACAAGTAACCCTAAATCACTTTTTACTCTTTCTGCGTTCTCTCACGTTTTCTCTCTGGGTTTTCTCTCAAAGCTACGAACCCTAACCTTTGCTATTTTGATTTCTTGCTTCGTTTTCTTCTTCTAAACTGAACCTAATCTCTGTTCTTCTTATTTGCAGGTTTACTTGCTTCAACAAGCCAGTAAACATGTGTGTTCAGAAGCGGATATTCAAGGCGCTTGGTGTTCGTATGGGAACCAAGCTTGAGAAGAGAAAGGTTGTTGCTGGGTTACGAGGGCGAAGGAGAGAGAAGGTGATTTCGCAAAGTGATTATTCGGATCTACTTCTTACAGAGAAGAACTCAATGTAAAAGAAAAACTCTTATTATATTTTCATTCTGATCTGTGTGTATATATATACATTTTGTAGTAACTAAGTTTCAGGTTTTGTTATTAACAGCCTAATAACAACCTTTTGATTCTGTTATGCTTGCTTTAAACAGAAAAACTACTTATCTTGTTTTACAAAGCTAGGGTTTTGTTCAAACTAATTGTTTACAGCAAGTAAACTATTTTTTACAAACTGTTTTAGAAACAGAATTATAAAATCAACATCCCTGCTTAATTCTGATTCTCTTTGAAGTTGACAATCCCTATGTCTCTTCGCGATTTGTTGAACTGTGTTCCTTTTACTGCTTTAGTAAAGATATCTGCTTGTTGTTCCTTGGTAGGACAGTATACTAGTTGTATTTTCTGCTTAGTCACTTGGTCCCTTAGGAAATGGAACCGAGTTTCTATGTGTTTACTTTTCTCATGAGCAATGGGATTTTTAGCCAAGTTGATTGCTGACTTGTTGTCAAGCAGCAACTTTATAGGTTTGTTTCCCTTTAGAAATAGCTCTTCCAATAGGGATTCAAGCCAATTAGCTTGACATGCAGTTGCAGAGCCTGCAACATATTCTGCCTCACAGCTGGACAAAGCTACAATGCTTTGGTTTTTGGAGCTCCAAGAAATTGGAGCTTCATTAAACTTGAACAAATAACCACTGGTACTCCTTCTGTCTGCCTTATCACCACACCAATTCGAATCTGAATAGCCTATCAGTTTTTCCCCCTTAGCACTTTGTCCTCTAGGAAACAGAATTCCATAGTGTAGTGTACCCTTCACATATCTCAGCACCCTCTTTGCAGCAAGCAAATGAGGTTTTAATGGCTTATTCATGTGTCTACTTACCATACCTATAGCATAGCAAATATCAGGCCTTGTATGGCACAGATACCTTAGTGAGCCAACAGTGCTTCTATACAAAGTAGGATCCACTACCTCATGTTCCCCTTCGACCACTTGTACCCTGCCTTCTGTAGGTGTAGCTGCTGGATTGCATTCCAGCATGTTAAACCTTTTTAGAATGTCTGCAGCATACTTAGCCTGATGTAGAATTAGACCATGTTCAGTATAGTGTAGTTCCAGCCCTAGGAAGTAGGATAGCTTCCCTAAGTTTGTCATCTCAAATTTTGACTGCATTTGCAGTTTGAATTCTGCAATTTCTGCCTTATTGCTTCCTGTCACAAGTAGGTCATCCACATATAAGCAAACAATCAATATATCAGTGACCTTTTTCTGCTTCACATACAAGCCATACTCCATTGTGCACCTTTTAAGGCCTAAGTCAGAAAAAAACTGATCTATCCTCTTGTTCCAAGCCCTTGGGGCTTGTTTTAGACCATATAGGGCCTTATGTAACTGAAATACTCTGTCTTCTTTGCCTTTAACTTCAAACCCAGGTGGCTAATCCACAAAAACTGTCTCCTCAAGTGGACCATTAAGGAAGGCAGACTTCACATCAACGTGAGACAAAGTTCACTCCCTGCTACTTGCAAGGGCAATGACCATTCTTATGGTTTCATGCCTTGCAACTGGTGAGAAGACTTCAAAGAAATCAAATCTCTCTCTTTGTTGAAACCCCTTTGCCACCAATCTGGCCTTGTGCTTCACTACCTTCCCTGCTGGATTTAATTTCAGTTTAAAGACCCATTTGACTGCTATAGACTTCATTCCTTTATGCAACACAGTTAATTTCCATGTCCCATTCTTTTCAATGGACTTGAGCTCCTCTTTCATTGCATCCTTCCAAGCTTTACTGCTTAAAGCTTCTTTCACACTAACTGGTTCAGCATCAGCCATCATGGCAAGCTGAACTAAGTCCCCATCATTGGTAATTTCATCATCATTGATTACCTCAAAGTCAGCAAATCTGCTTGGTAGCTGTCTCTGCCTCTGTGGCCTAAGAACTGGTGCTGGTTCTTCATTCTCATCACTTTCATTGCTCCTGGTGTCATCATTGGGAGTGGCTGTTGGTTCTGCAACAACATCAACACTGTCTAAATTCACCTGTACCCCTATGCTTGAACCTTTGCTTGTCCTCAAGCAAAAACAGTGTAAATCTTTAGGCCAGTTCTGAAGGAAAATTATTTTCATATCGAAACCTTAAGTGGACTATGGGGCAATTCTAACATTTTGGTTTGAGAGCTACTATTTTGGGCTTCTTGTGGATTTGAGAGACAACTTTAAAGTATCAGTACTCTAGAGAGGATATTAATGTCATCATAGAACCGGTTCCCCAACATTCTTAAGCTTGGGTCCTCCATTTACTAAGACCGGGTCTCAAAGGAGGGTCTTTATACGTTGGGTATTCAAGCATTTTTTTTCTTTTTTTTTTGATTTTACATGTTAATCATTTATTTTGACATTTAAAATGCACTAACTTTTGCATTTTTGAATTGGTTTTGCACACACACACATATATATATATATATATATATATATATATATATTTATATATATATATATATTGATACCCCAACTCAGACGTTTTTCTCCAGTAACCGCGCATCTAGTAAATGTCACCAAGAGAACCAGGTTACTAGTTTCTTTTCAGTCCCTCTATTTGTATTAATAACTGAAAACAGTCTCGATAGTGTGTGTGTGAAAAAGCCCTAGAAGTAGAAATCGAACCATGATACAATTTTGTTGTTCCCAACCAGTCCACCTAGATGATTGCTAATGAAAAATTGAAAAATTATTTTTGTCCAGAAAAGGCTTATCTAAAACATGCTTAGGGTTCACAAAGTTTCTTGATGGAGGGAGCAGATACAACTCAAAGTACAAAAAGATAAAAACTCGGCAAAGCAATAAAGTCATTCCTAATAAAAGTAATAAAATACCCTCCCATGCTTGGACTAGGCATTGTCCTAAATGATTTTTCAAATAAAACAAAAGGGGTTAGGAGAGCTCACCTGGCTGTCTGGTTCAGGATACTCGGCCCTGGGGTATTTTATTTTTCAACAAATCGAAAAATACATTAAGCCGTGGGTTGCCTCCCACGCAGCGCTCGTTTATGGTCATTAGCTTGACCTTTTCCCTTTATAAAGTTATTCCTGGGTCCCATTGCTTGAAGCATAGAGACCAAGTGACATATGAAGAATGAAAGCATATTCCTAGATCCCATGGCTTGTAAAATGGAAGTTGTGTAAGCAATAAGATCTTTTTTATAATTCTCCCCTGATCAAATGTTATTTTTTTCACAAAGGAAGGTGAAAAGTAAGATAAAGGAGATGGTTTGTATGGTGGTGGGGGGATGTATGGTTCTTCTCTTTCTTTTTCTGGTTCCTTCTCTTTTTCTTTCTCTTCTTGCTCACACGGTGAATTATGTTTTTCATTCACAATTTTTTCTTGGTTTGCTCTTGGTTCCTCTAATTGTTTTTCGCTTCTAAGGGTGACAGCATATATTTGGCCATTTAGATTTTGTTCAGGCTGTCCGGGAAATACCCCCGAAGATTTAGAGGATGAAGCCACCTGTGTTGCCACTTGAGTTATTTGATTTTCAAGCATCTCACTATGAGCGGCAATAGAGTCGATTTTTGATTCTAATTTGATAAGTGTGTCATTCAAATAACCAGTTTGATTTTTGAATTCTTCATTTTGTTTTGTTTGAGATGACACAAATTTTTCCATCAAAAATTCCAAGTTCGACTTTTGCGGGTTGTTTTGTGGGTTGTTAAAAACGCTTTGATTTTGAAAGACAGGAGGTGGTCTAGGTGCTGGATTGGGTGGAGGATTTTTATAAGAAAAATTTGGATGATTTCTCCACCCAGAATTATAAGTATTTGAAAACGGATCTTCTTTTTGAGCATAGTTTATATGCTCATTTCCAGTACTAGATGCCTCAAGCTGGCATTTAGCTCCAATATGGCCAACAACCCCACATAATTCACATGGTGGAGTAGTAGGAGAAAAAGTTTGTGAAACGGCACTTACATTTAATTTTTCAAATTTTTGAAAAAGTGCGTCCACTTTTGAGGCAAGATGATCAACAGCGGATATTTCATACTTACCTGGCTCTTTTGATGATGCTGGTTTATCTGCTATGGCTCGCTCACTTGCCCATTGACAATGGTTTTGAGCCATATCTTCAATGAGTGCATAAGCTTTAGTAAAATTTTTGTTCATCAAAGCTCCACCTGCAGCTGCATCAACAGTCATTCTAGTTGCATATTGTAATCCATTATAAAATGTATGAACAACGAGCCATTTCTCTAGTCCATGATGGGGGCATAGCCTTAACATTTCTTTGAAACGTTCCCAAGCATCATAAAGAGATTCCCCGTCGTTTTGAGAAAATCGAGTAATTTGACTTCTCATTTGAGCTGTTTTACTTAGGGGAAAGAACCTAGTAAGGAAGGCTTGTTTTAATTAGCCCCAGCTGGTAATGGATTCCGAAGGCAAAGAATGTAGCCATGCTCTTGCTCTATCCCTTAATGAAAAAGGGAAGAGCTTTAGTCTTATGGCATCTTGAGGTACCCCGTTTAATTTGAGAGTCCCACAGTATTCCAAAAAAATTGAAATATGAAGATTTGGGTCCTCCGTGGGAGAACCAGAAAATTGGTTTTGTTGAACCATTGAAAGTAGAGATGTTTTGAGTTCAAAATTATTTGCTTCCACATTTGGATGTACAATGGCAGCCGATGGCTCTGCTGAAGGTGTTGCGTACTCTTTGAGAGCACGATTTTCATTAGCCGCCAATTGGTTATCGGGAATTTCTCTCCTCCTTCTATGTAAGAACCTTTCGATTTCGGGAATTTGTTAAACAGTTTCTCCGAAACTTCTGGTTCTTCGCATTCGAGGGACAAGAGAAGAAAAAGTAAAAATAAAGAAAATAAAATTTCAGTCTAACCGATTTCGAAAAACTTAATTAATATCACTGCCTCCCCGGCAACGACGCCAAAAACTTGATAGCCTCGCAAGTGCACGAGTCGTATCGCGTAATAAAAGAGTTATCGATCCACAGGGAGAGCCTAGGTGAATACCAATTTAATTTTTCAAAGTTGATTAACTGAAAAGAAAGTGTTTTTAGAAAGAAGGAATGTTTTAGTAAAGTTTACTCACTCATGATCATTGTAGACAAAAGAGGAGAAAAGAAAATAAGAGAAGAAAACATAAAGTTAAATAGCGAGAAAATAAAAGAAAGCGGTAAAGTGCAAAATCATAAATAGCGGAATTCTAAATGACAAGAAAGTAAATTGCTTGAAAAGTAAATTGCAAGTAATTTAAATGACTTGGAAAGTTAAAGAGCAAGGAAAGTAAATGAGCAAGAAAGTAAATGACTTGGAAAATAAAAGTGCAAGAAAGTAATTGACTTGGAAAATAAAGGTGCAAGAAATTAAATAACAAGAAAAGTAAATGACTTGGAAAATAAAGGTGCAAGAAATTAAAGGGGCAAGAAAGTAAATGACTTGGAAAATAAAAGGGCAAGAAAGTAAATGACTTGGAAATTAAATAGCAAGGAAAGTAGATGACTTGGAAAATAAAGGTGCAAGAAATTAAAGGAGCAAGAAAGTAAATGACTTGGAAAATAAAAGGGCAAGAAAATAAATAGCAAGAATTTAAAGGGCAAGAAAGTAAATAAACAAGAATCATAAAAAGCATGAAGAGTAAATTGAAGTCATGAACCTTAGAGGAAACCTTGTCATTGATTTTCTAACAAAATTCAAACTTGGTTACAAGTGAGGATCAAGCCTCTGTTTATAGGAAAATATGAGGGGCAAAATGGTCCAAAAGAGGAAAAAGTGGCAAATCAAGTTGGCCAAGGTAGTCATCAAAAAGTCATCCTCAAGTGGGAAAAAATATCCATCAACAAGTGGGCAAAAATATCCATCAACAAGTGGGCAAAAATATCCAATTTTGACTGCATTTTGGCGCCCTTGGCGCCCATGGTGCCCTGTCCTGCGCCAGTTTGTGTTGCTGTCGAATTCTGAAAGATAGATGCTGTCGAATTCTGGGAGACAGATGCAGTTGAATTCTGACAGATGCAGTTGAATTCTGGGAGACAGATGCTGTCGAATTCTAACCTGCTGAGACAGATGCTGTCGAATTCTAACCTGTTGAGATAGAAGCAGTCGAAATCTGGAAGACAGATGCAGTCGAATTCTGACAGATGCAGTCGAATTCTGGAAGACAGATGCACTCGAATTCTGACAGATGCAGTCGAATTCTGGGAGACAGATGCTGTCGAATTCTGGAAGACAGATGCAGTCGAATTCTGGAAGACAGATGCAGTCGAATTCTGACAGATGCAGTCGAATTCTGGGAGACAGATGCTGTCGAATTCTAACAGATGCAGTCGAATTCTGGGAGACAGATGCTGTCGAATTCTAACAGATGCAGTCGAATTCTAACCTGCTGAGGCATAAGCAGTCGAAATTGCTTCAAAATAAAACCTGACGATAAAAAGTAAACATTTGCAGTAAAATAGATCAAAAATATAATTAAAATACTAAAAAGACTTAATAAAATAACTATTAAAAAGACTCTAAAAATAGACTTATCAGTTGAGGGCTGATTTGATTGGACTTGTTCCAATCCCAGCACTCATTCTCCAAGACAGCCACATCTCTATTAATCTCTACTTTGTTGCTAGTAGGATTATAGACTCTGTAGCCTCTAGTAGGGTGATATCCAACCCGAATAAGAGGCTTGCTCTTGTCTTCTAGTTTTCTTCTAGTAGCATCAGGTACATGTCCATAACATAGGGATCCAAATACCTTTAGGTGTGACACAGTAGGTTTTCTGCCTAGCCAAACCTCTTCAGGCACTTTCCCTTCAAGCTTCTTTGTAGGACACTTATTCAGCAAGTAGGTAGCTGTCATTACAGCTTCTCCCCATAGTTTGTAAGGTAGTTGCTTCTGTTTCAGCATGCTCCTAGTCATATCTAGGATGCTCCTGTTTCTCCTTTCAGCCAAACCATTGTGTTGTGGAGTGTAGGGAGGAGTTACCTCATGGATAATTTCTTCATTTGAGCACAACACTTCAAACTCATTTGAAGTGAATTCCCCTCCACCATCAGTCCTCAACACTTTGATGGCCTTGCCACTCTGTTTTTCAGCCATAGCCTTGAACCTTTTGAAGCTCTCAAGAGCCTCACTCTTGGCCTTTATCAAGTACACCCAAAGAATCCTTGAGTATTCATCCACAAAGGATATGAAATACTTATTACCTCCAATGGATTGAACCTCAAAAGGACCACATATATCAGAATACACCACTTCAAGCACTTCCTTGGCCCTTCCCTTCAAATCAGATTTGAATTTCTGCCTTGGCTGTTTGCCCACTAAACACACTGTGCAGGCCTTCTCAGGTGACTCTGTCTTAAGTAATCCATGGACCAAACCCTTAGTATGCAATGAGGATAGACTTCTGAAATTTAAGTGACCATACCTTTGGTGCCATAGTAGACTTTCTGAATCTGTCTCAGTGGTGTGTAGGCACTCTGCATCAGCTGCTTCAAGACTTGTCTTGAAGGTTCTATTCTTAGACAATGGAGAAGTTAGAATCAACTGCTCCTTAGTGTCATAAAGTTTCAGCAGGTTATCTCTAATGGTAATAGAGAACCCTTTCTCAATCAGCTGCCCCACACTCATTAGATTATTCCTCATCTTGGGAATGTACCACACATTCTCAATCAGCACCTTCTGACCATCTGATCTTTGAATGAGTATGTCACCCATTCCTTCTGCCATCATACTTTCATTGTCAGCACACCTAATGGATGTCCTTTTGGTTGGATCAAAGTTGATCAACCACTCCTTAATGCCTGTCATGTGACTTGAGCATGCTGTGTCCAAGTACCAAATCTCAACCACTGTTTTCCCATCACTTGTGGTAATCATGAAAGCCACACAATCTGCCTTGTCACGAACTGTAGCCATGAAAGCTATTGAATCAGAATCTGAATCTGATTCTTGAGCCACATTTGCCTCCTCTTCCTTATCCTTATCTTTCTTGCCTTTGGACCAGCAATCACTCGCATAGTGGCCATATTTTTCACAATTCCAGCACTGTATGTGCTTCTTGTCACCAGGTTCCTTCTTAGCTTTAGAGCTGCTGGATCCTCCTGCCTTAGTAGAATCTGAACCCTTCCCTTTGCCTTTGCTAGGATTCCAGTTTCCCTTCTTCTTCCCTTTGGACCAATTTGACTTGGAGGTTTTTGCTTGGAAGGCTGTCTCCTTCTCTTTCACCCGTCCCTCCATTTCATCAAGATTGATTTCCTTGGCCTCTAGTGTACTTTGCAACTGCTCAACTGTCATTGTTGATAGGTCCTTAGTGTCTTGAATTGAATTAACCACAAATCCAAATCTCGGTGATAGGGATCTAACAATCTTCTCACAAATTTGCTGATTTGTGAGTTGTTCCCCATTCAATGCCATTGCATTAGTGATGGCCCTTAACCTAGCCACATAATCTGCAATCCTTTCTTTGTCTTGCATCTTTGTGCCTTCATACTTCATCCTTAATGCATTTAACTTGACTTTCTTAACTTGTGCATCTCCCACAAAGCTAATTTTCAGAATGTCCCAAGCTTCCTTTGAAGTTCTTGCATTCCTTATCTTGTCAAAGTTAGGTTCATCACAACCTTGATGAATCAAGTATTTCCCTTTACAATCCTTTTTGCTGTTTTCTGCATAGGTGGCTCTTTCAGCCACTGTAGGCTCTTCAGGTAGATCATCATACCCTTCTGTGACAATATCAAGTAGATCTTGGAAGCCAAAAATTGCTTCCATCTCAATACACCATTTGTCATAGTTCTTGTTTGTAAGTTTTGGTATGTTTGTAGGAAGACTAGCTGCTGCCATTCTTGGCTCTTGAAAGAACAGTCTTTCTTACTGTTTTCCTCACTGTAGTCTGCCACACTGACTAAACCTAACACAGAACACACACTGCACAACTTACTGCTGAATTCTTTCTGAATTCTTTCTGAATCTTGACTCCCAAGAATCGTAGCTGAAGCTCTTAGATACCACTTTGTTGGTGTATTTGCTAAATTCCCTAGTGTTAACAATAGAAAGATAGGCCCAGTATTGAATTTTTTGTTGATCCACTTGTTTTTCTTCTCTGCAGGTACTGTGCACTAAATGCAATATGGGCTTGACCCGGTCCAATTCACGATACACAGAAGGGATTAATCACAAGTAACCCTAAATCACTTTTCACTCTTTCTTCGTTTTCTTCTTCTAAACTGAACCTAATCTCTGTTCTTCTTATTTGCAGGTTTACTTGCTTTAACAAGCCAGTAAACCCATGTGTTCAGAAGCGGAGATTCAAGGCGCTTGGTGTTCGTATGGGAACCAAGCTTGAGAAGAGAAAGGCTGTTGCTGGGTTACGAGGGCGAAGGAGAGAGAAGGTGATTTCGCAAAGTGATTATTCGGATCTACTTCTTACAGAGAAGAATTCAATGTAAAAGAAAAACTCTTATTATATTTTCATTCTGATCTGTGTGTATATATATACATTTTGTAGTAACTAAGTTTCAGGTTTTGTTATTAACAGCCTAATAACAACCTTTTGATTCTGTTATGCTTGCTTTAAACAGAAAAACTGCTTATCTTGTTTTACAAAGCTAGGGTTTTATTCAAACTAATTTTTTACAGCAAGTAAACTATTTTTTACAAACTGTTTTAGAAACAAAATTATAAAATCAACACATCGGTCGTCAGAGTTCCACCATGGGCGCCTCCACCGGTCGTCGAAGTTTCGCTATGGGCGCCACCAGCGGTCGTCGAACCACCATATATATATATATATATATATATATATATATATATATATATAACTTAAAATTCTACATTAAATAAAATTAAAATTCTGCTGTAATTTTTTTTAAATTATGATTAATAGTATTTTTTATTAAAAGATTTTTTAAATGGCTAATAGATGATTCGGATGGTTTTTTTTTTAATGGATGGATTGGATTGGATATCTTTAATCCACTTTAAAGGGATATAAATGGATAAATGAAAATTTCCAATCCATCCAATCCATATGTTTTGACACTCATGATGCCAACAATTTAGATGGGGCGGTGTTTGCAGCTTATATAATGGTCTAGGAGATGATTTTATTCAACCTTGATTTAATATCTTTGTAACATTGTCTCTCTTAAATCAAGATTGTAAATTAATCATTCCAAACATCTTCTTCAATTTTGTAAAATAACTCAATCTTCAATGGCTTCATAAAAATATTTGTAACTTGCTCTTTAGTGGGACAATACTCGAGCCAATTACCAAATTTTGTGATACTGTATATCAATATGCTTTGACCTCCTATGAAAAATCGGATTCTTGCATAGTGCAACAGCATATTTGTTGTCACAAAATATTTTCGTTGGAGTACTATGCTTCTAATAAATTACTTCTAAAATTCTTCTCAGCCATATTGTTTGAGTAGCACAACTGGTCGGTGCTATATATTTTGCTTCTGTCGTAGAAAGTGCAACAATCAGTTGTTTCTTTAAAGATCATGAAATTGCACTTGTGCCCAAATGAAATGCGTACCCCAACATAATTTTTCTTGTTGCTATATCTCCTACTCAGTCATTGTTTGTGTATCCAACAAGCTTCACATCATTATTATTAACATAGAAATTTTCTTCGGTCAAAGTACCTTTGATATAACGAATAATCCTCTTGGCTTCTTGCAAATGACTAACATATGGTTCTTCCATAAATCTGCTAAGCAATCCAACTTCATATACTATATCTGGTCTAGTCGCAGTAATATACCTCAGACTTTCGATCAAACTTTTATAATGAAATCTACCCTTTTGTCATCATTTTCTCTTATCAAATTTAACTTTTCTTCAACTGGTGTGGAAGTTGGCTTTGAATTCTCCATTTTAAATTTCTTCAAAATATCTCCTGCGTATTTATTCTGAAAAATAAAAATTATATCATCCTGTTGTAGGACCTCAATGCCCAGAAAATAGGACATTAGGCCAAAATCCGCCAGCTCAAAGTAACTTATCATAGCCTCCCTGAATTCTGCAATCATTTTTAAATTATTGCCAGTGAAGATCAGATCATCAACATATAGGCACACAATAAGAATATCTCCAGGCTGAACTATTTGCGATTTGGTGTTTTGCAATTTGCGGCTAAGGAATTCTTTACAAAAGTATATGTTAGGGTTCGTAGTTCACAAGGGTGGGATATGCGGCTGAGGATTTCTTTGCACCTAAACAAACTTGGTGAAAATAAAAGATAGAACGACGTTTTTTTATATTTTTTTAATGAATCAGAGCCATAATGTTGTAGTGAAAAGACATCTCTGAAAACCATTATGCACAAAATAAGAATCAATTTTCTTATACCACGCTCTTGGTACCTGCTTCAAACCATATAATGCTTTCTTCAGTCTGTAAACTTTATCTTCTTTCCATTTGACTATATATCCCGCGGGCTGCTCAACATATGCTTCTTCTTCTAGAGTATCATTTAGAAAAGTAGACTTAACATCCAATTGATGTATTTTCCAATTATTTTGAGCTGATATAGAAATAACCATCCGAATTGTATCTAACCCAGGAGCAAATACTTCATAATAATCAATACCTGGTTTTTGTTTGTACCCTTTTAGCCACAAATCTTGCTTTAAAGCGAACAATCTCACCATTGGGTTTGTACTTTGCCTTGTACACCCACTTCACTCCTATTGGTTTTTTATCTGCTGGTAAATCTATCAACTCCTCTGATTTTATTTTTCTCAATAGCATATATTTTGTCATCCATGATTTTTCTCCAATTCTCATCACTTGTCACTTCTTCGAAAGTAACCGGCTCACAATCTCTAAATAAAGCAAAGTTGATAATTTCTTCATTAAATGGGTCATTATCATTACCCACAACATAATCCTCCAGCCTGGATGGTGGTTGGCATCGCCTCCGTGGTCTATTAGATGATTCTGGCTCTTCGGGCATTGCATCTCCTTGTTCGATCTCCTCTTCATAATTATTTGAAATCACTACCGGCTACTTTTGGAACTTAGCTGACCAATCCCATATTCCTCCTTCATCAAGTGTCACGTCACAACTGATAATCACTTTCTTTTCCTCTGGATTATACAACTTGTAGGCCTTTGAGTTTGTGCTATAGCCTACAAAGATACATCTTTCTCCTTTGTCACCTAATTTCTTCCTAAGTTGATCTGGTACATGAGCATATGCAATACATCAAAAAAACCCGAGGTGCCAGATTGATGGCTTCCTTCCACTCCAAGCTTCTTTGGGAGTCTTGTCCTGAACACTCTTCGTAGAACACCTGTTCAAAATATAAACAGTTGTAGCAATTGCTTTTGCCCAAAATTCTTTAAGCATTTGTTTGGCTTTTGGCATGCATCTCACCATATCCATGATTCCTTTCTTTCAACAACTCCATTCTGTTGTGGCGTATATCTGGTTGTTAATTGATGCTAAATTCCATTCCATGTTGTTCAAAGAAATCTGTGCATGCAAGATATTCTAGGCATCTGTCTATTCTCAGTGCTTTGATTCTGCAACTACTTTGCTTTTCTACAAATGCTTTGAATTCCTTGAAGATATCACAAGCTTTTGATTTCTCTCAAAAAAAATACCCAAGTATTTATGCTAAAATCATCAATAAAAGTAAAAAAAAATCTGCTACCACCATGTGTTGGCACATCAACCATGCATAAATCTGAGTGAACAATTGATAACTCATATTTAGATGTGTTATTTATGCTCTTATCACTTAAATCAACACAACTCAAGTAATATTCGTGTTTTATTAGGTAAATATTAGTTATTTAGAGGAAAGAATGGTTAGGAGCTTGTTTGTTATCATTTGACACATTTGGTGCCATTGTGAATATATTGATGTTTTGCTTGAGTGCTGCAGCGGTAGACGCTATGCAGCGGTAAGCGCTACAGCGCTATATGTCGGTGGGACAGCTAGCTGGACACTTTTGGAGCCTACTACTATTTGATGAGTCATCATACTTATCCCTTGCTGTTCAGAATTTGTGGAAGCTTTTTAATGACAAATAGGACACTTGGAGCATTCTTATTGAAAGATGTCATTGTCACATTTTTGTAAATATCTACTTTATGAGATGTGGATAATATCTATCTCACTTCTTCTTCCTCCTCACAACTGAGAATTCAGAATAAGGAGAGTTTTTGGAGAGGAAAACGTGATACCCTTCTCCTCCATTAATCCTTCACTTTAAGCTTTTGTTTTTCAAGAGAAGATTATCATTTCCAGCGCTGTGAAGCGATGCTGTAGCGTCAACAACCCGTCACATGAGAAGGAGGCCACTACATGCATCTTTTGCAACATTGCTTCTTCTTTTCATTCTCGGTAATATGAGCTTTTTGGTTTGTATTATGTTGATGATGCTCATCATGAGCTAAACACTTAGTAGTTGGATTGTTTTAAGCTTTGTAATGACTCTTTAGTATTAGCAATATAACGTTATGATGTTTTGTGTTTCAACCCTTGTTCTTTAATGCTTTCAAACTTGTTTTGGGAATGGCCAACTGAAATAAGTAGATTCGTAGGTACAGACATGGTCTACGAATAGAACTCAATGGTTGATATGAATGAAAGGTTGTTTAAAGACATTTAGACAATTTGTGCTTAACTCTAGACATAGGGGAGTAATAGTTCATAAGGTAAAAGCTGTAAGTTTTTTATTATACAGGGGTAAAACTTATTTAGAGCCTAGACATAGGAGTCTTGTAACATAACTGTAACATCCCCTATTTTTCTATTTAAATTATTTGGCATGAAATAATATTTGGTGATTTATTTAAATGGTTGGAAATAAAATGATTTGAAAATAAATTGCTTGATTGATTTATTATAAAAATTGTGTGTGATTTATAACTAATTGTTCATGGTTAAGTTAATTAGGGCTGAGAGGAGTCATGGGGAATAAGATTAGTAAGTGAGGGGTAAAGTTGTCTTTTTACCTGGCCATATATATAAGCCCCTTTCAGCTGAACCCAACACAGAAACACACTTCATTTTGCAAAATTCTGAAAATAGAGAAGTTGAGAGGGGAGAGGGCGCGAGGGAGTGAGGAAGGGAAGATTAGAGAGTTTCCCAAAAACTCCATGCATATTCAATCCATTGCCATCATCTTGATCAGTTCATCTCCCTCTATCTATTGATAGTCAAATCGAAATCATCTCCCTCCTCTACCCCAAGTTACCATTGTTGACCAACAAAGCTTAACTTAGCTAAATCTGAACCCAACCTCTTGCATGTTTAATTGGGAAGCCTTAGAACCAGCCACATCAAACATATCACGAATTGGAGCAGCCTAGGAATCAATTCAGTGTTTGGGTTCAAAGTTCAAGCATTAGGGAAGCTGGGTTTTCGATTAGGAGAGTTGTGGAGCGAATTGGGAGAAGTTCGTGAATTGTCGTGTGACCGTGTTCTTGAGGCCTCGGTGTCGTTTGCTATTGTCGTCGTCAAAAAGGTGAGTTCTATACTCACTAGGTTATGATTATCATGTGTGATGTATTCTGAGTTGTTGAGTCTCGCGTTTTATGAAAACCGATATCAATTCGTTTTATGAAAATATCGTTCGAGTCATTGAGTTATATGATCGCTTGATTGAAATCGTGAATTGTTTACTTGAGAGTGTGATTGATTATATGATTATGGTATTGATTGATATGTGACTGAGATTGGATTGAGATTGTTGATTGTTATGTCTGTTTTGATGTTACGGAAGCTATAAAATGTCTCGGCATCGGATTGAAAGCGAAACAGGACAAAATCGCATTTCGAAAAGTCTGTTTTTCTCATTATCAGGCACCCATCGCGTCGCGACCCGTGCCTGTCGCGACGCGACCATGTTTAAATTTTGCGAAGGTTTTGGTTCTGTAACTTTTCGCGTCGCAAAGGACCCTGTCTGCGTCGCGACGCTGTGTAAATTTTCAGCAAACCTACCCGATTTTGTTTTCGCTATAACTTTTGATCCGGTGGTCCGGTTTAAGTGTTCTCAAGTGTGTTGGAAAGCTAATTAAAAGACCTATTCAGATATGTGAATTATATTCTGAAATGCCCTATTCTGAAGGTTAAGTTCATGATATAATGTTGAGTGTTCATGCTATGTTAAGTGGAGTATCATTGATGTATTGTGTTTGGACTGATTGGATGATTAGTGTAAGTTAAGTTAATAACTTTAGTAAGCCGTGTGAGTTCACCAAATGTTAGTAATCAGATCATGTTAGTAAGAAGATCATGTTAAGTTAAGCTCAGTGTTAATCACAATGACAATACTTGTTAACAACTTGTATTTGTTACTTGTTTTTCTCACTAGCTAAATTACTAATTTAAATATAGAAGTAAACTCAACAATCTCTGTGGGAACGATCTTTACTTATCGTTATATTACTTGTTGCGATTGTGTATACTTGCACATCTACTTTTCGCACAACAACAATCCCCAACAACTTTGTTGCTCTCCAAGACCTTCCGAGTGGAAACGATTCTCTTTGCTTCTTTTCTACTTGACAAGTTTCACATACACCACTTGGAATATTCACAACTGGCAATCCAAAAACATATTCTTTTGGGCCCCGGGTAATTCAAGCCAGAAAATGAAAGTCACCAAATCTCATATGCCACAGCCAATCATCATTAAAATTTACCGAGTTCAAGCAAGAAAATCTTTCATGATGAATTTTCAAAGGAAATAAATGGTTGGGTGTCATTCTTACCTTTGCAATAAAGCTTCCATTTCTGTCAATCAACATGTAGTAGCCTTTGTGAATCTGGATATCGTAACCCTTCTCCGACAATTGTCTTATACTCAGTAGATTGTGATGTAGATGAGGAGCATTGAAAACATCAGCGATAAAATTTTGCGATCCAACTTTCAACCTGATAGAAATTTGTCCTTTTCCCAGAATTGGAATATTTAAATTATTTCCAAATTTCAGAATAGATTTATTGTTTCATCTATAAAAGAAAATAACTCATTTTTCCCACAGATATGGTTAGAACACCCAGTATCCAAATACCAAATATTTTCATTTTCAGAAAGTGTATTACTTGTTAAAAATAAACTTTGAGTGTTACCAAAATTTTCATCAGCATCTTGGTATTGGTTTTCTGTCACGTTTGCTTGGTGTCTGAATCTACAATCTACAGATTTGTGCCCAGATTTCTCACAATGATAACAACTAAAATTTGTCCTCTCCTGGTTGAAGTTTCCACGTTCTCTTCCTCTGAAATTTCCTCGGCCTCTGCCTCTATAGTTTCCTCTTCCTTCATTGCTGAAATTATCACGACCTCTACCTTCTTAAATTTGACTAGATTCAGCAACATTGTTGAGATTCACCTGACTCCATTGTTGTCAAACTCGCGAGTTCACTCGTACGAGTTTACGAGTTTACACACCCAAAACGAGTCAAATTCCATGTGTGAATATATGTCTTGACAGGAATAATTTTGTTTTAATGATTGACAAAATGAGTTCTAAAAGGTCGAAGTTGCAAAAGGCGGAAAAGGAAAACCAGCCTTCAAGCCATGAGTTGTTTGGTTTTATTATTTGTATTGTATGGTTTAGAATATTTGTGTAAGTGGAAGTAAAGCTCTCTAAAATAAAATAAATCACACACTCACATTATTTCTCATAAAAATATCCTTTGCATGAAAATATTTTTTAAACAATTACTTTTTTTTGGTAAGTTTTTTTAAACAATTACTAATTGATTAGAAATAATCAATTATGTGAAAAATGATTATTTTTCCATGTTAGCCTTTTAATGTGCTTCGCGTTATTTTTTCTTTATAGCCAAATCCTATATTGTCAAGTTTTGTATAATGTGAATTAATATCCTTTTTTTTTATTTGAAAACAAATGACTATGAAGTGCATTCTCCAAAGGACAATATTGCATGGATATTTTTCCAACGGTCATTTTCTAGTTCCTCCTCTTGGAATATCAATTATATATGGTATCAAATTCATTGACTAATATATTATTACATTAAGGGCATTTTTCTCAATGGACCTATTTGATATTATTACCGTTGGAGCCAATCAATCAATTGTTTTTAATATTATTAGCGTTGAAGCCTAATTGGCTTGAGTTTTTATTTTTATTTTATTTTATTTAGTCTCTTTCATTCCATCTTCTCTATAAATAGGAGACTTGTGGTAGCTCTTTGACACAACTCATTTTTACATTGAAACAATATCAAAATTATCTTCTCAACATTCTCAATCACTTTTCACTTGCTAATATTTTATTTGAGAGCTTTATACTCCACATAGTTTGAGTTGTATAACTTGTGCTTCAATTTGTTTATTATCTACACCATTGAGTGTATTATCTTTATCTTTTTTTATTTCTTATTTTTGGGTGTGATCCCAAGTCACTACAAGAAAAAAGGAATTTTACGTCACTTGATTGGCGTCACGTGCCTACAACTGACGCTAAAGTAGGGATTTGGGGTTTCAAAACCGGAATTTACCGTCGGTCAATACCCACCACTAAATCTGCTATGCAACTGACGGCATCCTAACTCTCTCCATTGTGCGCCTATGTACTGTAGTTTCCCACGATGTCCCAATTTTTCACTTAGCGCGCAAACTGCCTCCTCTCCCCGCTCAGATCGATTCTTTCCCCCAAATCTCTCAAACATGATTTTTTTCCTCTGCGCTGCGCAAACCGCCTCCCAGAACTCAGATTCAGAATCGCTCACCGCCGTTCCCAGCTTGTGCCGTTGTGGGTTCTTGCTCTCCTCCGTTCTTCTTCACCATCGGTAACTCTCTCCCCCTCTCTGTATCTCTATCTCTTCCCCCCTCTCCATTTCTGAAATCCCTCTTCTTCCAAAAACTTGAGCTCCGCTTTTAATTTCAAACCATATTTCCAATTCCCTACTTCGATTTGTGATTCCAAAACACGATCCCCCCTTTCTTTCCCAAACCCTTTCTTCAATTTGTGCTTTTATGCGTCCAGTTGTCGCTGGAAAATTTGCGCTTGCAGCTGATTGATGTTATCATTTTCAATATTAAAAATTAAAAATGATTGTACAATTTTACTTCTCAGTTATTTTCTCAAACTGTTCCTAGTAAGAAAAAAATTGGTGATCACAGTGCAGGAAGCGTAAGACTATCGCTGATGAGGTCAGAGTTGAAATTCCGAAAAAATTTCTAAACTTCAAACAATTTGACACCATTGATGACACTTCAGACCATTACTTTGTTTGCTCCAACTCTTCCACGAAGCAGGTAGCTTTCTTTTTAATGCAATTTGTTTCAGTTTTAATCTTATTTATATTGGTTTACCATCAATTTTTTTCCTGAACAGCATTCAAAGAATTGGGGTAAAAATATCCAGGAAGAGTGGAAGTTGTTGGAGAAGGATTTACCTGGTAAAGTTGTTTGTTCAATATTCTTGTTAAAAAATTGGCTGTGCTATTTTTCTTATCATATTACTTTTTCTATTAGATTATTTTTTTCCAAGCTGAAGGTTCTTAACTGTGTGATTGTCTTCATCATTGTTGTTAACATGCTATGGAGGAGGGGGGGTTGTCAAACCCAAAGGGGATTAGTCATTTTCTTTCCCTTGGTAGAGTCAGATATTTGTTCCAAAGCTGCACGTTAGGAAAATCAATGATTTTGTTTTTTATTTCCCAATGAGCAACTTGTCAATGGTTTTTTGTGCAAACTCTTGCTTTTCTTTGACACTTCTTTTCATCTTCATTAGATTCAATATTTGTAAGAGTTTATGAATCAAGAATAGATTTGTTGAGGGCGGTGATTATGGGAGCAGAGGGAACTCCTTATCATGATGGCCTTTTCTTTTTTGATGTTTTCTTTCCGAGTGACTATCCCAATGTACCGCCGGTATGTTGTCTAGATTACTGTACTTGACTTGCATTATTTTTATGTTCACTATTTTAAATTTGAAGTATGAATCAAGGGACATTTTTCAATGCAGCAAGTCCACTACCACTCTGGTGGACTTCGGCTCAACCCAAATTTATATTATTGTGGCAAAGTATGCCTCAGTCTACTTAACACCTGGAATGGCAGTGGGAATGAGAAGTGGCTTTCAGGTGTTTCAACAATGCTACAGGTTCTGGTCTCCATACAAGGTCTGATCTTGAATACAAAACCTTACTTTAATGAGCCTGGATATGCAAGTCTAAGTGGTTCTGCAGATGGTGAAAGGAACTCCCTGAAGTATAATGAAAACACATTCCTCCTATCATTAAAAATAATGGTGTATCTGATAAGAAGCCCCCCTAAGGTTTGATTCTAGAGCTATTTCTTGGTTCAATTGTTTTAAATATTGTGCTTCGTCAGTCGTCATGTTCACTCATTACACCACAAGGAAGTGATGCCTAGAACTTCTCCTGGTTTGCCTTTTAGGAAGCTTTGGAGGGAGATACTAGAGAACAAAATGTTTATTTATTAACCACAAAAAACCTAATATGCTTTGGAATGCTTGATTTATTTTGATGAAATACATCAATTATTAAACCAAAACATGTCTGAATGCGTGATTCAGCACTTCTGTGTATTGTGGATATGCATGTTAATGAATCATCAGTAATGATGCATGCATCCTTTTTGTGATAAACTTCAATTTTTATTTGATTAACATTACTTTTGGCTAAACTTTTTATTTAATTATACTCATCAACTTAGGAACACCACTACAATAGACTCGTCAACTTAATTTATACTTGTATTTTATGAGAGTTAGGAAGAAAGAACAAGAAGAGCAAGAGCTCCAAGACAGAGAATATCGTCTGGCTCCCAACAACTAACAATATAATACATGCTTGTCCCTCTATTCTCTCTTCTTTCTGCATGTATCAGACCTCCCCCCGCTTCTCTTCATAACTACCCCCACTCCCCTTATTGTTATTTTTTCTTGCCTAGACTTGGGTCCTTGTTTATTCGACCGCTTATGTAGACTCAGCCTCCTCCTCCCTCCCTAGTGGCTTCATCTACAGGTAGAATTTTCCAAACCCAAAGAATAAGCCACTTTAATACCTTTACGCCATTGCAGTTGCACTCTCTATTGATTAATACCGCTTCTGATATTACTGGATCACCTTCCTCTATTACCAGCTCAGGAGGAAGGGTTGCTTCAGCATGTTGTCCCTTTATGACGCGTTTGAGCCTAGAGACATGGAAGATCGGGTGGGTTCTGGATGTTTCTGGCAATTGCAGTTCGTTATATAGTTTTTGCGCTTGGCTGCTATACTATGCTATTTGTGATTGTCTATATTGGCAACAACTAACATGACATATACGTGACCCTCTATTCTCTCTCCTTTCTCCATATATCAGACCTTTTCTGCCTCTATAAATAACTACCCCCTTATTGTTATTATTTCCCGCTTGGGCTAAATGCCTGGTTTCTTAGGCCTATGAGCCTAGACCTGTAATGGCTTTTCTGCTGAAGCCTGCTGCTGGTTCCTGACACATGAATGGTTAATTTTATGAATTAGTTTTCTTAGAGGAGAACTGTTGAAACAAGACATTTAAAGTAAAGGGTTTCTGAGTATTTAGTACTAGAAAAGCAATGAAAATTTGTTCCTACAACAGACTCGCAGATAGTCCAACCATTTATTTCACTCTGCCGAGTCTGGAGCGTAATTGCATCAGGTTGCTTTCCCTCCTTAGGCACTCTGATGGAATATTTTGTCTTATATCGAGAAACCCATACGACATTTGCATGCATAGCATTACTTTATTGTATGGTTATTTGGGAATAACTTGGAGCATCAATGGTTAAATGCATATTCAGCGTTATAAAAGTTCAACAACCTACAGTTATGATGTCACCCTTCTTCTCTGTTTTTCATCTGCAGTTTCTGTTTGCTGCTGTTATGAAAATGTTAGTTTAGCATTTTGATCCTCGGAATTGTTTATTTATTTTTATATTATTGCTTTACTTGAAACTTTCTTCTGGTTTTTGTATCAAAAGTGAATGTTTTGGTTATTTTGGTTTCAGCATTTCAAGGACCTTGTTATTAGCCACTTTTGCAACCGAGCTCATGACATTTTGGTGGCAATTAAAGCATACATGGATGGTGCTCAAGTTGGTTGTTTGGTGAAAGGCGGGGTTCAGGATCTTGATCAGGGTGACAAGAGCTGCTCAAAAGAATTTAAGAGTTCTTTACCTGCACACGTGGATATTCTTGTTCAAGAGTTTACAAAAATCGGAGCTAAGGATTGCAAGAAATTCTTGTCTTCATCAACAAGAAGGAACTAGTCGTCGGATTAGTAGCTTGTATCAGTTAAACATACGGATACTGTCTACATTAATGCTAACTCGTGAAAAGCCTATAAGCTTCATGTTTACGTAATGCTTAAAATGACCCTGCAAATATTTCATTGGTTTACTTTGTGATATTTGGTAGTTATCTGTTTCTTTGGTTAGCAGCTGATGGTTCTTGTTTGCTCCTCCTAATTGTGTGTCCAGCCATCCTTTGACAAAGTTGTCCCACCATCTTTCTATGAGTTGGGTTTGGCAGAGTTGGTTTGCATATACAACGAGCTTCGTGAGATTGAGAAGGCACCACCTGTTGTAGATGATGCAGAACTTCAACAAGATCCCGAGGTATTACCTGAGCTCTCTGAAATTACTTGATTCTAATCTCTGTGATTATACGATCTTTTTTTGTTAGAGTAAGATGAGATCGAATGAAAATTAGCTGGAAGTTTGTTAGTTGTCACTATAAAAAGGGAATGGCCATTCTCTCCTAGATGAAAAGATTCATAATTCGATTACATCTATAATTATCTGAATTACTATTTCTTATTTGTATTTACTTGAAATGAAAATATATATCCTCTCCCACAACGTCCATGCCACCACCCTCACATCATCATTGCCATCACCACTACCTGTTGTTGCTTCCGTAATTCCACCATTGCCATCACCACATTACTACTATTGGCTGCAGCACTACATGGCCAATGCTATCACCACTGATACCGCAACCACTCCTCCACTCCTGCTACCCCACAGCTACTGTCATTAACACTTCTATGGATATTATTGTAATAGGGGCCTAGATAATTATTTTGATTAACTAAATTTTAAAAATACATTAAAAACTATTTTTTTTATCTTGTATCAGTGTCATGATCTTGTTCATTTGCAGGCTACTCTAAGTTGTCTTTGTAATGATTTGGAGATTCCTTTTCAACCTACAATGCTCAAGTATGCAGTTTTTTTTTGTCCCTTATTACAAAGTTTAAATTGGCCCCCTTCCCCCTCTGCATAAAACAAAGGGAAAAAAAATAAAAGGGACTATCATTGAAGCTATATTAATGCATCTGTAAAAGTGAAATAAAATTTGCTGAGTTGGTTGATCTGGTGTGGTAAAAACTTACGCTTCATTCTTCAATGCTCCAAGGTTCTATTAAAAATGTCCACTTGTATTCTATATATTTCATTTGCATATGGTGACTATCTACATACTGTTTACATTCAAATATGTTGATCTGCAATCCCAGACAGACCTTGTGCCACTTACAAGTTCCTTTTCTAATGTTTTCAATTTCTGATAATCCAAGTTTTAGTCATGTTTGAGACATTTGGTTATTGGAAAATTTTGTTAAGGCATTACTATTTGGTGTTTATTCAAGAATGTTCTTATTGTTGATCTTCAAAAATTATTTTGCATGCACACTTAACGAGTTTACAATTTAAAAACTTTCCAGTTGGGAAGCAGGTCCAAAGCCAATAGATGGATTGTGGGCTCCTTGGTGGTATAATTCTGTACATAAATCTACTGGTTTTGAGCAACCAAAAAAGTATCCTCGGGTATGTGGTTGTTTTTTCATAGTATGCTTCCAGTTTAGTTTCTTTTGTGTTGATTGAAATTTGTTTATAATCTTCATTCATTCATTTTAATGAGCAGGTGAAGTGCAACAACTTAAAAATGAAGTGCAACAACTTAAAAATGAAATTGTTAAGTTGAGGAGTGAATCAAAGATAAAAGATGAAACCATGAAAATGATGGCATCGGTACTTGTTGGACTTCTCACAAAGTCATCAGAGCCCGTACCTGTTCCACTTCTTAATTTTATTGTAATATGCTCTCACTTTTACATGATTTCGTTTAATTCTTTTATAAATTATTCTTTAATAAATTATTTTACATGATAAATTATTCTTTTGTTTCTATTGTAGCAACAACAAAGTGCTGGTGGTCACTCCTCATAATCAACTAACAACAATAGCCAACCTTGAAGTGACTTTTATGCTTAATGCTTATTTTGCAATGTAATACATACTTATTTTGATATGTAATATGTGAGAGCTACTTGTGCAATTGTTATCTTGTTAACAAGAGCTACTCTAGAAAGCTATTTGATAAATTTTTATCTTGTTATAGCAAGAGCTACTTTATAGAGCTATTATTATTATTTTGTTAGGACTACTTTGATATTGTAAAACTTCTACTTATACTCATATGGTACCAATGACATTGTTATGCTGTTATTATTCAAGAGTTACTTTGAGTTATTGTTAGGACTACTTTGAGTTATTGTCTTGAAAACAAGTTTTTTTATTAAAAAATAGCAGCTATCAAAACCAAAATAGCATGGCGGCGGTTGAAACCCACCGCTAAAATAATTACTAAAAAACAATGCTTCTTGGCGGTTCAAATCTCCACTAAAGTAAAAGAAAAATGACTATCAAATTTTGGATTTACCGTCGGTTGTAACTGACGCTAAAGTAGAAATAACGTCAGTCAACTTTCATGTTTACCGTCGGTTGTAACTGACGCTAAAGTAGAAATAACGTCAGTCCACTGTCACGTTTACCGTCGGTTGTAACTGACGCTAAAGTAGAAATAACGTCAGTCCACTGTCACGTTTACCGTCGGTTGTAACTGACGCTAAAGTAGAAATAACGTCAGACAACTTTCACGTTTACCGTCGGTTGTAACTGACGCGAAATTGACTTCCGGCGGTCGATGAAACCGACGCTGTTTGGTCTAGTGGCGCCATATTTAGTGGCGGTTTTGCAACCGACGGAAGTCAATTTGGCGTCGGTTGCAACCGACGCTAAACGCCATTTTCGACCGACGCTAAATCCCGGTTTTCTTGTAGTGAGTTATTCAAGAGTGGTGATATCTCTTGGCTTTGAGGCTCTTCTATATATGGAGGTGATGTCGATCTAGTTTTGTGTGAAGGGGGTGCTCTTCGATTGTAAATGTTTCTAGCTGAACCTGTTTTAAAAGCTAGTGATAGATTAAAATCCCTTGGTGTTTTACCTCGGGGACTAGACGTAGGCCTGAAGAGTGGTCGAACTAGGATAAATTTCCATGTGTCTATTTCATTTTCTTTTATCTCTTTTATTTTCCTTTGCAAGTTATCTTTATTACTATTATTATTATTATTATTATTATTATTATTATTATTATTATTATTATCAACTTATTTTTTTATCATCTTTTATTTTAATTCAAACCTTTTCTAAAAACTTTATTTATTTGATTAATTTTTATTTAAGTGATTCATTTTTAATCGTTATTTTTAACTTCACAATTCACCCCCCTCCTCTTGTGTTTGAAGTCACTTGGTCAACACCATGCCGAATCGCAATTGCTGTAAATTCGGGTAGACTCGCATAGAATCGCACCAAATCGGTCAAACTCGCGAGTCCTTAACGATTTCACTGAGTTTACGAAGTTATTTTAGAAAAAAAAACCCAAAACGACTGTGTTTTTGCTTTTCTTTGTTAATCCCTAGACGCGCCCAAAACGACTTTATTCTTCTTTCCGTCGTTTCGTTCCTCGTTTCCTCTGCAACCCGTTTCAACGCGTGTCTTCCACCCCATAATGAAAACCCATTGTTCCTCTGCAATAAATTTTTGGGTTTTCGTTTCTTCCACCCCAAAACCGCACACCCATCATTCTCTCTGTTATGCAAGAAACTTGCTCTGCATTGCTGAAGCGTCTCTCTGTTCGCGTTCTCTCTGTAATCTGTTCGTTCATCTTCTTCACCCCAAAACGAAGACGCTTCAACAAGTTTGCGTTCTCTCTGATCGTTCATTTTCTTCCGTTCTTCGACCAGATACATGTCTTTATTCTTCCTTGCATTTCGCTGTCTATTTCAATTGTTCAATCTTCCTTGCATTTCGTTTGCTGGTTTGTTTCACCCTCTAATTTCTTTTTGCACTCTAATTTGTTTATGAGTTTCAGAGTTTGTGTTCTGGTTTGCTGGGTTTGTTTTATGGGGTTATGTTTTGGTTTGTTTGGTAGGTTTTGTGTTTTCAGTTTCTACTAGCAGTATACCTGTGCATACGCACGGGTGTTGTCATGTTATTTTTTATTAAAAGACTTAGACATAATTTAATTAGTCCGAACATTATTCCGTGAAAATCAAGAATAATTTAAAGTTGATAACCAAAAAGTTTCAAATTGTAATTGAATTAGTCTGAACATTACCCCGTGAATATTTACCAACAATATGTAATATATATTTTCCGTAGAGATTAGAAAACAAAATCTTTAAACCTTAAGGCTAAATTGAATGTAAGTGATTTAGGAAGTGAGCTTTAGGAGGGAAATGATAAGAAGTAGGGCCCACAAATCATGGTATGGGTGTAGAAATGAGGGTGTGTAGGTCCCACAAATCATGGTATGTGTGTAGAAATGAGGGTGTGTAGGTCCCACAAATCATGGTATGAGTGTAGAAATGAGGGTGTGTAGGTCCCACAAATTAATAAATATATAAAGCTCAACACTAATTAGTGTGTTTCAGCGTATTTTAGAGTTGGGAAAATGTTTTAACGGTTCAAATACGCGAAGTTCGTTCCTCAAAAATTGGTTTGGGGAAAAAAAATTAAAATGCGACACTAAGCACTGTTTTAGAGTATTTTAGAGTTTAGAAAAAAAATTAAATGTTCAAATATGCAAAGTTCATTCCTCAATAACTGGACTGGTGAAAAAATTAATTCTGTGACAAAATACGTAAAGTGCAACGATAAGCGGTATCTTTTAGGGTACTTTAGGGTTCAGAAAAAATTTAACTATTCAAAATGATTTTTTTTTAAGAGTTTTTTTAAGGATGTTTTTTTTTGTTGTTTCATATTTAGTTTAAATAATTAACCAACAGAATTGGGTTGAACTAAATTATTAGTTTAAATAATTTAATAAATTATGTATAATACTATATATATTTTCAATAATCATAACTTCGTGCATCGCACGGGAGGAAGTTCTAGTTGTATTAAAGCTTCAAATTTTCCAAATTGTAATATTTCCGGTAGAGACTAAATGAAACTTATTGATAGAGAAAAATAGAATATTAAAAATGAAGGAGACATGTAGATGAAATTAAAGTAGATATATTGTGAAAAATAGAAAAATGAGATAGAGTTAGAGCAAGAAAGAGGAGGAGAGAGTGAAACAATGTGTGAGAAATATTGAAAAAGTTTGAAAAAATATATTAGAGAGTGAGAAGTAATATTTCCTGTAGGGATTAGAAAACAAAATTGTAGTAAAATTTGAAATTTTACAAATTGTAATATTTCCCGTAGAGACTAAATAAAACTTATTGATAGAGAAAAATGGAATATTAAAAACAAAGGAGATATGTAGATGAAATTATAGTAGATATATTGTGAAAAATACAAAAATAAGGTAGAGTTAGAGGAAGAAAGAAGAGGAGAGAGTGAAAAAATGTGTGAGAAAGATTGAAAAAGTTTGAAAAAGTGTATGAGTGATAAGTAATATTTACCGTAGAGATTAGAAAACAAAATTGTAGTAAAGTTTCAAATTTTACAAATTGTAATATTTCCCGTAGAGACTAAATAAAACTTAATGATAGAGAAAAACTGAATATTAAAAATGAAGGAGACATGTAGATGAAATTAAAGTAGATATATCGTGAAAAATAGAAAAATGAGATAGAGTTAGAAGAAGAAAGAGGAGGAGAGAGTGAAAAAGTTTGAAAAAGTGAGAGGGAGTGAAAAAGTATGTGAGAGAGAGAGTGAAAAAGTATGTGAGAGTTTGAAAAAGTGAACAAGTGAAAAAAGTGATATTACATAAATATCCTAAAATTGTTTAGTTGGGAAAATGGTAAGATTGGTATTTTGGTAGTAGGTTAATGGTATAGATAGATAATAGATTTTTCCGTTCTCTGTTTCTATTTTTTTTGTTCTCTGATTTAGCTTTTTTATGTCAATGCATTCTGTTTTTGTGTTTCGTGTTCTTTATTTTTATTCTGTTTTAGGTTTTGCGTTCTCTATTGCAAGTTTGCAATAATGTAACCAGTAACCTATTACATTATTGCATTTGTTCTCTGTTTTATGTCAAATTGTCAATGCATTTTGTGTTTTGATTGTTTTGCATTATGTCAAGGCTCTTTGTTACAGTTGCTGTATTAAGTTTGTACACATAATGTCTTCAAGCAATCCAAATACAACTACTCACGACACTACCACTGACACTACTGCTGCTCGACCTCCCAGAGCCAAAACAAGAAAGAGTGTTGCGGGAAATCGGACTGATATTGGATGGAAATATAGAACTTATTTTTTAGGAAATGGTAAAAAGGTCAAATGCAACTACTGCTCTAAGGTTGTTAGTGGAGGAATATCTAGATTTAAACATTGTAAACACTCGATTTTAACCGGTATTTTTCATTTTTTGGTAAAAAATCCCAAAAATATGTCATTTTGCGCTTTTTTAGATTTTTTCGTTCACACGTGCCATTTTGCGCTTGTTGGCGATTTGGTATTGTTTTGTTATTATTAATTGGTTTTTTAGTAGAACTCTTTTTAAGCGAAAAAACCTTAAATCAAAAAAATCTGTTTTAATCGTAAATATTATTTTTTTGTTACACATTAAAAATAAAAAAAAATAGAAAACGAAAATTATAAAAAAAATACAAAAAAGTATCTTTTATTCTTGGATAAAGGTTATGGTCTCTTTTGTCATATTTTCTCCTATTTACACCAAAGAAGCACTTAGCAGCAAATCATCTCAACAAAATAAATAATATTTTATTTTTGGCTAAAATTTATAAGCTTTTTTTTTCTGATGTTGCTAAAACTATCACAAACAGAACACCTGCTCACTGCGTCAACCTTTAAACATAGAAACAGAAATTGGACAGTGAGAATCAGAAAAAGGAAGAAGATGCAGAATCATGGTTTGAGAGTATGAGAGGGACATTTCAGGAACCCATAGCTGGCATCGTCAACAACAAAACAAAATCAGAGTCTCTATATAACAGAATTGGAAACGGATTCAAAAGGGGTGGAGAATCATAAAAAAAAAGGGATCAGAAACAAAAAAAGGGAAGAGGGGAGGAGGCAAAAACAGTAGAGGGAAGAGGGGAGAAAAACAAAAATTAAAAGGGAGAGAGTACAACCAAAACCTCCACCCAAAACCACCACACTCTCCCTCTCTTTCGCGCCACCCCCTCCTCCGCCGGTCACGGCCAGCACCTCCGGTCACCACCATGGAACTGCGTCCTCCATCTCCAAATCACCACACCGTCGCCACCCCTCTCCCTTCACCCAACGACCACCAAACAACAACCACCCCTCACAACCAAAACCGTCCACCACCAACAACCTCCCCCCCTCACCGCGTCCACCCTCCACCCAAACGACCACCCACCGCCGCCGCACTCCTTCAAACAAACACCATCCCCTCACCGCGTCCACCCTCCACCACGAACCACCAACGCCATCCACTACCGCCACCAAACAGCCACCATCTCCATCCCATTTTTTGTTCTTTTCTTCTCCCTCTCACTCTCACGCTAATCTCTTTTTCTCTCTCCAGAAAACTCTCTTTTTCTGAATATTAAACCCTCCATGTGAACCCTCTCACGCTTTTCTTTGGATTTTTTTAGTTTCATTCTATTATAATATACATATGTTTTTTTTTTAAAAAGAAAGGGAGTGGAGAACGTGTGCAGGGGGAAAGCCAACAGCTACCCACCCTCTCTCATGTCACTATCACCTTTTTACATTTTTTCATTTAGTTACCTTTTGGTCAAATGATAGTTTTTTTTATGGAAAATAAATTCTGATCCCTGACCAGTTTTAAAACCCACGCCCCCTTCCCCCCTTTCCCACGTGATTCTCCTCACATCACTCTCGTTTATATTTTGTTTATTTTGCGGTTTATTTATTAAATTGGGGACACTCTGGTATCGGTGGTAAATAAAATGGGTTTGATTGAGATGTACATCTTGTCAATCCCGGTTTAAGAGACTTTAGCTGTACGGCTTTGATCTTAAACCCATTTCGAAAATTAAAAGCAACTAAACAAACAGATATTTTTCTAGAAGAACTACGTGGCCTTTGATTCTCCGCTTCGGAGATACGTAGGAGCGGGGCTTTCCCGTCAAGCCAAACTAAATTATTTTTTTTCCCAATAAAGAATCATTTTTTTTCTTTAACACCTATTTTCCAAAAAACTAAAAAATGAGCTTGGGTGAGATGTACATCTCGTCAAGCCCGGTTTAAGAGACTTTAGCTGTACGGCTTTGATCTTGAACCCCTTCAAAAATAAAATCAACCAACAAACAAATTTTTTCAGGAAGAACTACGTGACTCTTGAGTTCCTCATTGCACCTGAGGATACGTAGGAGCGGGGCTTTCCCGTCAAGCCAAACTAAATTATTTTTTTTCCCAATAAAGAATCATTTTTTTTTCTTTAACACCTATTTTCCAAAAAACTAAAAAATGAGCTTGGGTGAGATGTACATCTCGTCAAGCCCGGTTTAAGAGACTTTAGCTGTACGGCTTTGATCTTGAACCCCTTCAAAAATAAAATCAACCAACAAACAAATTTTTTCAGGAAGAACTACGTGACTCTTGAGTTCCTCATTGCACCTGAGGATACGTAGGAGCGGGGCCTCTCCGTCGAGTCAAAATTAAATTTTCTTAAATTGGTCCCTATTTTATTTATTTCTAAATAATTCTTTTTACTTAATCTTGGGGTAAACAAATAACTCGTAATTTATTATTAATTACACAATCGGATTTAGGGTAACTGTCTTAGGACAGATGTACTAGGGGTGCAGTGGGATTAAGTTTCCGCCCTTCCCTATGCATAATCGACTCCCGAACTCAATCTGGTATACGCAGACCAATCACTTCTAGTTAGGTTTTTCTCAATTTTTCCTCTTAAATAAATTGGGTGGCGACTCCTAAAATAATCGATTTTTGGGCCGTCTACGTCGGGATCCCGGTCACGACAGATGGCGACTCCACTGGGGACAGGTGAGAGTCAAGCCTGTTATATTTGGTTGTGCAAAAGATTATAAGGTACGTGCACTTGTTTACCCCTCTTTACTTTTATTTGTTTCTTTAGTTTTTTACGTATATCTTTATTTTGTGCTTGATATAAACCCTAGGGTAGAAGACACTTGATATTATTGTCCGGTTGTGGTTTCTAGTTACTTTTTTTCTTTACTTATTTTATTAGGATCTGAGGTTCATATGCCCCTTCACACACTACACTTACACTTTGAGCACACACTGAGAGTTGGACTCATACCGGAGCCCTAACAAAAACACATAAGTTAGAACGAGGTTGTGTAGTGGAACTCATTTCGGATGTACGTCCTGTGTGACTTCCACGAATTCCTCATCTAGAGTACGATTCTTCTTTGCGGGTATCCACCTTTTGGATGTACATCCTGGTGTGGTCAACCTTCTAGTTGAGTACTTGACTCTAGAGACCTTGAAATATCTAGGTTATAACAGCCAACCCTTGTGAGTGTTCACTGTAGAAGAAACATTAGCACTTTGTAATCATGTTGTGTAAAGTCAGGTTGGCTTTGGTGAAGCTTTTTACTAATGAATTTGCATGGACTTAAAAGCTCTTCCCCATTCTTTACCCTCATTATCCCTTAAGATTTGGTCCCCAATCCATTGATTGCCTCATGTGATAATTCTCGAAGCCCTTTTGTGTGTGTCATTCGAGGATGAGCTGGCGAATGGATGTCGGTTTTGAAATGTCCAGTTCCCCAAAAAAAAAAGTGCAAAAAAAAAAAGCAAAGAAAAAAGACAAAAAAGAAGAAAAAGAAATAAAGAGCAAAGAATGCGTAAAGGAGTGAATGTTATTTCGAAATTAAATTTTTGAAAATATGGAATCATGACTTGAAATGAAGAGTGGCCATTTTTCTCTATCCCAAAAACGAACCCTTGCTGTCCCCTTTGAGCCTGTAATTTCCTTTCATTAAACCCTGGACAATGATCGACCCTCAGTGAAATTAAGTGCATTTAGATTTCCAAAGGTACAATGAGATAAAAGGAAAAATGAAGCCCGCAAGACTGAAAACTTGGCAAAATTAGGGCACAAAAGAAAGAGAAGGAGAGTCGTAAATGAAGAAGAGGTGAAGGATGAAATCAACTATGCCAAACTAGAAAGAAGTGAAAAATGAAGAAAAAAAGTGAAAAAGTAGAGAAGTGAAAAAAAAATCAAAATCATGTAAGAAGGAGAATGGGTGGGTTTGACAAGGAAAATGTGATGTTTCGGAGCCCCATACGAAATTGAATGCACTAAAGATCATTGATCCTTTTAACCCATAAATCATTTTTTTGAGCCTCCAAATCCTTTTTTTTCCCTTAACCCATAACCCATGAAAGAGGTTCTTGAGCCTTCTAACCCTTTTCGTCCTAACCCATAACCCATGAAAGAGGTTCTTGAGCCTTCTAACCCCATTTTTCTTAACCTTATGACCCACAGCCACATTACAAGCCTCTAAAAATCCACTCTAATCGATGAATGATTGTTTTCATTTTCATAATGTTAATTTTGAGATAAATCATTTATTTTCTTTTAACTATTCTTTGCTCTGAAAAAAAATGAACAATAAGAAAGTGAAAAAAGGAATGAGACCCGCTAGATCGAAAACCCGAAAGGGCGGTCTAGGCAAAAGTTAGGGTCTTTAAAAAAAAAATTGAATCGAAGCCCGCTAGACTGAAAACCTGCAAGGGCAGTCTAGGCAAAAATTAGGGCACAAAAGGGGAACCAGGATACATTTGAGAAGTTTATGTTTGACATGTTCATTCACTAGCGTAATCTCTTCCTTTCGAGTCTAACAGAATGACACATTGGGGCAATTTTTGTGGTTTGAGGTAACCTTGGGAGTCTCAAGAAGTCCCACTCCGAGCCAACAAAATTTTTGCACAACCCTTTATGAATCGAACTTTTCTTGCAATACCAACTTAGTCTTCTCCCAGGGCAATGCCTTTCACCAACACTGGGGCAAGCATTTGGCAAGACGTTCATGAGTCAAACTTTGCGTGTTATGCTAGTATAGTCTCATCCCAGGGGCAATACCGTACACCAATTTTTGGGGCAGAAGTTTTGTATGACCCTTTAATGAGTCCAACTTCGCTTGTTACACCAGTGTAATCTTCCCTCGGGGCAATGTCTTTTCAGTAAACTGGGGCAAAAATGTTGCAAGACCTTACACCATCCTAACTATGTTTGCCACACCCGTGTAGTCTCTTCTTAGGGCAACCCTTTTTACCAATACGGGGCAAAATTTTTGCAATGACCCTTTCTGAATAACATCAGTGTCATTTCCTCTTTGAGAATATCATTTGTCACATAAGGGAAAGTCTTTTGCAAAACCCTACATAAGTCCAACTTTGGTTGCTTACATCAAGTAGTCATCCTTTTGTGTAAAACATCTTACCAATTTCTACCAAGTAAGTTGCCTCAAGTAAATACAAATGCTCAATAAGATTAACCTCGAGGCAAGCCTAATCCCTTTTCCCAACCATCTCAGTTTCTCTTCGTCTTCCCCATTTCTTTCACTTTGTAAACAACATTCACTTCCAAACCTTCAAAAACCCAAAACAAACAATCCAGAAACATAAAAAAAAAAGACCCAGCTTGTTAATGCCTGTGAATCTACGCATACTCATTAGGTAATGCTTCAAAAATAGTCAACTTGGAATCATTGATATGATTTAGAGCGCTAACGACAATCTGTGAGAAAGGGTCAAACTGGAACGTGTCATGCTTTGCAGGATGGGAATCGTAAAAGAAAAGAGAGCTGGCAAGACAAAGATAATGATAAGTTTCCAATCGAGGACAAGCTTGATTGGTTTCAAATAAAACATGCATGAAAACGTATTCTCAGCAAATATAACCTTTAGAACATGTCCATCTCTATGCTCATACATTACTCATACATTTTATGTCATAGCACGCATACATTTCATGTCATAACATGCATACAATTCATATCGAACCATGCATCCCACTTCATGACAAGAAGCATGTGTTTTTTTTTCAGTCTCTTTGTGAATAAAGCAATAATGATAAAAATAGAGTCATTCAAAGCAAGGCATGCATTGCATTTAATTTCCCTTCCATGCCACGGTTTAGCCCTGACACTGGTCATTTTGATTTTGTACTACGGGTCAGCCCAGGTACCGCCATTTTAAGTTTTGTGCTATCGGTTACGCCCTGGCACTACATGCTATCGGTTCCGCCCTAGCATCGCGTTTTTAAGTTTTGTGCTATCGGTCTCGCCCTGGCACTGTATGCTATCGGTTCCGCCCTGGCATCGCATTTTTAAGTTTTGTGCTATCGGTCTCGCCCTGGCACTGCATGCTATCGGTTACGCCCTGGCATCGCATTTTTAAGTTTTGTGCTATCGGTTACGCCCTGACACTGCATGCTATCGGTTACGCCCTGGCATCGCACTTTTAAGTTTTGTGCTATCGGTTACGCCCTGGCACTGCATGCTATCGGTTCCGCCCTGGCATCGCATTTTTAAGTTTTGTGCTATCGGTCTCGCCCTGGCAGTGCATGCTATCGGTTCCGCCCTGGCATCGCATTTTTAAGTTTTGTGCTATCGGTCTCGCCCTGGCACTGCATGCTATCGGGTCCGCCCTGGCATCGCATTTTTAAGTTTTGTGCTATCGATCTCGCCCTGGCACTGCATGCTATCGGTTACGCCCTGGCATCGCATTTTTAAGTTTTGTGCTATCAGTCGCGCCCTGGCACTGCATGCTATCGGTTATGCCCTGGCATCGCATCTTTAATTTTCCTGCTATCGGTCTCGCCCTGGCATTGTCTTTAATTTTGTGCTATCGGTTACGCCCTGGCACGACATGCTATCGGTTATGCCCTGGCATCGCATTTTTAGTTTTGTGCTATCGGTTACACCCTGGCACTACATGCTATTGGTTGCGCCCTGGCACTGCACTCATTCTTTCATGCTATCGGTTACGCCCTGGCGTTGTCTTATTCTTTTCATGCTACCGGTTTAGCCCTGGCATTGTCTTTAAAGTTAGTGCTATCGATTCAGCTTTGGCACTTGTTTTTCATGCTATCAGTTCAGCGCTGGCATTTGTTTTTAAATTTCGTGCTACCGATTCAGCTCTGGCACTTGTTTTTCATGCTATCGGTTCAGCCCTGGCAATTGTTTCTATATTTCGTGCTACCGATTCGGCTCTGGCACTGTTTTATTTTCATGCTAATGGTCCCGCCCTGTCATTTCCCTCTATCTGCATGCTATCGATCCTGCTCTGGCATTGCATCTCTCCTTTCTCTCATGCCACTGGTCCTGCCCTGGCATTTCACTCTTCTTTAGTTATCAGTATCAATTCAACCTTTTCACGCCGCATTCACACATGTCACCGATTAAACTCGAGGTTCATGTCTGTACTTATTCCTTACTTTGATAATACAACAAAACTTGGTTTTTTGTATTATATCGTAAGAAATTAAGCACAGAGGGGCAACTGTAAACACTCGATTTTAACCGGTATTTTTCATTTTTTGGTAAAAAATCCCAAAAATATGTCATTTTGCGCTTTTTTAGATTTTATCGTTCACACGTGCCATTTTGCGCTTGTTGGCGATTTGGTATTGTTTTGTTATTATTAATTGGTTTTTTAGTAGAACTCTTTTTAAGCGAAAAAACCTTAAATCAAAAAAATCTGTTTTAATCGTAAATATTATTTTTTTGTTACACATTAAAAATAAAAAAAAATAGAAAACGAAAATTATAAAAAAAATACAAAAAAGTATCTTTTATTCTTGGATAAAGGTTATGGTCTCTTTTGTCATATTTTCTCCTATTTACACCAAAGAAGCACTTAGCAGCAAATCATCTCAACAAAATAAATAATATTTTATTTTTGGCTAAAATTTATAAGCTTTTTTTTTCTGATGTTGCTAAAACTATCACAAACAGAACACCTGCTCACTGCGTCAACCTTTAAACATAGAAACAGAAATTGGACAGTGAGAATCAAAAAAAGGAAGAAGATGCAGAATCATGGTTTGAGAGTATGAGAGGGACATTTCAGGAACCCATAGCTGGCATCGTCAACAACAAAACAAAATCAGAGTCTCTATATAACAGAATTGGAAACGGATTCAAAAGGGGTGGAGAATCATAAAAAAAAGGGATCAGAAACAAAAAAAGGGAAGAGGGGAGGAGGCAAAAACAGTAGAGGGAAGAGGGGAGAAAAACAAAAATTAAAAGGGAGAGAGTACAACCAAAACCTCCACCCAAAACCACCACACTCTCCCTCTCTTTCGCGCCACCCCCTCCTCCGCCGGTCACGGCCAGCACCTCCGGTCACCACCATGGAACTGCGTCCTCCATCTCCAAATCACCACACCGTCGCCACCCCTCTCCCTTCACCCAACGACCACCAAACAACAACCACCCCTCACAACCAAAACCGTCCACCACCAACAACCTCCCCCCCTCACCGCGTCCACCCTCCACCCAAACGACCACCCACCGCCGCCGCACTCCTTCAAACAAACACCATCCCCTCACCGCGTCCACCCTCCACCACGAACCACCAACGCCATCCACTACCGCCACCAAACAGCCACCATCTCCATCCCATTTTTTGTTCTTTTCTTCTCCCTCTCACTCTCACGCTAATCTCTTTTTCTCTCTCCAGAAAACTCTCTTTTTCTGAATATTAAACCCTCCATGTGAACCCTCTCACGCTTTTCTTTGGATTTTTTTTAGTTTCATTCTATTATAATATACATATGTTTTTTTTTTAAAAAGAAAGGGAGTGGAGAACGTGTGCAGGGGGAAAGCCAACGGCTACCCACCCTCTCTCATGTCACTATCACCTTTTTACATTTTTTCATTTAGTTACCTTTTGGTCAAATGATAGTTTTTTTTATGGAAAATAAATTCTGATCCCTGACCAGTTTTAAAACCCACGCCCCCTTCCCCCCTTTCCCACGTGATTCTCCTCACATCACTCTCGTTTATATTTTGTTTATTTTGCGGTTTATTTATTAAATTGGGGACACTCTGGTATCGGTGGTAAATAAAATGGGTTTGATTGAGATGTACATCTTGTCAATCCCGGTTTAAGAGACTTTAGCTGTACGGCTTTGATCTTAAACCCATTTCGAAAATTAAAAGCAACTAAACAAACAGATATTTTTCTAGAAGAACTACGTGGCCTTTGATTCTCCGCTTCGGAGATACGTAGGAGCGGGGCTTTCCCGTCAAGCCAAACTAAATTATTTTTTTTCCCAATAAAGAATCATTTTTTTTCTTTAACACCTATTTTCCAAAAAACTAAAAAATGAGCTTGGGTGAGATGTACATCTCGTCAAGCCCGGTTTAAGAGACTTTAGCTGTACGGCTTTGATCTTGAACCCCTTCAAAAATAAAATCAACCAACAAACAAATTTTTTCAGGAAGAACTACGTGACTCTTGAGTTCCTCATTGCACCTGAGGATACGTAGGAGCGGGGCTTTCCCGTCAAGCCAAACTAAATTATTTTTTTTCCCAATAAAGAATCATTTTTTTTTCTTTAACACCTATTTTCCAAAAAACTAAAAAATGAGCTTGGGTGAGATGTACATCTCGTCAAGCCCGGTTTAAGAGACTTTAGCTGTACGGCTTTGATCTTGAACCCCTTCAAAAATAAAATCAACCAACAAACAAATTTTTTCAGGAAGAACTACGTGACTCTTGAGTTCCTCATTGCACCTGAGGATACGTAGGAGCGGGGCCTCTCCGTCGAGTCAAAATTAAATTTTCTTAAATTGGTCCCTATTTTATTTATTTCTAAATAATTCTTTTTACTTAATCTTGGGGTAAACAAATAACTCGTAATTTATTATTAATTACACAATCGGATTTAGGGTAACTGTCTTAGGACAGATGTACTAGGGGTGCAGTGGGATTAAGTTTCCGCCCTTCCCTATGCATAATCGACTCCCGAACTCAATCTGGTATACGCAGACCAATCACTTCTAGTTAGGTTTTTCTCAATTTTTCCTCTTAAATAAATTGGGTGGCGACTCCTAAAATAATCGATTTTTGGGCCGTCTACGTCGGGATCCCGGTCACGACAGATGGCGACTCCACTGGGGACAGGTGAGAGTCAAGCCTGTTATATTTGGTTGTGCAAAAGATTATAAGGTACGTGCACTTGTTTACCCCTCTTTACTTTTATTTGTTTCTTTAGTTTTTTACGTATATCTTTATTTTGTGCTTGATATAAACCCTAGGGTAGAAGACACTTGATATTATTGTCCGGTTGTGGTTTCTAGTTACTTTTTTTCTTTACTTATTTTATTAGGATCTGAGGTTCATATGCCCCTTCACACACTACACTTACACTTTGAGCACACACTGAGAGTTGGACTCATACCGGAGCCCTAACAAAAACACATAAGTTAGAACGAGGTTGTGTAGTGGAACTCATTTCGGATGTACGTCCTGTGTGACTTCCACGAATTCCTCATCTAGAGTACGATTCTTCTTTGCGGGTATCCACCTTTTGGATGTACATCCTGGTGTGGTCAACCTTCTAGTTGAGTACTTGACTCTAGAGACCTTGAAATATCTAGGTTATAACAGCCAACCCTTGTGAGTGTTCACTGTAGAAGAAACATTAGCACTTTGTAATCATGTTGTGTAAAGTCAGGTTGGCTTTGGTGAAGCTTTTTACTAATGAATTTGCATGGACTTAAAAGCTCTTCCCCATTCTTTACCCTCATTATCCCTTAAGATTTGGTCCCCAATCCATTGATTGCCTCATGTGATAATTCTCGAAGCCCTTTTGTGTGTGTCATTCGAGGATGAGCTGGCGAATGGATGTCGGTTTTGAAATGTCCAGTTCCCCCAAAAAAAAAGTGCAAAAAAAAAAGCAAAGAAAAAAGACAAAAAAGAAGAAAAAGAAATAAAGAGCAAAGAATGCGTAAAGGAGTGAATGTTATTTCGAAATTAAATTTTTGAAAATATGGAATCATGACTTGAAATGAAGAGTGGCCATTTTTCTCTATCCCAAAAACGAACCCTTGCTGTCCCCTTTGAGCCTGTAATTTCCTTTCATTAAACCCTGGACAATGATCGACCCTCAGTGAAATTAAGTGCATTTAGATTTCCAAAGGTACAATGAGATAAAAGGAAAAATGAAGCCCGCAAGACTGAAAACTTGGCAAAATTAGGGCACAAAAGAAAGAGAAGGAGAGTCGTAAATGAAGAAGAGGTGAAGGATGAAATCAACTATGCCAAACTAGAAAGAAGTGAAAAATGAAGAAAAAAAGTGAAAAAGTAGAGAAGTGAAAAAAAAATCAAAATCATGTAAGAAGGAGAATGGGTGGGTTTGACAAGGAAAATGTGATGTTTCGGAGCCCCATACGAAATTGAATGCACTAAAGATCATTGATCCTTTTAACCCATAAATCATTTTTTTGAGCCTCCAAATCCTTTTTTTTTCCCTTAACCCATAACCCATGAAAGAGGTTCTTGAGCCTTCTAACCCTTTTCGTCCTAACCCATAACCCATGAAAGAGGTTCTTGAGCCTTCTAACCCCATTTTTCTTAACCTTATGACCCACAGCCACATTACAAGCCTCTAAAAATCCACTCTAATCGATGAATGATTGTTTTCATTTTCATAATGTTAATTTTGAGATAAATCATTTATTTTCTTTTAACTATTCTTTGCTCTGAAAAAAAATGAACAATAAGAAAGTGAAAAAAGGAATGAGACCCGCTAGATCGAAAACCCGAAAGGGCGGTCTAGGCAAAAGTTAGGGTCTTTAAAAAAAAAATTGAATCGAAGCCCGCTAGACTGAAAACCTGCAAGGGCAGTCTAGGCAAAAATTAGGGCACAAAAGGGGAACCAGGATACATTTGAGAAGTTTATGTTTGACATGTTCATTCACTAGCGTAATCTCTTCCTTTCGAGTCTAACAGAATGACACATTGGGGCAATTTTTGTGGTTTGAGGTAACCTTGGGAGTCTCAAGAAGTCCCACTCCGAGCCAACAAAATTTTTGCACAACCCTTTATGAATCGAACTTTTCTTGCAATACCAACTTAGTCTTCTCCCAGGGCAATGCCTTTCACCAACACTGGGGCAAGCATTTGGCAAGACGTTCATGAGTCAAACTTTGCGTGTTATGCTAGTATAGTCTCATCCCAGGGGCAATACCGTACACCAATTTTTGGGGCAGAAGTTTTGTATGACCCTTTAATGAGTCCAACTTCGCTTGTTACACCAGTGTAATCTTCCCTCGGGGCAATGTCTTTTCAGTAAACTGGGGCAAAAATGTTGCAAGACCTTACACCATCCTAACTATGTTTGCCACACCCGTGTAGTCTCTTCTTAGGGCAACCCTTTTTACCAATACGGGGCAAAATTTTTGCAATGACCCTTTCTGAATAACATCAGTGTCATTTCCTCTTTGAGAATATCATTTGTCACATAAGGGAAAGTCTTTTGCAAAACCCTACATAAGTCCAACTTTGGTTGCTTACATCAAGTAGTCATCCTTTTGTGTAAAACATCTTACCAATTTCTACCAAGTAAGTTGCCTCAAGTAAATACAAATGCTCAATAAGATTAACCTCGAGGCAAGCCTAATCCCTTTTCCCAACCATCTCAGTTTCTCTTCGTCTTCCCCATTTCTTTCACTTTGTAAACAACATTCACTTCCAAACCTTCAAAAACCCAAAACAAACAATCCAGAAACATAAAAAAAAAAGACCCAGCTTGTTAATGCCTGTGAATCTACGCATACTCATTAGGTAATGCTTCAAAAATAGTCAACTTGGAATCATTGATATGATTTAGAGCGCTAACGACAATCTGTGAGAAAGGGTCAAACTGGAACGTGTCATGCTTTGCAGGATGGGAATCGTAAAAGAAAAGAGAGCTGGCAAGACAAAGATAATGATAAGTTTCCAATCGAGGACAAGCTTGATTGGTTTCAAATAAAACATGCATGAAAACGTATTCTCAGCAAATATAACCTTTAGAACATGTCCATCTCTATGCTCATACATTACTCATACATTTTATGTCATAGCACGCATACATTTCATGTCATAACATGCATACAATTCATATCGAACCATGCATCCCACTTCATGACAAGAAGCATGTGTTTTTTTTTCAGTCTCTTTGTGAATAAAGCAATAATGATAAAAATAGAGTCATTCAAAGCAAGGCATGCATTGCATTTAATTTCCCTTCCATGCCACGGTTTAGCCCTGACACTGGTCATTTTGATTTTGTACTACGGGTCAGCCCAGGTACCGCCATTTTAAGTTTTGTGCTATCGGTTACGCCCTGGCACTACATGCTATCGGTTCCGCCCTAGCATCGCGTTTTTAAGTTTTGTGCTATCGGTCTCGCCCTGGCACTGTATGCTATCGGTTCCGCCCTGGCATCGCATTTTTAAGTTTTGTGCTATCGGTCTCACCCTGGCACTGCATGCTATCGGTTACGCCCTGGCATCGCATTTTTAAGTTTTGTGCTATCGGTTACGCCCTGACACTGCATGCTATCGGTTACGCCCTGGCATCGCACTTTTAAGTTTTGTGCTATCGGTTACGCCCTGGCACTGCATGCTATCGGTTCCGCCCTGGCATCGCATTTTTAAGTTTTGTGCTATCGGTCTCGCCCTGGCAGTGCATGCTATCGGTTCCGCCCTGGCATCGCATTTTTAAGTTTTGTGCTATCGGTCTCGCCCTGGCACTGCATGCTATCGGGTCCGCCCTGGCATCGCATTTTTAAGTTTTGTGCTATCGATCTCGCCCTGGCACTGCATGCTATCGGTTACGCCCTGGCATCGCATTTTTAAGTTTTGTGCTATCAGTCGCGCCCTGGCACTGCATGCTATCGGTTATGCCCTGGCATCGCATCTTTAATTTTCCTGCTATCGGTCTCGCCCTGGCATTGTCTTTAATTTTGTGCTATCGGTTACGCCCTGGCACGACATGCTATCGGTTATGCCCTGGCATCGCATTTTTAGTTTTGTGCTATCGGTTACACCCTGGCACTACATGCTATTGGTTGCGCCCTGGCACTGCACTCATTCTTTCATGCTATCGGTTACGCCCTGGCGTTGTCTTATTCTTTTCATGCTACCGGTTTAGCCCTGGCATTGTCTTTAAAGTTAGTGCTATCGATTCAGCTTTGGCACTTGTTTTTCATGCTATCAGTTCAGCGCTGGCATTTGTTTTTAAATTTCGTGCTACCGATTCAGCTCTGGCACTTGTTTTTCATGCTATCGGTTCAGCCCTGGCAATTGTTTCTATATTTCGTGCTACCGATTCGGCTCTGGCACTGTTTTATTTTCATGCTAATGGTCCCGCCCTGTCATTTCCCTCTATCTGCATGCTATCGATCCTGCTCTGGCATTGCATCTCTCCTTTCTCTCATGCCACTGGTCCTGCCCTGGCATTTCACTCTTCTTTAGTTATCAGTATCAATTCAACCTTTTCACGCCGCATTCACACATGTCACCGATTAAACTCGAGGTTCATGTCTGTACTTATTCCTTACTTTGATAATACAACAAAACTTGGTTTTTTGTATTATATCGTAAGAAATTAAGCACAGAGGGGCAACTGTAAACACTCGATTTTAACCGGTATTTTTCATTTTTTGGTAAAAAATCCCAAAAATATGTCATTTTGCGCTTTTTTAGATTTTATCGTTCACACGTGCCATTTTGCGCTTGTTGGCGATTTGGTATTGTTTTGTTATTATTAATTGGTTTTTTAGTAGAACTCTTTTTAAGCGAAAAAACCTTAAATCAAAAAAATCTGTTTTAATCGTAAATATTATTTTTTTGTTACACATTAAAAATAAAAAAAAATAGAAAACGAAAATTATAAAAAAAATACAAAAAAGTATCTTTTATTCTTGGATAAAGGTTATGGTCTCTTTTGTCATATTTTCTCCTATTTACACCAAAGAAGCACTTAGCAGCAAATCATCTCAACAAAATAAATAATATTTTATTTTTGGCTAAAATTTATAAGCTTTTTTTTTCTGATGTTGCTAAAACTATCACAAACAGAACACCTGCTCACTGCGTCAACCTTTAAACATAGAAACAGAAATTGGACAGTGAGAATCAGAAAAAGGAAGAAGATGCAGAATCATGGTTTGAGAGTATGAGAGGGACATTTCAGGAACCCATAGCTGGCATCGTCAACAACAAAACAAAATCAGAGTCTCTATATAACAGAATTGGAAACGGATTCAAAAGGGGTGGAGAATCATAAAAAAAAGGGATCAGAAACAAAAAAAGGGAAGAGGGGAGGAGGCAAAAACAGTAGAGGGAAGAGGGGAGAAAAACAAAAATTAAAAGGGAGAGAGTACAACCAAAACCTCCACCCAAAACCACCACACTCTCCCTCTCTTTCGCGCCACCCCCTCCTCCGCCGGTCACGGCCAGCACCTCCGGTCACCACCATGGAACTGCGTCCTCCATCTCCAAATCACCACACCGTCGCCACCCCTCTCCCTTCACCCAACGACCACCAAACAACAACCACCCCTCACAACCAAAACCGTCCACCACCAACAACCTCCCCCCCTCACCGCGTCCACCCTCCACCCAAACGACCACCCACCGCCGCCGCACTCCTTCAAACAAACACCATCCCCTCACCGCGTCCACCCTCCACCACGAACCACCAACGCCATCCACTACCGCCACCAAACAGCCACCATCTCCATCCCATTTTTTGTTCTTTTCTTCTCCCTCTCACTCTCACGCTAATCTCTTTTTCTCTCTCCAGAAAACTCTCTTTTTCTGAATATTAAACCCTCCATGTGAACCCTCTCACGCTTTTCTTTGGATTTTTTTTAGTTTCATTCTATTATAATATACATATGTTTTTTTTTTAAAAAGAAAGGGAGTGGAGAACGTGTGCAGGGGGAAAGCCAACGGCTACCCACCCTCTCTCATGTCACTATCACCTTTTTACATTTTTTCATTTAGTTACCTTTTGGTCAAATGATAGTTTTTTTTATGGAAAATAAATTCTGATCCCTGACCAGTTTTAAAACCCACGCCCCCTTCCCCCCTTTCCCACGTGATTCTCCTCACATCACTCTCGTTTATATTTTGTTTATTTTGCGGTTTATTTATTAAATTGGGGACACTCTGGTATCGGTGGTAAATAAAATGGGTTTGATTGAGATGTACATCTTGTCAATCCCGGTTTAAGAGACTTTAGCTGTACGGCTTTGATCTTAAACCCATTTCGAAAATTAAAAGCAACTAAACAAACAGATATTTTTCTAGAAGAACTACGTGGCCTTTGATTCTCCGCTTCGGAGATACGTAGGAGCGGGGCTTTCCCGTCAAGCCAAACTAAATTATTTTTTTTCCCAATAAAGAATCATTTTTTTTTCTTTAACACCTATTTTCCAAAAAACTAAAAAATGAGCTTGGGTGAGATGTACATCTCGTCAAGCCCGGTTTAAGAGACTTTAGCTGTACGGCTTTGATCTTGAACCCCTTCAAAAATAAAATCAACCAACAAACAAATTTTTTCAGGAAGAACTACGTGACTCTTGAGTTCCTCATTGCACCTGAGGATACGTAGGAGCGGGGCTTTCCCGTCAAGCCAAACTAAATTATTTTTTTTCCCAATAAAGAATCATTTTTTTTTCTTTAACACCTATTTTCCAAAAAACTAAAAAATGAGCTTGGGTGAGATGTACATCTCGTCAAGCCCGGTTTAAGAGACTTTAGCTGTACGGCTTTGATCTTGAACCCCTTCAAAAATAAAATCAACCAACAAACAAATTTTTTCAGGAAGAACTACGTGACTCTTGAGTTCCTCATTGCACCTGAGGATACGTAGGAGCGGGGCCTCTCCGTCGAGTCAAAATTAAATTTTCTTAAATTGGTCCCTATTTTATTTATTTCTAAATAATTCTTTTTACTTAATCTTGGGGTAAACAAATAACTCGTAATTTATTATTAATTACACAATCGGATTTAGGGTAACTGTCTTAGGACAGATGTACTAGGGGTGCAGTGGGATTAAGTTTCCGCCCTTCCCTATGCATAATCGACTCCCGAACTCAATCTGGTATACGCAGACCAATCACTTCTAGTTAGGTTTTTCTCAATTTTTCCTCTTAAATAAATTGGGTGGCGACTCCTAAAATAATCGATTTTTGGGCCGTCTACGTCGGGATCCCGGTCACGACAAACATCACCTGGGTGGTACTAGACAGGATTCAGAACCTTGTGCTTTGGTACCGGAAGAAGTTAAATTATTGTGTTTGAAGGCGATTGTAGAAGCTAAAGAAGCAACATTGAAAAAAAGAAAGTTGATTGACCTTGAGGAGGAGGAAGAAGATGGTGATGAAACTCAAAATGTGGAAGTGGATTCATCTCAAAGGAAAGGGAAATCTATAATTTCTACACTTGCAAAAGGAAAAGGAAAAATTGGTTATGGTTCTTCTAATGCGGTTCAAAAAACCATTAATCAAGTGATGAAAAGGGATCTCAAGGAAGAGGTTGATCAATAGGTAGCTACATGTTTTTATACAAGTGTTATTCCTTTCAATTGTATTAAAAATGAGGAGTTTGCAAAGATGTGTGAGATGATTGGGAGGTATGGAATCGATTACAAACCTCCTTCATATCATGAGATTAGAGAAAAGCTTTTGAAGAAAGTCGTTGATCAAACTAATATAGTGCTTGAAGATTATTAAAAGGAGTGGAACAGAACTGATTGTTCCATCATGTCCGATGGATGGACGGATAAGAAAAGGCATTCTATTTGTAACGTTTTAGTGAATAGTCCCAAGGGGACAGTTTTTCTATATTCCTTAGACACTTATGATCTCAAAGACTACTGATAAGGTTTTTAAGATGATGTTGTTAATTATGTTGGAGAGGAGAATGTGGTCCAAGTAGTTACTAACAATGCAACAAACTTCAAGACAACAGGAGAAAAGTTAAGGAAGAATTTGTATTGGACCCCGTGTTCTGCTCATTGTATTGACATGATCTTTGAAGATTTTGAGAAAAAGTTGAAGGTTCACCAGGCTGTAATAAAAATGGAAAGAAAAATCTGAACTTATATATATATATATATATAGATACATACATACATACCAAGACGAGGCTCATTAGTATGATGAAGAAGTTTACACAAGGGAGGGATTTGATTAGGCCTGGGGTTACTAGATTTGCTACAACTTATCTGACTCTTTCTTGTTTGAATGATAATAAAGGAGGTTTGTTGGGTATGTTTGCCTCTGAAACATGGACTACAAGTAAATATGAATCTACAAGAGAGGGAAAAGATGTGCAAAGAATGGCTTTAGATAGTCGCTTTTGGGGAAACATAGTCATATGCCTCAAAGCAGTCTCTCCTCTCCTCACGGACCTCAAGTTGGTTGATTCTGATGAAAAACCTGCCATGGGTTTTATCAAGCGATGGATAAAGCAAAGGAGGGGAGAAAAAGCCACTTCAACAATGTTAAGAAAAAGTAAGTTTTCTTAACTTTATCTCTTTCAAAGTTTAACTTTAATTTATTGTTTTGTTTATAATATAGGATGCTTAATATATTATATATGTAGATATGAACCTATTTGGAAAATCATTGATGAGCGTTGGGAAAACCAATTTCATAGGCCCTTACATGCAGCAACTTATTATCTTAATCCTCAAATTCACCATGAACCTAATTTTAAAGATGACGATGCGGATATCAAACAAGGGCTTTACAATTGTTTGCATAGGTTGGTAAATGATGCTGGTGAGCGCAACAAGATTCTTAGACAAATTGCTGACTTTCATTATGAAAGAGAAATGTTTGGTTGTGAAGATGCTAAGTCAATGAGAAAGACTATGCCTCCCACAGAATGGTGGGATTTCTATGGAGACAGGGTGTCCGAAGTTAAAGAGGTTTGCAATTCGCGTTCTAAGCTTGACTTGTAGCTCATCTGGTTGTGAGCGCAATTGGAGTTCATTTGAAATGGTAATTGAGTTATTAATTTATGGATCTACTTATAAACTTGATTTGATTTGATGTTTTTGCAAATTGTAATCCTAAAAATTTGGTTTATTAATTTAGGTTCATACAAAGAGAAGAAATAGATTGCATCAAAAAAAGATGGATGACTTGATCTTTGTCATGTATAATTTGAAGTTAAAAAGTAGAGTAGCAAGAAAAAATGTTGCTCTTCCATTTGAAGACATTCAATCCGATGATGAATGGATAACTCAGGATGTTATTGAAGATAATCTTGAGCAAGTTGATGCTACCAATGTTGAGCAAGTTGATGTTACTAATGTTGAGCAAGCTAATAGGGCCAATGTTGGGCAAACTAGTGATACAAGTACCAATGTTGAATTAGGTGGAAGCTCAAGCAATCCAATTCCAATGGGGTTGACGATAATGTTGAAGATGAAGATAACGTTTCATCCGGAGCGGAATTTGATGATGTTGGTGATTTTTCTGATGATGGACAAGATTTTGTAGGAGCTTTGGATGTTTGAAGCCATTTGCATTTTTATTTTGTGATGGAATTTAATATGTTATGTTTTACCTAATAGGATGTTATCTACATACTTTGGATGTTATCTACATACTTTGCTATTTTTCTTAATTATGGTGTTTGAAGTTGGAATGTTGGAACTTGAATTACTTGTGTGTTAATTGGTGCTAAATTTGATAGAATTTGGAATGTTGGATTTACTTTTGCAAGTTATAAATAGGTTATTTGATAAATTTTGTATTCACAGGTTCATTGATTTGTGATTAAGTATTTGCAATCATCATTTGGCATATAATGACATAATAACTCCACATTTATGTATTGATGAAATGTCTTTATTGTTATTGATACTGCAGTTATTTTCTTACAGATTTTTTTAGTGTAATATTTTTAATAGTAGACTTTTACAAGTCTACGAGTTTAGTCTACGGTCCCCTCACGAGTCTATGTAGACTCTCGAGTCTGACAACCATGTCTGACTCTTCAACGCCTCTTATTTTACTCTTTCAGTTTTCTCCAATATTCTATTCATGTGGCTTTCAACACTTCCTTGTAACTCTGTTACCGACATCTCGTCTGTGGCATGAGACTCAATTATTGTAGTCACCACATGGTCAAATTTCATCGACATGGTGCGTAGAATTTTCTCCCCTACCTTGCTCTTAGGGATGTCTTCTCCGCACACCCCCATCTTGTTTACAAGGTCCGTACACCTTGGTCTTTGGGACGTTTTCAGTTTGTTTATTTGTGGTTTTAGATTCTGTCTAGAGTTTGATTTGTAGGTTGTGTCTATTTGTGTTTCTTTGTTTCTAATGGTTCCGGCCTTTCCGGGGTTTTTAGTAAATCGTTTTGTTTGTCTTTTTATTGTAATGGTTCCGACCTTTTTTCGGGTACTTATCAAATGAATTAAGTATAGTCCTGTTTTTTTTTTTGCAAATTTTGATTTGGCCGAGCCGGGGCATGGGTTTGGTCAAGCGCTTGGCATTAGGCCGACCTCCTGAATTCGATCAGGAGAAACCCAATGTATCGCGCGAGGACGGTGGAAAAACTGAGTCGAGGCTCGGGTTTGGTCAAGATCTTGGTTTTAGACTGACCTCTTGAATTCGATTAGGAGAAACCCAACGTACCGCACGAGAACATAGAAGCAAACTGAGTCGAGACTCAGGTTTGGTCAAGCTCTTGGCTTTAGACCGACCTCCTGAATTCAATCAGAAGAAACCCAACGTAGTGCATGAGGACATAGAGGGAAACCGAGTCGAGGCTCGGGTTTTGTCAAGCTCTTGGCTTTAGGCCGACTTTTTGATCTCAATAAGAAGAAACCCAACGTACCGCATGGGGACGGAGAGGTAAAACGAGTCGAGACTCGGGTTTGGTCAAGCTCTTGGCATTAGACCGACCTCCTGAATTTGATCAGTAGAATCCCAATGTACCGCACGAGGACAAAGAGGGAAACCAAGCCGAGACTCGAATTTGGTCAAGTTCTTGGCATTAGACCAATATCCTAAATTCGATCAGGAGAAACCCAACGTAACGCCCCGAGGAAAGAGAGGTGGCCATAGGATACGATGGCTCCGAGCCAGTCTTCCAATAATTGCGCTGTACGAGGATGCTGTGTCTACTACCATGTAGTTCAGCCGAGCAGTTTTGGCTACAGGAGCCTTGTCGAAGGTTGTTTAGAGGTCGACGTGGCCTCGTACCTCCACCCGCTCTCTAAAAAATCCCATTGTCGTTGAACTTTTGCAATAGGTCTTTAGATATGCCCAATGCTTTGAAGCACGACCAGAAAATCACATTAACCGAACTCCCGCCATCGACCTAGACGCACCCGACTTGATATCCGGCCGTTGTTAGTGAGATGACGACAGGGTCGTCATGGTGGATGATAATTCCTTCAGAATCTTCATTTTTTACACTTCTTAAACGATATATTTTAATTTAAATAGTTGTTTTTTTTTAAGCAAAATTTAAATAGTTGTTATTAAATAGTAATTATACTCGGAAATTTGAATTGATTTGCAAATCCTCCCTTTTTATTTTATTAATAAAACACTTCAAATTCTATATGACTATTTAAATTAGAATACTTCCAACCCAAGAACATTTGGATGAGATGGTGGCGGTCTCTTCCAGCTTAACCATGGTCCTGAGTTTCTTAGTCATGCGGCAATGTTAAATCTCTTGAAGGAGAGCTTTGCCACCCATTATTGTGGTCTCGAGAAATTAGTCTCTGCTATTGCGCGCAGAAGATACTCAATTTATACAAAATAAATAGAATAATTCCAATTCCATTTTTTTAAAAAATTCCAATTCCTAAAAGGGTTGCTTCTCATCCGGGAAATCTATTTATCGATAGTTATTGGCATACGATGGATATTTGGATATTGAAAGTCACAACAACTCACAAATGGAAAGAAATCAAAATTCATGCAATACCATTGACAAGTAGCTCACAAAGTGATAGCACATGTCCATTCGATCACAACGTGTCCTTCGATTATGTGGGACATTATTGTCATTCCACAAACATAGGAATCCCACCAAATTGGTCAGATTCTCATAAACACTTGCTTTCAACCTTTCAAACTTCAAAACCGCACACAAACCGCTTTCAAATTCCACTCAAGAAGACAAAAACTCTTGAATCTATCAATCTATCTAAACAAGAGACCAAAGCAGCTATATTATTATTTTACTATAATATATAAGCTTTTTTGTTTCCAAGTTACACGGTAAGTAAGGATAGGGTGTGGGTGTTGTTGGTTATATTGAATATTTTTTATTATTTTTCCTTTCAATGTTTTTTTGTGTTCATTGATTTTCAAAGTCATATCTTTTATAACCATTTTGTATGGACCATTTTGTGTGTTTCAATTTCAACATGAAAGGGTATCTTTGAGTAGCTTTCACGTTTTGTATTCCTGTATGTGATCAAAATTCAATACCCATCTCACGAACTTGCCTTTTTTGCACTTTTTTCTTTCTTTTTTCCTTTGCATGTGTTGAATTATGTGTTTAATGGTGGTTGTGTTTCTGGGTATTGAAAAAGGTGGGGTTTTTATGCTTTTTGGCTTGTGGTTTTTGCTTCCCTATGTTCATATTTCATAGATGGTGTTTACAAGTTCAGTTTTTTTTGCTGAAATCATTGTTCTCTGACTTGAATTTTGTTGTTCTTTCTATTTAGGGATGCTATTCTCTTCTTGGTAGAGGTTTTGGGTGATGCAGATCACTTTCTATATTAAAGCTTTTTATGCTTGAATGTGTGATATGATCTGTTTCTACCTCTGCTTTGATGTGATACTTTGCTTAATGTGTTTGGTGACATATTTTATAGATGGACTGATTTGAGGGGAAGTAGGGTATACTTAAGCTCCATGATTTTGACTTTTCTCCTTGTTGATTGACCAATATTTGCATCTAGAATTTTAGTATTAAAAGAAAAATAAATAACTTAATTAGAGGATCCAAAGATAATTGTTATTATTTGGCTCTAATGTTGGTATGCTTTTCACTCTTTTTTGGGGTTTGAATCCATCCGTTTTTTCTTGTTGGTCTCCTGCCAAATTTGTCATCTTTTTGAAAGTTCAGATATTGCTTGCCACAAATTCAGTGCTAATTGTTGATCTGTCGGAAAATTTTGCATGCATCTTTTGTGGATTATAAATGATATGCAATCTTAGGGCTTTGCAGCATTGTTTGAAAACTCTACCTTAAGAAGCTTACTATGCTGCAAGATTATTTCTGTTATCTACTCTACTGCATTTGGAATAGAAGAGCAGGCTTTCATGTGAATGATTTTGCTAAACATTTGATGAAATTTACTGTTAGGATTCACTTTCCCATTCATTTGAGTAGGAAGAACTCCACATATAATATAACCTGTATGATCTATATCATCATTCCTCATATGTATAATGGAGGATGAAAGAGAACTCATTTTACAAGAGGGATTGCAATTTGAAAGCTAAGCTCTTAAATCTATACCTTACAGGTTTGTATTCGCACTCTTCTAAGTGGCGTCGATGGGTACCCTTGTTGAAGAAGATGACTCATTCAACAAGGCCCTAGGAAGACGGCTCGTCTTATATTATGGCATGGGACACATGCTCAATGACATAACTGCTGCTTGTTGGTTCACCTACCTATTGTTATTCTTGACAGAAATTGGACTTTCACCAACGTGTGTTTGCTTCCATTATAGATTTTATAGAAATTCAATTGATGCTTCCAATTTCGTGTTCTTGACATTACCTTCTTTTTCCATTTCACAGGAATGCAGCTACTGTGATGCTTTCAGGTCAAGTGGCTGATGGACTCGCTGTCATATTTGTTGGTGAACTGGTATTTAAACAATTTATACTTTTCATTCTAGTGGAAATATTACTCTAGCGCATATGATACGTGATAACATTGGAAACAAAAGTAAATCTAGTTATTTGTTTCTTAGGAATTTGAGATACTTTAAATATTTCCCTTAACTTATTAGCTCTTTTTCAGACCTTGTTTTGATAGAAATGCTTATATCTGTTATCTTGGTTGATAGATAGACAGGTTTGGACATTTCAAGATATGGCATGGTGCCGGATCTGTATTGGTGGCTATTTCATTTTCTTCTGTTTTTGGTGGTTGTCTACCATGTAAAATTTTCACTTCCAATTCAAGAACTTTTGAAACCGTGAGTTACAGTGTCTTTGCAGCAATCTTCAACCTTGGCTGGGCTGCTACTCAGGTCTCACACATGTAATCACTTCTTCAAAATTATCTTTTCTTTGGAAGTTGAAAATTGAAACTTTTTATTATGAAATGTCAAACTAACAGTGGATGGCTGATGCTGTCACCTTTGAATCTTTACATCACCGACTTGATATTTATGTGATTTCTGTCTTGAAATATTGAGATGGGCTATAATTTTGTTAACAAGAAAAGTCATTCAAATGAAGATGATAACTAGTTAAAGGTTTTATTGGGTGATGTTGGAAATATTGTACGAAACAAATACTTATCTTTATGGATGTCTAATTTCGTTTTTTCATGATTTCATCTATAATTGTTTTGCTTCAGTAACTAAAAGTCTTATAATGATAGGAACTATGAAGTAGTGATCATTTTAAACTTTGTAGCACCAGTGAACTCTTAAAATTTCTGTGGATTAGAGAAGAATTAAATTAAAAAGCATAGTTTCCAAGCCCTTCATTTTGAAAAGTCATGTTCATTAGTGTCTTCTTTGATTGCTTTCATGAAGGTCCATGATTAGTTGCATCACACTGAACTCAACAAGCAGAGTGGCATTGGCTAGCTGTCGCAATGCTTTTACCATGGTAAGCTTATAGATAAAGATATGAATCTTCGTACCCCCCCTCCCAGAAAACAATCAAGAACATTTTCATATAAATTTCTAACGTATATAATTATATCTTTTGAAGGTTGCCAACCTAAGCTTATATGCAGTTGCATTCATAGTATTCAATGTCTTCAATGGAATAACCTATACTGATATTGAAAATCAGGTATGTAATGATGGTAATTGTTTGGATTCATTGATGATTAGGCATTGTCGAGCACAATCACTTTGGTACTCTTTCAAATGAACAGTACCGCTGGATTGCATATGGTTCAATATTTATAGGATGTTGCTTTGTGGGTGTATTTCATCTTGCAACCAAAGAGCCCAGGTGTGCTTGTAGGCTTAGCTTAGTGCTATATTTATCCAATAACTAATGCTTGTAATTGTATAACTTTAACGAAATGAAGCCGTAGTAATCATTGTTCATGCAGGTCCATTATATCCCTCTAAAAACAATGACATAAAATAGGTTGCTTCAGCACTTTAAAACTATTGTTGTAGAAACTGAAATTTTAGCGTGTCTTCTTTGTAGATTGAAGGTGGGTGTACACGGAAAGGCTCGTGCAAGGATTTCGTGGGTATACTGGTTCAAGAGAGTTTTATATTACCAAGTTGCTCTTGTTTACCTCCTCACAAGATTAGTTCAAAACGTGTCACAGGTTAGCACACTTATCCTTACTTGCTTATATGCTCTGTAGCACCGAGCCGACACTTCAGGTTTAAGACGTGTCCGATGTCCGACACGTGTTGGACACCCAAACCGACACTGGCACCGACACTTCAATTACCTCCATTTTTCAAATTATTACCGGTGTCTACTTGTCAGTGTTAGTGTCGGTGCTTCATAGCTTATGTGTTCATTATTTTGGAAGTGGAGATGTTTAATACATTTCTTTTCACTAGTAACTAGTAATAACATAATTAAAAGGAAACTGAAATGCCATGCCTGAGTGACTACTTGTCAGTGTTAGTGTCGGTGCTTCATAGCTTATGTGTTCATTATTTTGGAAGAGGAGATAATACATTTCTTTTCACTAGTAACTAGTAATAACATAATTAAAAGGAAACTGAAATGCCATGCCTGCATTGAATATCCAACTGAAGATAATAATGATATATGAACACTTTTGACACAAAGATGGCTTGTTTTTCAGGCGTACCTTGCTTTCTATGTCATCAATGACCTACAAATGGCTCAATCAGCCAAAGCTTTGGTAGATGTCAAATTTTGTTTATTTTTGATTCATTTCAGTTTGTTGAACTTTATATAGAACAATGTTGAGGCTAATAACACTGATTATGATGCAACAGGTTCCTGCTATCATATACATATGCAGTTTCATCGTATCTGTTGCATTACAGGTTCCCTTTTTCAAATGCACACATTTAAGATAAACATAATATCCTTGATAGTCATCTTTTATATTCATTGCGTTTTGTCGATTTCTGCTTTTAAATTTGTTTACTCTCTATATATGTAGGAGATTGCATGGACAGGCCAACTTCTGAAGGCCTACTACTGTGGTGGATGCATTCTTTGGATTTTTTGTGGTGCGGTGATCCTTCTTTTAAGTAGGCAAATGAGTTATGTCATGTACATAGCTTCAGTATTTATCGGCATAGCAAATTCTCTCATGATGGTATGATGTTATTTTTACTCAATTGAATTAAATTGCTAAACAAAGAAAAAAAGAATATTATCTTTCCATTGTTTTGAAGTCCACTTCTCTCCAATGACATTTTGACCATAGTTGTTCAGTGTACATTAGTCAATAAGAGGAAACACTAGTTCTCAAATTTGACCCTAATAATTTCGACCACACATAAGAGTGATTTTGAAATGAGTCTGCTTCCATAGAGTTGTTGTTGTTGTCAATGCTACTGCTAAGTTTTACAAACTTATATTTCAATTGATAACACCCAAAAATAACATCAATATAATCTCCCATTTAGAAGAAGTCTTGTTTCTCTGTTTTCTCCTTTTGTCCTCATTTACAATTATGTTGATATTTTTGGCTTCATGTTGACTTCTTAATGTATCCAAATAGGTAGTTGGTAATGGGTGTTTTTGGCTCCACCATTTATCTACTGAGTTAAATTTTTAATGTGTATAGGTATTTATTGATTTTTATTATAGGTAACTGGAGTAAGCATGCAAAATGTTCTCATTGGAGAGAATCTTAATGGTTGTGCTTTTGTTATTGGATCATTGAGCTTTATGGAGAAAATTTCATGCGGGCTTGCTTTATTTCTTCTTCAGTCGTATCAAAGTAAGTTTCTTAAAATTCCTTTATCTGTTTCCATTGCATTACTTAGAGCATTTCCAATGGATACTTGGAGATACATGTAGAATACTTGTCCAATGGTACCCATATTGTGGGAAACAAGTTTGGGTACCTATAGAGCAAGGGATACCTCTACAAGCCCCCTTCTCTCTTTCTTGATCGTGGGCTCATGCATCAACATTTATTACTAAAAAATGATGGGTTGTTATTGGTGTAACTCATTTAGTAAATTCATTGAGTAAATGATGAGTGTTTATTAGGTACTAATATTAAAAAATTATAAGAAAATTGCTAGCAACACTCTCCCTCCAACACTCACGATTGATTGAAATTCACGTGGGTTTCCCCACTTTTGAAATGGGATCCACTAACTTAGTGGAACTCACATGAATTTTAACTAATCATAGAGTGAGTGTTGGTAGGAGAATGTTCAAAAAGCGTGTTCCTAGCACTCCTCAAATTATAAATGGATGATGTGTACATGTATTATAAATGAGTGATGTGTATATGTAAAACCCACTTAGGTACCCAAATAGAGGGAGCTCCATTGTGGAAAAGTTTCCATGGTTATGTAATGTAGGAGCACATTGTTAGTATGTTATATTATTATTATTTTCTTTCTCTCATTGTGTTGAAATCTTAAAATGCAGATACCTCTCCACAGCTGCAGCTAAATCTATTCCCACTTTCAATTACAAGGTTGGGATTGGGTCTTGTTCCTGCATTTTGTGCACTAATTGGGTTGGTAGTAACTTGCACAATTGATTTCCACAATCCTTCAAATTCTTTGACTGCACCACTGTTGACATAGCCACATAGGTGTGTCTGTAGATGAAGAGAATCTTCATTCATGTCTTCTCTAACATACAAGGTGTGAGTGACACATAATTGGAAAATTTCTACTTCCCTTCCGGTAGTCAAAAAAGTGTTCTCATTTTAGTAGCATAACAAGTAGTGGATATTTATTTATTGAATTGTCTTTAATCATACCAACAACTACGAAATCAAAATGTAGCAGCTGTATTTGATTCAAATGAATTAGACAATAGGAAAAAATTGCTGATTTTTTCCTAACTTGTTTCATTATGGTTTCAAGTTTATAACCAAATTTGTTCCTACAATTGCTTATCAATGTCCAAATGTATGAAGCACCACATAAGGCCTAACACAAATGCAAGAGGATCTCGTGACTTGGGGAGTATTGTCTCTATCACCATTCCCACAAGGAATTTTTTAGGTCTGCGATCTCTGTGGAGAAGTCCTTGCAGCACTTTTGATATTCTCCTTACCACTCTCCTACATCTCCCTCCATCATTTCTTTCTCTCTCTTAATTTCACTTTCTCTCATCATTATTTATTGTTCTGGATCGGCCACACACTAGGCCCAATTTAACAAAGCCCATAATCCACACTTGATGGACGGTGCAGATACATTCGCTCCATCCAACAATGCAAGCGCATTTGAACAAAGCGCCCATTGAAACGTTCCACGTGTAGGCACCATTCCCCCTATAAAAGCGCTATTCCATCGCCACTACATGTAAGCATTTATTACCTCACATCACCTATTCTCAATGCTCACTTAGGCTTCGGAGTGTGTGCAGGTACCACCCCCTACGCCAGATCAACGCGAGCTGGATCACCTTGGAAATTAATTAAGCCCTCGCAACATCTGAACCTTAGAAGCACCTAGGAGTGGGAGCTCAACGCCCCTATCATTTCTCCACCCGAGTTACGCCCAGAGGCTTTCATCAACAATGATGGCGACAACTTCGTCAACAGGCACGACTTCGACTGTCACTGTGGAAAGAACTGCGAAAGAACAACCACCGCTAACTCTCGGCGACGAGGACATGGTTGGAGGAGAACCCAATATTGTCTATCTTGTTATTCTTCAAGCTACAATAGCCAACAATCTGATCCACAGAGTTTTAATAGACCAAGGAAGCTTGTACAATGGCGTTTCTCTCAAGTCAATCTCGACGATGGGAATCTCGAAAAGGGACCTCGATCCTTGCCCCGGGGAACGCTTACCTCGCCTTGATGGAGTTCCAGTGACCCCGCTGGGATGCATCTGCTTACCAGTGACCTTTGGAGAAAGCCCCTGATCGAACGATTATCATCCCTTTCATGGTCGTACCGACCTTGCCGGCGTGCGACTGTATTATTGGGAGGGCAACGATAGGAGAGCTAGAAGCCGTAGCCTCTACGGTCCATCTGAAGATGAAGTTTTACTCTAACAATGGTGAAATTGTGACCCTTGAGGTAGATAAATGGGTAGCGCAATCCTGGTGCTCCAGAACTAGCCCTGTTGAAAAAGTTGCCGAAATCCCGAAGTCAACTTGGCCGACTTAGATTCCCGTTACGAACCATACAGTTCGGAGGACGAAGAAGACGATATACTGGCCAGACAAATAAAAAAGAAGATCGCAAGGCCAGAACCAAATGGACAATTCATATCCATACAAGTCGGAGACGAGCCTCAAAAGGTCATCAAGATCGAGTCTGACCTCTCTGAGGAAGTAAAAACGGCCCTCGTCGGCTGCCTCAGGAATTACGCCGATCTATTCGCATGAAACGCCACCGACATGCTTGGAATCTCTCCCGATGTAGCATGTTATCGCCTTTCCGTTCATCCAAATGCAAAGTGGATAGCACAACATAGAAGATCCCAATCCGACGAAAAGGCCCAGGCAGACAAAGCGGTGGAGGATCTTATTCAAGCCGCGACTTCGTTAAGGAAATCAAGTATGCGACTTGGTTATCCAATGTAGTGCTGGTCAAGAAGGCCAACGGAAAATGGAGGATGTGTGAGGATTAAATCGACCTCAATAAAGCTTGCCCAAAAGACGGATTTCCGCTATCAAGCGTGGATAAGCTAGTCGACAACGCGTCCGGATTTCGACTCCCCTCATTTATAGATGCCCATTCAGGGTATAACCAAATTCCAATGCACCTCCTCGACCAGGAGAAGACCACGTTCATGACTCCTAAGGAAAATTACTGCTATCGAGTAATGCCCTTCGAACTAAAGAATGCCGGTGCCACTTACCAGAGGATGATGAACAAAGTTTTCAAAGCACAAATCGGGAGAATGTTAGAAGTATATGGACGATATGATATCGTTAAAACTAAAGAAGATGTCGAGCACGTGACCGACTTGGCAGAAGTATTTGAAGAAGTACGGAAACACAACATGAGGCTCAACCCCGAGAAATGCACATTCGGGGTTAGGGCTGGGAAGTTCCTCAGATTTTACCTCACTAAGCGAGGAATCGAGGCCAACCCTGACAAATGCAGGACCATCACCGAGATGAGGCCCCCAACTACGAAGAAAGACGTCCAGAAACTCACGGGGATGATAGCAGCCCTGTCTAGTTCGTCTCCCAAGAAGCAAAGCGATCTCTACCTTTTTTCAAACTTCTAAAGAAAGGGATCGAATTCGAATGAAACAAAGAGTGCGAGCAAGCGCTGACGCAACTCAAGGCAACATTATCCGAACCGCCTATATTGACCCGGGCAGTGGAGGGCGAAACTCTATAATTGTATTTGGCCATCTCTGAAGAAGCCCTCAGCGGCGTCCTAGTTCGGGAAGCTCAAGAGGGGCAGTGACCCGTGTACTTCGTAAGCAAAGCTCTACAAGGTGTTGAGATACGTTACCAGAAAGTTGGAAAGATAACTCCGGCCTTGGTAATAGTGGTGCGACGATTAAGACCTTACTTTGTGTCCCATCAAATCGTCGTTAGAACGAATCAACCCATTCGCCATATACTTTACAGGCCCGAGCTCGCCGGATGAATGATCAAATGGGAAATCGAGCTGTCCGAATTTGACATCAAATACGAAACCAGAACGGCCCTGAAAGCACAATCGCTTGTGGATTTCATAGCAGAAATGACACCCCCTACAGTTGTGGAAGTTGAAGATACAATTTGGACTATTCACGTTGACGGATCGTCCAACAATAAAGGAAGCGGAGCAGGCGTCATGGTGGAAAATCAAGACGGAGTCATAGTCGAGGTCTCATTCACTTTCTCATTTTAAACATCAAACAACCAGGCCGAGTATGAAACATGCATAAGTGGGATGACATTAGCCAAATACTTCAACGCTAAGAGAGTCGAGATCCTCATTGACTCGCTCTTAGTAGTCTCACAAACCAGCAGGGAATACGTCACCAAAGACGTCGTCCTACAGAGATACCTCGCGAAGGTCAAGGAATTAATGGTGCATTTCCACAAAGTCAATGTTAAACACGTACCTCGAGGAGAGAATGCACGTGTTGACGCCCTAGCAAAATTGGCAAGCACTAGGACAACCGGGCATCTGAGGACAGTTATTCAAGAAACTCTGGTTCGGCCAAGCGTCCAGTTGAGCGGCGTATCGACAGATATGGTTCATGCCATCGAAGAAGTGGCCACTTGGATGGACCCCATCACCAAATATATTCAGACAAGCAATCTACCCTCTGACAGTTGCGAGGCAACCCGAATCAGAAGAAGAGCTTCCTCCTACTCCGTAATTGAAGGGAAACTGTACCGAAGGGGATTCTCATCACCCCTTCTCAAGTGTGTAGCAGGAGTCGAATGCCCATACATTTTATCTGAGATTCATGAGGGAATCTGCGGACATCACCTTGGAGGCAGAGCTCTAGCTAAAAAGGCTCTACGAGCAGGCTACTACTGGCCTACAATGAATAAAGATGCCATGAATTTTGTGAGGAAATGCACTAAATATCAACAACATGCAGATGTCCACATAGCTCTCCCAACCGAGCTGACGTCGTTAACATCCTCTTGGCCCTTCTCATGGTGGGGGATGGATCTTTTGGGACCATTTCCAGTCGCTCCCGACCAGCTGAAATATCTGATTGTGGCTGTCGACTATTTCACAAAGTGGATCCAGGCCGAGCCTTTATCTACAATCACAGCTAGAAACGTCATCAAATTCTGCAAGAAATCAATAGTGATCAGGTTTGGAATCCCGAAGGTAGTAGTGACCGATAATGGAACCCAATTCACAGACAAGAACTTCTGAGAGCTCATGACCGACCTCTCCATCCACTACAAGAAAAACGCGTTTTTCCGGCAGAAAAAATCCGTCGGCAATGCACCAAATCCGCCGGTAAAATGCTCGCAGGTAATGTTTTCGGCTGGAATTTCCGCCGGTAATTTCCGGCGGATTTTTCCGCCAATAATTTCCGGCGGATTTTTTAACATAAAAAATAATTTGTTTTTGAAAAATCCGCCAGAAACGCGCATTACCATCGGATTTATCCGCCAGTAATTTTCGGCGGATTTTTTCGGCCGGTAATGGGCGTCTCCGGTGGATTTTAAAAAAAAATAAAAAATACTTTTTTTTGAAAAATCTACCGGAAATGCACATTACCGGCGGATTTTTTATTTTTCTTTTAAAAAAAAATTGTTAAATTTTTTTTGAATTTTAAAATTTAATATGTAATTTAATAAGAAGTAAGAAAAATGAAAATAAAGTAGAATATGAGAAAAAGGATATAGAACATAATGAGAAGGAATAAATGAATGAAAATGAAGAACTTGGAATGAATAAGGATGAAAGAGAGTTTGAGAAGAAATAATATTGGAGAGAATAAAAATGAACAAGTAAGAAGGACTAAGAATGAAGGAGAGTGTGAGAAGTAATAATATAGGAGAGAATAAGAATGAAAAAGTAAGAAGGAATAAGAATGAAGGAGCGAGAATGAATGAGAAGGAAGAAGAAAGAGAAAATATAGAAGAGAGATATGTGGAGAATTTATGGAGATTGGAGAATATGAGAAAGAAGAAGAAAGATAAGATAGGGAAAGTGTAGAAAAGAATGATAAGGAAATAAAGAGTTCAGAGAATGAGAAGAGTGTAGGAGAAAGTTTTATTTATAGGCATTTTCGAACGGTTCCGGCGGTTTTACCGGCGGTTTTTTCCGTTGGAAATTTCCGGCGGATTTTTTCGTCGGAAATTTCTGGCAGAAAAACTGGCGGTAATGCACATTTCCGGCGGATTTTTTTGGAAAAAAATATTTTTTTTTCAAAAATCTGCTGGAATGTCTATTTTTTCCGTCGGGAATGCCAAATTTTTGTCGGAACCGTACCGGCGGGAAAAATTGGCCAGAAATAATCGCCGGAAAAACGCGTTTTTCTTGTTGTGATCAAACACCATTTCACTTTAGTAGAACACCCGCAAACCAATGGGCAAGCTGAATCCGCCAATAGAATCATCCTCAGAGGACTCAAATGGAGGCTGAACGAAGCTAAGGGGAACTGGGTAGAAGAGTTACCCCACGTCTTATAGGCATACGGAACTACCACACATTCAACCACAGGTGAATCGCCATTTCCGACTGACTTATGGAACCAAGGCCGTGATTCTGGTAGAAGTGGGAGAACTCACTTAGAGAACAGCCCACCCCGTCACACCCACGGAAAATGAATAGTCGATCTGAGAAGAGTTGGACTTAGTTGAAGAAGTCTGAAGCCAAGCTTCACTAAAAAAGGCTGTAGTTAAACAACAAGAAAGTGATCCCCAGGGAAAAACGCTAGACAAAGGAAACTCGCTCCTAACTGGGAAGGACCTTATAGGGTATTCGCCAAGACAGGCACATGAGTTTACTCACTAGAGACCCTAAGAAAAGAGCCCATCCCAAGGATTTAGAATGCCACTAAGCTCAAAAAATATTATAGCCGAAGGGATCAACTTGGATGTAGACAAAGCCATGAATGAAATTTCAATCATTTAAAAAATCCGTTATTTACTAGTCTATTCTCAAAGAGATCAACAAAGGCCCACTCGATCCCTCGGTCCAAAAAGACCAGAGCTATCTCTCGGAAGTCAGACCAAAGGGATCGGAATAGCCTATAACCTCAAAAGGTTCAAAATGAAAACAAAGGCTCACCCGATCCCTTGGTCCAAAAAGACTCGAGCTATCTCTTGGAAGTCGGACCAAAGGGATTAGAATAGCCTATAACTTCAAAAGGTTCAAAATGAAAACAAAGGCTCATTCAATCCCTCGGTCCAAAAAGACCCGAGCTATCTCTCGGAAGTCTGACCAAAGGGATCAGAATAGCATATAACCTCAAAAGGTTCAAAATGAAAAAAAGGCTCACTCGATCCCTCGGTCCAAAAAGACCCGAGCTATCTCTTGAAAGTCGGACCAAAGGGATCAGAATAGCCTATAACCTTAAAAGGTTCAAAACGAAAATAAAGGCCTACTCGATCCCTCGATCCAAAAAGACCCGAGCTATCTCTCGGAAGTCGGATCAAAGGGATCAGAATAGCTTATAAAGGCGTACAACAATAGAAAGACTGGGTATGCTCAACCTGCCTATCCAGGTATACAGACCGGAAAAGGCTAATTATTATCAAGTAAACAAATTGTCTGGGCACAACGAAAAGAAAATTGAAGTTATGTTACAATAATGTTGCAACGCAAGAAAATCAAACGGCGAGAAATTTCTCAACCTCGGAACTTCATGCTTTTGATGCCGGACTTCATGCTTGGAGCGGTCAACATTTTACTCTATCAACACACCACCAAGGGCATTTTAATTGATATTGGCTCCTCGAGTCCGAAGAATAACCCCTGGATTCAACACCGCCACCTGCTCCAAGGCATTCTGGAAGGCCTCATCACCAAACTTCAAGGCGGTCTCGACAATCTTCTGCGGGGCTAAAATAGCCTCATCACGCTTCTTGAAAGCCTCGTCTCGCTCGTCCGAACTCTTCTTCATCGTCTCCTACAACTCGACAACCTTCGATTCAAGTCCTTCCAGCCTTTTTAACGCTTCGGCAGCAGCAATATTATTCTTTGCATCCTCCATCATTTTGGTCAAAACACAAACTTGCTCAATGGCAGTATCCTTCTCCGCCTCAGCTATCTTTCGAGCAGCTGCCTCTTCTTTTTGCTTCCCCATCGTAACCCTAAAAGCCCGCTTGGCAGATTCACAACGGGCCACAGCCTTATCACACTCTTTTAGGAGTTGGGCTCTCCCTACCAGGAAACATGTCAGGCTCAATACCATAGCAAAAGAAGCAAAACGGACAAAGATTATAAAGCAGTACCTCCTTCAGCAAACTTGCGATCGGCCTCAAGAAGCTTAGTCCCAAAGGAAGCTATGCGAAGAACCACCTCAAAGGGATTCCGCTGGAGGTATTCCAGGCTAAAATTCTCAAAATCAGAGATTTCCTACGACACATCAGAATCTGCAGGAGGATCTTCAAGTTGCAGCTTCTTTGAGGAAGTGGGGGAGGCCGACGTCCCAATTTGGTCTTCTGCTTCAGGATGGGTCCTCCTTAAGACTGCAGGAGATTCCTGAATTAGAGTTTCGAGAGCCTCGGGTTCAAGCACCTTCTTTCCCTTCTCGGATCCCCCTCCATAACCGACCAACGGGTTAAAATCTCGGAGAAGGGGGCAAGGGGTGTTAGGGATTGTTGATTGAGAAGCAGCCTCTCGCAACTCGTAAAGGGCAGAAACAGAAGACATCCCCGCTGCACAACAAAAACAAAACAAGTCAGGGAACCTCAGAGAAATTAAAGGTTGATGTAAGCAATTAAGGTGTGCATACCAAGCACATTAAGAGAATCCCCCTGAGGAGCCAAAGCCACAACTCGGATATTAATTAAAGGATCCCCGAGAGACATGGATGACCACGACCGAAGAAGATTAAGAGTTACTATATCTACGCTATGTAGTTGATCTTGAGTGCGAGAATAAAAGGAGATAGGCCTCTTGAGTGATCATAAGACCAGCTGAAACGAAAATGCCGCGTAACCAATTCACCAAAATCGTCAACTGAGCCGATCTTCCGAAAGGCCACCAAGTTCCGAGGTCTCACCAATACAAATCGACTAGCAAAACCATCGACCAAATAGGGAGCAAAAATATTTTCTGAGGAGCTAGGGACAAGATCAATAAAGCCCCGTCGAACTTTCCTAGAGTCCCTACTCGGATTTCGCACTACGTCGAATAAATGTAAAAACAAGCTTACCGATGCGGGACGCTGAAAATTCCTCATCACCAGATCAAAAGCTCTCATAGAACCCCAGCTAGCGGGACTAATTTGTGAAGGCGCAACCCGAAGAAACTGGAGCATCATTTTTTCGAAGGGGGTAAATGGAGGACGGACCCCGACCTCTGACAACATGGCCGAATGCACAAAGAAGCCCGAACCATCAACGGGGCTACACACCGGCACCCCAAAGGGAACCCCAAACAGATCCCATTCCTCATTGGAAACAATACCTACCAGCTGGTGGATATCAGATAATGGAGAAGCGCCGTGTTCTCGAAAGACACTGCTTCGAGAAAGGATATCAAGAGAAACCCAGGAGGTAGGATCTATGTCGGAATGAGCAACAAGGGGCTTCTGATTCCTCAAAGATGTCTGTCTGCCCCTACCAGAAGTAGAAGAGCAAGTGGTTGGAGGAGAACCCCGCTCCATTTGAGCCGACATGCTTCCAAAAGCCTATAACCTACAAGGACACCGACACCGGGGGAGATCATAAGAAACTCCACAAGTAACCCCCAAAGAAGACTTCACCACTTCCATCTTCAACAATCCCAGATAGGCAAGTAGGGAAATGAGACGAGAAAAGAGAAAAGGGTAAAAGAACATACCTTAAAATTTGGAAGAACAACGAGGCGGAACAGATTAACCTCGAACAGATATCAGAGGAAGCTAAACAGGTTGACTTAGAGGCTCCCAAAGTACAAACTCTCGAAAGTACAGATCTCTCTCATATTTATAGAGGACAAGTCTAGGATGACAAGTGTCACACTACTCCCAAGGTCAAACTGGCAAGTGCACGAATTCCAAAGAAGACACACATATTCCTTAGGGGGACACCCGTAAAGAAGGAGCGTCCCCCACTCAAAGGACCTAAGCCGCAACATCTCGTCCTAGTTGTTGTGTAAATTAATGTGCAAGTATACACAATTAACAAGTAGTATAATGGTATGTAAAGTTCGTTCCCACGAGGATTGGAGTTCAATAAATACTTACTTTGGCTAACAAATTAGTGAGGCAAAATAAAATAAAGTAAGTTTTTGTAACCATCATTATCAACAAGAAAAGTAAAAGGGTGTGAAAATCAGAATAGAGAATAAGTTGGAATGCTTTTACTATGTAAATCCATCAAAGTATCTTGATGCCGTATCTGACGTTCTAGCATTAGGTGCTGTAGCATCAATATGTACTTTTCAGATATTTTTCACTAGGGTTTCATTACAATGGCTTATGTCTAAGCCCTAAATAAGTTCACCCTAGGCTGTTATGCACCCACAGTGTTCACCTTATGGAGTTTGCCCTCCTATGTCTAGGGTTTAAGCAAGGGATGTTAAAGTGTCATTTAACACCCACTATCCATATTATCTTTTGAGATTAATTCATAAACCTTTTCAGAATTCATAAATGCTACTTAAAATTAGTTGGCCATTCCTAATTTAAGATGGAAATATTATCGCACAAAAGATAAAATACTAAAACATCAAATACACTTCATTAAATATACTAAGGCTTGATTACATAGATATTAGCATCCCAACTAAGAGTATTTAGCTCATGATGAGCAAACAACACAAGAAATACAACTTTAACATAATGTTTAATTAAAGGCAAAAAAGCGAAAATACAAAGAAAAAGTATACTAAGAAGAGGTAGACTGAAGATTGACTCCAACAACAGTAACATGGAGGTTCAGATCAGCTCCCAAATCCACCAAAATCTTCAACTAATTTAGCTTCTGTATTGTTGCAGCATCACTCCCAGCATCAGAATTTCCACTTTGGTATTTAAAGGTAGCTTGGCGCAATAATGGAGGAAAAACTATTTCTATACTTTTTTCCTTTTGACCCGCATCAAATGAAGAGGTAAACTAATACTGCAGCGATAAGAACACACACCTAAAAGCATAAAAAGGGCACCATTGTGCCAAATGATTTCAAACCAGAATTAATTCCTCTAATCTCTAAAACATCGTATTTACAAACATTAAACACATAATTAAATGAGAACATACAATTATTTAAGCTTTAGAAAGTATAAATAACTCTTATAAATAAGAGTTATCACTAACCAAGGTGAAGTAAAGCACCCCTGAGACGTCGACAAAAAATCGAGTCCTTCGTCATGATCTCAAAGAGAAAGACAGGTTCACTACTCCAGTAAAACGAAACAGTCCAAGCCGATCTACTGTTATGAAGTCGAGGTAACTTTATCTAGTAGCCTCAACTTGGGGGGCAATTGTTCCAGATCAGCCACACACTAGGCCCAATTTAGCAAAGCCCATAATTCACACTTGATGGACGGTGCAGATGCATTCGCTCCATCCAACAATGCAAGTGCATTTGAACAAAGCGCCCATTGAAACATGCCACATGTAGGAACCAATCCCTATAAAAGCGCTATTCCATCACCACTACATGTACGCATTTATTACCTCACATCACCTATTCCCAATGCTGACTTAGGCATCAGAGTGTGTGCATGTACCACCCCCATGCCGAATCAACGCGAGCTGGATCACCTCAGAAATTAATCATGCCCTTGCAACAACTGAACCTCAGAAGCACCTCAGAGTGGACTCAGCTTCTCAGCTTGGTGAGCACTTCGGTCTTCAACTCGGCCGAGGCCTGCAGCCAGTACAAATCATTTCTAATTTTTTAATGATGAGAAATAGTGAAATTAAGAGAGAGATAGAGAGGATGAGGAGAGGTATATGGAGAGGGGGAAGGAGAGAATCCATATCCTCCTTGCAGGGACTTCCCCACACACACGTGGAAATTGCTACGTCTAGTTATTTCACTAATGGTGAGAAGAAATTTTCAACTTGAAAATGATTAATGAAATGTGAGATTCAAGAAAAATAGATAGAATACTATTTTTTTTTAAAATACTGATTTGATTAATGAAGTAGAAATTACACCCACCTCCTCTTAGTTCAGTTGATAGACACATGCACCCTCTTTAGTTTGGACAAGACATTGACCTCCCTTAAATTAGACACATCTCCCCTAATATTGTGTAAGAATAAAAATGGGTATTTGTATTTTTTTAAACAAAACTTAGGGGAGGTGAGTATCCCCTTTTTAGCAAAATGGGAGGTGAGTACCAAAACAAAATTAAGGAATTGTGCTCTTCTAGCTTCACTAGAGGTCTTGGGTTCGAATTCAGCCATGAGAATGCAGTTAAAATTCTTAGGGAGAGCTTTGCCGCCTATTGTGGTCTTACCCGGCTCGTGAGATTAGTCTCTGTAGTTGCACGCAGAGGGTACCCAATTTATACAAAAGAATGTAAAAACTTAATTTCAATTGAGTTCTATGGAATTTATAGATGTTTTCAAATTGTAGAAGCTATATGTAAAGAGCTAATTTATAAACGAAGTCAAGACTTTGTTATATTTTTTTGGGTTAAATATATTTTTAGTTTTCATAGAATACATACTTTTGATTTTAGTCAATAATAAATTTTTCTTCAACTTTTGGTCCTCATTTTTATATCTCAGTCTGCACTTTTGGTCCCTAATATTAAGTTTGTGTTCAACTGGTTAACAAATTGTGACGCTAACACTTGTCACACGACACTTTTTATAATTAATGACTAGAATGTCAAAAACATCGATTTCCCACGTTTAACCCAAATGTTCGTTCAATAATGTTGACGTGTGGAATATGTAGAGAATTTGGGAAAAGGTTGAAGCAGGTAGCTTCACCAAACTCTCATGGTGGTTCTACGTGTAAAACCACTCTAATAGCAAAGTCAGGTCTCCACCAGTATATAGGTGTGATTAGGGTATCAAAGTTATTTCAAAGTTTTGGAAAATTTGTGAGTGGGATCCCTTTATATCGCTGCCAAATGAGCCTCGTAGTAGGCCTTAGAGCGCTCATCAATATAATCAGTCGAACCATGCTAGCGGTTGGCCCCGACACATACAAATGATAATAAAATATTTTTATATTTGTGAACTTTTATGTAAATTCATTTTATCCCTCTTCTCATGACAACAAAGCATTACCATATAACCATTGAATGCTTTGGAGAGAGGAGATCAGCATGAATTTCAAATTGGGAAGAACACTCGTACCATGCTTTCTTCAAGTACCCTTTTTCAATGACTTATTGGGAAGGAAGGAAACATAACTTTTTTGGCACCTAGTCAGTTAGCTTAAAGCTAACGGACTTAACTAAGCTAGAAAATGTTGACTTCTTACTCACCTTCCAATTCCACAACCATAGGCAATGTCATACATTAAGAAATGTTCATTTAATGCACTATGCATGATTGGACCTTATTCTAATTCTAGTTATCCTACTCCACATCTACCTTACCATATTCTTGAGGGAATAGAAAATGATGGGTCAAAAAAAAGAAAATGATGGGGCTGAGCTAAGGAGAAGGGGGTCCATACCTACCTGGCTACCATTGTGTCCGAAAGCAGCCAAGCCACCTACTCAGCAGAGATTTAGATCCTCTATAGTTTTGAACTCCGGGATAAACATAAAAATAAAAAAATTCCTTAATTTTGTTTTGGTGCTGCAAAAATACTTTTCTGCTTTTCGTTTCTAATAAATATATACTTTTATGATTAGAATCAAAATGGTCTCCAACCAACAAGGGTTGGTTCTAACTAGAATCGGATCCTACCCCAAGCTCTCGGGTTCGAATATTGGGTGTGATAAAAACTCTGTTGGAAGGGAAGAACCACACGGACTGACAAAGCTGGGTACTCTTGGCCAGTCAAGTTCCCCAACGTAGATTAGTCATCGGCAAAAAGCAGATGGGAACTTCGCACCAATGACACGATAACAACAAAAAGAATCAATATGGTCTCCAATTTTAAGGACTAAAACTATGAGTTCATCTAATATGAATCCTATAAAAATGGTCTAAAGGTGAACCCCCCTCCTTCGTAACATGCTAATAGACTTATAATTAATATTTTATCCATTTCATCAAGAGTTAATAGATCCCAAGTAGGTAGCTCAGTTGGCGAGCCAATGGATACCGAAGGAGTGCACCAAATGAGTACAAGAAGGAGGTCCGGGTACGACTCCCGAAAATTAACATTCCCCCACCTCACTAACATTACTTAACAAAAAAAATCAAGAGTTAATAGAATGATAATTTTAATATTGGTGACATACCGACATGTAATTAAATATAAATTTGTCCATATTAGATGTCGCCATAAAACTACACATGAAAAAAATTATAGAAACTAAAATAAAACACAAGAATCAAAAGCAAGCATTTCGATTTTTTTAATGGGAAATATTTTTTTTTTTACAATTTAATGGCAAATATTAGTCGGTTAGTATTTGTTATGTTAATGGAGTGAAGATTTGAAACTCCAACCTTATACCTCCTACAACCCAACCACCTTATAACTCCCTAAATATTCGTATATTGTAAGGACGAAAAGCAAAAATAAATTTTATATGGACGGAAAATAAAAATCTCTATGTTCACTTTTTTTTTAATCAAGAAAAATCTCTATGTTTACTTTGAACATTTAAGAAGTAGGTGGTAATATATAAGAATTTATTATATTACATTTAAATTTTCTAAAGCCACTTGTAAATTTTCTAAAACCAGATGAAGAAGGTACATCTGCCCACATGATAATAATGTTAGATCTACCACACTCATCTACCTTGTATTATGTTCATAACAGTGACAAGTGTCTCCAAAAATAAGGTTGGATCGATTCTTAAGAAAATAGGAGCGTGTATGATTAAAGCATATTTGAGGGGAGATAAGTAACAAACAACTGAACAAGAGGTTTAAACAAGCATTAACAAACAAGAGGTTTAAACCACCACCAATTTTTTTTGATAAAGACACCACCAAAAAAACAAGAGGTTTAAACAAGCATTCTCCCTCCGTAATAAAATGTAAGCAAAAAAGTGTATATATATATATATATATATATATATAATTTAAATTTAGACTAAATACATGTATTTTCTTATATTTTGTTACAAATAGTAGGGATGGCAAATGGGTCGGTCCGCCTTGTCGTAGGGACGCCAAAACTAGGACAGGACGGGCCGACCCATCAAAGGATAGTGGGTTGAGAGATTGAGCCCGTCCCGCCCCTCTGCAAGTAGGCGGGTCGGCGGGCTAGCCTGATATTAAAGTAAGTAAATAAAAAATGTATTTAAAGCATATTTTTAGGCTTAAAATAGTTGGGTTGGCATGTTGGCTCATCTAAACCTGCCAAAAACAATGTAAAAATAGCGGGTTGGTGGGTTGGCCTGCTACAACCTGGCAAAAAACATTAATTTTTTTTGAAATAGTTAAAAACAAAGGAAAATATAATTTCTTTTTCTAAAAATTATACTTGACGGACTGGTCCGTTCCAACCCATTCGTGGCCCGCCGAATTGGCGGGCTAGGCAGGACGAGCTACAACGGCTTGACAGGATAAAATCACCAACTCAACCATCTTTTTTGGCGGGCTAGCGGGCGGAACGTGCTTTGCCATGCGTATAAACAAGTTTAATCAAACTAAGAGATTTGGCCCAAAATACCATGCATAAGCTATTGCTACATCTAGAAGCTACAGGAAGGCCTATAATGGTGAATAGCCTAGAGTTAGGTGCCACTTCCCTCCACTTCATTTTCTTCATCTACATTGGCATAGTCAGAGGGATAATCTCTCAACTTTCACAGAAAACAGACATTTCACCTCTTTGAAAGCCCTCTAAACTAACTCCTCCTTTCCTTTGCTCTTTAAGAAACTCAAACATTTTTGCAACCATGGCTTAGCTACCCTTTGAGATTTTACTTTACAGTAATCCAAGCAAATTAAGAGAAAGACATATAGCAAATGGAGGTTCAATCCCCATCAGTGAAACGCCACTATGACATAACAATGTCAAGAAGAACAAGGAAGCAACAATCATTTCAAGTGCAACAAATCAATAATGAGAAACCAATCTCAAAGGGTGACACAACCACAACAACAACGACGACAACAAAAGATGTGTCAAATGAAACTAACCACCTTATTCCTAACAATAAGGTGAAAGAAAGTGATGGGAATGACCACAAAAGCTTGAAGCAACTCATTGTAGGAGATGAGAAAGATGGAGGAAGCAAAGGAAGGAATTCATCATCACTTGGAGAACATTTCACTGAGGAAGAGAAGCAACTTCAGCTTGTAAGGATGCAACAAAAAGATAATATTCAAGGTTTGAAGTTTAAGAAGTTGATAAGTCGTTATGCTAAAGTTTTGGGACATTTGATGAAGGCTAAACGTGATCCTCACTTAAGTGATGCTGGCAAAAAACCTGTTTTCAAGTTATCAACCTAGCTTGCCTACTAGAACAAATTTTATTATATGCTAAGCTTTATATTTTGGCTAGCAAAATGCCTTAACTTTCCTCCTTCATGTTCTTATCATATGTGTATCCTTATTCAATATTCATATATGATGGTATTATGTAGTATATTTTGATTTTTAATTGAATCACTTTAATATGTTATTGATGTGTGTTAGCTTCTAATACTAATTAATATCTTCATATTAACCATTTTATTCTTCTTTTTCTTGTTTGTTTGTGATGAAAAAGAAGCTTATATAATCAGTTTAATCTCCATGTTTTTATGGATTTCCTTCACACAATATTGTAATAGTTAATTTATATGCATTTATATTATCTCAACCCATCTATGTCAATAGAATGACAATCTAAGGTTAATAATCAAACAAGTTTAACTATTAGAATGATATATAAGGGTAATTTGTTTTGGATGAGTTCTTAATTGAAAAGAGAAACATTTGAACTCCAAATTTAGAATAACCTCAGAAAACTAAAGGAAAATGGTGAGGGATGGATAAGAGCCTGCGTTTCCAATGAGGAAAATAAAAGGATCATGGGACCTATGGAAGGTTTATGATCTCTAAAGTATATGAAAATAATAATAATAGTTTTTAAAGTTTATGAAATTTATCGCATTGATATTTAAAGTTTTATAGTAATCTCAAAGTAGGAGAAAGAGTGTAAGTTTAGAAAACTAAATTCGGTGTTTGCTCTTTATAAGAATTCAAAATGCGATTAGCCTCTTGTATAACTAATATAATCCTAATTAATAATTAGACCTATTCTAAAAAATTCCTATAACTTATTCATTTTTGTTTCATTTCGTGATGTTTAAGTTTAATAAATGGGATAATATGTTCATAAAATTTGGGCCACAAATGACAGAGATATTTTTACAAAAAGTAATTGAGAGGAAATAAAAGTATTAGAAACTAAGTTATGATTTTGATTAACCGTTCCAACCACCATATATAAACGTTTAAATGGCCATTTGAGCTACCATATAGCTACTTAATTATTATGGCATAGAGAAAGCTAATTAATGCATTAATAAGTCACCTAGCGAATGCGAATGCGAAGGCGACGTCTGTTAGTGGGGCAAAAATGAGGCCCAAAAGAGAGAGTAAGAAGCCCCAATGGCTGAATGGATTTATCTAGGCCCATCTTTTAGTAGTCCAGTAATTTTTATTTCTTTAGTGAATTATCCGTAAGTGGCCCATGGCCCAATTATCTGTGATGCTGCCTCTATTGAGGGATATGAAATATCAGAAGTTGTTTTATGTTTATTTCTTCTCTTGCAACCCTAGATCTAGTGTTTAGCTTAGTGTAGTCTATCAATTGGTGCTTTCATCTTGTTTCTCAATGCCTCCAAAAGCCACCAACCCAACATCCAAGGATCTGGATGATGCCATTCAAGCTTCCTATCAACACATGGATGCTGTCCTCCATGAAAATAACCAGCAGCTTGAGCAACAACTGGGTGAACAGCTGGGTACTGTGAATACAAGGCTGGATAATCAACAACAGCTAATGGATTCACGATTTGAGACACTCACAAAACCGATTAATGACAGATTGCCTGCACAACAGCACTCTCCTTCATCAGGTAACCCTTCTTCCCCTTTATTACCCCCTGGTTATGAACATGCTGTTACCCACACTGTCTCTACCCCAATACCCATAGTTCTGACTCAAACCACCTCAACCCAACCCACTGTTTCCCTTTCTGGATCTGAACCACCACCTATACCACCCCCTAACATATATGGCCCAACAACCTACCCTGCATTCGCCCAAATCCCCCCATACAACCCCTCACCTTACCAAAATATGTTCCCTAATTTTATGCAGCAGATGTACTCTCCACAGTTTTCCCAAACTACCCCTCAAATCCCTTATAGACAACCAAAAGTAGAAATGGGAATTTTTGATGGAACAGACCCTTTGGAATGGTTGTTCCAAGCTGAGCAGTTTTTCTCCTTTTACAACATTCCAATGGTAAATCGTTTGCCTATGGTTTCATTTTATATGAAAGGGGAAGCACTTAGTTGGTTTAAGTGGATGCATCACAACAGCCAACTTGCTGATTGGACAACCTTTGCTAGAGCGCTAGAGCTAAGGTTTGGTCCCTCTACCTATGAAAATCACCAAGCCCAACTTTTTAAGCTTAGACAAACTGGGTCTGTTGCTGAATACCAAGCTAACTTTGAAAAATTGGGAAATAGAGTCTTAGGGCTACCACCCGATGCGATTTTAAACTGTTTTATCTCGGGCTTAAACCCAGAAATCAGAAATGAAATAGCCATACAACGACCCTACTCAATTTCTCAAGCTATTGGTCTAGCCAAACTCATTGAGGATAAGATTAAAGCCACCAAGCCCAAATTCTCCAGACCCTTTCCCCAAACCTCTGGCCAAACCTCAAACACAAACCCACCTTCACACAAGCCAGCCCAACACCCAACCACTACACCCACCACCCAAAACACCCCAAACACACCAAAACCAAACCAACCTAAATACTCTATAAGACGCATCAGTCCAGCCCAACGGGAAGAACGCCGTGCTCAAGGTCTATGTTACAATTGCGATGAAAAGTTTGTTCCGGGGCTTAAATGTGCTAATGGTCGCTATCTCCTACTCATGCTTGAGGAAGGTGAAGAACTAGACCCCACTGAATCTCAAAATGAAGAAATTGAAAGTGGACCAGAAGAATCTTACTTTCAACTATCACCTCAGGCTCTAACAGGTCAATTTGCCCCTCAAATACTCAGGTTTTACGGCCTAATTGGTGGACTGATAGTTATGGTTCTAGTTGACACTGGGAGCACACATAACATACTGCAACCAAGAATTGCTGAGCATTTGAAACTGCCCACTTCCAAAATCCCAGCATTTTCTGTCATGGTTGGAAATGGTTCCCACTTACAATGTGAAGGGATTTGTAATGACGTTCCTATCAACCTACAAAACCAGTCATTTTGCTTACCATTTTATTTACTCCCAATTGAAGGTGCTGATGTAGTCCTTGGGATGGAGTGGCTTAGAACCTTGGGCCCAATTCAGGCAGATTTCTCCATACCATCAATCACTTTCCAACACAATAATGAGCCCATCACACTAAAGGGAGAACCTAAACCCAACCCAGCCCAAACTACCTATCACCAACTCCGCCACCTACTACATACAGACTCAATTGCCTCACTTCACCTCCTAAGCTTTGAGCCCACTGACAAAGCCTTGAAACCCCACCAAACCACCAACAACATCATTGACTCAATAGCCCATACCTTATCACCTGAGGTTAACTCTATACTCCAAAACTACCCAACTGTTTTTCAAGAACCACATGGCCTACCACCCCCCAGACCTCATGACCACCACATCCCACTACTCCCAAATACACCTCCCATCAATGTCAAACCCTATCGTTACCCTCACTCCCAAAAAGAAGCCATGACCTCCCTAATCCATGACATGCTACAAGAAGACACTATTGTCCCTAGCAACAGCCCTTATTCCTCCCCAGTTTTGTTGGTTAAAAAGAAAGATGGAACTTGGAGATTTTGTGTTGACTACAGATCACTAAATGCAGTCACTGTTAAGGACAGATTCCCAATCCCCACTATAGATGAACTCCTGGATGAACTTGGCTCAGCTAAAATATTCACCAAGATAGATCTACGCTCAGGTTATCACCAGATTCGGGTTGCACCGGAAGACACTCATAAAACAGCTTTTCGCACTTTCGACGGACATTACGAGTTCTTAGTCATGCCTTTTGGGCTATCTAACGCGCCGTCTACATTTCAATCAGCAATGAACGATTTACTAAGACCTTTTTTACGACGGTTTGTTCTGGTTTTCTTTGATGATATTTTAATCTATAGCCGTTGTTTATCTGATCACCTACTTCATTTAAGACTTGTTTTAGATTTACTTCAGACCCATCACTTTGTTGCAAAGCTGTCTAAGTGTGTTTTTGCAGTTGATGTTGTTCATTACTTAGGCCATGTTATTTCTGTTAATGGTGTATCCCCAGATCCTGATAAAGTTCAAGCTATACTAGACTGGCCAAAACCACGTTCACTCACGGCACTCAGGGGATTTTTAGGCCTCACCGGATTCTATAGACGATTTGTGCGTCTCTACGCCTCTCTCGCCGCTCCTCTCACCGAATTGTTGCGTTCCACTAAGTTTACATGGAGTACAGATGCCGAAGAGGCATTTACAGAGTTAAAGCAAAAAATTACATCAGTGCCAGTGCTTGCTCTCCCTGATTTTACCAAAGTTTTGTGGTTGAAACTGATGCCTCCGCTACTGCCATTGGTGCAGTCCTCTCCCAAGACGGTCACCCCTTAGCCTTCTTCAGCAAAAAGATGTTCCCTCGGATGCAAGCTGCCTCAGTGTATGTGCGAGAAATGTTTGCAGTCACTGAAGCAATCAAAAAGTGGCGTCAGTACCTCTTAGGACGACATTTTCACCTGTACACAGATCAGAAGAGCCTTAAGAGCCTCCTTGTTCAGAAGATTCAAACACCAGAACAACAGAAATGGGCATTTAAGTTACAAGGGTTCAGTTTTGATATTTACTACAAACCTGGCAAGTCTAATCTGGTTGCGGACGCACTTAGCCGCAAATACACAGAGGATGCACCACTGCTCTCAGCAATCTCATCTCCAGTTCCAACGTTCATTGCTCAACTACAAAAGTTTTACAAGACAGATGACATGGGAAAGGCATTAGTTGAAAAGTGCACATCAGAAACAGACATGAAGATCAACTACAGTTACTCAAATGACTTGATCTATTACAAGGGCAAACTCTTCATACCTGACTCAGCCGATCTACGAAGGACCCTTCTGCATGAATATCACAGCACCCCTGTAGCTGGTCACTCAGGTGTTAAACCCACTTTGGCGAGACTCTCAGCTTCCTTTTCATGGCCAGGAATCCACAGAGATGTTAAACTCTTCATCAAACACTGCACCATTTGCCAGTAGAACAAGTACCTACCACAGAAAAAACAAGGGTTACTTCAACCATTATCATCACCAAATCAAGTTTGGGAAGAACTTACAATGGATTTCATAACTCACCTTCCAAACTCTTTTGGACACACTGCCATCTGGGTGGTTTGCGACAGGCTCACCAAGTTTGTTCACTTCATAGCACTACCAACCAGATACTCTGCAGTAGATCTGGCCACTAGATTCTCAGTTGAGATCTGCCGCCTCCATGGCATCCCTAAATCCATCATATCTGACAGAGACCCATTGTTTTTAAGCAACTTCTGGAAGGAACTTTTCCGCGTGCAGGGGACAACACTAAAGTACAGCACTGCATACCACCCTGAGACCGATGGCCAGACTGAGGTCGTCAACCGCACCCTAGAGACGTATCTCCGCTGTTTCACGAGTGATCACCCTCGTAAATGGTTCAAGTTCTTGCATCTTGCAGAGTATTGGCATAACTCCTCCTTTCACTCAGGAATTCAGATGTCCCCCTTCCAAGCTCTCTACGGCCGTCCACCACCAGCAGTTCCATATTATGTCACAGGTGCAACAGATCTAGACAACCTGGAGTCCACTCTACAACAGAGACAAGAGATACTGAAAGCTTTGAAAGAGAACTTAAAAAGAAGCAGACAAAGAATGGTAGACCAAGCTAACAAAAAAAGGAGGGACTATACCTTCAACATTGGAGATCTGGCTCTGTTGCGTTTACAGCTTTACCGCCAACAAACTGTTGCACGCAGATCTTCACAGAAGCTGGCCAAGCGCTACTACGGCCCATTTAAGGTCCTCCGGCGCATTAGGAAGGTAGCATATGAACTCGAGCTCCCCTCTGAATCTCGCATACACCCGGTGGTTCACGTCTCGCAGCTGCGTCCTTATTTTGGAGGTGACCTTCAAGCCCATAACCTGGAGGAGCTCAAAGATAGTGAAGATGGTTCGAATCCTCCGGACTTAGCAGAAAAAGAAAGGCAGTCTGAAGAAGACAGAGAGGAAAACGAGTTGGGTGTGAATGGGAAGACAGAAGAACAACTAAGTTCTTTAACTGAAGTTTGTTTAACTGAGGGTGAAGTTTCTGGGAAAAAGAAAGCTAAAGTGACAAGTTCAAGTACAGTGGACTTAAATTAAAGTGCAACCACATGGGCGCCTAAGGGTCCTATTTATAATGGTTCGCAGGACACCCCATCAGCTCTTAAATCTGAACCATTGAATTTTAAAGATGCATCAGACCCATTGAAATACATTGGATACCCTCAAGATGGAGTAAATGGCACAGCTCAGCACCCAATACACGCCAACCACGCTGCACCATCTGATCTTGATCTCGAGTCACTCAAGCTCTCCTCACCATCCGATGGAACGCGCCCCCCAAAACCTGATCAGCGCCTGCCCCACACGCCCTGCACTGCGCTGACACAGCCTGCGCATGCTGAACCTCGCGCGTCAGCCTTTCCTGCTTGGAACAGCGTGCACGATTCCCAGCCCTTGGATCCCAACGACTCGCTGCAGAAACCATCTCCACCATCGATGCAAGATTCGGACCCCAAAACAAAATTCAATCCAGCAAATTCTCTCTCCCTCAACTCCTCGGCCACTGCACCAGTCTTTCACGCCTCGCATCCTGGACCATTGGATCTCAACGGTACTCTGCCAGATGCATCCCAACCGTCGAGGCGCACGTTGGGGACTGCAACACGCCAGCGCACATCTCCACTTCCCAAGCCAGGCGACGCGTTACAACGTGCACCGTTGGATCTCCCATCTGCGCAGGAAATGCGATCTCCACCCATTGAAGGCAGCACAATCCATGTGCCTACCGCCCCAGCCAGTCGCAGCCAGCCACGTGGCACCTCAAACCTTGAGGACAAGGTTTTTCTTGGACCCGTGAGTAATGTTAGTGGGGCGAAAATGAGGCCCAAAAGAGAGAGTAAGAAGCCCCAATGGCTGCATGGATTTATCTAGGCCCATCTTTTAGTAGTCCAGTAATTTTTATTTCTTTAGTGAATTATCCGTAAGTGGCCCATGGCCCAATTATCTGTCAGCATCACAACCCTAGCTATATATATTGTAATGCTGCCTCTATTGAAGGATATGAAATATCAGAAGTTGTTTTATACGTCTGTTTGCCCATGAACAATTTGACCACATGTGATGTGGTATTAACAAGAGAAACCCACAACTTAACCAACACATTTTAAATATCAATTTGGTTTGGTCCATTTATTTTTACTTTTGGTGATTTTAGTCATCGAATTTCTTAATAAAGCTTTTGGTCCTTTTGAGAATCCCCAAAACCATTAATTTTTTTTGCACTTTTGATTTTAGAAAATCTTGGATTGTTGGAAAGTGGGTGATCAATAGTAGGGATGTCAAAATGGGCTTGGCCCGTCGGGCCGACCCGTTGGCCCACCAAAAAAAGGCGGGCAGGGCTAAGGTATTGTTGCCCGCCAGCCCGCTTCTCCCGCCAGCCCGCGGGCTAAACACTGTGGCGGGCCAAATCGCCCGTTAGTGCTTTTTTTAAATTCAGTGTAAATTGACGGGCCAGCCCGCCAGCCCGCTAGCCCACTGGCCCGCCTGCCCATCATTTCGCGGGCAGGGCATGAATATTGCGCCCGCGTCCGTTAACGGGCCGAGCCGGGCCGCCCTATTTTTAGCTGGCTGAAGCCGTTAACGGGCCGGGCCGGGCCGCCCGTTTTGACATCCCTAATCAATAGTGCACAATCCACAATTTTGGAAGACTAAATGTGCAACTAAAACAACATATGGACTTATATCACCAAATTAAAGGACCAAAAATACTATTAAATAGACTTAACAAAATTGACATAAGCATTTAATTATAATAGTTAAACAATATAGTTTGTCAAAAAAAAACAGTTAGGGGAAGAGGATGTTAAAAGAATGGAGAATACGAGTACGAGTACCCATTTGTTTGTTTGGGTCTGATCAAGTGGATCAGGATTCTGTATCTGGGTTGTCCTGCTAATACTTGCACCTCTGAAATTGATTTAGCACACCTGCAAGCAAATCAATTAAATGGTTAACAATTTTAACATGGTATCTAAGAGCTAGTGACAATCCAGGGCTAAATCTCTATCTCTATATCCTTCTTTAAGAGTTCTTTCAAGTTTTTTTAATTTCCTTAATCTGCACAATCAGATTGTGCAGTTTGTGTTCTAAAAATTTTACTGTGTTTGAAAGGATTTCAGTTCTAAAGGATGACTAGTACTGGAACATGGTTTAAGCACCCAAATCCCAGGCTAAAATATGGAATCAAGGACAGATTGCAGATTGTATATTCATCTATCTATGGGCCATTTAATATGTTTTCATTAGGTGGTAACAGTTATGTTTTAACTCTTGTAGATGAATATTCAAAAAGGCTTTGGATCTATCTAATCAAAACCAAAGGAGAAGCTTTGATTTGTTTCACACAATTTCAGGAAGTAGCTAAAAGACAAGGAAGCTATCCTAAGGAGAGAATCAGCCTTAAAGACCTTATGAAGAGGGATGTGACATTAAGGAGCCTGCAAAGCAGCAAGCAGAAGAAGTTCTTCATTATGAAGAATCTGCCACACCAAATTCAGAACCTACTGGTCAAGTTTTGACTAGGGGACAGAGGCTGAAACAATCTCTAAGGAGGCTGACTGGTTGTGAACTTGTCACAGGAGGTGAAGTGAATGAAGGAAACCTCATACACTATGACATAATGGCAGATGCAAAATCAATAGACTACTATGAAGCTCTTAAGGTGAAAGAGTTGAAAAAGGCTATATTTGAGGAGTTAAACTCCATTAAAGAGGACTTAGGAATTCTATCTTATGTCCTAGGGCTAGAGTTCTTAAGGATACATCAAGGTTCTACTCTACAACAGCTTACATTTGCTAAGAAGGTCCTAACAAGGCTTGATATGGCAGATTGCAGTTCTGCCAGCAACATAGCAGAATGCACTCTGGGTTATGGAGCTGCTACTCAAGCAGCTTGGCTGGACTATTACTCAACAAAGGAGCAATTGGCTGACTGGTTTACAAAAATCCTCAAGGGGAATGTATTAGTTAAGCTTAAGAAGAGAGATAGGAATGGTTGCCTTCTAACTAAGAATGCAACCTCTAAAGCTATTGCTTGGGGGCTTGTCCCAGGTTGTTTATGTTCTATTGCTAGTCCAAGGGGAATGTCATGATGATTTAGACTCTCTTTAAGCTCTAAGGTTTAGGTTTGTGATTAAGGGAGGGTGTTGGTTTTTAATCAAAAACCAAAACCTGATCCTTTTAATTACAATATTAACAGCTTAGTTTAAGTAAACTAGTCATTGGAGGGTAAAATAGTCTTTAATGTCTTATACAAACTGTAATTAGAGTTTGTTGAACTAGTTAAAGTTTGTTAATAACAAACCGTTTGTTATTAAAAAACTAAAACCAACTCAACAAACTAATCTAGCCGTTACACATTACAGCTATAAATATAGGCCTATGAATGTAAATAATACTCAGTGAATCACAGCATAAATTTTACTTTTCATTTTACAAAAGTCTTCAAGTCTTCTTTCCTCCTTCCCTTCTTTTGTATTCTGAGTTTCTAAGTTTCTGTGAGTATCTCTGAGAGTGTTGTTCAGGTGAACAAATACAAGTGAGTATTTGTTCTATGTTACATCCAGAAAAGTGAGGCATAACAGAAAGTGGAAGAGAGAAGAGTTACTGTGTAGTTCTGTGTTCTCTGCGCTTCATTCTCTCTTGCATTTATCTTCCTTTATTGTTCGAAGTTCTTCCTCTCGCAGCAGTTCTTCAGGAAAGGTAAAGTGTACCTCAGAAGAAAGAGAATGAAACTGAGTTAGGGTTTCATAGCAAGAGAAGTAAGGGAAAATCAAAGAAGATAACAGAGAGTAAGGGAGGATTTTACCTTTCTGTAGACTTGTTTGAAAGCTTGCAGCAAGATTGATGAGTGATTGTTCATCAAGAACAATCACAATAGCTCATGCAACAAAGGAAATCAGATAAGAATCATTGTGTGAGAAATAAAGGCGTTTGACAGAAAGAAAGACACAAGAGAGTTGTGTTTTTACCTTCTATTGAACATTTGTGGTGTTTGGTACCTGAAAGACAGAAATCAGAAATTAGGGTTTCTAATTTGAAAAGCTAAATCATACGAAAGAGCAAAGGAAACAGAAATTATACCTTTACTAGTCTTCGCTATTGTTCTGCTTGAGAGATTTCAAGCTTGTTCTTCAGTTTGTTACAAATCAGGGTTTGTAGGTGACGAACCTCAACGTTGTGATTCAGTGCTAAAAACAAAGGGTTTTTTGCATCATCATCATCACGCATCATCATAGGTGAGATAGTGAAGAGTTTCATCACTGGAAATCAGTGAGAGCAGTGAAACCCTAGCAGAGGTTTCAAAGAGAAACGAAGAAGAACGAAGAATCATAGAGGAGTCGTGGAGATGAGAGAGAAAATTCAGTGACAAAGTGACGGCAAAAACCCTAATTTTGGGTTATATATCAATCTCAGTGGAGCAACCCGTATCCAAGGAGTGGATCCGCGTATTGCAACAGTGCAAAACTCAGTGGGTGCCGCACTTACCCATTTGCTTGTTTGGGTCTGATCAAGTGGATTAGGCTTCTGTATCTGGGCTGTCCTGCTAATACTTGCACCTCTGAAGTTGATTTAGCACACCTGCAAGCAAATCAATTAAATGGTTAACAATTTTAACAGTTTGATCGCTGCCACCTTGTCAACCATACTTCCACCGCCCCATGCCGTCTCTGTCCCCACCTTCTGGAAGGCCACATAGCCACCATGACTGTGCAAATAGAAATCCTTTCCCTCAACATCGCCCCCGCATCTGGAACATCCCTAACCCCCGTCCACCCCAGCGTTCATATGCTACCACCCTAAAGGGATGACACAATGGTTCTACCTGGGCGCACATGCATTATACAGTGGATGAGTGTGAGATAAGAAAGTTGAAAAATGCCTTGATAGGTAAGGCACTACAACAAAATAGGCAACCGGCGGCGGTTAATCTGCGGCGGTTTTTGGTAAACCGCCGCTTATAATTTTGCGGTGGTTTGTTCGGCGGTTATCTTGACTGCCTTAGTAAGTAAACGACGGCGGTTATTTGGTAATCTGCAGCGGTTTGGGTTTTTGGAGTCAAGCGGCGGCGGTTATGAGGTGATATTGCGGCGGTTGTAAAATTTTCGTGTCAAAAACATCTCCCCCTCCCTTTTTTTGTCAAAAAAAAAACTCCCCCCTTTTTTTCAATCAAAGCGCTTGCGACTAAAATAACCAATCTCAGTTTCATTTCTCTCACGGTCAATATTTCAGTAAAAAAAAACAAAAAAATCAAAGCTTCTTCTTCTCTCACGACTCTCAGTTTCCTCTCTCGCACGAAGCATCATCATTCTTCTCCTCTCTCACGACGCATCATCATTCTTCTCCTCTCTCTCACGACGCATCATTCCTCTCTCGCACGAAGCACCGCTCTCTCACTCACGAAGACGAAGCGGCGCTCTCTCTCTCTCTCACTCACAAAGCTCTCAACAGGTGCGTCTTCTAACTCTTTCTATCTCTCTCTCTCTCTCAGTCTCTCTTTCTCTCTCGAATTCTCTCTTTGTTTAGTGTTTTCAATTTTAATCCCCTTTCTTTAGGGTTTTGAGAGAACGCGTGAAACAAAGAAGAAGAATCTGTAGTATCTTTCATTTCTTTCTTCAAGCAAAGTCACTCACTATATAACCATAGATATCACCTCCACTATGTTTGGTGTGCTGTCCTGTGTATCTCTGCGTCAGTACACACACACACATACATACACTGAGTGAAGCTAAAGCTACAATTCAAAGAAGAAAAAAACACACAGTGTATTATTATTCACTTCTCGGTTTTGCTGCTTGGGTTTCTCTTTGATTTCAAAATCTGCTGCTGATCTCTCTCTTCTGTATCTTTTGTGTTTAATTACCATCATTTATTGGTTTCCATGAATTTTTTTTCTGCCTTAGCTTTTTGGAATTCTTGTAATTGATGTGTCAAAAAAATGCTTCATTGATGTTGTTGATTTGTTTGTTTCTGCTGCATTTATCCACCTGTGATTGGGTTTTTTCACTCATGGTGATGATTTAGCAGAACGGGGCTTGGTTTAATTGAGATTTGAGATCTGATTTTGAAATTGAAATTGAAATTGAAATTCAATCATTGTGGCACTTGTTAAGCGTATCTTCAACTCTCTTGTTCAACTTGTTTCCAGAAGAATATCATTTCTAGTTTATCGTATTTATTTTTCTTCGTATTTGTGAATTCCTTAATCTAACGAGATGCTGCCTTGTGTTGGTATGCAGAATATTAACAAAATTTCACTTGTTAATTGTCCAATTCTATAATTCATGTTAGTATGCTTCAATTATATTTGTTATGCTATGTAACTGCATCTGAAATTTAGTTGTGTAGGCATATATAGCTTCTGAATTAGTTGCATCTTTGTCACATATTTGTTTCTGTTTTCTATATTTTTTCTAGGATACATGATTGACATCTTTTTTCTTTGTTATTTTGCTCCTAGACACTCATGGTCTAGTTTCCCTTTTTATTCCCTTTTTATACTGTGAGAATTCAGTAGTGTCAGATCAAGTTTAAGTTTTTTGTTCCAAAGGTAAATCAAATGATTTCTTAGATATGAATCAAGTTCAAGATAGGAGTTATTGTTGAATTCACTTTACAGAGGAAACCCCCTCCTTTCTCTAGTTCTCTATTCCTCACGGTTTCTATTATATGCTATTATTATGTTTATTAAAGTAGAAACATGCATCAGTAACTTGCAAAAAAAGACTTGGGAATTTTTCCAAATTTCATCATTTGTAAAATATCAAATAATTTTCTATTTTCTATTTCTAATCATCCTATTTCTTCCCTTTACAGGTACTTGTCTTTAGGGATATAAATCCTCAAGCTCCAGTGCACATTCTAAACATTCCTAGAGCTGATGGACTTGCCAGAAAAAATCAATCTGCTTATTTATTTTTATAATGTTGCTGCCAGTAGAATGTTTGGTTACTCACTTTGTCCAGGTAATTTTGGTAGGAACAAGTATTACCTAGTACTAAGCCTTAAAGACAAATATTTATACTTATTTTTCTGTAATTTCAGGTTGCAGATTTAAGTTAACCTATTGAAGCAAGACCCTCTTCATCTCCTAGTCATGGACCTCCACATCATGGACGCATCATCTACTTTTTAGTTTTAGGATTTGTTATGAACTAGTAATGTTGGAAAACATGTTATTATATTAGGGAATTTTATACTCTTAAACCTCGTATCTTTTAATATTTTGGGACAACGGTACCTTTTGATATTGTTATGTTATGTTACATTATTTTAAGAGTATGAATGAATGAACTTTTTGTTATTGTTTATGTTGGTTTACATGATTTGATGCATTCTTATAATATTTCACTTTGTGTTTTTCAATAATTTCAGAAAAGATTGTTATAAACAACAACAACAAAATTAGCCTTTTATAAAGCTAAATTTGGAGGTCAAAACCGCCGCAAAATATCCACAAAACCGCTGCAGAAAGACTAGGTTCATTCTAATTTAAAAACTATTTAGTGGCGGTTTTAAACCGCCGCAAAATACAAACCGCTGCAAAATATCCACAAAACCGCCGCAGAAAGCTGAGGTTCATTTTAATTGAGAAACTATTTAGTGGCGATTTCAAACCGCCACAAAACTCAAACCGCCTCTTAAACCGCCGCTAGATACACCTCCAGGCGGTTATTCCAGCGGTTGCCAACACCGCCGCAAATGGTCCTCGCGGCGGAGAAAACTGCAGCCGTTACCGAACCGCCGCGAGAAGCATTTAGCAGCGGTTAAAACCGCCGCAGAAAGCCTTTTCAACCGCCGCAGATTGCCAGTTTTGTTGTAGTGAGATCTCGATCCCTAGGAAGACTTACAAAATATAGGATGAGTTCATAAGGCAAGGCTACTTTTCTGTCCACGTCACCCTGCTCAGGTCCAGTCTAGTTGTACTTGAAAGCTTAGAAGAAAGAGAAGTAAAGGCTCTAGTTGAAGGAGCAGCTGACTGGCTAAGTAGCTGGTTTGACGAGATACAAAGTTGGAGTCTAAAGAAGGTTGATAATAAGAGGCTAATTTGGATAAGATGCTATGGAGTCCTTGTCCATGGTTGGTCTGATAAGTTCTTATCGTGGCTTATCGGTGGCATGGGTGAATCCACTTCCAAAAGAAGGACAATGGATGTTGCGAGGATTTGGTTAAGAGTCAAGGTGTATGCTGTGGTGAATAGTGTTACGAGAGTTGAGATCAATGACGAGCTTTTTGAGATAAAAATGGCAGAGGACTGGTATGGGCCTCTCAAATGGATGAATCCTTTCCCTAAACTGCCGTAGAGATACTCCTCTGACGAAGAATCCGATGGTGACTCTTCAGCTCCTTTCTTCGAAGGTGACAATCAATCTGGTGAGGATATAATATGGCAGACATTGCAATGATTACTCAGGGGAATGAGTTGAAGTCAATTTAAGTCACAAGAAAGAGGTGGTTTGAATTGTGACCCTTTTTAAAATCTATTTGTGACAACCAATTAGTGTTTCTAGAATAGTCCATAATATTCTCAATTTCTTGAAACTTCCTGTTCTGTACTGAGCAGCTTTTTGGTCGTCTGCTGTTGGTAGGTCTCTTGCTGTCCTGACAGGAGGTCAATGAGCGCTCGGGGGGGGGGGGGGGGGTACCTGCAAGCCACCCCGACGCTCAAGTCAGTATATAAAATATAAGAGTGGAGGTACTAAGGATTAGAGATTGAACCTTTGTTAGGGCAAAGTTTGCCTGTATTTATAGGAAATCGTGCCCTCTCGTGGATCGTTGGATGGGTAGAGTCGATCCTGACCGTCCAAGCATGTTGGGCTCGCGTGAGGTGGACATGGGCTGGATTGATTGGGCTGATCCATTCCAATTGCTGAATGCACCTCTTGGTTTTGCTGATGGGACCCCTCGGTCCACTCCAGAACAGTTGCCCCCCAAGCCGAGATTATTCTGGTGGATGGTCTTGGCTTGACGGAGTTTCGTCGGCTTGTCGAATTTGCGATGTGGCGAGGTACGCGGCCTCAGTGATGACTGCGTTTTGAGGTCCCCTTCTTCATGGACTTAATCTAATAAATAGGTATGTAGAAAGTTTGCTGCGTGGTGAAGAAAAAATCTCTTTGGGGTGCAGCTTGGAGAGGAAAATCTATTCCTCGAAGAACTGGTTTGGAGAGAAGACAGACGATCGGATCCTCTTGCTCCGACACCGAAATGCCTTGGTAAGTTTTTTGCTTCCTTTTCATTGATGGTGCCCCCTGTGGGCGCCTTGGGCGCTGTTTTGGTGAGAAGGGGGGAGGCGCCCCCTTGGGCACTTTGTTCCTTGTATGGGCGATTTGTAGCCATGGGGTGGCGCCCCCATGGGCGTCTTGCGCCAGACAGGTGGTTGAGGAGAAGTTCCTTACACTTGGCGGTCCGCGAGATGGATTGGCCCCCTCATGGGTGTCTCGTACTTAGTAGTTTGCAAACATGGGAGTGGCGCCTTCATGGGTGCCTTGTTGTTTGGAAATGTGCAAGGATGGGGGAGTGGTGCCCTCGTGGGCGCCTCGTGCTCGATCATTTGCATGGGTGAAGTTGGCGCCCTCATGGGTGACTTGCACTTGGTGATTCGCCCAAGTAAGAGAGTGGCGCCCTCGTGGGCGCCTTGTGCTTGATGTATTGCACTAGTGAGGTTGTCGCCCTCATAGGTGCCTTGCACTCGATGAATCGTCCATCGGGGAGAGTGGCCCCCTCATGGGTGCCACGTGCTTGATGATTTTCACTAGAGAGGTTGGCGCCCTCGTGGGTGCCTTGCACTTGGTGAATCGCACACTTAGGGGAGAGTGGCGCCCTCGTGGGTGCCACGTGCTTGATGATTTGCACCAGAGAGGTTGGCGCCCTCGTGGGTGCCTTGCACTTGGTGAATCGCACACCTAGGGGAGTGTGGCGCCCTCGTGGGTGCCACGTGCTTGATGATTTGCACCAGAGAGGTTGGCGCTCTCGTGGGTGCCTTGCACTTGGTGATTCGCCCAAGTAAGAGTATGGCGCCCTCGTGGGCGCCTTGTGCTTGATGTATTGCACTAGTGAGGTTGTCTCCCTCATAGGTGCCTTGCACTCGATGAATCGTCCATCGGGGAGAGTGGCGCCCTCGTGGGTGCCACGTGCTTGATGATTTGCACTAGAGAGGTTGGCGCCCTCGTGGGTGCCTTGCACTTGGTGAATCGCACACTTAGGGGAGAGTGGCGCCCTCGTGGGTGCCACGTGCTTGATGATTTGCACCAGAGAGGTTGGCGCCCTCGTGGGTGCCTTGCACTTGGTGAATCGCACACCTAGGGGAGTGTGGCGCCCTCGTGGGTGCCACGTGCTTGATGATTTGCACCAGAGAGGTTGGCGCCCTCGTGGGTGCCTTGCACTTGGTGATTGGCGGGAATGGAACTGGTGCCCTCATGGGCGCCTTGCGTTGGGCGACTTGTGTTGTCTGACCTGGCGCCCTGCCGGGTGCCCCATTGGGCATCAGATTCGGCTTTAGATTTCGCTTTGTACTTCCTTCTTTGTTGTTCATTTTGTTGCTTGTTTTGACTTGCTCTTTGATTTGATATTTTCAGGCTTCTTGCCATTAAGGGGACTCGTCTTCTTCCCGATTGTTCGCCTGACCTTGCTGCTTCTCTATCACTTGGTAATTGTGGTGACACTTAGTTTCTTTTCTTAGCCTCTTGGCTTTCGAGCTCGTCTCGTTTCTTCTCCCGTGCTTGTGTACTATGTTATTTGCTCACGTGCTCATGCACTATGCCATTTTCTCACGTTCTCGTGCACTATGTCATTTTCTCACGGACTCGTGCACTCGCATGTTCATGCATCCTTTAATTTTCTTATGTGCTCATGCACTAGTTATTTGCTTGTGCGCCATGTTGGCTGCCTTTGAAGCAGGATTTGGCGCTCTCCTGTGTGCCTGGATGGTGCTTGGGTTGCACAGGCCTTGTTCCACTCCCGACTATGGAGTTCGGCCCTTTTTCTTTCTTGATCAATGTCACATTTTTCTTTGTAACCAGTGTTGATGCTAGCTAGCACCATACATTATGCTTTTGTGCTTAAACAACAAAATTCATAACTAGGTCTAGCCCTCGGCTCAGGTCCTGATGCCCTGCCCCCTATTCGGGGTCACGAGTTTCATTCTACGTAATCTTTGCTGGATTACCGTGTCTTTTAATGCTTCTTGGTTTCTTTCTTCCTCGATGAAGTCCAGCTCCTATAGGAATCTTTGCTTATTGGTCTTCGGGGGGTTTGGTTGCTTGGTCCTCCAAGTTTCGCACACTTGGGGCCTCCTTGTTGAAGCGCTCCATGTATTCTCGTAGTGTTTCATTATCACGCTGTCTGACTGCCCTCTGCACTTCTTCAGACTTGGGTTTCAAACGGGAGGCAGTGAAGTCATCTGTGAACCTTCTTGAGTTGCGGAGGAATGTGTCTTCATAGTCCACATTTCGAAACCTGCGCCGGTCAGGGGATCTCCTCGACGGAGATCCCCGGTGGAGTCTCTGGTGGGGGCTGTCCTGGTTCCTTGACCTCCCACGGGAAATGTGTGTGAGGAGGTCATGGAGTGGGAGTCGTGAAGCTAGTAAGTAACCTTCGGAGGAGATGGAATAGTCCAGAATAGTTGCCCCCCAAGCCGAGATTATTTTGGAGTATAGTCTTGGCTTGAAGCACTTTTGTTGATTCACCCGAGGCGTTACTTCATTTGTCTTGTCGTGTACCAAGCTAGTGTGTTGTATCCTGATGTTGACGCCCTCCTGGGCGCCTTGCGCCATGGTGCTGCGTTCTGATGTTGGTACCCTTATGGGCTCCCTTCCTGGGTGTGGAGACGTCCGAATTGGATTTTCAGCTCAACATGAGAATTGTAGCTCTACTTCTTAGCTTTCCAACGCATGTTCACACGCCTCCATCAGATAAGCATGGAAGAAGTTATGAACTGAGTAAAAACGCAACATCCTGAAGTTGGCGCCCTCCTCCTGGGCGCCTTGGGCCAAGATGGTGTGCCCTGATGTTGGCGCCCTCATGGGTGCCATGGGTGCCTTGTCGCATCTGGAGCAGGATCTGGCGCCCTCATGGGCGCCATGGGAGCCTTGTTGCGTCTGGAGCAAGATCTAGCGCCCTCATGGGCGCCATGGGCGCCTAGTGGGTGCCTTGTGCCAAAGGATGCTGTTGGCGCCCTCATGGGCGCCCTTCCCGGGTGCGGAGACGTCCGAATTGGACTTTGAGGCCAACATGAGAATTGTAGCTCTTCCTCTTAGCTTTCCAACGCATGCTCACACGCCTCCATCGGATAAGTATGTGTTGGCGCCCTCATGGGCGCCCTTCCTTGGTGCGGAGACGTCCGAATTGGATTTTGAGCTCAACATGAGAATTGTATCTCTTCTTAGATTTCCAACGCATGCTCACACGCCTCCATTGGATAAGTATGGACGAAGTTATGGACTACCGACTAGAGCACCCTCCTGGGTGCCGGGTCCTTCTTGTTGTTGATGCCTTGGTGTTCGGCGCCTGGGTGCCAAGCGCTAGTCAGCCTCTATGGTGCGCCACTGAGTATGGAGTCAGGTCGGCGGGGGAGACGTTCAACGAGGAATCTTCTTACTCCATTATCAGCCAAAACGGCGGTGATGAGCGGCGGAACGTGTTCATTTGGTTTCCCGTCAAGCAAATCCTTGTCATCGAAGGATAAGGGTGATCCGGTCCCTTCCTAGGGGTCGAAGTTGATGCAACGCTCAAGATTTCTTTCCACTTTTTCCTCCTTGACCTGTTTGACCCCCAGTCCTCAAGGGGGTTGCTTTAATCAATTACCACGGCACCCTCATGGGCGCTTTGTGCTTCACTGTTGGTGTCCTGCCAGGCGCCCTCATGGGCGCTGGCTACTTTATGACTGGCGCCCTCATGGGCGCTGGCTGCCTTGACCGGCGCCCTGCCAGGCGTCCTCATGGGTGCTGGCTGCTTCATCATAGGCGCCTTGCCAGGCGCCCTCATGGGTGACGCTTCGAGTCCGGGGTCTGCCTCTGGAAGTCATTGCACAGCAAGAGAAAAAGTTTTGAGTTGTGATTGTGTGAAAGATAAAAATCTCCCACTGTGGTCGCCAATGTTCTGTACCGAGCAGCTTTTTGGTCGTCTGCTGTTGGTAGGTCTCTTGCTGTCCTGACAGGAGGTCAATGAGCGCCCGGGGGGGGGGGGGGGGTACCTGCAAGCCACTCCGACGCTCAGGTCAGTATATAGAATATAAGAGTGGAGGTACTAAGGATTAGAGATTGAACCTTTCTTAGGGAAAAGTTTGCCTGTATTTATTGGAAATCGTGCCCTCTCGTTTTCTTACTCACTTTTGCCAAAACAACCTTCTAGGTGGTGGCATGACCATCGTATAAGAGGTGACAATCATATTGCCAATGTCTCCCTAGAAGGAGGTAGCAAGCATCACTAGTGCAGAAAAGACATTTAGTGTCGGTTATTTTGGACATTTAGCGTCGATCATAGCCCGATGTTAAATCCCACGATGTTAAAAGTGAGACATTTTGCGTCGGTTAAATAACGACGCTAAATGTCACTTTTAACATTGGGTGCTCAAATAACCGATGCTAAAAGTCTCTATCATCACTGTTTTTGCCGTATGAAAAATGACATTTAGCATCGGGTGTTTAAAAAATCGATGCTAAATGTCCTGAACAATGACATTTAGCATCGGTTATTTATACACCTAAATGTCCTTCTCTGATACATTTAGCATCGGTTGTTTAAAACAACCGATGCTAAAAGTGTTTTTTAATATACATTGAACATCAGTTCTTTTTGATAACCGATGCTAAATGTCAAGTTTTTTTTTATTTTGTTTGTTTTTAATCCATATACCAGTCGACTAATTTATAAGAACCTGTTATATAAAAATCATATCAGACAACAATGCATAATAAAGAGTGTATCTAAAACAAAATGTAACAAAATGTTACTACTTTACCATAACACACTTTAGAATCCCTTTCCCACTTTATATACCGAATTTCCTTCAACCAAATGCAACAAAATGTTTCTAAAGAGTAGTGTATCTAAAACAAAATGTTTCTAAAAGACAAATAAACTGGTAAATCTAAAAGAGCGTATCCTTTTGCTCTATACGAATCTTCATAAAGAATTCCGCCCAAAGCTGACGAATCTTTGTAAGCTCCTCCTCGGTGTATGACTTTGGGTCATCAAATACCTACAAGTTTAAAAATGACTCAATCAAATTAGATTTCAACTTCAGCAAATCATGATATCAAAGTAAGTAATACCAACAAATGAATTAACATTTTAAAAGCGAGTAAGAAAAACTATTTACTTTGGCAAAAATTTATAGCTTCTCCCAAATTTTGCTACAAAATATATATCATGAAAGAAATGAGAGACAATTTTGTTAAACAATTGAAATGAAACTCATACAAACCAAGTTAAAAACAAATGGATGCAAACATACCACATTCAAAATGATAGGAGTAGAAAAGGGTAAGAAATGAACAAGGCCCACTTCATCATGTTTATGTATGCATTATGATCTTTCTGCCTTAGTGCCAGGAGGAATAAAAGAAACAAATTCTCAAATTTCATACAACTAAAATTTAAGGTCTATATATGATATTGTAAGAGTTAAATGCATAAAAAAGGACCAAGAAACTTGATCAATATATAATCTTCAAGAAGTTCATTGATTCATTTGAAGAAATTATTAATAAATATTTATAACTTGATCACTACTAGATACTGGAACAATAGAGTGGAAAAACATATAAGCAACATGCAAACAAGGCCTTGAGATTACAATAAATCTAAAAATAAAAAATGAAAATAACAAACAAACAAAAAACCCAACACTTGCACATCAGTAAGTGCATCAAGTGTTACAACAGTGAAGTACAATGTTTTATTGTTTCATTTCAATCTTACGTGAAAAACGAAAACAAGATTGAGTTGGTCCCTCTCTATCTTTCATGTAAGTTGTAAGCCACATAGAATATTTGCTTTGGCAAAAGTGAGTAAGAAAAACTAGTTGCTTAGGCAAAAATTTATACCTTCTCCCACTTATCAACAACACAGAAACTCAAAATGGTCAGCATAAACTTCATCACATAATACCCACAATGAAAACCATTCCGTTGTATTGACATCTACACAAATGAATTAACAAAGTTAACCAAAAGAGAATATTATATATATTGAAGAATAAGCACAACCTAGTTATGGTATATCAGACATCTTTCGGTAAGATGCCGCGAATTGCCACAGGTAGTAGTTGTTGCATCAAGACGTTGCAGTCATGAGACTTCAAGCCAACTAATTTGAGATCTTTCATTGAAACCATTCGCTTTACATTTGAAGAGTAACCATGTGGCACTTTGATTCCCCGTAAACACTCGCAAAAGCTCATTTTCTCTTTTTTTGATAAGGTATAACATGATGGAGGCAAATATGTGCATTTACCTCATTCCACTGGATGTAATTGTTCTCTTATGCCCATCTGACGCAAATCTAGACGAGAATTTATACCATCCTTTGTCCCTTGAATGTTGAGAAACGTCCCGATGACACTATCACAAACGTTTTTCTCAACGTGCATGACATCAAGCAATGCCTTACATCAAGATTGGACCAATACGGAAGATCAAAGAAAACCGACCTCTTCTTCCACTTACCTTTTTCCTTGGACTGCTTCTGCTTTTTGCCGAATACAACTTTGATGTCCTTAACCAATTGATAGACTTCTTCTCCGGTCAAGGCATTCGGAGCAATGTCATTTTCCTGGCACCCATTTAAAGCTTTTTTCAATCTGCGATATCTGTGATTAGGTTTGAGAAATTTCTGATGCCCAAGGTAGACAGTATTCCTTCCATTTGAGTTGATGGTGGCACGTGTCTTCTACACAAATAGGACAACCTTTATGCCCCTTTACACTATACCCTGACAATTTCCGTATGCTGGAAAGTCATTGATCGTGCAAAATAACATGGCTCGCAGCTTGAAAGTTTCACTAGAATACCTGTCAAACACATCCACGCCTTCATCCCACATTTTTCTCAAGTCTTCAATCAATGGACTAAGGTAAACGTCTATGTGTTTACCTGGTTGTTTCGGACCAGAAATCATCATGGATAACATCACATATTTGCGCTTCATGCACAACCATGGAGATAGGTTGTAAATTACAAGGAGAACGGGCCACGAGCTATGATTCGTACTTAAGTTACCATATGGATTCATCCTATCTGAAGCAAGTGCGAGCTTAATATTTCTTGACTCAGCGCCAAAATCTGGATACAAAATTATAAATTTTCTTCCATTGCAAAGAATCAGCCGGATGACGAAGCTGTCCGTCACATTTCCTCTCATCTGCATGCCACATAATGCTCTTCGGGTCATTTGCATTTAGGGGTGGGTATAGGCCAGGCTGTCTGACGGTAGGGCTGTTCAAAAAAACCAGAAAACTGGACTGGACTGGTGAACCAAACCGAACCAAACCGAACCAAACTTAAAATAACTGAATTGTTGATGTAAGTTCTCAAACTGAACCAACTTCTTAAACTCGGTTCACGAACTGAACTGACTTATGAAATTGTTCAGTTAACTGTGCGAATTGCGAACTGCTAAATACTATTCCCCATTAGTTCTCGGCTTCTCGCTATTTGAATGCAACCAACTATTCCCATTAGTTAAGTGTGCTTTGGCGTATGTGTAAGCTTGCCTTTTATTATGACAGCTATCATCCACCTCCTTTTGAAAGCAACCAACTACTCTATTTATTTTGTATTTTTTAAACAGCAAATATTTCGTAGTTTTAACCAGGAAATATAATATGGTGTTTAAAAAGAATTAATAATAATAAATAAATAAATAAATAAAATGAAATAAAGGAAAATTGAAATAATTTTTTCGTTAAGCCCATTTTATTTTTGATAGATTTACGTTATCAGTTCTATGATTTTTTGAAGAATTTTATTTTCAATTATAAGAAAGATATTTACCGTAACCTATGAAGCCCCGATACTCCAAAATAGGTCACGTACCCGTATCGGATACGTATCCGATACCGATACTTGTCGGATACGTCTGGATACGTATCTTGGGAGTATCCTGAAATTTATATTTATTTTGAAATCAAAAAAAGACCAGATACTTATAAGTAAGTTATTTTGTAAAGTTTGGTAGTGGCTAAAGTTGTATTTATATAAGTTATTTTTCTATATGTATTTACCCATGAATCTGTATTTGGAATCTGTATTGTTGGTCATTTTCCAGATCTGATAATGGACATTGAAATATTGTTACGAATTGTCCATATGGAAATAGGATATGAACAGGTATAGAAAATTAGAAGTGCGTACCTTTTTTTAATGCTGATGTTAATTGAATGAATCTATGATGACTCTAGATACTTTATATATGCCAAACTATATACTGTTAAAATAATTATATCAGCAAAATGCCAATGAAATGAATGTCAGCTGAAAATATTTAAATTTTGCATTGTTTTCGTTCTGTAAACAGAGGAGAGGATTAGAGGACTTGAAAGGATATTTCATACATTTAGGCATTCTGATGTGAACCTAGTTCTATAGGAGCTGTTTGGTAAAAGTTCAGTAAAAAAAACTGTTCAGTAAAAAAAACTGTTTGGTAAAAGTTCAGTAAAAAAAAACTGTTCGGTAAAAAAAACTGTTAAATAAAAGTTCAGTAAAAAACTGTTCTGTTAACAGTTCGGATCAGTTCAGGCCTAAAAGTTCGAATAAAATAGTTAATAAAAGTTTGGTTTTTAAACAGTTCGGTTTGAAACTAAAAAACTGTGAACTGAACTGTTAATATAGTTCAGTTCGGTTCGGCGAACTGTTATTGCAGTTCGGTTCAGTTCGCCGAACTGTTTCAACTGGTTCGGTTCAGTTCTCTCCCTAAACTGAACCATGAACAGCCCTATCTGACAGGGGCCTACGGCCCAGCCTACGTCAGGCGCAGGCCATGCTAGGCTTTTTTTTTCCAAATAAACCAGGCTTAGTATTTTAAAAAAGTCTGTTTAGCTAAAAAGGTCAGGCTACAGGCCCTCGAAAAAGCCTTTTAGGCCTACCAGGTCGGGCCTATTTAAGTAAATATAAAAAAATACTTTTATTAATATTATTGTTATTATTTTAAATTTTGTACATTGTGTTAAATCATAAATTTGCTAATATTTTTTGTTAATTTAAACATATCAACACATATCAATTTTTGACATATTTAAAGTTATTATTATAAAATAAAATTGGAACTCATATAAAATAGAACTTAATTTCTTCGATCTATTTGCTTCTTAGTCTATTTGCAAAGGCATAAATCACTCAAGGGTTGTAGGCTTTCGTAAAAAAAATAGTGAAATAGGCTTTTAACTAGGCTTTCAGGCCTTAACAGGCTTTCACAAAGGCTAGGCCAGGCCTAAAAAATGAGCCTACGACCAGGCTCAAGCCTAAGACTCTCAACGCAGGCCAGGCCCAGGCCAAGCAAAGCCTAGCTCGGCCCAGCGTATTCCCACCCCTATTTGCATTAGCAAACAACCGTATGAACCTGAGTATTATTGGAAGATACCATAAAACCTTGGCAGGGGAACCCTTTGTGCTGTTGCCGTCACAACTTGATTCACCCGACTTCACTTTGTAGCGCGACCAATTACACGTAGGACACAATATCTTTTCGATACAATATGCAATCATTAGGATATGCATGTATTTTCTGATACTCCACACCCATCGGACACAATATCTTTTTCGCATCATACGTACGTTTTGGCAATGTGTTACCTATGAGAAGCATGTCTTCCAACAGCTCAAGCAATTAAGTGAATCCCTTACCAGTCCACCCATTTACCGCCTTCAGATTGATCAATTTTAACGACGCAGACAACCGTGTTGTGCAGCCCATATACAGAGGTTCTTCTTTGTCTTTGCACAAAGTATCATATTCATGCGCCCCCTTAAAAGATTCAAGACTAATGTCCCGTATCATGTCCTCCATTCGATCATCCATATCGTCATTGACTTTCCCTCTTTCGGACACACTTGGGTTGTCGGTTGATTCACCATGCAGTATCCATGTGGTATAACTGGGACAAATCCCATAAACAATGAGATGGTCCCGTATTACATTTGGTTGTTGTGGGGCTCGATTCACACAAATACAACAAGGGTAGGAATAAGTCACAACAGTTTTGGAAACATCGGTTTTAGGAACATTAGTTTTGGGAGCATCAGTTTTGCAAAGATTTGTTTGAGCAAAATTTATAAACTCTTCGACTGCTTTTGCATACTCATCACTCAGACGACTACTTTGCATCCAACTACGATCCATGGCTACACTCCAAAATAATAGACCAAGTATTGTTAAAACAAAATCAAACTATCACATCAAATATAAGATAGTAAAAATAAATTCATAAATAAAAACAAGAAGATCAAGTTATTGTATATCATATTGATATCAACATCCCCATTAAGTGCCAACAAAAGATCAATTCTTTTTTCCTCTAGTTGCAAGAATAAATAAGTCAACAAGTTTCATTCTAAATCAAATTAAAAACACATAGCTAGCTGTTTTCTTTTCCAGAATTGGGAATGTCATTTCCATTTTGGAATATTGCAATTCAATAATGCAAACTAAAAACACATAGCTAGTTGTTTTCTTTTATTTATTTTTTGGGTTTGATAGAAATCATTTGAAGAGCTACTTTTATATATATCCAAGCGAAAAACCAAAGATCGAATCTATACAATTGCAAAAGCTTACAGAAGCAGCACATACGTTCAGATTTGAGACTCTTTTCCACAAAGTTGGCAAGCTTCTTAAAATTAATTAAGTTCTTCACTATCACTAGTTGGTCAGCTAAAATACTTCCTTCCTTTGGCTGAAATTAAGTTCAGATTTGAAGTAAAATACTTGAATAAAATTAAGTTCAGATTTAATTTGAAGTAAAATACTTGACTAGAAAATTGTTACCTTTGACTGAATCTAAGTCCAAGACAATCAATACACTTACTTCCTTCTGTCATATCTCCCAAGCCTATTTCGACACACTGCTTGCAATTAACCCTCCCACATACCTGCATGGTCCATAAACAATATCAACAAAAATAAACAATTGCCAAACATTTAGTATTCTCATCAATGTAGTGAATCAACTCAACTAATAATACTGTGAATTGCATGTGTATGCTCTCTATAGAGTTAAATAATGTATGCTGAATTACCTTTAAAAAACTTACTACTGTTGAAGAGTGTAATGAAAAATCACAGTAATTAATGTGTGATTTTGATGTGCTATTATTTATTCAGTACAAAGGTTACTTGTTTATTTGCCAGCTGCTATATTATCTTTTTGTATTTGGAGAAAATGTAGCTCATGAGCCAGAAAGCTTGCAAATTTGGAAGATTATAACATAGTAAGTAGTGGAAAATAATAAATGTATGAATACTTGATATAGAAAGGGACAAATGAAAAGAGAAAAAGAGATGTGTAACAGTAAGAAGGTATAATACACACAATTAACAGTATTAGGAACAATTAGCAGAAGGTAATAATAAGAAGGTATAATACACATTATTAGCAGTTAGCAGAAGGCATAATACACACAATTAACAGTATTAGCAGAAGGTAATAATAAGAAGGTAATAATTCTACTGGAAAAGTTAGCAGAAACAAGGTTAAAGCTATTAGGAAACAAGTGCTAGTAATTAGGAAACAAGATTATCTTGCATTAGAAGGGCAGAATCAGATTTAAATCAGAAAGTGTTATTGCATATACCTCAGTTTAGGATTCAACTTAAAATAGGATACCATATAAAGGGCAGCATCAATTTAGGATTCATTCTTCTATATCCTATGCTTTTTACTAACTCTTATAAACTTAAGCTGATTCAACATCATATTATAAAGCATCATATACTGAAATTTGAGAAATGGCAAAATTGGGACAAAAGCATAGCAATTAGTCAGAACTCAAGTCAGAAAACAGAAAATGGGTTTTCGCACTTAGCACAAAAATAGTGTTGAAAAATCTCATTGGTTCTCTAATTAGTAAATTGGGTTTTCGCACTTGGTTCTCTAATTAGTATAATAAAAAACAGTACTAGTAATTAACAGTATTAGGAAACCATAGAAAGTACCTGAACTAAGTTGGGGATTTCGGTGACGTCCTTCTCCTTCTTTCGTTCACTTCTGTTCAGAGAGAAAAAGAGCAACAGAGAATCAGCGAAGGAGAGAACCAGCGAAGGAGAGAACCAGCGAGAACCAGTGAAGGAGAGGAAGAGAACCAACGACGGAGGGATGGAGAAGAAGAGAGGGCAACGAAAACGAGTTTCAGGGCTCAGTTTCAGAGACCGAGTTTCAGAGAGAGCGAGTATCAGACGTCATTCTTCGAAGAGTGCGAGAGGAAGAGGTCATCGGAGCTCCATGAGGAAGAGTTTCAGAGGTAATCAGAGCTTCGTTGAGGAAGAGTTTCAGAGGTTCTCGCGAAGAGGCGTCCAGAGAGCGATTTTCAGAAAGTGAGAGAATGTTGAGGGTGCGATGCAATAGAAAAAAATTAAGAGGATTCGAACAACCGATACTAATAGTCTCGGGCAAACACTTTTAATATCGGTTGTTCAAACAACCGATACTAAAAGTCTCAGGCAAACACTTTTAACGTCGGTTGTTCAAACAACCGAGGCAAAATATAGGCGCGAAAACTGAAAACTTCACTTTAATTGCAAAATTGCCACTGCGTCTACATTTAGCATCGGGTATTTAACACAACCGATGCTAAATGGTGCTTTTTAATGTCAATTTTCCACTAGTGCATCCATAGGAATAACATCACACCATACATTGTCTTTGTACTTTTGACCAATGGAGAAAGATACAAGACAATGCTTAGATACTTTTACCTCACTACCCTTGTTGAGCCATTGTAGCTTGTACGGATGTGGATGATCCTTTGTCGGCAACTTCAATTTTTTCCATCATATAGTTTGACACAACATTCTCACGGCTGCCATTATCGATGATGACATCACAAACTTTCCCTTGCGTGGTGCAACGAGTGTGGAAGATATTGTGTCTTAGCCATGATTCTTCTTTGGCTGTGTTTTTGTGTGTAAGCTTCTTCTAAGCTACCAGTGATCAATGAAGCCCAAATATGAGATACGATACAGGACACGACACGATAAAGATATGGGGATACAGGAAAATTTTGAAAATCAAGATACGATAGGACTGGGATTCTTTAATAAAAAATTATATTAAAATTCAAATATATAAAAATAAAATAGAAAAATTAAAACGAATAAAAACACAAACAGAAAAAATAGAGATAATAAAAATGCAGAAATAGAGAAAAAAATAATTCAGAAAGGGATGAATAAAGAAGACAACTTCAGGGGCCGAACCCATCAAACCCACTCATGGGTTACTTACTATGAGTTATCAATAAGTAATTTGAACCATTTGATTTTTTATTTTCCAAATGTAAGAAAAAGTGACTAGTCACTTGCACCTCGAGCCTTATGTCTTGTTATCATCTACTTCCACTTTATTATTTTTGGGTGTGTTACCCACATCTTATCATCCATTTTGTTTCCGGTTGTCACTACATATCTAAAAGATGCAGGCTTTGGTTCAAGGAAGCATTTTGGTGACCAAGTTTTCCGGTGTTTGCCTTTTTGCTGTGGGTAAACAAGATTTTGAGAAAGATGCTGCAAGGTCTCTTCAAGTTTCATTTTTTCCATCTGTAAACAGTTATCTATGTTTTTTTTTCTGTGTTGGATGATTCACAAATTAATATTTAGTTCAAGTTATCTCTTTTGTCTTTGTTTATGTTTGTATTGCAATTTCTTCTCCCCCTCTGCGATTTTAGTGTTTTGCTCTTCATTAGATTAAATAAAAGTGAAGTGAGGTATCCTATACCACTCAGCGTATCCCGCACATATCCAATGTATGGAAGCTGTATCCCGTGCGTATCCCAGCTTTATCCTTCCTGTATCTTGCTTTTTTTTATTAAAAAAATAAAAATAAAATAACGAATACTTCTTGGATACGTATCTGGCCGTATCAGACACATATCGGTGTCGGATACGGATACTTGGGCCAAAATGGAGTATCGGGGCTTCATAGCCAGTGATTCACCATAATCGGCAAGAACAGGCTCTTCGTCATATATTGACTCACCCATCTCCTCTTCTTCCAACGCTTCACGATTATCTTCTTTGGAACTTCGTGTATCTCCCCCTTAATGATGGTGATGGTTTTTTGATTTGGACAAACAGAAGCAATATGTCCAAACCCTTGGCATTTGAAGTATTTGGATGTCTTGGAATTGTTCTCTTTGGTTATCTTTGTTGGGGTTTGATTAAGGAACTAGTTTCTTGGGTTGGTGGTTTATTATGATGGGCATAATTTCTGGTGGAGGAAAGAGGTTGGTATGAAGTTTTTTAGGCAACTGCTTCTCAACCCGAATGGCTAGATGGATAACCTTATCCAAGCACCAATATTGTTGGAGTTGGACTGGGTGTACAATTTCACTGTTTAGTCCTCTAAGGTATCGAACAATCGTTTGCTCTTCCTTTTCTTGGATATCACACTTCATCATCAACTTCTCAAATTCTCTAGTGTATTCTTCTACCGACAAAGTTTTTTGACAAAGATTTTGTAATTGAATAAAATTGTCTTGATAATAATGAGGAGGTAAAAACTTACGGGTTAGTTATCGGCGCATCTTCTCCCATGTCTTGATCTTGCTTTTCCCTTCACACTCTCGTTTCCTTTTGAGATTTTCCCACCAAATATGTGTGTTTCTTCAGCTTCATAGCAACGATCTTTACCTTTTACTCCTCAGGAAACCTCCTTATACTAAATAACACGTTCAACGGTTTGTAGCTTCCCTTCAAAATTTGGAATGTCTACTTTGATATCATTGATCCGAAATTTTTTTTTTGGTGTGACCGACGACTTATAAATGATGAAGAGTCACTATCCGAGCCATCATCTTCAAATCTTCTTTGTTGTGCTTGCAATAGAGCTTGTTGGGTATTGACAGTCTCCTATAGTTGTTGAATTTGTTGCCTCATTTTTTCCATCTCGATTTCATGCAAGGATCTTTCGTTTTGTCTTCTAGGTGGCATTTTGACAATGGTGGTCGGTGAACATTTTGGTAAAGGTTGTGGCGGAGCGTAGAGGTTTTGTTGGTGGTGTTTGTTTCCCGAACAAATGGTCGCAAAGGAAAGCAACTCTTTGCTCACTTGAAAACTCACTTTTCATTGCTTTCTTCGCTGAAACTCAACTTCGGGATATCTGATGAATCCCCATCACATGATGTTTTCACTGCGAAAAAGGGGAATTTTACTTGATAATTTGATGAATGAATGGAAATTGTTAGGTGAAAATTAAGAAGTTGTTCTTTTTGGGATTTAATTGCTTTGCAGTGTTTATGCTGGGTTTTGTGGTGTTTTTGTGCCCAGGGACTAGGTGAAAAGAAGAACGAAGAAATGCAAGCAAGCAGGCTCAAAAATACAAAGAAATGAAGATTCTGCCTAATCGCGCTGAAGTGGCGCTGGAAGCGCGAGTCAGGCGCAAAAAATTAACACTGTAGCGTCCTATCCGCGCCTAAGTGGCGCTGGAAGCGCGAGTCGCGCGCGGATTGGCAGGAACAGTCACGCAGAGTTGCGCTGAAGTTGCGCTGGGAGCGCCAGTGAGGCGCAAAACGCCGGAAAACACGTTAAATCAGGCCCAGCACGCGTTTTGGGGGGACTTTTGGCCGTTTTTGGAACCCTAGAACAAGAGAGGAGCAATTCCGTCTGACGGCTACCGAAGAATCAAGACTTGGGAACAAGGATTGAAGCTTCATATGTGTTCATCATCATCTTCCACTTGTAATTTTCCTTGTTTTTCTTCATTAATCATGAATAGCTAAATCTCTTTATGTTAGGGATGAAGGAATATTGATGTAACTCTATTATCGCTGGTTTAGAATCAGATTTGTATCGTACTCTCTCGTATTTTGTGTATCGAATTTCTACGCTTAATGCTTTTTATGGTTGGAAAACTCATACAATGATATTTTGTTCAATTATGAAATGGGAGTTTTATTCTTGAATGTTTGAAATTCGATACCCTCAATTGGTAGTTTAGGAATAATCTATGAGTTGTTGTATAATGCAAACTCTTGCTTTAATGCTTGTTGTTAATTAGAATCACCTAAGGGATTAGGGATTTAGTTATCGACAAAGGACTAGTTACCTAAGGAACTAGGAATTGGTTAATGTTGTGAGTTTGATAGCAAGATTAGAGAGAGAGAGATTAACTTTCAAATTAAATCAGTGGCAATAGGGTGAAATCAATAGGAATTCGTCCCTAGCATCCTTTACCATCGTATCCTTTTCAACTCGTTTTTCGGCTATTATTATTAAAAACACAAAAATATTTTATTGCTTTACTTCGAGCTTGATAGCTCAACAATTATCAAACCAAAACCCTTTTAAACCTGGTTCCTATTAGTAGTTGTTAACATCTTTAGTAAAATAACTTCGATCCTTGAGGACGATATCCCGGTACTTACCGGTTTATTACTTGCACGATTCGGTACACTTGCCGAAAAGTTAACAATATCGTAACCTGCTCTGATACCAAATTTGGGTCAGGGGCAATAGGAAGGGTAGAGAAAGAGATAACTCTCTAATTGATCGAGAAAAGTTGATATTGCTTGATTAATGCTTGGTGACGAGCCCTATTTAAACTACTGTTGTAGGGCTTTACATTACAAAATAGAAGGATCTAAAAGCATTTATTACAAAAGAAAAATCCAGATACATGGATACTCTAGTTCCTACGGCTAGAAAGGTCTAGAGATCTTAAGGTTCCTCTAGTTATTTATCTTCATCTATTAGTGTTTTTAGAAGATTCCATAATATTTTCATTTCTTGAAACTTCCATATTATTCTTCATTACAAAGGATCGATCAAAAGGTCACCCTCGTCATGATGGTATTTGAAGAATGAAAGCTTATACTGGAGACAGATTCTCACAGTTGGCATGGATGGCCAATCAAGCTATCATGGGTATCCCAGCACGTCTAAAGAAGGCTGACACGGCAATGCACCCATTTAACGCCCCGGTCCAAGTTTTTGAATTTATAGAATTTTGCAAGATCCTGATTGCCGAACTTAGGGAGAAGGCTGGTAACACTGCTAGTAGGAAAAGAGAGAGGAGTGGAAAAATGAAAGCCATATGTATTTGAGTGAAATTTAAAAGAGCACTGTATTGTTTCTTTCAAAAATGTTGTGCTTTCTCTCATCAATGAAGTTTGTTTGTTTCACCTACTGATCCTCTTTTGAAACGTTAATTTATATACTTATGACAAATCAAAACGCACTTACAATTCTCGGCCTAAAACAATAAAACTCATGCACACATGCATCACTCATCTTTTCATCCATTCATATACTCATATCATGTATCCATCAACAGAAAGTAAAAGACAAACTGGTGCGTCAACATCGCTATTGGACTCGTTCTCAGGCTAGAAATATGGAAGCAAATCGGGACAATCCGCCTCAGGATAGCCCGGATCAGGACATTCCACACCAGGATGACTTAGGCCAGGGTAATCAGAATCTGGGCAATCAAGAGCTTAGGGCGGAACTAGATGGGATGAAAGAACAGATGGCTGAAATCTTAAGGGTTCTACAAGCTTTGAGGAATGGGAATACAAATGAAGATGTCTCTGCTGGGAACACCGAAAATCAAGTTACCAACCCTCATATTCCCAATGGACCCGGAATCCCACATACAGTGTACCCTACTGGGGCTAACGAACAGGGTTACCAATGGCCTCCTTATGGACTTCCGCAGGGTTACACACCTCCGACAGTCGCTGCCAGTCCGGAAGATGGTCCCTCAGGAGTCGTGGGACAAAGACATCCTGCACCGACAGGTCACGACGGTAACCCGGGGGCACCGCAGATTCACAACCCGAGCCCTGTCGTCGCGCCACAAAGATTTCCACTTGGCTATACTCCACCGCTGATAGTCGATGCTCAAGCTCAAGGGTCCAGTCTCAGGAACCCCACTCATTCACATATCCCAAATGTGAACCCAGCCATAGTTCCGATGATTCATCCTTACTATGGTATGAGTGGGCTCCCTCACAACTACTCTATGGAGAACCCTCAAGCCAAAGACAAACTGCAAATGCTGGAGGAACGGTTGAGAGCAGTAGAAGGATTCAATATTGGTGCGAGAAATGCACATGATTTATGTCTCGTTCCCAACGTGGTTATTTCCCCTAAGTTTAAGGTGCCAGATTTTGATAAGTACAGAGGAGCAACATGTCCGGCAAGCCACCTAACTATGTACTGCAGGAAAATGGCTGCGTTCGCAAATGACGATAAGCTGCTTATCCACTACTTCCAAGACAGCTTAGCTGGGGCAGCTTCAAATTGGTATATGCAGTTGACACCCGCTCATATCCGGTGTTGGAAGGATCTCGCTGATGCTTTCCTTAAACAGTATAAGTACAACACTGATATGGCTCCTGATAGGACTCAGCTACAAAACATGACTAAAAGAGATAATGAGTCCCTCAAGGAATATGCTCAGCGTTGGAGAGGACTAGCAGCACAGGTAACACCACCTTTGTTTGAAAGGGAAATGGTATCTATGTTCATGGAAACTCTTCCTTCACCCTTCTATGAAAAATTGATTGGGAGTGTATCGTCAAGTTTCTCGGATATGGTCGTTATTGGGGAAAGGCTGGAGAACGGAATGCGGAATGGGAAAATCGCTTATACTTCCCCCGGAAACACTAACCAGAGAAAGCCCTTCTCCGGATTTCCTAAAAAGAAGGAAGGAGAAGCCAACGCCATCACAGGAACCGGAAAGACTTCCTACTCCAATCCCTCTCACACCAATCCGTTCTCAGCACAAACACTATCTACCCCACCTGCCCAAAACAACCAAAGCCATAAACCACAAAACCACTCAGTCGGAAAGTTCGTCCAGTTTGATCCAATCCCTATGTCATACTCTGACCTATTTCGCCACCTACTCAGCCATAATTTAATCAGCACCCGCCCAATGAGACAGATCCAGCCCCCTTTTCCTAGAGGCTTTGACCCAAACACCACATGTGAATTTCATTCAGGAGCGGTCGGCCATTCCATAGAAAACTGCAAGGCATTGAAGTATGTTGTCCAAGATCTAATCGCCTCGGGCTGGTTGAACTTCAAGGAAAATGGCCCTAATGTGGCTACCAACCCATTACCAGGACATGGGATGCCCTCAACTAATGCAATTGAGGATTCTGCAGAGCAGTCCCTAATCAGGAGGGTAGAATGCATCCGGACGCCCCTGGAAATGATCCATGCTAATTTGTGTTCCTTTGGGATTATCAAGAGAGAATGCACTGGAAAGAATCCATGCAATGACCATCACTGCATTGGAAACTGTGAGGCGTTCAAACAAGTGCTTCAGGACCTGTTGGACCAGTACATAATACAAGTAGGCTCTCTAAAGAAAGAAGAAGATGTGTCAACCATCCAGTCAAACAGTGGCAGGAATACAGATACTCGACGGCCGTTAGAAATTCTCTATAGCAAAAACTCAAGGATGGCCCCTGCTGCACCAAAGGCAATAACCATCCAAGTACCAACTCCGTTCCCTTTCAAAGACGCGAATGCAGTCCCGTGGAATTACAATGTGAAAGTTCAGAGCAATCCTGATGTCACCAACATCTCGGGAAGCAGCGGAATGACTCGGAGCGGGCGCGTCTATGCCCCTGAAGGATCCGGAGGAAGAAAATCAAATGAAAGAGAAAAGATTGATAAAGGAAAAAACGTAGAGGGAGAGCCATCTGACAAAAATACAGGCAAGAAAGCACTATCTGAGCAAGAAGCCAATGAGTTTCTAAAGATTATGAGGCAGAGTGAGTACAAGATAGTGGATCAGCTGAATCAGACCCCTGCTAAGATATCTCTGCTATCACTATTACTCAATTCCAAAGCCCACCGCGCAACACTAATGAAGGTGCTGAGTGAAGCTCATGTCACTCCCGACATCACAGTTGGACAGTTTGATGGGATCGTCGGAAATATCGTTGCAAACAACTACCTCACCTTCACAGATGACGAGATCCCTGTCGAGGGAAGAGGGCACAACAAGGCTTTGCATATCTCCGTGAAATGTGGGGAATACTCTCTAGCTAGACGTAGATTGTTCATACATGAAACCCAGTTCTACACTGGTCAGGGCATTCGATGGGTCTAAACGAGAGGTCATCGGAGAGATGGAGTTACCTGTACAAGTAGGTCCAGAGGTCTTCATAGTGAGTTTCCAAGTGATGGACATCAATCTGTCCTACAGTTGTCTTCTGGGAAGACCTTGGATCCATTCTGCAGGGGCTGTACCCTCTTCTCTACATCAAAAGCTCAAGTTCATAGTCAACAACAAGTTGGTGGTCGTTTCGGGAGAAGAAGAGCTGCTGGTTAATAAGCCGTTTCCTATCCGCTATGTTGAGGCTGCGGAAGAATCTTTCGAGACTGCCTTCCAAACACTGGAAATTGCAAATGCTTTCTTTGTGGGGGACGGGGTCCCAACGCTAAAACCAAAGTTGTCCAAAGCTGCATTGATGATCGCTAAGGTCATGACAAGCAAGGGTTATCAAGCTGGAGGCAGTTTAGGGAAGACTGAACAAGGGATCCTAACACCTGTACAGCTGTATGAAAATAAAGACAGATGTGGGATAGGGTACCGGCCTAGTCGTGCTGACAAAGGAATGATCACCGCGGAAAAGAAGGAGCGGAGGTTGGCCAAACTTGAGGGTCGGGAGCCGGATATGAAGAAGATTTTCATCTGCGACATAAAGCAAAGCATTCAGAGCGCAGGAATATTAGATCCTAACCAGGTTGCAGCTATTGAAGATAATTCAAGTACCGAAGATGGCGGTGTCAGTCTTGTGCGCCGTTGTCCTGCAAACGAAGAGCTCAAGAATTGGGAGATTGTTGATTTTCCTATAGTTTTTAGTTCAAAGTAATTTTCTGTAATGCAATCCTATGGCTCTGCCCAAGGCCCTAGGACATTTCATAAGGGCACGCATGTTTCCTTTCAATATCAGTATCAATAAAATAGCATTTTGAGTTCTCTAATAAACTTCATTTCGCCTTGTTCTTTCTCTTTTATTTGTTTTCATTCCGTCAATTTTCGCTAATGCAGATCTAAAAATATCATCTTTGAAAATAACAACGACAATAATTCATACCATGATTTTGATCACCCCATTAATCAAACCGAGGAAGATGTTGAAGATAATTGGGAAACTCCTCCAGAGTTAATGAGAATGATGGAACAAGAGGAAAAAGTGATTCAACCCCACGAGGAATCTACTGAGATAATAAACTTGGGCACAGAAGAAGATAAGAAAGAGGTTAAAATCGGCATCACAATGAAAGACAGTGAGCGAGAGAAGCTAGTTAGGCTTTTGTTCGACTATGTTGACATCTTCGCATGGACATACCAAGACATGCCTGGACTGGACCCCAACATAGTCGAGCATAAGTTACCAGTAAAACCTGAATGCCCGCCAGTGAAGCAGAAGCTAAGAAGGATGAAGCCGGATATGTCCCTAAAAATCAGAGACGAGGTCAAGAAGCAGTTTGATGCCGGATTCTTGGCAGTAGCAAAGTATCCTCAATGGGTAGCCAACATTGTCCCGGTTCCGAAGAAGGATGGGAAGGTCAGAATGTGCGTCGATTATCGAGACCTGAACAGAGCAAGTCCTAAAGATGATTTCCCTTTGCCCCACATTGATGTCCTGGTGGATAGCACAGCGCAACACTCCTTATTTTCCTTCATGGACGGGTATTCTGGATATAATCAAATCAAGATGGCCCCCGAGGATATGGAGAAAACCACCTTCATCACTCTCTGGGGAACCTTCTGTTACAAAGTAATGCCATTCGGATTGAAGAATGCTGGTGCAACATACCAAAGGGTGATGGTAGCTTTATTCCATGATATGATGCATAAAGAAATAGAGGTATACGTGGATGATATGATTGCCAAGTCCAAGACTGAGGAAGAGCATATTGTTAATCTGCGGAAACTTTTTGAACGTCTAAGGAAGTTTAAGCTCAGACTAAACCCTGCAAAATGCACCTTCGGCGTAAGATCAGGAAAGCTGTTGGGGTTCATAGTCAGTCAAAAGGGAATAGAGGTAGATCCAGACAAGGTACGAGCAGTTCTTAAAATGCCAGCACCTAAAACTGAAAAAGAGGTCCGTGGGTTCCTGGGAAGGTTGAACTACATCTCCAGATTCATATCCCAATTAACATATACTTGTGAGCCTATCTTCAAATTGCTATGCAAGGACCAAGAAACAAAGTGGAATGATAAGTGCCAGGAAGCCTTTGGAAAGATCACGAGGTACCTCCAAAATCCTCCGATTCTGATGCCACCGGTGCAGGGCAGACCCCTCATCCTATACTTAACAGTCCTAGACAACTCAATGGGTTGCGTACTGGGGAAACATGATGAGTCCGGAAGGAAAGAACATGTCATCTACTACCTAAGCAAGAAGTTCACCGAGTGCGAGATAAGATATTCATTATTGGAAAAAACATGTTGCGCTTTGGCCTGGGCTGCACGTCGTCTGAGGCAGTATATGCTGAGCCACACGACTTGGCTGGTATCTAAAATGGATCCAATCAAGTACATTTTTGAAAAAACCTGCACTCACAGGAAGAATCGCCCGCTGGCAAATGCTACTATCCGAATACGACCTCTTGTATGTCACTCAGAAAGCAATCAAAGGTAGTGCCCTAGCTGAATACCTGGCACATCAGCCCATTGAGGATTACCAATCAATGCAATACGATTTCCCAGATGAAGATATAATGGCTCTATTCGGAGAAGGGAAATCTCCAGACGATGAAAGGTGGAGGCTGTTATTTGATGGCGCTTCCAATTTGTATGGGCACGGGGTCGGAGCTGTGTTGATTTCTCCTGATAACCGCTTCATACCATTCACTGCTAGACTGAGCTTCTATTGCACCAATAACATTGCAGAATATGAAGCGTGTGTCCTAGGCCTCAAAGCGGCCCTTGAATGGAAAGTCAAAAGACTCGATGTATATGGGGACTCGACTTTAGTCATCCATCAGATAAAAGGTGACTGGGAAACCAGGGATTCCAAATTAATTCCTTATCGTGATCACATCCAGGAGATGGTTGAACGATTCGAGGAGATCACTTTCCACCATCTCCCTCGCGAAGAAAATCAGTTGGCTGACGCTTTGGCGACTTTGTCATCAATGTTCAATATCAATAACAACAAAAGTCTGACATTCATCTGAATCCAGCATCGAGACCTACCGGCACATCATTGTGTGGCAATCGAAGAAGAGTCTGATAGTAAACCTTGGTATTACGATATCAAGCACTATATCACAAGCCAAGAGTACCCTCCTGGTGCCACTGAGAATGATAAGAGGACACTTAGGAGATTATCAATGGGTTTCTTCCTAAGCGGGGAGGTGCTTTACAAAAGGAATCATGACATGGTCCTCCTCAGATGTGTGGCAAAAGAAGAAGCAGAAAGAATTATGAAAGATGTCCATGAAGGCTCGTTCGGAACCCATTCTAGCGGGCACACCATGGCAAGAAAAATCCTAAGGGCCGGCTACTACTGGTTGTCAATGGAGACAGACTGCTTTAACTATGTGAGAAAATGCCACAAGTGTCAAATCTACGCTGATAATATCCATGTGCCACCTGCTTCTTTGAATGTCCTAACAGCACCATGGCCATTCTCAATGTGGGGAATGGATGTCATCGGTCCCATCGAACCTAAGGCATCAAATGGGCATCGCTTCATTCTTGTCGCTATCGATTATTTCACCAAATGGGTCGAGGCCGCTTCTTATGCCAGCGTAACAAAATCTGTGGTTGTCAAGTTCATGAAAAGAGATTTGATCTGTCGTTACGGTTTGCCAAATAAGATCATCACAGATAACGGGACCAACCTGAACAACAAGATGATGAAAGAGTTGTGTGACGACTTCAAAATCCAACACCATAATTCCTCCCCATACCGTCCAAAGATGAATGGGGCAGTCGAAGCTGCAAATAAGAACATAAAGAAAATCGTGCAAAAGATGGTAGTGACATTCAGGGACTGGCATGAAATGTTACCTTTCGCTTTACATGGGTATCGGACCTCAGTTCGCACGTCAACAGGGGCAACACCATTCTCATTAGCATACGGGATGGAAGCAGTTCTTCCCGAAGAAGTCGAAATACCCTCTTTGCGAGTGTTAATGGAAACCAAATTAGAAGAAGCAGAATGGGTTCAAGCTCGTCTGGACCAGTTGAACCTCATAGAGGAAAAGAGAATGGTAGCTTTGTGCCACGGGCAGTTGTATCAGCAAAGAATGAAGAAAGCCTACGATAAGAAAGTTCGACCCCGACCGTTTCAAGAAGGAGATCTCGTGCTCAAGAAGATTTTGCCTATCCAAAAGGATTCCCGTGGGAAGTGGACCCCTAATTACGAAGGACCTTACGTGGTAAAGAAAGCATTCTCTGGAGGAGCCTTAATTCTCACAAAGATGGACGGTGAAGACCTCCCACTCCCAATGAACTCCGATGCAGTTAAGAAGTACTATGCCTAAAGAAATATATGAAAAAGGGAAAGATGAGCCAAGCAAAAATGAGCTCGCTAGGTTGAAAACCCGAAAGGGCGGCCTAGGCAAAAATTAGAGCGACCCGGTGGATTGAAAACTCTAAAGAGCAGTCCAGGCAAAAATTAGGGTCAACAAGTTGGACTTTGGACAAATGCAAAGGCAATCAATACCTCCGAAAGTTAGATGATGAGTGCTCAAGGTCATGTGCATGGGTGGTTGGCATTGTTATCTCAAAGATACAAACAATCAAAAGATCTGCTCTTTCTTTCTTTCCTTTTTTAGTTTAAACTCTCAATGTAATTTTCAGCCAGTGTGACCTTCTACGCATTCGGTTTCCATTTGAATATTAAACTCTTTCTTCATTCTCTCATCTCCCTATTTGCTTTGAAAAGATGTTTTATGGTAGATGATACTGAATTGCGAAACATTTGTATAATCAAAAGCATTACAATCATTGCGAAATTTCTAAAAATCGCAAAAGGAGAGGATCTCTCATAAAATTGCAAAGGAGACAAGTGCACAACCACTTCAAACAACGGATGACAATAACTCGCGCTTTGGTGCCACTACAATAGGGGCAACCCTCGTATCTCACGCCGAGAGTCCTGCGAGTTGATGAGATCAGTATAATAGTCAAGAAAGAGCAAAAGAGCTGCAAATCAAGAAAGAGCAAAAGAGCAAAAGCCAAGACAGAGAAAGAATAAAAAGAATCAAGAAAAAGCAAAAGAGCGAAATCAAGAAAAGAGAAAGAACCAAAAACAAAAACAAAAAGAAAAAGCATCCCACATTTCATTCATCAGACCACCAGATACCGATCTTTGCGCATGCTTACACTGCATGCACGCATACATCATCCATTACATCCTGCATGTGTTCAAATATAAATTATAATGTTAGCACTGAGCCTAGCATCAGCCTTCAGAGCCCTAGCGCTCCTTCAGATCAACAAATGATCCTTCAATCCAGATCGCACGTCGCGTTAATCGAGCAACCGACGGATCATCCGACCCCAGGTCCTTCAGACTAGCTGTGACCGCCTAAAAAGCACAGTGCATGTCCTTCGAGGTGTGCAAATCAGGTCAACGATCTGACCTTTCCCCCATGGCCGCTCGAAAAAGCCACCCCCCAAGCAGACCGTTTTACTAGTACCATTGCTAGTTCGCGCTCCATCAGACCCATTGGTCGATCAGGCTTAGGCATGCCCTTCAGACCCCGTCGGTCCTTCAGTTTAACTCCAATCAATGCGCCAAGCATCGACTGCGAATTAGACCATCAAAGCCCCAGTGCTCCTTCAGATCCTCGGTGATCCCTATCTACTTTTGTACTACGTAAACCCGGTTTTTCTTGCGAATTTCTCAAAAAGGTTTTGACAAAATTAGTGTCATTTTATCTTTATTTCTATTTTACTCGAGAAATTTGGAAGCCCTCCATATTTCCTAGTAAAACATAAATAAAGAGGGGCAGCTGTTATACCCTAATTTTGTCTGACCCTTTTTTTTTTCTTAAAAAAAAAAGAAAAAAAAGAATTATTTTCTTTTAGAAAATAAAAATACAAATTTTACTCTCATGTTATACATTACTTCCCATCTAGTTACTATAAGTCTTTGTATTTAAAAAGAAAACAAACTGAAAAAGCAAGAAAAGAGAAAAGGGGGCGATTAGTAAAATTGGGGTGTGGGTAGTGTTGTTTTTATTTTTTCTGTTGTAACTGATTTTGGGCCATTATTGGAGGCCCATGCGACTTAGGCCTGACCCGGATGGCATGTTTTCAGCTTTCACTCACAAAACCTAATTGCCTCCATATCAAACCCTAATTCCCATCACTTCCATCATCTCCTAAAAAGTCTCTCTCAACAATTAACCTCTCCAACACCCTAGCCGCCCCAATTCTCTCTCTCTCCCACGTCTCCTTCACCACCCCCAATTCTCTCTCTCTCTCCCACGTCTCCTTTACCACTCCCACACGCCTACCTTCACCATCCCTACACGTCTCCTACCTTCACAACCCCCCACGCCGCTACAGTGCACGAAACCTCCATTTTTGGCGTCTCTTTCTCTCCTCCCCCCCCCCCCCCCCACGCAACCCCTATTTTCGTCACCAACCTTCAAAAAGCCAACGGTCCCATGATAAATCGGTGGTTCATGCGTTTTTTCTCTCGGTTTTTCGTGGAGGGCCTCGGTTGTAAAGAGGAAACACAGTGATTTATACATATTTTCAGATATGAGTGCAAGAACCAATGAAAAAACGAAGGAGAAAGCATAGCACTACAAATCCGATTTTCTAGTATAAATATGGGCCAAATCCTTGAAGAAAGGGGGAGGTTTTGTTTGTGTTTAAGAGCAAGAGGGAGGAAGATCCGAACGTGGGTGGAGATCTTGGGGCAAGAAGCGAAATCAGTTTTTTTTTTCTTGAAATACTTGAGTGAAAGAGAAAGAGAGAGTTCTTCATTTTTTTCTTTTTGTTTCTCTTACTAAAATTATCATCAAAATTAATTTTATTCTTTTATGTGAGATCCGAGAGGAAGGATTATTTACTCAAGCTTTGTGGTAATTCCTCTACCTTAGTCTTCTTTTTTGTTTTCATGATCTATTGTACTATTTACATCTTTTATTTCATACTCCTTGCAAGTTATGTTTGCTGTCTGTGAATCTTCCCATGTTGTTGAAATACTTGGATGTTGAAATTTGTGGATTTGTTGATGATCCTCTATGTTATTTTGATAGACCAAATCTCATAATGTCATACTTTGTTGGCCACGATTTTTGTTGTTTATTTGGGAGTGCCATAATTTGTGGAAATGTATTAATGCATTGTAACAACAAATATGATGATTGTCATTAACATCATAAACCCAATATTTTCTATAAAAATGATTAAGGCAATTTTTCATTATCAAAAGGTAGATCCGGAATGTCTCAATTGCAGACAAATGATTTTTGTGTTTTATTCTTTTATTTATTTATTTATTTTTTTTCAACCAAAAATTATCTCAACCAAAAATGATAACAAAAGAATTCCAAAAACAAAAAAAAAAACATTTCCTAGTAATTAATAAAAAAGGGTAGTTAAGACATTTCTTTTATTATTATTAAGTAAACAAGTAAACTGATTTTTATGTTTTATTCTTTTTTTTATTTATTTATTTTTTCAACCAAAAATTATCTCAACCAAAAATGATAACAAAAGAATCCCAAAAACAAAAAACATTTCCTTAGTAAAAAAAGGGCAGTTAAGACATTTTTTTTATTAAGTAAACAAGTAAAGTGCTGTTTGCACCACCTTGTTTCTAATGATACAGCCTCTGTTTTTTTAAAATAGTCGAATTTCTAGTTGCAACCCCTCTTTTAATGAAACAACTTCTCTGTTTAGGCCCTAATTTCGTGGGCCAGAAAGTTAAAAAAAAAACAAACAGGCTTTAGCTAGTCACACCTCCACTCTTAATAGCTTAGCTCCCCCATACCATATGGGCTGCACAGTTCTGGCCCAGTTCTACGAATTGGGTTGTGCTCTTCATACCCCACCTTTATTTCACATTTCCCCCCTTTTAACACCAGCCCAATCGCAAGTCCATACCCAAGAACTAAAACTGGGTTGTGCTTTTCACACCTCCATTTAAAAAAAAAGAAGACAACCACTTTTCCTAACACAACCCCTATTTTATTAATTACACCCCTTTTCTTTCTTTTATTTTTTCTCAAAAAAAAAACAACTTCTTTTATATATAAAAAAAAAACTAATAACTTACAGATAAATAAATATTTTCTTTCAAGGAATATAAATAGGGGATTAAGTCGACCGCACGGTCGGGTTAGTCGTCGTTTTAGGATGGAGGAACCGCACGGCTCTAGAGTCCTAAAATCCCTATTGTGAAATCAAACCACCTCACGTCAAACCATTTTATTTCAAAATTCAAAAAAAGCAAATTTCCACAAATAGGGGATTAAGTCGGTCGTACGATCGGATTAGTCGGCGTTCTCGGACGAATGAACTGTACAGATCAATAGTACTAAAACCCCTATACTAAAAAAAAACACCAACCCACAAACATTTTCTACCCAAGAACTACGTAGCTTTGATTTCTCCATCGCACCTAGAGATACGTAGGAGCGGGGGGCCCACTCCTGTCAAGCACAAAAAACTAAAATTCTTATTAGGTCCTCCTCTTCAATTTTGCAATTAATAAAAAAGGTAAATTAAAGTATTTTTTTTCTTTCAAATTAACTTTCTTTCTACACATTAAATTAAATGGTAACCTTTCTTTTGAAAGGATGCCGTGGGGTGCTGGTACCTTCCCCACGCATAATCGACCCCCGAACCCAAAAATAAAGGTTTTTTTCAATGTTTTCCTATTTAATAAATATTGATGGCGGCTTCATTGCAAAAATGACGAAGAATCCCTCCTTCGGATTTTTCGGTCGCTACAATTTCTTACTTTCTTTTTAAGCAAAGTTTCTTCCGTTTACAGAGGTTCCTTACTCAAAGTAACAACATAGACATATCTTGAAAGTTAAAAATGGGCCTTACCTCACTTCCTTTAGAGGATATAAGCTTGCCGTCCAACACACGCCTCGAAAACGCCTACCTGGCTATGAAATGGCGGAACAAAAATGGACCTCGGGCTCTCCGTCGCTCTGAGGGAAATAGATTTGGCTCACAACTATCGTTTTGATATATCAAGTCCTTATCTGACTAAGTAAACTCGAGGAAAGAACTAGGCTTTAAAAGATTTCAGAAACTAAAGTTTATTTAGAACATGGCACACATATTACAATACATAGAGAGGTTTGTACATTCGATGATCACAAAAGGAAAGGAGAGTGGGTTTATATAGACCCTTACACTTATTAACCATACTATAAAAGTAACTTGGGTTACTTAACTCTGATTACTTTTTATCTTCTGAATGGAATCTACTTTTGACGTGGAGTTACTTTTTCTTGTCGGCCACTTTGCTTTTCTGCTTTCTTCACATGGGTTTTGCTTTTTCTTTAATTTTTGTCGGCCATCTTCTTGTGTTCGTCAGTCACCTTCTGCTTTATGTTTTGTCTCTGCAATAATTGCACTTGTGGTCCCCACTTGCCTTGACTATTTTGCAGAACTGTTGATGAGTTTCTTTCTGTCCTTGGAAATTATTTTTCTCAATCTTTTGTGTGAATAATTGTAGGGTTCTTAGTATTCCTGGCTGTTGGCTTTTATCTTTTTTGCATATTACTATGGCTTTTTCAGTCATGGAGTAACTACAGAACTTGCCTTGATCATAGGTTTGCTTCATTACCATTAATAGCACATGAAATCCAAGTGCTCTTCTCTCGGTGATCCATTCTTCGTCGATTATTGGTGTTGCATCTTTTGTAGTGTATTCTTGGGCGCTTATTTCTTCGTCATTAAGGGTGCCTATTTTTACAAAATACACGGCATCTCATTCTTGATCTGGACTTGCAGTATATATCTTGACAAAGATTGTTCTTTTGGGGTTGACCCCTCTTATATATCCTTGGATTCCTAAAATAATAGGTTCCGGGAAGTGTTTTAACTTGGATAAATCATTTTTTGGTTCCATATAAATTGAGTCAATGAATCCGAACCTTAATAGATCAGTGAGGAGGGTAATATCCTCCCAATCATCTAAAATTATTAGGATTCTAGGTTAAATACCTTTATATTCAATAATATAATTCTCAAGGTTTCTTGGGTTTCCTTGGTAAATATAGTTGACCAGGCTTTGATAAATTTCTTTGAATTTATCAACTGGTTCTCTGGCAGGTGAATTTACCAGCTTGTCTTTGAAAGAGCTAACAAACTTTAGCTTTCTTGGTTCTCTTTTTTCGTTTTCCAAAAAACTGGAACTTGGTTTTTCAATTGGTTTTTGTTTGGGAGATACTGGGTATTGATGTAAATCAAGCACCTTAAGTATTTCCTTCTTGGTATTTATAAAATATTCGAAAAAACTTTCCATCTTGGAGTCAATCTTGACAAAATATTCATCTACTTTGGAGGCCATCAAATGGAATTGATGGTTGATCTCGTCAAGCTTGTCGGATATAACCTTCTTCTGGTCTTCTTGGAATTGATTTTGATCATCCATTTGGTCTGGATAATTGATATGCAAAACAATTGTTAATTCCTTTTATATATATTACTTTAAAAGTAAATGGACTTACTTTCATTTGCCATCTGATTCTTCTTCGGTTGACAATATTATCTTTGATTTTGTTTTCTAAAAAGGCTTTTACTTGGGTATTATCGGTTTTGATAATAAAATCTTTTCTGGCTAACCATATTTTGAAAGATTCTATCGTGTTTATAACCGCTAGAACTTCCTTTTCGTTTATATCATAGTTGAGCTCAGCTCCTTTAAAAGTTCCTGAGGTGTATCTAAGGATAATATCGTCACCTTGTCTTCTTAATACTGCTCCCCAGTATTTATCAGAAGCATCTGTTTCTATATAGAGTTCGTCTTCTTCCTTAGGTAAAGGTAGTTTGTCTAGATTTTTTTACCTTTTGCTTGATTTGCTGGACTTGGTTAGTGTCTTCATTGGTCCATTCAAAAGGCTTTCCTTTCTTAATTTTATCTTGTAATTTATTTTTTAATTTTGCACAATTTTTTATAAATTGAGAAGCATAATTAATATGTCCTAAAAAGGATTGAACTTGCTTAACATTTTCTAGTTGATCTGGAAATTCTATTATTTTTTCAGAAATATGTGACTGGAGCTCTATTACTCCTTTATCTATAATTAAGCCTAGGTAGTCAATTTTTTCTTTTGCAATCTCGGCCTTTTTCTTACTAAGAACTAGACCTTTTTCGTAAGCTCTTGTGATAAAAACAAATAAGTGTTTATTGTGTTCTTTAATGTCTTTGCTATATATGAGAATGTCATCAATATAAATAATAATGAAATCGTAACAGTCTTTAAAGATCTTATCAAGTCTTTCTTGAAAAATACCTTGACTGGTTTTTAATCCCATAGGTAGAACATTCCATTCATACCTTCCTTGTGGGGTGCTGAAGGCTGTACATTCCTTGCTGCCTTCTTCTAATAATATTTGATAGAAACCTGATTTCAAATCAAATTTTGAGAATATCTTTCCATTTTTTATTTTTTCATAAATCATATCTTTTCGTGGTAGGGGATAAGGATAATTTTTTACAATTTTATTTAAAGGCTTATAATTGATAACCATTCTTGGTTCTCCTCTCTTTACTTCATTATGATTTCTTACCAAGAAACTTGCTGAGTTGTATGCGCTCTTAGTTTCTTTTATTAGCTTATATTTCAAATGTTTTTCTATAATATTTTCGTAATCTTTTTCATCTTCTTTGGTGTAAATCATAGGTTTTTCACAAATAGGTGTATCGGTTAATAAATCAATTTTTGCAAAATACTTTTTTCTTTTAATAAAGGCTTGTGGGTTTTCTTCATAACAATCTTCTAGTAATTGTAAAATTTTGGGTTTTATTTCAAAAACTTGGGTGTTTAAGTATAGTGGGATAGTAATACCACCACGCTGGCTGTGTCTGTATATATGTCTGTAAGGTTGACTAACTCTTTTTGTAGAAAATTGTGTTCCACAAGGGCTAGTAAAGTATATCGTTGTTTCATTTACCATATAAGGTAAATTTCTATCTATAAAATCTTGCCCTATAAGGAGATCATAAATAATATTGGGATAATAGTAGATTTTATCAAACCTAACTTTTAGCTCTCCAATAATGATCCAGAGATCTGTATATCCTTCTTTAAAAATAGATTCTTTATTATGTATATCTCTTCCCTTTATAGTTTGTATCTCTTTTTTATTAGTAAAAAGATGACTAGTTAGACTAATACCTGAACCTGAATCGATTAGTGCATGATAGATTTTCTTTTCATGAACTACTTCAATATTTTTATCTTTGATTGTATAATCTTCGAAACAACTTAAGAAATCCATTCCTAAAAGGAATTCGGTACTAACACTATCCTCAACCTCAATGGATAGGGGTATTTCATATTCTTTTATAATTAGTGTGATATCAACTTTGTGGGTTATGTGTCTCTTATTATTATAGTAATCTAAATAGTAGTATTTATTGTCTAATTCTTTAATAGGTAGACCTTGAACTAAGTCTATGGTTATATGACTAGTGCAGGCTCCTGTATCTATTAGACATTTAATAGGGTTTTTCCCTAATTTTATTCCTATCTCTATGTAATACTGGGAATATCCAATTCCCTTTTTCTCTGTTAGATCTAGACTTCTTCTAGATGACTCTAGGATAGCCTTTCCTTTATGTTGAATTCTAGAGGACTCACATCTTTTGATAATAGCTAAATCCTTATTACCTATTATCTCTGAGAACCTTTCAGTTTCTTTGGCTATTTCATCAGTTCTTATTTCATCTATATAGGTTAATTGTTCTGGATTTAATCTTTTTGGGGGGATCCAATCTATGACTCCATCAAATATGTTTTTAAAGCTTATTTTATCTGGTTTGAACTTCATAGTATGATGACTGGGACTAATACCAAAGATAGTTCTATATGTTATAGAATAACAATGGCTACCTTTCGGCATTTCGAAATTGTCTAATTTATGATATAGTACTAATGCATTGTCTAAATTTTTATCATTAATAGAGATACTAAAATTGGGCTCATATTCAAATAAAATCTTTCCATAATATAAATTACCCATCACAGCACCAAACAATGCATCTTGAACATTATGCATGATTCTTTCATCTATTAAATATGCCGCTACAGGTAAATCTAACTTCTCTTGAAAGTATCCTTTTATCATGACTTGAACCTTTATCAAATCTATTACCTTCATAGATTTTTTCTTTTCTTTTCCTAAATTATTTAGAGCTGAATTTATTATATCTCTAGTGATTAGAGGGATTCTTCCTTTTCTCTTGGCAGTTCCTATTTCCACACTGGATTCGTGGATCTTTTGAATTCTAACAGTTCTTCCTATATACTTCCCATATTTTTCTAGCAGATTTCTTGTAGGCTCTATGTCTAAATCCATTCTCTTAATTTCTTCTAATCTTTCAAACTCTTGAACATTAGAGAAATCAATCTTGTTTTCATCAATGTCTTCGAAGTCTCTATTCATCATCACTCGAACTTCCTGAGTTTATACTAACACTATAAATGCTATAGTCCGATTCTATATCAGATTCTATGGGTTCATAACCATAGCTATCTATTATTTCTAGTACTTTGATATTTTGAGTATTTCGTTTTGGACATTGATTTGCATAGTGCCCTTCTTCTTTACATAAAAAACAAGTGCAGCTCTTCACCGACTTATTTCTATATTTTTTATCATCATATTTTTTATATCTACTATGGTTTTCCCTTTTAAACCATTTCTTCTTGAAATTTCTCTTGTATGGTTTGTCTCCTGTTTTAAACCCGTGTCTAGATTTTCTAAACTTCCAATGTTTATCTTTTCTTTTATATCTTTTTGTATCATAATAGCCATATTGGCCTATTTGATTATTCTTTGGGCAACAAAGACTCCTTTTCTGATACCTATAAATTTGTCTTTGATTTTTTGCTTGTAAACAATATTCTGTAATCATTTTATTGGCGAACCAAATTCTTGCTCCTAATGAGGGATTTTCTAGATATTGTTTTCCAAAATCATTTATTATCTTAGTTTTAAAGGGTTCTGGTAGCTTTTCATAATATAATTTACTATAAAAATTATAATCAACAACTGTCGAGGATAATCTTGCTCTATAAAATAACTCGCTGAATTCGCAGGTATGTTGATCAAAATAACACATGTCGCAAATATTAATATTAATTATTCCGCGTATGGCTTCTTGTCTTTCTAATTCCCATCTTTCTTGTATTCCACTTTCTATAGCTTGACCTAGGAACTCTAACCTTATTAGTTTCTCTAAATTACTAATAAAGATCGTTGAATTACTGGAACTAGCTTTTATTCCTTCATATGTTTCTGAGATACTTTCTATATATCTCTCAACACTTCCTCTCATAGTTCTTCTCATAAAATCTATTGTTTGTTCTTTAGTCATTCCGTCTTTATTTGCTACAACGCCATTTTCTTTAATCCATAGACTTAACATTTTCTCTTTATTCTCTACGCAGTCTAAGTCTAGGTAAACTCCTGTTGGATTTAAGGCTTGTGGCTCTTTATTATAAGAGGTGTATTTCATAGTTACCGAATCATCCTTTTTCATGAAATACTGTCTTCTATCAATATACTTTCTTCTAGGGTTTATTTGTTCGGCCTCTTCGGCTCTCCATTCATTGTCATCAGATATCATGCTATCTTTCCAATTTTGATCTTGTTTCCATCTTACCTCATTGGTACTGGTACTTCCTATTTCATTTTTTGGTGTAGGTACTACAACAGGGGTGACTGGTTTTACATCTACTGATTCATCTTTTATATCTAAGGATTTTAATCTTTTAACTATGTCATCTTCATAGTCACTATCATTCTTTAGATCTAGGTATGATTCTACGTTTACTTTTACCTCAGTCTCTATTGGCTCCTTTTCCTTTTCAATTATTTTATTTGTTTCTTCTTTTTCTGTCCAGTCATATAAGCCTAATATTGTAGGTGACATCTTATGCTCGTTTTCTTTAATTAATTTTATTATTTCCTTTTGTCTATTATCTTCTTCAGGGGGTTTTCCTATCACTTGCTCGATTTTTCTATTGATATGTTCTTTATTTAGTAGTATGTTTGTTATTTCTAATTGTTTTTTAATGATTTGTAACTGTTCATTTATAGAGTCTAATTTATCTGGGTTTATTAACTTCATGAAAACTTGTGTACTCTGTTTTCTCTCTAGGGTTTCTATCTCTGTGCTTAGTATCTGAATACGATTCATAATTTTAAACCTTGTACAATAGTGTATATCTGTTCCAAAATTTCTTTTTCTGATCCTTTTAATATGTTTAACTTGTACTCTATCCAATTCTCTATTTGTATTTTGTAGCATTCCGCAACAATTTTTAATTCAAAAAATTCTTTAATACAAAATTCAAAAGTATCATATCCGTCTAATATAGCTTCTTGTTTTAGATCAGAAAAGCCTTGTAGTCTATCGTAACTTTCATATATGTTATCGTTTATTGTTCTTGATCTATCTAGCTTTGATACCATTAATATTTTTCCATCATTAAACTCATACGTTACTGGGTAAATAGACTTGTTGAATATCACACCTTTTAAAAATAATAATATTGTGTCAAAATGCCAACCAAAAATATAAAACTCTTTTAAAAATAAACTTCAGATACTAATTACAAATAATTGTACATGAAGTCTAATTAATTTATTCTAATTCGAAATTCAAAATTACTGCATTAAAAAAAATTCCAATTTAATAACTATGTTTTGAATTCCGAAATTCAAAATTCAAATTTTATAATTAAGGCATTAAGAGGTTTTCGTATCTAAACCATGATTATGAAATATTTTTGCACCAATTATTACTAGGAGTTTTGTTTTGTTGACGAGAAATCACGTATGCATGACATTTCTTTATGCAATTATTTTCGAAATTTAAATTTCAAAATATAAATTCGATGGAATTGAAATATTTTCTAAATAATAATATTATGTCTACAGCAATAACTCTATACATAATTGTCCAATTCGAAATTAATATATTTTGAAAAAAACAATCCAAAATCAAAATTTATTATAACCTTCCATAACTGTCGTATATGTTCAGTGTCCAATTCTATCTAGATTTTGACATTTGTCACTCTATAAATTTACCTGCTGAGCGTGTCCAAACACACATCGTCATCCAGCGATTTCTGAAACTATTGTTAATATTATTTCGTCTGCAATTAACCATCAATTAACCATACCTTCGTTGGCTCTGATACCAAGAGGGGATCGGAATCAGAAGAAGATTAAATTTAAAGAGACAGAGGGGAAGTAGGTAGCATGCGGAATGCTAAACAAGAAATAAAATTGAAGTGCAGAATCAAAATAACATAAATTAGGAGGCAAAGCCTTCCATATAAGACAGTAAACTGTCTATGAGTTACAGAGATTGAAGATTGAAGTAGATCTTACAATTGGAGAAGAGATTGAACAAGAAGAAGAGAAGAGCTTACAAGGTGCTCTGCCTTCTTACTAGAACTAGAGAGAGAATCAGAGAGAAGTGTAAATTGAAGCGTGCCTTCTAACAAGAGCCTAAGCACGTATTTATAATTGGGAAATTAAATAGTAACCGGTTGCAAAACCGGATAAAATTGGTATCCAATGCTAGTGACCGGTACTGTGCACTGATGTGTGACCGGTACTGTAATGCAACGGAATAATTGGGGGAGGAACTATTTGATGCGCAAGCTTCTTCATGATTGAAGCCAAAGGTAGTGGGAGACAAGATGAGGCCCACCAAGGAGATAATGCGCAAGCCGTCAATTTTTTGGAGGAATAAACAAATATTAGTGCCTTTGATGGTGGGGATAAAGTGACTCCACACAAATCATTAATTGATAAGGAAAATATTCCTTTTGATAAAAACCTGCAGAGAAGAAAAACAACTGCAACGAAGATTTTAGAAAAAACAATTAATTAATATTTGAACAGTTTTTCATGCCTAGGCACTACAATCACCGTGTTCAAGGGTGGAGGAATAGTTTTTCATACCATAAATGGTATTACTATCACCATATTCCAGGGTGTTGTAGGAACAGTTTTTCATGCCATTGCTGACACTACAATTACCATGATCCAGGGTAGATGAGCAGTTTTTCTCACTGAGGGTGATACAATTGTCTTGCTCAAGGACATTTTTTAAGAAAATTTTGGATCTTCCTAAGAAGGAAGAATTAACTATTTCCCTGTAAGTACTCACGAGTGAGATAGTCAGGTAGGGAATTATCCGATCCTTTCAAATACTCAATATCAAAATCGAATATGCTAAGGATAGCTTGCCATCTGGAAAAGATATGTTTTGAAGCAAGATTTTTAACATCCTTTTGGAGGATTTCTTTAGTTGATTTGCAATCAACTCTAATAAGGAACTTTTGATTTAGCAAATCAGACTGGAATTTTGATACAGACAAGACGATAGCTAAGACTTCCTTTTTGATCGTGGAATAATTTTGTTGGGCTGGGTTCCAGTGTTTGGAAGTAAAAGCAATGACCTGTTCTTTCCCAGAGATTCTTTGTTTTAAGATGCCACCATAACCAATGTCTGAGGCATCAGTTTCAACAATTTTAAAGGCATCAGGATTGGGGAGGTAAAGACAAGGAAGCTCTTTAACCTGGATTTTGATTTACTTGACCACATTCGTATGAACATCTGTCCAAGGAGGGGGATCCTTTTTAAGACGATCATGCAGAGGTTTGATAATATTGCTGATTTGTGGGAGAAAATCTGAGACATAATTAAGACACCCAAGGAACCTTTGTAACTGGGTTTTGTCAATGATTTGATTGGGAAATTTGTCAGAGAATTCTATAGCCCTATTGATGGGGATGATAGTTCCTTGATAAATATTGTGACCAAGAAACCCAATTTTAGTTTGGAACAAATTGATTTTTGTTTTGGAAACAGCCAGGCCATTTCTTTTGATAACAGATATGAAGGTGCCGATGTGCCTGAGATGTTGATCAAAAGACTGAGAGTAAATAAGAACATCATCAATATAGACAATGGCAAAATGAGAATATTGATTAAAAATATCATTCATAATTTTTTGAAACTCCGAAGGAGCATTTTTCAAACCAAAAGGCATGACATTCCACTCATATTGGCCGAAGGGGACAGTAAAAGCAGTTTTATACCTGTCCTCTTTTTTTATTTGAATCTGCCAGAATCCTGACTTCATATCAAATTTAGAAAATATCTTTGCATCATGGAGTCTTTTAAGGAGATCCTTCTTGTTGGGGATAGGATATCTAATCCAACAGAGAGCTTGATTGAGGGGTTTGTAATTAATGACAAACCTGGGGGTACCTCTTTCGATTTCGGCCTGCTTGTTGACATAAAAGGCAGAGCAAGACCAAGGGCTCTTGCTTCTGCGAATAAGGCCATTATCCAAAAGGTCTTTGACTTCCTTTTGGCAAACCAAGAGGAGGTCTTGATTCATTTGAATAGATCTGGCTTTGGTAGGGATTAGCCTATCATGGAAATCTTTTTCATAAGGAAGATCAACTATGTGCTGCTTTCTTTCCCAAAAAGCATTAGGAAGGTCAGAACAAATGGTGGTTTGGATTTGTTCTAAGATTCCCTTGATTTTAAGTTGATTTTCTCTTTTGAGTAATTGATGGTCAATAAACTTAAAAGAAAATTCTTCTTTAAGGAAATTGATCTGATTTTCTTTGTAAGAAATAAGGTTCAAATCCCTAACCGAGGGTTTCCTTAAAAAATTAAAGATGACAGGTTGTCCCAAGTGCTGGGCAATTATACCATCTTTAGTGATTTGAAAAGGGAAGAGAGACCTTATGAAGGGTGTTCCTAAGATCACCTTGTTTTTTAAATCTTTGACTAGAAGAAAAGGGGTATTGATTTTGAAACCTGCGTTTTCAATAACCGCAGAAGATAACTTGTAATTGATTTTCAACCTAGAACCATTAGCAGTGCTAAGTCGTTCAGAGGTTTTTTCAAAATACTTAGTAGGGATAAGGCCTTCTAAGATGCAATTGGAATCTGCTCCTGTATCCAACAAAGCAGTAGTTTCAAGGGTAAAATCATCAATGACAATTTTTATTTTTATAAAAAACTTTTGAATCTTAATGTGATTGATGAGACCGAGAAGGTCATCGTCTCTGGATTCATCTTCTTTATCAGTATTGGAGACATGAGAATCATCAATATGGTCCTTCCATTGATTGATGATAATCTGGTGATCATCATGTTTACCTTTTAGATCTTTAACTTCATGTTTTAAGAAGTTAATCTCAGTTTAAAGATCTTGAATAGTGGTAGGTTTGGTATTGGCGTTTTCTAACCTCTTGAGGGTATCTTTAAGATTAAACCTATTGGTCACTAGGGGATTTCTGGTAGGTTTTGCCTCAAGGGAAGCCATAAGCTTGCTGAGGTATTTTTCCCTCTCCTGTTGATCAGTAATGGCGTTTATGGCCTCGAGGAGCAGGTCAACATTACGGGTGAGGACATTGATTTGATTAGGGGAATCCTTGGAGGAATCCGTTAGGTCATCATCCTGGATTTGGTTAAGATTATCAGAGGGATGGTCAGAAGAACTCTCAGAAGATTGGTTTAACAAATTGTTAATTTTATCTTCGACGTCAGAGCCGAGGTTTAAGGCTTTGAGTTTTCCTATAACTTTGCAATTTCTGCTGTAGTGTCTTGGCTTGCCGCAATTGTAACAGATAATAGGTCTTTTAGTTTTATCATTATTTTCATAATGATTCTTGGTATTTTGGTTGGTAGGTCAAGGCCTAGGTTTTCCCAAACGTTTTTCTTTGTAGTTATCAGGTCTGGGTAAGATTTTTCTAATCTTATGCTTGGCTTTGGCTCTGGCTTTCTCCGCACAGGGAAGACCAAATTGTTCGCAAAAGGTTCCAAGATCTCTGGGATTCTAAGCCTTTTCTTTAGATAGCTGACGTTGGATCTTGTCATCTTGACAAATCTTTAAGGCCACTCTCTGGATAATGGCAATAAGCTGGCCATAGCTTAGTTGCTGATAGGGGATGTTGCCGTCGGGGTTATGGCTACGGAGTTTATCCCTGACTTTATCTCCCAAAGATTTTGGAAGGCCGGCAAGAAACTTCTCTTTCCAGAAGGCTTGTTGACTGTCCTCCCTGGTGTAAACCCTGGTTAGGAACGTGTCTTTGTACCATCTGAAATCACCCAAGGTTTTGCATCTAAGGTTTGACAATAATTCGGCAGATCTGTCTTTTACGAGAGAGGGATCTCCGATGAAATGTTGGGCAATGGTGAAGATAAGGGTGTTGACGGAATCAGGGATGTGGGTATCTCCGTCGAGGATGGGTTCACCATTGGGTTCTCTTTTGACAGCTATGAGGATAGACTGTTTGCAGTCTTCGGTGAGATAGTTATCCCACCATCCTTTGAGCTGACCACAGAAACCCGAGATGAGGATTTCTACGATCATAGCTTCAGGAAAATTGTTGGCAGTTTCATAGGCAGTAGCTACCATGGTCATATTTTGTAAGATTTTGGTTATGCCATATTCATTTTCTCCGTCTATGTTCCATTCATAGACGTTGTTTGCACTAAAGCTCTTGATATTGGTTACCTTTTCCTCTAGGAGGAGGTCAGGGGCAGTGGCCCTGGGATAGTAAAGTTTGGTTTCCTTACGCCACTGGTTGTTTGGGTTGTAGATAACAGGACTGATACCGTCTTTGATACTTTCAGAGTGATCAGAAGAGGTTTCATCAATCATGTTGATGGTCCTGACATTTTTAGGGGGAGGGGTGCCAGGAGAAGGTGTTTCAGGGATAGTAGTTTTGAGGAGGGCTATTTGTTCTTTGACTTTAGCCAGAAGTTCGTCGTTGGCACTGTCAACTTCTTTTTTGACGTGACTTTTGGAACTATTACTTTGGGATTCTTTGAAAGTTTTTGAGACTCTGTAGGGTTTGAAAAGGGGTTTCTCAATCTTTTTAGCGGAAGACGACTCTGGTTTGTCGTTGGATCTTGTCATCTACTATATTATCAAAATAACATAAATTAGGAGGCAAAGCCTTCCATATAAGACAGTAAACTGTCTATGAGTTACAGAGATTGAAGATTGAAGTAGATTGAAAATTCTTCTTTAAGGAAATTGATCTGATTTTCTTTGTAAGAATTTGTAAGAAAATTCTTCTTTAAGGAAATTGATCTGATTTTCGCAGAATCAAAATAACATAAATTAGGAGGCAAAGCCTTCCCTATAAGACAGTAAACTGTCTATGAGTTACAGAGATTGAAGATTGAAGTAGATCTTACAATTGGAGAAGAGACTAAAGAAGAAGAAGAGAGGAGCTTACAAGGTGCTCTGCCTTCTTACTAGAACTTGAGAGAGAATCAGAGAGAAGTGTAAATTGAAGCGTGCCTTCTAACAAGAGCCTAAGCACGTATTTATAATTGGGAAATTAAATAGTAACCGGTTGCAAAACCGGATAAAATTGGTATCCAATGCTAGTGACCGGTACTGTGCACTGATGTGTGACCGGTACTGTAATGCAACGGAATAATTGGGGGAGGAACTATTTGATGCGCAAGCTTCTTCATGATTGAAGCCAAAGGTAGTGGGAGACAAGATGAGGCCCACCAAGGAGATAATGCGCAAGCCGTCAATTTTTTGGAGGAATAAACAAATATTAGTGCCTTTGATGGTGGGGATAAAGTGACTCCACACAAATCATTAATTGATAAGGAAAATATTCCTTTTGATAAAAACCTGCAGAGAAGAAAAACAACTGCAACGAAGATTTTAGAAAAAACAATTAATTAATATTTGAACAGTTTTTCATGCCTAGGCACTACAATCACCGTGTTCAAGGGTGGAGGAATAGTTTTTCATACCATAAATGGTATTACTATCACCATATTCCAGGGTGTTGTAGGAACAGTTTTTCATGCCATTGCTGACACTACAATTACCATGATCCAGGGTAGATGAGCAGTTTTTCTCACTGAGGGTGATACAATTGTCTTGCTCAAGGACATTTTTTAAGAAAATTTTGGATCTTCCTAAGAAGGAAGAATTAACTATTTCCCTGTAAGTACTCACGAGTGAGATAGTCAGGTAGGGAATTATCCGATCCTTTCAAATACTCAATATCAAAATCGAATATGCTAAGGATAGCTTGCCATCTGGCAAAGATATGTTTTGAAGCAAGATTTTTAACATCCTTTTGGAGGATTTCTTTAGCTGATTTGCAATCAACTCTAATAAGGAACTTTTGGTTTAGCAAATCAGACTGGAATTTTGATACAGACAAGACGATAGCTAAGACTTCCTTTTTGACCGTGGAATAATTTTGTTGGGCTGGGTTCCAGTGTTTGGAAGTAAAAGCAATGACCTGTTCTTTCCCAGAGATTCTTTGTTTTAAGATGCCACCATAACCAATGTCTGAGGCATCAGTTTCAACAATTTTAAAGGCATCAGGATTGGGGAGGTAAAGACAAGGAAGCTCTTTAACCTGGATTTTGATTCTGCACTCCAATTTTATTTCTTGTTTAGCATTCCGCATGCTACCTACTTCCCCTCTGTCTCTTTAAATTTAATCTTCTTCTGATTCCGATCCCCTCTTGGTATCAGAGCCAGATGGTGGAAGTTGGAATGTAGATATTAACCTTGAACTGTTGGTTACTACTCTAGTTATGCTTTTAATTTAATCATACACTTGTTCATACTCATATGATTGCCATAAATGGATATTAATTCTAAACTTAATTAAATTAAAAGTTATACTATTAGTGTACTCTTTGACTATAGCTAAATGCCGCAGCGTACGTCAATACAGGCGTCTGGCAAGGGCAATTGAAATGTGCCGTATTTATCCGCCTCGATCGGATAATCCTATAGTCAACCAGTCCACTATTTTATAACTATTTAAATATATGGACGTAATGGTATTTGCATAAGAAAATTATTCATCTATGTTTATATTCTGCAGTAATTACCTGTGTTCTCAGTATTATTATCGTAAACTTACTGCTATGTATTATACTAAGATACGCTTTTATTTCTATGTTATACCTTCGCACTTAAAATGTTTATGATCAAAATACTTCTAGAGCTTTACAAAGAAAATTTTTATATACTCCAAGGACCGTAGAATATTAGTAAGGATATCTGGGTATCTCACTAGCGACGAAATGGTAGCGAAGTACGTAAGACCCTGCTGGTGATTGGGCAGTCATATACCATTATTTGAGATTTATTATCCTAAAATATTCTAATCCTGATGGGGGAAAGTATTTTCGAAAGTGCTTTAATTTTGATCATACACAGGTTTGAAGCAAGGAATAATTTAGACTCTAAGTGTTTAAATCTGGTTTAATACATATTTCAGTATTTACTTTGATTTCCCCTGAACTATGGTAACTTCTACTCCAAAATATAAAATAGAAAATAATTTTCTTATTCAAGCTTTGATATCCGGCAACATGGCATTATAACTGAGGTTTGAACAAAACATGGTTAACCTAACGGCATTTCCCAGAAGGTAATTAACTAGTTCAGTTTTAATACTTATATTTCTGCAAGTAACCAGATGAAGGCAATGATGCTTATGGGTGAGGAAATTATTGTTTATATATATATATATATATATATATTCTTTTTATTAATTCTAATCTTGCTTTTATTATTTCATAAACTTCTTCTTCGCTTGTACTTACTCTTTTTATGCTTTCTATTATTATGGATATAAAATCTATAATAGCATTATATTCCTTTACACCTTTAGTTCCTATCTTAAATTAACTGGGTTTACGAAAACAGTTTCTTCTTCTCTTAAATCTAGGTTTCTAAAAGCTTGTTCTAAACTAAAGGAAGGAATAGGAGGCTCTTCTATTTCGTTGTCTATATCTTCGTTCATTTCTTCATTTACTCCATTAATTTCATTCATGTATTCTTCAAAATCTATATTATCTATATGATGCATATTGTCATCCTCTTGGTACTCGTCTATGTAGCCGTTAAACTCAGAAGACGTTACTGAACTCATTTTAAGAAAACATTTCTTACTTTCTTTTTAAGCAAAGTTTCTTCCGTTTACAGAGGTTCCTTACTCAAAGTAACAACATAGACATATCTTGAAAGTTAAAAATGGGCCTTACCTCGCTTCCTTTAGAGGATATAAGCTTGCCGTCCAACACACGCCTCGAAAATGCCTACCCGGCTATGAAATGGCGGAACAAAAATGGACCTCAGGCTCTCCGTCGCTCTGAGGGAAATAGATTTGGCTCACAACTCTCGTTTTGATATATCAAGTCCTTATCTGACTAAGTAAACTTGAGGAAAGAACTAGGCTTTAAAAGATTTCAGAAACTAAAGTTTATTTAGAACATGGCACACATATTACAATACATAGAGAGGTTTGTACATTCGATGATCACAAAAGGAAAGGAGAGTGGGTTTATATCGACCCTTGCACTTATTAACCATACTGTAAAAGTAACTTGGGTTACTTAACTCTGATTACTTTTTATCTTCTGAATGGAATCTACTTTTGACGTGGAGTTACTTTTTCTTGTCGGCCACTTTGCTTTTCTGCTTTCTTCACATGGGTTTTGCTTTTTCTTTAATTTCAGTCATGGAGTAACTCCAGAAGAAGGTTATATCCGACAAGCTTGACGAGATCAACCATCAATTCCATTTGATCGCCTCCAAAGTAGATGAATATTTTGTCAAGTATGGTCTATTAGCTTTGTTTAAGTGGGTTTATATATTTCGTTATAAAGTTTTCTAAACATATAAAATATATTTTTTAACAAAACTTTTCTCAGCAATTAAACTTTAATTTGCATATCATGTATATTGTGTTATATAATTAAAGCATTAACATTGTCAATATGTGTAGAGTAAGTTAATTAAAGGGCTTTTTTTACCCCCCCTTCTCCCTTATACCCCCATGTAATTTCGGAATTATGTCCTATTGGATAATTTCGGAACGCATTTTTTAAATATTTTCGGAATTACCCCAAACAACATAATTCCGGAAGTCAAAATGTGTTCCGGATTTATGTGTTTCGACATAACTCCGGAGATCTTTAAAAAACCGTGTTCCGAAATTATGTGTTTCCGGAAATATTTTGAGGATTGAGGGGTAAAATCGTCCGTTTGGATAATTTGGGGGGTACATGGTATGATAGGGGGTACCAAAAAAACCTAATTAAAGTTAGTCTTGGAGTACCTTGAACCCTCACAATCGCGAAGAAGATGAGGGCTTAAGGCAAGAAGGTGAGCGAGAAGACTGTCGTGCAGAAAATCATGAGATCAATGACACCAAGATTCAATTACGTTATTTGTTCAATTGAACAAAGCAACGATGTTGAGACACTCTCAATTGATGGACTGCAAAGCAGTATTCTGGTTCAAGAAGCACGCATGAAGGGACAGAAGGGGGAAGAACAGGCACTCAGAGTGAGTGACTCCTCGCGAGGAAGAGGAAGCGACCGTGGAACAGGAAGGGGAGGAGGGAGAACCACAACAAAGGAGCACATAGAGTGCTACAAGTGCCGCAAGCTTGGTCATTACCAAAATGAATGCCCAAGTCTTGAGAACAATGTAGCAAATTATGCTGGCTTTGATGAAGACGAAGAGATGCTTCTCATGGCATTGAGTGATGACAAAGACTTGGTGAAGACCTGGATATGGTTTCTTGACTCTGGTTGCAGCACACATATGTGTGGAACCAAAGAGTGGTTCTCTGAGTTTGTTGAGACATTCAAGGATACAGTAAAGATTGGAGATGGAAGGAAGCTGCAGGTTGAAGGAAAGGGGAATGTCAAGCTAAGGATTCAGGGAAGGATACAGGTGATATCAGGAGTGTACTATGTCCCTAATTTGTCAAGCAACTTATTGAGCATAGGCCAATTGCAACAGAAGGGATTGAGAATGGTATTTGAAGATGATAAATGCCATATTCTAATTCGAAATTCAAAATTACTGCATTAAAAAAATTCCAATTTAATAACTATGTTTTGAATTCCGAAATTCAAAATTCAAATTTTATAATTAAGGCATTAAGAGGTTTTCATATCTAAACCATGATTATGAAATATTTTTGCACCAATTATTACTAGGAGTTCTGTTTTGTTGACGAGAAATCACGTATGCATGACATTTCTTTATGCAATTATTTTCGAAATTTAAATTTCAAAATATAAATTCGATGGAATTGAAATATTTTCTAAATAATAATATTGTGTCTACAGCAATAACTCTATACATAATTGTCCAATTCAAAATTAATATATTTTGAAAAAAACAATCCAAAATCAAAATTTATTATAACCTTCCATAACTGTCGTATATGTTCAGTGTCCAATTCTATCTATATTTTGACATTTGTCACTCTATAAATTTACCTGCTGAGCGTGTCCAAACACACATCGTCATCCAGCGATTTCTGAAACTATTGTTAATATTATTTCGTCTGCAATTAACCATCAATCACAAATACACACTAGCTATCCACAGGCATTGAAAAGTTGTTTGTTGAGAAGCGTAATGAGATAAGGGTTTTTATAGGATTTACTCACGAAGCTAAACATATTGACTTGACTGTGTGGATATTGATGAAAGTCCAACGCTAAAAAGGCTATGTCCGTATACTGGTGATGGTGTTAGTAGTTCTTCAAAGATCAACGTGATTCTAGACAATTTTCCCTTTAACACTATTTCTAAATATTTTGCAATTTAGGATTGCATAATCCATTGTTTGTTTTTTTAGTTTTGTTTGTTAGTTGGTTTTCTTACTGTTATTTGGGTTTCTTTCGATACTTTACTATATCTATGCATTTTATTGATACTTTCATTAGTTGAATTCAATAATTGAGAAATGAGATTGCAAACTATTACGATTTATTTCTCCATACTTTGATATCTATTTCTTCAAGTGTTCTATTTCACATTGTTTTCTATATGAATAAGACATTACGTAGCACGTCAATTACTAATACTTAATTAGAAATATAAGTTCATATTACTATTGCTCTGATTCTAACTAATTTCACAACGTAAGGCCCAAACTTTGTCAGATAATTTACTGTACTAATTAGTAATGTAATTCAAAATGGATTCAAATATGGTCTATTAGCTTTGTTTAAGTGGGTTTATATATTTCGTTATAAAGTTTTCTAAACATATAAAATATATTTTTTAACAAAACTTTTCTCAGCAATTAAACTTTAATTTGCATATCATGTATATTGTGTTATATAATTAAAGCATTAACATTGTCAATATGTGTAGAGTAAGTTAATTAAAGGGCTTTTTTTACCCCCCTTCTCCCTTATACCTCCATGTAATTCCGGAATTATGTCCTATTGGATAATTTCGGAACGCATTTTTTAAATATTTTCGGAATTACCCCAAACAACATAATTCCGGAAGTCAAAATGTGTTCCGGATTTATGTGTTTCGACATAACTCCGGAAATCTTTAAAAAACCGTGTTCCGGAAATATTTTGAGGATTGAGGGGTAAAATCGTCCGTTTGGATAATTTGGGGGGTACATGGTATGATAGGGGGTACCAAAAAAACCTAATTAAAGTTTGTCTTGGAGTACCTTGAACCTTATTCTTAAAAAAGTAATAGAATATATATATATATATATATATATATATATATATATATATATGAAAATATAAAATAATAATTAAAAAATACTTGAAGGAAAGTACACGAAAGGAGTTCATATCACAACTCGAACATTGTCGGCTTATATTCTTTTTAACATATATATATATATATATATATATATGAAAATATAAAATAATAATTAAAAAATACTTGAAGGAAAGTACACGAAGGAGTTCATATCACAACTCGAACATTGTCGGCTTATATTCTTTTTACCATATGCACAATACATGTCAACATTGTGCTGAGTTTTACAAGAATATTTATAAAACACAAAGGGTAAATATACTTCTTTCACATAAAAATGAGTTTTTTTTTTGAAAAAACATTTTTTTGGTAACAAAAGAGAGAGATATTTGAAAAATTATTATTATTGAATGCGTGCACATAAATATAGATAAATAAATGATAGCCTAAGAGCAAAAAAAATGATAGACAAATCATAAGGAAAATTACATAATATACATATATTACATGAAAAATTATAATATTTGAATTAGAGTAAAAGTACACCATCCGAGATTGAATATTATTTAAGAAATTATATTAATGACTAAATCATTAAAATAAATATTCAACTTTAGTTGAATGTGTTTTAATATATATAATTATACTTGGAATAAACTTCGTTTGTTTGTGGTTATATTTTTTTAAGAAAAAGTTAATAAAACTGATAATTTTTTTAAAATGAATTATAATATTGATTATTATTAATAAATATATATGTTTACAATTTAACTTTAATCAGACAGGTTCGGGCGGTTATCGATATCCCCAATTCAACCCGTCAAAGTAAATAATCTCCATCAACATTGGACCAATTTGAATGACTATCTGTTTGTTCATGTTTTACTGTCATGTTTACTTATTATAAATCCAAAAGATAACATAATTGATTAGCTACATTGCGTTAATAATACTAATATTAACAACTTAATGTTACAAACATACTTACCATCCATTATATCTTTTCGAGTTTTTTTAAGAATCATTTTCAATTTAAATAACTTATATTTAACTGATACAGTTTTATAACAATTACTATATACACATTATATGATCTATATTTACACATATGTATGGGTTACTTTTTTATTGAATATTTATGTTATATGTATCAATTTTTTTATAATACTAAAAACACATATTTGCCTCCGTGCGATAATAACATATTTGATATCATATTTTACCAATTTACACATAATCAATTTTTTAGTAGTTCAATATATTTATTTTTTCAAAAAAATTAATTTAATTTCATATATTAAACTGAATTTGCTCCCCGTGCATCGCACGGGTTATATACTAGTATTCAATTATTACCCAATAGATATTAAAGATAATTAATCGTGTTTCAAAAAAGAGTACCTATCGGAAAGTACCCGACCGTGACGATGGTTCGAAGTCGTGAACGGCAAGAGGAGGCTACCCACAAACACATCCACTTTCAATCACACAAAATGCAAGACGATGGGGCTGTCTATATGTTGTTCAGAAACAGTGTAGAGAAGGGAGAGGTTGAGTCCGAAGAAGTAGTTGACGAAGTCAATTGTGACCGGAGGTGTTGTTGCAGAGTTCGAAAATGCTTCAATGGTGTTTTCGATTTTCATTGTTCAAGGATAATTCATGGCAGTGGCAATGCGAATTGGAGAGCTTCAGTGTTGTGGTTCGGTGTGGTTTCGTGGTGGTTCACGGAGGATGTAACATCCTCAAAATAATTAGTAGAATTATTTGGTGTTAACCCAATTAAATTAATTTAGTACTTGACTGGTAAATTTATTATGTGCTAAAATTATTTATGGGTTGTCATCGGATCGTTAACCGGATAATACGGATCAAGGACAATTCGGAACGAAATAAGAGATTAAGGACAATATGGTAATTGGACCACGTTACCACTTATATATTAAATAAATATATATATGTGTGTGTGTGTGTGAGAATTAAAGAATAGAAAGAAAGAAAGAAAGGTAAGGTACGCGAGAGAGAAGAGAAACAGAGAGAAAAGGAAAAAGAAGAGAAAAGAATGGGTGAAGGAGAAGAAGAGGAAAAACGAAGTTCAAAGGCTCATCAAAACGACTTCCTTCCAACACGAAAAACGTTCAGCGTTACTTCCTCATCGATTTGGTACAAACATCATCATCATCAGCTCACTCTACACAAATTCACCATTTTCGAATTTGGAGAAGAAAGGGAGGAAATCTTGAGTTTCTTTCTTCAACAAGTGTTCTAGAGGTTAGGGAAATTCAAATAACTGATTGGGTGCAAGCTTGGAGTGAAGGAATCAAGGATTGGATGACTTAGGGTTTGAAAATCAAATTTGGGTTATGGATGAATAGTGATTTGGAGGTTGAAGATGATGAATAGTGTTTGATGATTCAAGGATGACTAGGAGCGAACCCGAAGCGTATTGAGTGCGGAACGAAGTTCAATTTAGCGAATTGGAAGCTAGTGGGTGTTTAGGGTTCGAATGGGGGATTTCGAGGAATTCGGAATTTCGGTCAAAGAGATGTCTCGAGATCGAGCGGAAAGATTGGAAGTGGATTTGGGCGTCGTCGGAGCGTGGAAGTTTATGCGGGGATTGTTCGTGTGGTTATGTGGAGATTTTGAAGTCTCGGTGATTTCGATAATTTTTACGTTGATTGATTTCGAGAGATTTTGAGATAAAAACCGTTATTTGAAAATATGTCGCGTTTTGATACAATTCGTTTACAATGAGTTTTTGATTGATTTGATTGATTGTGTGACTTTGATGGGGACTGTTTTTATGGTTCTCAAATCTGTTTTAAATCGGAACAAGAATCGGAATTGAGGGGAATAGCGAATTTCGCAAGAAAACGGAAAACCTGCACTTTTCGGGAGATGGTCGCGTCGCGACCCGTCCCCATCGCGTCGCGACCAGGCTCAGTTTTGCCACGCAAATGTTTCTGTCTCATTTCGCGTCGCGGTGGTAGCAGTTCGCGTCGCGACGCTTTGCAGTTTTTCAGCAACTGTACACTGATTTTGTTTTCGCGATAACTTTTGATCCGGGAACCCGATTGAGGTGTTCTAAGATGCGTTTGAAAGCTTATTCAGAGGCCTAACTGAATATTCTATTTTAAGGTAAAAATGAACTGTTATGGAGTTGTAAATTGTGATGGAAAAACGGTAAATTAGTAACCGAGAGAAAACTTAAACTTTGTTATTTGAAACTGAATGTTCGAGTATTGGTTTGAATGTAAAAGGACTTTGAGTCCATATGATTGTAGATATATGTTTATATATCGAGTTGGGTGACGACCCATTGTTCTAACATACTAGGCGGGGCAGTCATGATCCCCTACCCTAGGCTCCATGCCAATAGGAGATTGTACTATTGGTAGCGGGGTTCATCGGGGTTTAGCGGTTACGCAGTCGGTGTTATGTTAAAAATTGTGTGCGATACACCGGGGTTTAGCAATCATGCAGTCGGTGCCGCACTTTGTGATAACACGTTCACCGGGGTTTAGCAGTCATGCAGTCGGTCCCGTGTTAAGTTAAAACAAATCCATAATTTGACTGAGAGAGTTAGTAGGGGTCTCGGTAGAACTCACTGAGATTGTATCTCGTTGTTTATATGTTGTTGTTTTACAGATAAACAGGGAAAGTGGAGATCCAAGAGGCACGAGTAGGTGGTACTCGGATGGTTGCTGAAGACTTAGCTTTATGCTTAAGTGTATATCTTTCCTTGTTATCTGTGTATCAAGACATTTTGTCTTTAGCGTTATGTATTTATTTCCGCTTTCTTGCACGATATTGAACACTTTATTTCACTGATGGTTTATGGTCTTATTTACGTTTAAGACTGTTCTGTTGTTATTCAGTGAAAATTTTATAGTGGTGTTCAGTATTTAAACAGGAAATATATCTCTGATGTTTAGGGATGGTGCACTTGGGTATTTTTACTCGATAAAAATACCGGGCTGTTACAGTTGGTATCAGAGCAGTTCGACCTCGTCGGACTTAGTTTAGGGTTGAGTCGATTCCTTGTTAGTCCTTGTTGTAATTATACTTGTGATGCTAAGAGACATTGAGCCTGATCAACTCAATACTTAGTGCATCATAAGCGGAAGAATACACCGCTAAGTTGAGAAGTTGTCTCAGTTTTACCAAGTGGTAAAGTAAGCTCCGGATGACGAATGGAGAATGCAGAAGTATAAGAGGGGCCTTAGTGCTTTTATGACTTAGGGTCTCAGTTCTTATACTATTACCAATTATGTTGCCTTAGTGCAATCAGCCTATGTCACCGAGGATGGTCTCAAAGAGAGTACTGGAAAGGAAATAAGGTAGTTGAATTACCAACTCGGAATGCAAAGTCCTAAGATAAATTCATCAAAGGAAAAGCAGGTGCAGTTCTTCGATTCTTCAAAGGTCAGAAGATGTTCTAACTGTGGAAAACGTCACAGTGGTGATTGTAAGCAAAGATCTAATCGGTACTTTTATAGTAATGTAGTGGGTCACTATGGTAAAGAGTGCCCAGCATGGAAGAGTTTCAAAGAAGCTCAAGCTGCTCCAACACGCGGACGAGTCAACATTCTGGATGTTTAGACAGTTACAACTACAGACAATCTACTGAGGGGTATGAGATCAGTTTTCAATAACTGCGTCAGTATATTATATGGTTCGGGTGCAACCCATTGTTTTACAGCACAATCATGTGCGGATCGGTTGAGACTAGCATTGTCTCCGCTGTCCGAGCCAATAACTATTTTTATTGCTGCTAAAGATCGTGTCCAGACCCAATCCTTGTGTCAGAATTGTCTACTTGTCATAGGAGGCAGAAATTTCTTTGTAGAAATTATCTCTTTGCCTATGAGAAGTGCGGACATCGTTCAGGGTACGAATTGGATGACTGCAACTCATGTTACAATCGACAGTGCCAATCGAACAATCACTTTCGCCTCAGAATCTATGGAATTGACTAAGGCAAATTCTAAAGCAGTTATCTCTTTCACCCCAGCAAGCCAGCCATTATTTCAAGGTGCGGAAGCTTACATTATTATATTGTCTGCATCCACGGAAACGGGTTTAGATTTGTCATCTGTTCAAGTTGTGAATGAATTTCTGGATGTTTTTCCGGATGAAGTTTCTTCTGTACATCCAGAGCGAGAGGTAGAGTTTCTATAGAGTTGGTTCCTGGCACAGAATCAATATCTATTGCTCCTTATAGGATGTCTCCTTTAGAATTAAAGGAATTGAAGTATCAACTTGAAAAGTTGATCTCGAAGAGGTTCATTCGACCGAGCGCTTCTCCATGGGGTGCTCCGGTGTTACTTGTCAAGAAGAAAGATGGAAGTAGGAGATTGTGTATTGACACTGACTACTCAACAAAGTGACGATCAAGAACAAATATCATTTGCCAAGGATACACGAATTGCTGGATCAACTTCGAGGTGCCGTGGTGTTTTCAAAAATTGATCTGAGGTCAAGTTATCATCAATTAAAAGTTAGAGCCTTAGATATTCCGAAGACAGCTTTCCGTACTAGGTATGGACATTACGAGTTAGTAGTGATGCCCTTCGGTTTGACTAATGCTCCGACGGTATTCATGGATTACATGAACCGAGTTTTTTTATACGTATCTGGATCAGTTTGTAGTCGTTTTCATCGATGATATCTTGGTGGACTCGAAGACCATTGAGGAGCATACTCAACATCTCCGCATTGTTCTGAATGTACTTCGAGAAATGAAGTTTAACGCAAAACCCTCGAAGTGTGATTTCTGGATGCCTGAGGTAAAGATTTTGGGACATGTGATTTCCCAATCGGGAGTTGCTGTGGATCCCAGTAAAGTGGAAGTTGTGTTAAACTGGGAGCGAGCAACAACAGTCACAAAGATCAGAAGTTTCTTGGGTCTAGCTGGTTACTATAGGAGATTTGTTCAAGGGTTCTCACAGTTAGTTCTTCCACTTACTCGGTTAACTCGTAAGGGTCATCCGTTTACGTGGGATGCCGATTGTAAAGAATGTTTTCAAGAGTTGAAGATTTTGACTTCTGCTCCAATCCTGATTCTTCCGGATCCGTCATTGGAATTTCAAATTTTCGGCGACGCTTCTGGAAAGGGTTTGGGATGTGTTCTCATGCAGAATCATCAAGTGGTAGCTTATGCGTCGAGACAGTTGAAGATCCATGAGGAGAATTATCCAGCTTATGATTTGGAGTTGGCAGCTATTGTGTATGCATCGAAAATTTGGAGACATTACCTGTATGGGTCTCGTTTCGAAATCTTTAGTGATCACAAGAGTTTAAAGTATCTGTTTGATCAGAAAGAACAGAATAATAGGCAAAGAAGATGGGTAGAATTTCTAAAGGATTATGACTTCGAGTTGAACTATCATCCAGGAAAGGCCAATGTTGTAGCTGATGCGCTGAGTAGGAAATCCATTCACATGGCAGAGTTAATGATGCAAGAATGGAATTGTTAGAGTCTTTTAGATCTAAGTTGGGGTACATCCATAAGTTTCCACTTTAGTGGCAAGGTTTTGGTTTAACCTTTCGCTTGCAAATGTTAACGATCAGATAGTATTATGTGATTCCGTTTTACAAGTCAAACGCGAATACGAATATGAAAGTGAGGTGATTGTTGACTGTTTTTTTTCACATTGCGATTAACCACCAAAGGATTAATTGATGGATTTGCTTGCAAGAGTCTGAAACTTCCGAAGTAAAGCTCGGCGTGCGGTATGGTAGTTTTGAAAAATCATTTTTGTGAAAACCCGCATGCTAAAGTTAATTTTGGGAATGAATCAAGAGGTTAATAAAATCTGATTGAGGAGGAAAATCATAGGAGGCGTACTTAGGTTGAGGGGAAGCTCTCAACGCTATTGACTAATTTGGAAAGGAATCGGGTGCGTCATTGGTAAAAATCTCGTGATGAAGTTGCAATAGAGGAAAAAGAGCTCTGAATTCTGTTTAATAGTTGTTTTGAGAACAACGGAGGTGATTTTAATTACGTTCAAATTTATTTGTTGTCCCCACGGTTTATTTCTACATTATGGTCAAAGTTTTTAGTAAAACCCTCATTCCATCTTTTGAAAAGTTTTATCTCGAAATCTTGGGGGCGAGTCAAGAAGTCTCACAGATGACTTTTCCGTCACATTTTTTTCAATGTGTATGAGAACTGTTATAGATTTTAGAAGATTTGTTGAGAACGTGTTTACACCCTTCGGGGAAATCGTGTTTGTTTTTACCTCTACCGAGGAGTACCGGTTGTGGATCTCATTTTCAACATATATTTCTATCAAGCGGCTTGTATTAGACCCTTTGATTTCGATTAATCAAAGTTGAGGCGTAAGCGAGGATAATTGGAATGAAGCTTCGGAAATGTTTTCAAACGCAGTGTCGGGTCCATGTAGGCGAGTGATGAGTTTCTCGTGTTGATTCGTAACAAGAGAGTTCAGACTATAACCTTAGAAGCGTTCTTGGGTAGTAGTGGATCATACTTGAAGATTGATGTGCCGGATTGGGAAGATTTTCTACACTCATTTCGTTAATTCAAGATTGTGTTCCAGCAACTTAAGACCTTTCTGAGAATGTCGATCCTCGGTCAGTCGGATGAAAGACTTAACGAAATTTTGAGGACAAAATTCTTTCAAGTTGGGGAGAATGTAACATCCTCAAAATAATTAGTAGAATTATTTGGGTGTTAACCCAATTAAATTAATTTAGTACTTGACTGGTAAATTTATTGAGTGCTAAAATTATTTATTGGTTGTCATCGGATCGTTAACCGGATAATGCGGATAAAGGACAATTCGGAACGAAATAAGAGATTAAGGACAATATGGTAATTGGACCACGTTACCACTTATATATTAAATAATTATATATGTGTGTGTGTGTGAGAATTTAAAAACAGAAAGAAAGAAAGAAAGGTAAGGTACGCGAGAGAGAAGAGAAACAGAGAGAAAAGAGAGAAAAGGAAAAAGAAGAGAAAAGAATGGGTGAAGGAGAAGAAGAGGAAAAAGGAAGTTCAAAGGCTCATCAAAACGACTTCTTTCCAACACGAAAAACGTTCAACGTTACTTCCTCATCGATTTGCACCAACATCATCATCATCAACTCACTCTACACAAATTCACCATTTTCGAATTTGGAGAAGAAAGGGAGGAAATCTTGAGTTTCTTTCTTCAACAAGTGTTCTAGAGGTTAGGGAATTTCAAATAGTGATTGGGTGCAAGCTTGGAGTGAAGGAATCAAGGATTGGATGACTTAGGGTTTGAAAATCAAATTTGGGGTTATGGATGAATAGTGATTTGGAGGTTGAAGATGATGAATAGTGTTTGATGATTCAAGGATTACTAGGAGCGAACCCGAAGTGTATTGAGTGCGGAACGAAGTTCAATTTAGCGAATTGGAAGCTAGTGGGTATTTAGGGTTCGAATGGGGGATTTCGGGGAATTCGGAATTTCGGTCAAAGAGATGTCTTGGGATCGAGCGGAAAGATTGGAAGCGGATTTGGGCGTCGTCGGAGCGTGGAAGTTTTTGCGGGGATTGTTCGTGTGGTTATGTGGAGATTTTGAAGTCTCGGTGATTTCGGCCCGGTATCGGCTCTCGCTTCAAGGGTGAGTTTTGCTCACGCTTAGGATGTTTTTGTGTTTCGATAATTTTTACGTTGATTGATTTCGAGAGATTTTGAGATAAAAACCGTTATTTGAAAATATGTCACATTTTGATATAATTCGTTTACAATGAGTTTTTGATTGATTTGATTGATTGTGTGACTTTGATTGGGACTGTTTTTATGGTTGTCAAATCTGTTTTTAATCCGAACAAGAATCAGAATTGAGCGGAATAGCGAATTTCGCAAGAAAACGGAAAACCTGCACTTTTCAGCAGACGGTCGCGTCGCGACCCGTCCCCATCGTGCCATGACCAAGCTCAGTTTTGCCACACAAATGTTTCTGTCTCGTTTCGCGTCGCGGCGGTAGTAGTTCGCGACGCTTTGCAGTTTTTCAGCAACTGTACACTGATTTTGTTTTCGCGATAACTTTTGATCCGGGAACCCGATTGAGGTGTTCTAATATGCGTTTGAAAGCTTATTCAGAGGCCTAACTGAATATTCTATTTTAAGGTAAAAATGAACTGTTATGGAGTTGTAAATTGTGTTGGAAAAACGGTAAATTAGTAACCGAGAGAAAACTTAAACTTTGTTATTTGAAACTGAATGTTCGAGTATTGGTTTGAATGTAAAAGGACTTTGAGTCCATATGATTGTAGATATATTTTTATATATCGAGTTGGGTGACGACACATTGTTCCAACATACTAGGCTGGGAAGTCATGATCTGCTACCCTAGGCTCCATGCCAATAGGAGAATGTACTATTGGTAGGGGGTTCACCGGGGTTTAGCGGTTACGCAGTCGGTGTTATGTTAACAATTGTGTGCGATACACCGGGGTTTAGCAGTCATGCAGTCGGTGCCGCACTTTGTGATAACACGTTCACCGGGATTTAGCAGTCATGCAGTCGGTGTCGTGTTAAGTTAAAACATATCCATAATTTGACCGAGAGAGTTAGTAGGGGTCTCGGTAGAACTCACTGAGATTGTATCTCATTGTTTATATTTTGTTGTTTTACAGATAAACAGGGAAAGTGGAGGTCCAAGAGGCACGAGTAGGTGGTACTCGGATGGTTGCTGAAGACTTAGCTTTATCCTTAAGTGTATATCTTTCCTTGTTATCTGTGTATCAAGACATTTTGTCTTTAGCGTTATGTATTTATTTTCGCTTTCTTGTACGGTATTGAACACTGTATTTCACTGATGGTTTATGGTCTTATTTATGTTTAAGACTGTTCTGTTGTTATTCAGTGAAAATTTATAGTGGTGTTCAGTATTTAAACAGGAAATATATCTTTGATGTTTTAGGGATGGTGCACTTGGGTATTTTTACTCGATAAAAATACCGGGGTGTTATAGAGGAGCTTCAATTTGGTCGGAAATGGCGGACTATGGTTTCAATGGGCCGGTGGTATGCTACTGAAACGGAGAGAATGGCGCTCCAAACGGTGAAACTAAGGCCAAAAGCCAATCCAGTGGCTAATTTCGAGTGCGAGTGTCGAATTGGGGAAATGGCCGTGGCTCGTGGGTGAAAAACGCCTGAAGGGAAAGAAGCTCCACAAGGGTTTCATGGCTGCGCAACTTTTGTTGAGGAAGAAGACCATATTCGGGTCGGGTCAGGTCCAATGGGCGTGTGGTTTGGGCTGTACGAATGGGTTGGGTTGCTGGAGAGTGTAAGTAAGTTACAGGGGTGCCTCTAGCAGGAAAAGAGGGGGTGTGTGCGAGAAACAGAAGCCCAAATCAATTTTAATTTATTTTCAAAGCCCAATTTCACTAAACTATTATTTTAACACCTCCATAACCCAAAGTAATTTGTAAAATAATAACATATAAAATACTAACATTTATAAGAATAAAATACATATATAATAACAATCATATATTACTAATAGCATATAAAAATGCAATTAAATATGATTTTAACTAATTTTAATAACTCAAACACACAATAAACCACAACAATATAATATTATCAAATCAAAATAATTCATAAAACAAGCACATACTAGAAAAAACCACAACGCACGAAAATTGGGGTGTTACAATTCAACCCCCCCTAAAAGAAATTTCGTCCTCGAAATTTCAAAAGCTCAAGGACAAAATAAAAGAAGGAATACTCAGAGAGTTCAAACATACGGGAGAAAAATTGAAACCTTGTCAGAGTCACAAGAGAGGATAAGTCAACAACATCAAAGACAAGAAATGAAAGACATCAAAGAAAGACAGGATTCAAACTCGCAAAGGAAAATTTTTATGACCACGAATAGTGAACATTTAATGTACAAAGTACCCACAATATATTCCGGATTGTAAATAATGTGTCGGCCTAACACATCCTTACAAACAAGACTCTTTCGAAGATATTATTCTTCCATTAAATATCCACAAGTATCAATACTCAAGAAAAATAGTCGTGATACACTCTAACAAAAGCAAGGGATCTTCAAACTAAGAATGGACAACGAACCTTGTCTCCTCAGTTGTATAATACAATCTTGAGTGAAAGGAGAGTCAATAAATAAACATTTAACTTGCAAGGAATTGAAAAACAACGCGAATACAACAACTAGAAGGAAGAAAAACTGAGACAATGACAACGATCAGACCAAAGAATCTCAAATACAACTCAGGTAGTCATTCGTATGCAAATGCTCAAAGGAGGATTAAGGAAGGAGTTAGGCTTGGATTGTTGGGTTCTGCACCCACCAGTGATATCGAGTCATTGGTTACTGTAACATCCCCTAATTAGCTAATTAGATTGATTAAATTAGCAGGAGGTTGAGTTAATTAATTAGCATAAACTATTAAATTATGTGATGTTTGAAATTAATAAATTATAATTGTGCATAATTGAAATATTATGTTAAGTTAGTAAGTTATGGGATTAGTGTGGTGTTAGGAGTATTTTAAGAGAATAATAGAGATTAGGGGTAGTTTGGTCCTTGCACCCCATTAAAAGAGGCTTCAGCTGAAACCCCAAACAATCACACTCCACTTCATTTGAACCAAGTTTCAGAAAAATTAAGAGAGAGAGTTTGAGAGGTAGAGAGAGGGAGCTACGCGAGAGAGGGGGAGAAGAGGAAGGAAGCTGAAGATTCCAAATTTCCTCCATTGCATGTAAGTCCTACTCACACCATTCTCCTCCATTTTTCGTTCTCTTCACATTGGTACCACTCTTGACCACTCATTCACCTCCTTTCCCATTTCACCATTTTGTCCATATGAAGCTCCAAGCTCCAAAAATGGAGTCTAATAGCTGAATACAGTTGCATGTTCACTTTGGGAACAACAAAGTGAGTAGCCACCCTCATAGGGTAGATTGGGAGTGAAGTTCGAAGTGGTAGAGGCCAAGCTCTATCGGTTCAGTTTTTGGAGCGTTTGGAGTAGCGTGGAGTCGAGTCCGAAATCGTTAGTGAAGTCATTTCATCGTTCCATCTCGCGGATTCGTTGATATTGCGATTTTCATCGCAACCGGTGAGTTCTATAACTCGCTTAGGGAATGCATGTGTTTTTCTGAGTCTCCACCTTTTGAAAACCGTTTTACCGAAAAGATTGTGATTTAAAATACGAAGTTGCTTGATTTATTGTTTAGGATGAATTGGGATTGCTATAATATACTGTTTTCAATGCATGATTAAGTTTGGGTCTCGAGCGGAAGGAATTTTGGAATCGGAATGGAATGGATTTACTCATGACAATACTGTTTTCTGGAAAACTGATAGAGACGCACGGATCGTGTGCCTATGAGCACGGGTCGTGCGCCTCCATCTGATACGACAAGAACTGGATTTTTAAACACGCACGGATCGTGCTCTTAGTCGCACGGGTCGTGCGTATGTTTCTGGAACTTACTACAATTTTATTGGATAACGCACGGATCGTGCGCCTAGTCGCACGGGTCGTGCGTATCTTTCTGGAAAATTTCTACAAATTGTTCAACCACGCACGGGTCGTGCGCTTACTCGCACGGGTCGTGCGCTTACCCGCACGGGTCGTGTGAGATTTTCTGACCTTCAACTTCAAAGTACCTTTTTATCCATTCCAAATGATTCCAATCCTCTTCTAATCCATTCCCTAAGGTCCCCCAACAATGTAAAGGTAACAATGGTATGAGATTGAACATGTTCGATAGAGAAATTGCGTATGAAATGAAAGACCGCACTTAGAGAACGCAAGAGAACATGTGTCAATAATTATACACGGTATTTGACTGATATAGTACACGGTACTTGACTGAAATGACTAACAGCCCATTGTGGGTACACAGACTGAAAATGTATAATAAATACAAGAGGAAAAAGGGTGACGACCCTTAGAGGTTAGCATACTAGGGGAGGGGAAGTCATGAGCCCCAAAACCTAGACTCAAGAATGTTTCCCCCACTAGAAATAGCGGGCTGGGTTCACCAAAGTCAAAGAAGTGCCTATAAAATAGGTAGACTGAGGTGTTATGCTAAAAACATGGAACAAAGATTGCATGCTTCATGTGTCGCTTAGGAGGGCCATGAGCATGAAGGTTACAGGAACTAAATGTATTTCCACGTGGTTGCTTTTTAGGACCACGAGTTCAAAACAAGGCATAATGAACCGTTAGAGTTAGTAAGGGGTCTCGATAGGACTCACTGAGATAATGTTTATCTCACCCTTCATATTTGTGGTTTTTACAGAGAAACAGGGGAAAGCAAAGGCGATAAAGCACGGTTAGCTGGTGACTCTTGGAGTCATTGGAGATCTAATTTCATGTTTTAGACCTTTGTCCCATTTATTGTTTCGATGTTCCGATTGGATAACTTTCGTTGTTTAAGTTGTAAAATCGTTTCCGCTACTTTATGTTTTGAGTATTGAACACCAGGATTATGTACAAGTCTTAAGTTTTGGAAACTTAAGCATTTTCAGGAAATTTATGAGGTTCAGAGAACCAGTTATTATGTATTATCGAAAATTTATATGTGTTCAATATTTCAATTAACAGGAAGTTACTCTGATGTATGCCATTTAGTACATTTCGGTGATTCTATATTTTAGAATTTATCGGGGTGTTACATTATGGTATCAGAGCAGTTCGACCTAGTCGGGCTTAGACAGTTAGGGTGGTTTTGTCCCTCGAGTAATTATGCTATCTTCCTTCTTATGATACTAAGAGACATTGAGACTGATCAACTTAATACTTGGTGTATCATTTGCAGAATTATGGCAGGAGGATCGAGGAATAACCCACCAATTGATCCGCATTCTGCATGGATGCAGAACGTGATCGAGAGACAGCAGAAGATGATGGAAGATATGTTGCAAATGCAGCAGAATGCTCAAGCTCAGCCTCAGCAAGTTCCTGAGCCTCAAGTTGACACAAGGAGGGTTTTCTCTGAATTTCTGAAAATGAAGCCGTCCGAGTTCAGAGGAGGACCGGATGTCATGGAGGCCCAGCATTGGCTAGATGATATAGAGAAGATTTTCGTAGCTATGCAAGTCACTGATGATGACAAGCTGAGATTGGCAACTCATATGCTGAAAGGTGAAGCTAACAACTGGTGGACTAATGCCAAAGCCATGATGGTAACTATGGATACTCCCCAGACTTGGGAACATTTCAAGCAGGTATTTTTGGAGCAGTTCTTTCCAACAGCCATGAGGTTTGACAACGAAAACGAGTTTCTGACTCTCACTCAAGGAAGCTCAACTGTGGGTCAGTACGCGGCTAAGTTTGAAGAGTTATATCAATTCTTCGGTTTGGCCGGGTATGCCCCCAATGACAAATGGAAAACCGAAAGGTTCAAGTATGGGCTAAGGGAAGACATTGCTCGGAGTTTGAGTTCTTTTGCTTATACTAACTATGCTACCATGGTTCAACAAGCACACATAGCTGAGAGTGACTTGAAGAGGTTATATGCAAGTAGGAAAGTATTCCATCAGAATAAGAAGAGTGTTGGGTCATCCAACCATCAGACGGGTCCCAGGCACAATTCCAACAAAGGGAAGCAGGTTCAGTCGTCGAACTCCTCAAGGTTTAGTACATGTTCCAACTGTGGAAAGTATCATCAGGGTAAATGTCAGATGGGATCCAACCAGTGTTATTTCTGCAAGAAAGATGGTCATTATGCACGGGACTGCCCGGAGAAGGAGAAGAGTCAGGGAGGTAACCCTGCTACTACTACAACTCATGGAAGAGTTTACACCTTGGACGCCCAGAAGGTCACACCGTCAGATAATCTACTAAGGGGTATGGGATCTCTTTTTAATAACTCCGTTAGTATTTTATATGATTCAGGTGCGACTCATTGTTTTATATCTCAAGTTTGTGTTGAACGGTTGGGATTGGCTTTAACTCCTTTGCCTCAACCAATCTCCATTAAGACTGCTGCTGAGGGTAGTATTCAGACCCAAGCGATAAGTGAAAACTGTCTTCTATCCATTGGAGACAGGAATTTTGTGGTAGACTTCATTTGTTTACCAATGAAGGGCATGGACGTCGTCCTAGGAATGAGTTGGATGACGGCCAACCATGTGACTATAGATTGCTTCCATCGAACCATCGGTTTCGCCTCTGAGTCAGTGGAGCTACAATCGCCAAATTCTGAAGCTGTTGTTTCTTTCACATCAGCCAGTAACTATCTGTTCCAAGGCGCAGAAGCTTATGTCATGATGCTGTCTGCATCCACTGAGACAGGTCAGGATTTATCTTCTGTGCAAGTTGTTAATGAATTTCTTGATGTGTTTCCCGATGAAGTTCCTTCATTTCCTCCGGATCGTGAGGTGGAATTCTCTATAGAGTTGATTCCAGGCACTGGACCTATTTCTATAGCCCCGTATAGAATGTCGCCATTAGAGTTGAGGGAATTGAAAGTTCAACTAGAAGAGCTAATTTCCAAGCGGTTCATCCGGCCGAGTGCCTCACCATGGGGTGCTCCAGTGTTGCTTGTCAAGAAGAAGGACGGAAGTATGAGATTGTGCATCGATTATCGTCAGTTGAATAAGGTAACTGTCAAGAACAAGTACCCTCTACCGAGGATTGATGATTTGCTAGACCAGTTGAGAGGAGCTTCGGTATTTTCAAAGATTGATTTGAGGTCCGGTTATCATCAAATCAGGGTGCGAGCTTTGGACGTCCCGAAGACCGCTTTCCGTACGAGGTATGGACACTATGAATTTGTAGTGATGCCCTTCGGTTTGACCAATGCTCCAGCTGTATTCATGGATTATATGAATCGGATTTTTAATCCTTATCTGGATCAGTTCGTAGTGGTGTTCATCGATGATATCTTGGTATTCTCTAAGACAACTGAGGAGCATGTACAACATCTCCGAATTGTTCTGAACGTGCTCCGAGAGAAGAAGTTGTATGCTAAGCCGTCCAAATGTGATATCTGAGGTTGGTGTTGCAGTGGACCCCAGTAAGATTGAAGCTGTGGTAGACTGGGAGCAGCCGTCTACGGTTACTGAGGTAAGAAATTTCTTGGGATTGGCTGGGTATTATCGAAGATTCATTCAAGGATTTTCCCAGTTGGTTCTTCCACTCACTCGGTTAACTCGCAAGGGTCAGCCGTTTGTTTGGGACTCAGACTGTGAAAATTGTTTCACGGAATTGAAGGGTCGTTTGACTTCTGCACCCATCCTGATTCTTCCAGATCCGTCCGTAGGATTCCAAATCTATTGCGACGCCTCTGGTAAGGGTTTAGGATGTGTCCTAATGCAGAATCGACAAGTAGTTGCTTATGCCTCCAGGCAGTTGAAACCGCATGAAGAGAATTACCCCACTCATGATTTAGAGTTGGCGGCGATTGTGTTTGCCCTAAAGATTTGGAGACATTACCTGTATGGGTCTCGTTTCGAAGTCTTTAGTGACCACAAGAGCCTCAAGTATTTGTTTGACCAAAAGGAGCTGAACAACAGACAGAGGAGATGGGTAGAATTCCTGAAAGATTATGATTTTGAATTGAAGTACCATCCTGGTAAGGCTAATGTTGTTGCCAATGCTTTAAGCAGAAAGTCTATCCATACTGCAGAGCTGATGATGCACGAGATGTCCTTGTTGGAATCATTCAGAAACCTCAATTTGAGAGTGAAGTCAAGAAGGAACAGGTTGGTGTTGAGTCACATTCGGATTTCAAGTCCCTTGAGAGATCTAATTCGCTCAGCCCAAGAAGGTGATGTAGAGCTGCAAGCGCAGAAGAGATTGCCGAGTTACACCGAAGACGGTGATGGCGTAATTTGTTTTGATGGTAGAATCTGTGTGCCGAATGATGAGAATGTAAAGAGGCAAGTTCTAGAAGAGGCTCATAAAAGTCAGTTCTCAATACATTCTGGGTCTACCAAGATGTATCGAGATCTGAAGCAATTGTACTGGTGGCCAGGCATGAAAGTGGATATTGCAGAGTTTGTGTCTCGATGCTTGACTTGTCAAAAGGTTAAGATAGAGCACCAGAAGCCAGGTGGTCAATTACAGCCGTTGAAGGTGCCGGAATGGAAATGGGAAAGCATATCTATGGATTTTGTCATGGGATTGCCACGGTCCCAAGCCGGAAATGATTCTATTTGGGTAGTGGTGGATCGTCTGACCAAGTCCGCCCATTTTATTCCAGATGAGTATTTCAAGAATATTGTGAAGTTGCATGGAATCCCTACAAGTATTATCTGTGATCGAGATCCCAAGTTCACATCTCGATTTTGGAGAGCATTGAATATGGCGTTGGGAACAAAGGTGTGTGTTAGCACCGCTTACCATCCTCAGACAGACGGGCAGACTGAGAGAACCATTCAGACATTGGAGGATATGCTAAGGGCGTGTGTACTCGATAGTGGAGGCAGATGGGAGGATCATCTTCCTTTGGTGGAATTTTCATACAACAACAGTTACCATTCTAGCATCGGAATGGCTCCATATGAAGCATTGTATGGAAGGAAGTGCAGAACACCATTGTGTTGGTGGGATGTAGGCGAGCAGAGATTGTTGGGACCGGATTTGGTCCGTGAGACTACGGAGAAGATCCGTCAGATAAGAGCAAGGATGAAAGCCGCACAGAGTCGGCAAAAGAGTTATGCGGATAAGAGGAGAAGGCCGTTAGAATTCGAAGAAGGAGACCATGTCTTTTTGAGACTTTCTCCAACCATCGGGACCGATATTGCATTGCGAGAGAAGAAGCTCAGTCCTCGGTATGTCGGACCTTTCCAGGTTGTCGAGCGAGTTGGGTCGGTAGCGTATCGCATTGCTTTACCTCCAGAATTGTCTAGACTACATGATGTGTTTCATGTATCTCAGCTACGGAAATATATTCATGATCCGACTCAACCATTAAGTTATGAAGCGATCGACATCAAACCGGATTTATCTTATCAGCCTACTCCAATTAGGATCATCGAACGCGGCGAGAAAACGCTACGGACGAGGTCAATTCCTATTGTCAAGGTGCTTTGGGACGGTGCGTCACCTGACGAAGCGACATGGGAAGTAGAGGAGTGCATGCGGAAGAAATATCCGTATTTGTTCGAGTAAGGTATGTTTTATCAATTTTGAGGACAAAATTTTAGAAGTTGGGGTGATTGTAACATCCCCTAATTAGCTAATTAGATTGATTAAATTAGCAGGAGGTTGAGTTAATTAATTAGCATAAACTATTAAATTATGTGATGTTTGAAATTAATAAATTATAATTGTGCATAATTGAAATATTATGTTAAGTTAGTAAGTTATGGGATTAGTGTGGTGTTAGGAGTATTTTAAGAGAATAATAGAGATTAGGGGTAGTTTGGTCCTTGCACCCCATTAAAAGAGGCTTCAGCTGAAACCCCAAACAATCACACTCCACTTCATTTGAACCAAGTTTCAGAAAAATTAAGAGAGAGTTTGAGAGGTAGAGAGAGGGAGCTACGCGAGAGAGGGAGAGAAGAGGAAGGAAGCTGAAGATTCCAAATTTCCTCCATTGCATGTAAGTCCTACTCACACCATTCTCCTCCATTTTTCGTTCTCTTCACATTGGTACCACTCTTGACCACTCATTCACCTCCTTTCCCATTTCACCATTTTAACCATATGAAGCTCCAAGCTCCAAAAATGGAGCCTAATAGCTGAATACAGTTGCATGTTCATTTTGGGAACCACAAAGTGAGTAGCCACCCTCATAGGGTAGATTGGGAGTGAAGTTCGAAGTGGTAGAGGCCAAGCTCTATTGGTTCAGTTTTTGGAGCGTTTGGAGTAGCGTGGAGTCGAGTCCGAAATCGTTAGTGAAGTCATTTCATCGTTCCATCTCGCGGATTCGTTGATATTGCGAATTTCATCGCAACCGGTGAGTTCTATAACTCGCTTAGGGAATGCATGTGTTTTTCTGAGTCTCCACCTTTTGAAAACCGTTTTACCGAAAAGATTGTGATTTAAAATACGAAGTTGCTTGATTTATTGTTTAGGATGAATTGGGATTGCTATAATATACTGTTTTCAATGCATGATTAAGTTTGGGTCTCGAGCGGAAGGAATTTTGGAATCAGAATGGAATGGATTTACTCATGACAATACTGTTTTCTGGAAAACTGATAGAGACGCACGGATCGTGTGCCTATGAGCACGAGTCGTGCGCCTCCATCTGATACGACAAGAACTGGATTTTTAAACACGCACGGATCGTGCGCTTAGTCGCACGGGTCGTGCGTATGTTTCTGGAACTTACTACAATTTTATTGGATAACGCACGGATCGTGCGCTTAGTCGCACGGGTCGTGCGTATCTTTCTGGAAAATTTCTACAAATTGTTCAACCACGCACGGGTCGTGCGCTTACCCGCACGGGTCGTGTGAGATTTTCTGACCTTCAACTTCAAAGTACCTTTTTATCCATTCCAAATGATTCCAATCCTCTTCTAATCCATTCCCTAAGGTCCCCCAACAATGTAAAGGTAACAATGGTATGAGATTGAACATGTTCGATAGAGAAATTGTGTATGAAATGAAAGACCGCACTTAGAGAACGCGAGAGAACATGTGTCAATAATTATACACGGTATTTGACTGATATAGTACACGGTACTTGACTGAAATGACTAACAGCCCATTGTGGGTATACAGACTGAAAATGTATAATAAATACAAGAGGAAAAAGGGTGACGACCCTTAGAGGTTAGCATACTAGGGGAGGGGAAGTCATGAGCCCCAAAACCTAGACTCAAGAATGTTTCCCCCACTAGAAATAGCGGGATGGGTTCACCAAAGTCAAAGAAGTGCCTATAAAATAGGTAGACTGAGGTGTTATGCTAAAAACATGGAACAAAGATTGCATGCTTCATGTGTCGCTTAGGAGGGCCATGAGCATGAAGGTTACAGGAACTAAATGTATTTCCATGTGGTTGCTTTTTAGGACCACGAGTTCAAAACAAGGCATAATGAACCGTTAGAGTTAGTAAGGGGTCTCGATAGGACTCACTGAGATAATGTTTATCTCACCCTTCATATTTGTGGTTTTTACAGAGAAACAGGGGAAAGCAAAGGCGATAAAGCACGGTTAGCTGGTGACTCTTGGAGTCATTGGAGATCTAATTTCATGTTTTAGACCTTTGTCCCATTTATTGTTTCGATGTTCCGATTGGATAACTTTCGTTGTTTAAGTTGTAAAATCGTTTTCGCTACTTTATGTTTTGAGTATTGAACACCAGGATTATGTACAAGTCTTAAGTTTTGGAAACTTAAGCATTTTCAGGAAATTTATGAGGTTCAGAGAACCAGTTATTATGTATTATCGAAAATTTAGATGTGTTCAATATTTCAATTAACAGGAAGTTACTCTGATGTATGCCATTTAGTACATTTCGGTGATTCTATATTTTAGAATTTATCGGGGTGTTACAGTCACTATAAGGGTGATCAACGAACTCAGGTCGCAAAATAAAACATCTCGACTCTAAAACGAAGTACTTTACTCACAAGCATAAAAATCATATCCAAAGATGTTAAATAACACTCACAAAAATAAAATAGCACTCACCAAGTATAATTACATTATCACGACAACTCAACAAGACAATTGTACAGAATTCAGGCAAAACGACAGTCACACAATCGACATATCAGAAAGCATAAGGATCAATTAATTTGGAGATCCTACAAACTCAGTAACTGAATAACAACAGTAAATAAAATAAAAATAACAACAAAGTAGAAATCATGCAAGCACAAAGATCATGTTATACATAAGTTGTTCAAACGCAAGGCTTATTAGTAGTAAATTAAATAAATTAAATACATATATGTGTCAACTTGAAGTAATAAAAACAAGTTAAGAAGACAAAAACTCAAGCAACCTTTTTTCTTTACAATGTAATTCTACCAAGTTCAAAGAGTTTCATGTCATAAAAACAATCAAAACAATTTTTTTATATAAAGCGTAACTTACTCTAGAAATCTTTACATAAAATGGATTTTTGGCAAAACTATTACAACCATTTCGGGCTTTTATTAGGAAGGAACAAATGACATACTCTTTTTCTTTTAGGAAACAAACATGATACATTTTTTTTGACAAAAACAAACATGATACATAGAGAGTATATTTATGCAATGAACTAATTACATCATTACCTCCTAAGAAAAAATTCACACAATTAATCAAAAGGACTACTTTCATTAGCATGTACCTACTATAATCTATATTAAAATGATAAAATAAAGCTTAGGCATTTTACATGTGCAATACATGTCATTTCATAAGAAAGTCCACCACATTACACATTGAGAACAATTAAGCAAACAGAACAAACAAAATAAAATAAGTGAGATAATAATAAAATAAAAATGCAGTCTACAATTAGAATTATTACACGTGGTTGTAATTATAAGCTAATGAAAGCAATAGTTGTTGCATTTAAATAATGAAATTAACACTTATAGTAATCAAGGGAATGAAGCACCCTAAAGTAGTCAGCAAGCCACTCCACCAGACACTTAGTCTACAACATCAATATGCAATTAAAAACATGCTATAGCAAAACCTTAAAACAAGACTTAGTAGTAATTAATTAATTAAAACAAATATAATACATATGTTAGAGTCCAACCATAAAACTGTTTAATAAGAGTTCACAAGCAATCTTAGTAAACACTTCGTTCTTAGATTACAAAACCATGTAACACAGAATAGAAAAATAACAACTCAAATTATATCATAAAACTGAGAGTGTATGCGATCGGCTTAACATAGCATGGAAATTATGAAACAATTGACAAACATACCGAGCTCACAATGTTGCACGACAAGGACAATTAGGCACATAAATCAAAATAAAATAAAATAAATAATATAAAAATATAGTTAGCATTTAAAATCCTTACATCTTATCTCACTCAAAAATAAAATAAAAAAAATCAGTATATAGAACATTTAAGGGAGGAAATTATACTTATAGTAATCAAAATATTATAGCACGTTACTTGTTAAGTAGCAACATTAAACAATTAACAAAGCATTTCCCTAGAGCACCAAGACTAGAGCGTTAATAAGTAAATAGAAGAAACATCCAAAGACTTTGTGTAAGACATAGTAATATTTAATTAAATAAATAAAATACATTGTGAACCACCAAAAATAGTTTAATATAAGATTACAAGTAGACTAAGTAAACATTTTAATTTTAGCTCACAAAATCATGTAATGCAAATAACCACTACAAGGTCAAACCATAGAAGTGCAGCTTTTGTGACTACAGAGTTTCAAAGACAAGCAAGTAACAAAGTACATGACACCATTTCAGAGTTCATACAAAGAAAACACAATAGAAACACAACACAAGGCCTAAAAATAGACGGGCTCAATGAAAAATTCTCTCTACGGGAAAAGAGCTCACTCGGATTCCATCTTCTTCCTATCTGCTAAAACCTTGATGATTACCTTGCCCGGTAATGCCCTGAAGAACACCCAAGAGAGGACTATGAGGACCGGGATACATTGCCCGAATGGGATACCTTGCCCGATAATGCCCTACAAACAACAACAACAACGACGACGACCACAACAACAAGATGGACATACAATGGACCTAATCAAACGCGATATCGCACAATGACAAAAACAACGAGTCATTGCCCATACTTCAACAAGGTTCCTCCTGTACAATTTCAACTATTGAGGTATGGCTCTCCCATACTGCGATGAGTCCTTGCCCATACTGCGACAAGTTTCTTCTTACAATCATTAACTTTTAAGGTACGGCTCGCCCATGCTGCGACAAGTCCTTGCCCATGCTGCGACAAGGTGCCTTTAACAAATCTCGATCACGAAGATACAGCTCGTCCATACTGTAACGAGTTCTTTCCCATGCTGCGACAAGATTGTTCAACACGACCCAGCTTGCTAATCATCGATGAATGATAACCTGCCCATTGTTCGACAAGTCTCCGATAACAATACCCATAAAGCTAACCAGCAATCCCACAAACACGAACGTCAAGTCATTTAATATTCTTAGCGATTCCAAGTTAGTCTTGGCTACATCAATCTATGCTAAGATTTTTGTCTAAGTCTCAAACAACAAGAACTTCTTATTATTTAGAATTTCCTGTCATTCTAGTCTATTAACACATTAGACACTAGCTCATCCTACAACGTTTATAACTAAGTGATTTACCAATCTACTCATATTAGAATCAGTCAATAAACTCGACTTATTGAGTACAACCATCCAACTAATAAAATTACAGTCATCCAAATCATTTAGTTACAGACATCCTGATCATTTGGTTACATTCATCCAAATCAAATAATTTACATACATTTAAATTATTTACAGTCATCCATAATAATTACAATCCACCAAATTAATCACAGACCATTTAAATTATTACAGTCATCCTGAATAATTACAGTAATCCAAATTGAATAAATAATATAAATAATAAACAAATAATAAATAATAAAAACAAGCAAGATATGGATAGCGATAATCAAAACTATCTTAGTCCTATCCCCTATTCCCCATATAGAATAGAAACCCTTTCCCCCATACCTGGTATTCAACCGTAATCGTTCTTTTGACATAACGCAATGACGGGTAACGAGCTTTCGAGCGTGATCTAAATCCGACAGTGTGGCCATTGACTCGAACGCATATAATCAGACAACAAGAATATTCAATTATTACCCAGTAAATATGAAAGATAATTAATCGTGTTTCAAAAAGGAGTACCTATCGGAAAGTACCCGACCGGGACGATGGTGTTGACCAAGTGACTTCAAAACACAAGAGGGGGGGTGAATTGTGCAATTAAAGCTGGTGATTAAAAATAAAGTATTTGAATAAAAAGGTTGATCAAATAAAATAAAACGCTTAAGAAACCCTTTTAATTTGAATAAGAATGACTTGCAGAGGAAAATAAAAGAGATAAAGGGAAAGAAGAAGACACACAGAGATTTCTACTAGTTTGGCCACTCCTGAGGCCTATGTCTAGTCCCCAAGGAAAACTCCAAGGGATTTTAATCAATCACTAGCTTTTAAAACAGGTTCAGCTGGAAACCTTTACAACGAAAGACCTCTACACACAAAACCAGAATATCACCTCCCTATGTAAAAGAACTTTAAAACCAAGAGATATCACCTCTCTTGATTACCTTGGGATCACACCCAAAACTAAGACCTCTTTACACAAAACCGGGATATCACCTCCCTATGTAAAAGAGCTTAAAAACCAAGAGATATCACCTCTCTTGAATACCTTGGGATCACACCCAAAACTAAGACCTCTTTACACAAAATCGGAATATCACCTCCCTATGTAAAAGAGCTTAAAAACCAAGAGATATCACCTCTCTTGAATACCTTGGGACCACACCCAAAAATAAGAAATGAAAAGGAAAATGATAATACACTCAATAGTGTAGATAAAACAAATTGAAGCACAAGTAATACAACTCAAACTATATGGAATATAAAGCTCTCAAATAAAATATTAGCAAGTGTAAAATGAATGAGAGTGATGAGAAGATAGTTTGATATTGTTTCAATGTGAGAATGAGTTGTGTTGAGAGTGAAATGTGAGGCCTCTATTTATAGGCTTTAGGAAAAATATGATGTTGAGTTATTTATGAAAATGAGGTAATCGATTGTGTGCTTGAATAACATAGAGATGATAATCGATTATGTGCTTCCTTAAATGGATGATGAAATCGATTATGTGCTTCCTTAAAACATGGGGAAATCGATTATGTGCTTCCTTAAAACATTGTGAATCGATTATGTGCTTCATAGGGAATAATAAGAATCGATTATGTAGTTGAATAAAAGAGAAAGGAAATCGATTATGTGCTTGAATGCATAAGGTGTGAAATCGATTATGCTTCTTTAAAAGGAAAGAAATAATTGATTGTTTTTGTTTCAAAGAGGGAAGCATGAAATCGATTATGTGCTTTCAACAGGTAGCCTATGAATCGATTAACTTCTCTAAAATGATTTGTTAAAAAATATTTTCATGCAAGAAAAATATTATGAGTGTGTGATTTATTTTAGAGAGCTTTATTTCCACTTACACAGATATCCTAAACACACACAATACAATAAACAATTCTTGACTTGAAAGCTTGAACTCACTTTTCCGCTTTTTGCAATCTTGACCTTTTTGAACTTCTTTTGTCAATCATCAAAACCAGATTATTCCTGTCAAGACATATATTCACATTCTCCCCCTTTTTGATGATGACAAACATCATTAGAAGGGATTTGCTCAATGAAAGGGTTAGGATAGAAATATTTAGTAACAAGGTATATATCAGAGATAAGCGCAGATTATACTCCCCCTTTCAATATGCAAGTATTAAAAAAATGCTTCCCCTGAAACATGCAAATCACATACCCTCCCCCTTTTGGCATTATCAAAAAGCGGGAAAAAATAAATCATGTCAAGGAATATATTCAAATGATATGTTAAAATTAATTTGCAACTCCCTTTTTAAGAAGAATATGTCGCCACATGACACATAGCCACATTTTAGTTGATGAAGAGGAGAAACTTCTTTTATCCTCCTTCATGTGCTTTGAATGACCACTATCAAGATACCAATTTGAGGTTTTTTTTTGGCCTTCAAGCACACCTACAACACAAAATCAGTTTTTTGCTTTTGGTACCCAAACCAATTTGGGTCCTTGTACGTTAGCTTTGGGAAAATTGTCCTTTTGAATCCATACCTTTTTACCATCAACAATTTTATTTTTCCTTGCATTGCAAATAGAGGATGTATGACATTTTCTACCACAATAAAAACATTTCACAAAAGGGCTGCTAGATGTGATGTTGGGTCTAAAAAACTTTTTGAAAGGTTTTTCATGAATCTTTTGTTGATAGCCCAAACCAGCTTTATCATAAGTTCCCCTCTGATTTCCCAAAATTATATTTAGATTGTCTCTTCCCATGGTGAATTTTGCAAGAGTGTTGTGCAAATCATCAACTTTATTTTTCAAAATATTGCACTCTTCACACTTGGGAATATGCTCCTTTTGATTTTTATAAGAGATGCAAGAGGAGACTTCACTTACAAAAATTTGTTTCTCTTTAAGAATCTCTATTTCCTTGTTTAAAGTTTCGATTTTAGATTGAAGAGTGGAAATAGTTTTCTTAGAAGTGGAAACAATTTTTCTAAGTTTAGTTGACTCGTTATTTAGTTCTTCACAAGTACTAACCAACTCATCATAAGTTAAATCAAGTTCAGTTTCAAAGGAGTTTACCTCATCTTCCTCATGCTTTGCCATGAGACATAGTTTTGCTACCTCATTTTCGGATTCATCGGATGATTCCATATCATTTTCATCCCAAGCGATATACGCCTTCTTTTTTTGATTTCTTTCGAAGATCTCTATCCGGTTTCTCATATTTTTGACTTTGAGGACAATCCGGCTTTATGTGCCTTTTTTTACCACATTTATAACATGTTGGGTCGAAGGAAGTTCCTTCCTCATTTTTTCTTTGAGGATTAGAAAATGATTTTGGTTTACCTTTATACCTCATGAACTTTTTGAAACTTCGAACCATTACACTCATGTCTTCATCACTTTCATTGGAGTTATCATAATCTTCCGTGTCACTATCTTTGATACATGCTTTTAGAGCAAGTCCTTTCTTTTTCTTTTCGCCTTCCTAACTTTCAATGAGTCGATTTAATTCGAGATCATGTTCCTGCAGTTTACCAAACAAAGTGGTTAAATCCATAGAAGATAAATCTTTAGATTCCGAAATAGCTGTCACTTTCGGTTGCCAGCTTCTATTTAGGCATCGTAGGACTTTATTGGTCAAATCCTCATTTTCAAAAGATTTTCCAAAGCGCTCTGAGATGGTTAGCTATATGGACGAAACATTTGTTTAGTTCTTGGATGGTTTTACCCGGTTTCATCCTAAATAGCTCATACTCATGAGTTAATGTGTTCATTCTAGCCCTTTTGACCTCGGTAGTACCTTCATGGGTCATTTGAAGGGCATCCCACATTTCCTTGGCGGTTTTACAATGTGATACGCGATAGAACTCATCGATGCTTAGCGCAGTTGTAATGATGTTCTTAGCTTTCAAATTGTATTGAACCTTTTCTTTTTCATCTTTGGTCCAAAGAGATCTAGGTTTGTTCACCATTACATCATTAACAAGATGAGTTGGAACAAACAGACCATTTATGACAGCATCCCAAATATCACAATCTACTGCCTCAATAAAAAATTTCATTCTTGTTTTCCAATAATCATACCCTTTACCATTGAAAGATGGGGGTCTGTTTAAGGAGTCATTGTTTGAAGTCATCTTGCCTCTTGAGACAGTTAGTCTTTACCAAGAGTCTAGCTCTGGTACCACTTGTTGACCAAGTGACTTCAAAACACAAAAACGAGGGGGTGAATTGTGCAATTAAAGCTGGTGATTAAAAATAAAGTATATATCTGAATAAAAAGTTTGATCAAATAAAACAAAACGCTTAATAAACCCTTTTAATTCGAATAAGAATGACTTGCAGAGGAAAATAAAAGAGATAAAGGGAAAGAAGAAGACACACAGAGATTTCTACTAGTTTAGCCAATCCTGAGGCCTACGTCTAGTCCCCAAGGAAAACACCAAGGGATTTTAATCAATCACTAGCTTTTATAATAGGTTCAGCTAGAAACCTTTACAACCAAAGGCCTCTACACACAAAACCGGGATATCACCTCCCTATGTAAAAGAACTTTAAAACCGAGAGATATCACCTCTTTTGAATACCTTGGGATCACACCCAAAACTAAGACCTCTTTACACAAAACCAGAATATCACCTCCCTATGTAAAAGAGCTAAAAACCAAGAGATATCACCTCTCTTTAATACCTTGGGATCACACCCAAAACTAAGACCTCTTTACACAAAATCGGGATATCACCTCCCTATGTAAAAGAGCTTAAAAACCAAGAGATATCACCTCTCTTGAATACCTTGGGACCACACCCAAAAATAAGAAATGAAAAGGAAAATGATAATACACTCAATAGTGTAGATAAAACAAATTGAAGCACAAGTAATACAACTCAAACTATATGGAATATAAAGCTCTCAAATAAAATATTAGCAAGTGTAAAATGAATGAGAGTGATGAGAAGATAGTTTGATATTGTTTCAATGTGAGAATGAGTTGTGTTGAGAGTGAAATGTGAGGCCTCTATTTATAGGCTTTAGGAAAAATATGATGTTGAGTTATTTATGAAAATGAGGTAATCGATTGTGTGCTTGAATAACATAGAGATGATAATCGATTATGTGCTTCCTTAAATGGATGATGAAATCGATTATGTGCTTCCTTAAAACATGGGGAAATCGATTATGTGCTTCCATAAAACATTGTGAATCGATTATGTGCTTCATAGGGAATAATAAGAATCGATTATGTAGTTGAATAAAAGAGAAAGGAAATCGATTATGTGCTTGAATGCATAAGGTGTGAAATCGATTATGCTTCTTTAAAAGGAAAGAAATAATTGATTTTTTTTTTGTTTCAAAGAGGGAAGCATGAAATCGATTATGTGCTTTCAAAAGGTAGCCTATGAATCGATTAACTTCTCTAAAATGATTTGTTAAAAAATATTTTCATGCAAGAAAAATATTGTGAGTGTGTGATTTATTTTAGAGAGCTTTATTTCCACTTACACAGATATCGTAAACACACACAATACAATAAACAATTCTTGACTTGAAAGCTTGATCTCACTTTTCCGCTTTTTGCAATCTTGACTTTTTGAACTTCTTTTGTCAATCATCAAAACCAGATTATTCCTGTCAAGGCATATATTCATAGATGGTTCGAAGTCGTGAACGGGAAGAGGAGGCTACCCACAAACACATCCACTTTCAATCACACAAAACGCAAAACGATGAGGCTGTCTAGATGTTGATCAGAAACAGTATAGAGAAGGGAGAGGTTGAGTCCGAAGAAGTAGTTGACGAAGTCAATCGTGACCGGAGGTGTTGTTGCAGAGTTCGAAAATGCTTCAATGGTGTGGTTCGGTGTGGTTTCGTGGTGGTTCACGGAGGAGCTTCAATTTAGTCGAAAATGGCGGACTATGGTTTCAATGCGCCAGTGGTATGCTACTGAAATGGAGAGAATGGCGCTCCAAACGGTGAAACTAAGGCCAAAAACCAATCCAGTGTGGCTAATTTCGAGTGCGAATGACAATCATATATTATTAATAGCATATAAAAATGCAATTAAATATGATTTCAACTAATTTTAATAACTCAAACACACAATAAATCACAATAATATAATCTTATCAAATCAAAATAATTCATAAAACAAGCACATACCAGAAAAAACCACAACGCACGAAAATTGGGGTGTTACATTGTGCAGGTATGAGACTGTACAGTTGAAGGGAGGCTTAAAAGAATTGATTTAAACTACCTATACCAACATAATGCATTATCTTTTCAGAAGCCCTTCTCATAAGAACTCCGTAGTTAAGCGTGCTTGACTTGGAGTAGTAGTAGGATGGGCGACCTTCTAGGAAGTTTCCTGGAAAGCATGCAAGTGAGGACAACACATCCTGGAAAGACACGTGTTGGTTTGTGAAGGCAGTCGACTGTTCTAGAAGCAGTCTGGGACGTTACAAATGGTACCAGAGCAGCAGACCTCTATCAGTACATTGTGGATCGGGGACAAACCAAGCAGAAGCTGGTGGGCATGTGACATCCGTGGCTGACGAGGGCGGAGAGTGATCACCGGTGCCCAAAAGTTGGCACGACAAAGAGCGGCTCCTGGAAGCTTCTAGGCGAAGGGACACGTGAATGAACCGAATACGCACCGGAATGAGAGGGATCCTTAGGCTGTGCAGGTATGGGACTGTACAGTTGAAGGAAGACTTAAAATAATTGACATTATGTTGGTGTGCATCAGAATTCATTTCCATAGAAGACACCCATTTACAACATTTGGGTTTGATATCAGGAGGGCAAGAAAAAATATCCCAAATTAAATTGTCCTGAATGGCCTGAAGTTTCTTATTAATTGCATTTACCCAACAGACAGCTTTTACAGCCCATGAGTAATAGTAGGAATAAATGTGCTAGAGAGAGAGAGAAGCAGTTAAAGCAGTATGTGAGGAATCAAACCTGTCTGGTGAATATCTATCAGGTGCTCAGGACGTTGTTTCTTATTCATTGCATTTACAAAATAGACATCTTTAACATCCCCTGAGTAAGTAGAAATAAATGTGCTAGAGAGAGAGAAGCAATTAAGAAGTATGTGAGGAATCAACCCGTCTAGTGAATATCTATCAGGTGCTCAGAAAGTTCTGTTAGAACGTCGAGGTGCAACTCGTACGGAATCAGGATCACGATCATGTGGTGGATCAGCGTCGGATGGGGAAGTGGGAATCTGCCTACAGCGTTGTCTGGCATATGTGAGTCCTAGTTTGAAACTTTCTATAGATGTAGACAAGGTATAAAATTGGGGAAATATATCAATATCATTCAAACAAGGAAAAGAGCAAGGAAACATAATCCGAGTATCAAAAAAGTTGACATTATTAGAAATGAGAAAACGATTGTTAGAGACATCATATCACACAAAACTCTTATGAGAATAACTATACCCCATAAATGCACATTGGACAGATTGTGTGTAAGATCCATGTAGTACCTTTTGCCGACCATATTTTGTATTTTATACATTTTCCTTTAACGAACCTGGTTTTGATCTACTTTGAAATGAAATCAACTTGTGGGTGCTTTTGTGGTTTAAATGATTATATTAAGTATTGGTGAAATTTTCGTTGAGAGTTTTAGAAAAGAAAATTTTATCACGTTTTGGATCTCACAAGTCCTACAAGACAATGGTGGTTTTTTTCTTAATTCGATCTCATAAATCTATACGGAGAAATGGTGGTGTTTTCCTTAATTGGTTTTCACAAGTCCTACGAGAAAATGGTGGTGTTTTCCTTAATTGGGTGCCACAAATCTCTACGGAGAAATTGTGGTATTTTTCATTAATTGGATCTCACAAGTCCTACGGGACAATGGCGGTGTTGTTCTTAATTGGACCTCACAAACACCTATGGGGGAGGCGATAATCAAGAATCATTTGCACTGACATGTAGTCATTGCATTAGGGTGTATGGAGTTGTGTGGTGTATTTCGGTGCTGAACTACTAAATGATTAATTGTGCATTGTTTATGTATATGCATATGTGAATTTGTTATGTATATGTGACCCTTGCTATTGTTGTTTGGTATGATAGCCGAAGAGGGATTTCTTGCTTCAGGGACTGTCGCGTCAAAGGAGACGACACTATAATTTCTTGATAGGGAGTTGTTGTTAGTCGAGCAAGTAGACCACACTCAGTCGGATGGTTTAGACAGAGATGTGGCTGAGTATATGTTAGTGATGATGGTACTAGGGCATCGAGCAATTATCGATTGGGTCACAGATGCTTTCAGTGGAGCAGCTTGTTGTTCCCTTGGGGGGATGTTTTTTGCGACAGCGTTTTATCGTGGAATGTGTAGTAATTATAATTAGCTTTAGATGTTTAATTTACGCATGTTTTGGTTTTAATCTGTAAGTGTTGTCAACCGTGATGAATTCTGTTGTGTGGATGTTTCCGTGTATGTAGTCAGCGCATTTAAGTTGTTCATCATGCTTCGAAAACGTTGCAATTACGCTGATTAGTGTTTTGAAAAGAAAAAATTCTACACGGATTTTGTGAAGGCAGAAGGAATAATTATAATTATATTATAATTCTTTTTAAAAAAATTGTCGCATCTAGAGGTTAGAATTTCACTAGTTTCCTCCAAAAATCCGGGGTGTTACATTGTGCGCCAAGCTTATGCCTTTTAGTGGAAGGTAGGTGAACAAAACAGACACACCCGAAAGTATGCAAGTTACAGGATTCATGCACTTGTCTAAATAAAAAATGTTGATAAATTAGTTTTTTAGATTATACAAAATGACAAAATTGTGCGCCAAGCTTATGCCTTTTAGTGGAAGGTAGGTGAACAAAACAGACACACTCATAGTTTTTTTTTATTTTTTTAGATTATACAAAATGACAAAATTAGTCTTATCATTAAATTATAAATTACTTTTAAAATTAGGTACTACTATTTTTAAGATTTAATTTAACATCAAAATTTTATTTTTTATTTTTATTATATTTCATATTTTTATATTTTAAGATTAATTTTAGAAGGGTAAATGAATTCCTGTAAAAAAAAATGATAAATGAATAAATTATTTTCTTATCATATCATACCGGTTTCTAACCCAACTCAAATTCACAATAAAATTTTAACTAGAGAGACCTAAATGATCAATCACAAAATTAAATTATCATATCAGTTAGCTCAAGCAATAAGATATGACATACTTAGTGTTTAATTGGTGCTATCAAACAACAAAAAATGAATGTAAGAATAATTTTAAGGTAGTTAAGATAAAGTCAAATAATTTTTTTATGATGTGTCGTTTGTTGAATAACCATGTTGTAAAAAATATTGTACAACATATGTGTATATAAGTTAAATCTATGTATTTATTATATCTTGTCTCTTTACTATCAAGCGGTTATGAAAATGTTGGCTGTGTATTTTGTCCATATATGTCTTCGCCTGTAACGCCCACCCATGCTGATCTGTATATTCTTTAGCTAGCATAGCAATCTCCCTTATAAAAAGCCCCACATCTTCAAATTCATACAAATTAATATTATGCAGAATAGTCCAAATTCATCACCATATCAAATGGCACTCAACGCTCTTCTACTTCTCGCTCTCTTCAACCTTGTTAGCACTCTAACATCATCATCAGTTACTTCTGCAGACGCAGCTGTTGCACCCATTCTTGATGTTTCCTCACTCAATCGAAGCAGTTTTCCGACAGGTTTCATTTTTGGGACAGCATCTGCTTCATACCAGGTATATATTTTAACATCGGATCATTAAAAACTTGCTGTCTTCTGTAAATAAATAAAGTAAATATCGAATGAAAGTAAAGGCACCTAATTTCCCCTTAAACGATTTAATTTCCAAAAAAAAAAATAGTACGAAGGTGCGGCAAAAGAAGGTGGTAGAGGAGGAAGTATATGGGATACCTTCGCCCATAAATATCCAGGTATCTCTCTCTCTCTCTGAATTAATTTTATCTAACGTCACACTCAATTCTAATAAAAACCTAATGTGTGATTATTTTGATTTAAAATTGATTTTATATCCAAATTTTGATTTTACTAAAAAGTGAAAAAAATTGATACTTTTGTGTTGTGTTTGTTTTTTATCAAACTTTTGTGTTGTGTTTCTTAAACCAACTTGTTTTGTTACTTTGAAAAATGTATATTGATGTGCGGTATATGTTTGTCTACATGTGAAAGAAACAATTTTTTTTGGAGATATTGGCAATGTTTTCTTTTTTGTTCTAAGAGATACTAACAAAGTTGTCAATCATATTTTATGAAATGAGCAACGCCAAAAGGCTGAAGCATAATTAATTAATGATGTATTTTGGAATATAAATATATAATGTATCTTGGTCAAAAACAATATATATAATGTATCTTACTCATGATAAAACAAATGTGTAATCCAATAACAAATGTACAACACGCAGTTAAGATACAAGACAGGAGCAGTGGAGATGTTGCAGTCGACCAATATCACCACTATAAGGTATTATCATAGTTATAATATACTCCAAGATAGATAATAGCTTTAAATATGTTTTCGTCCCTGCAAATATGACTGTTTTTTCAATAAGTCCATGCAAAATTTTTTTTCTTAAATAAGTCCCTACAAAATCACATTTTTTTAAATATACCCTTCCGTTAACTTTTCTGCAGTCAAAAAAATTCTGATGTGGCAACATTTGTCTGATTTGGTTTTGCCATGTCATATTTTTATATTTTCACTTATTTTAAAATCTGATTTGGATTAACACCTCATTGTCTTCAACCTCCATAACTTTTCTTTTCCCAACTCTCTAAGCCTCCATAACCTCTTCCAAATTTGCAGAAACCAAATCCCCCTTCTGTAAAAAACAAAAGAAACGAAATCCATTTTTTTTACCAAATTTCCCTTTTTCACCAAATCCCCCTTTTGTAGGGACTTATTTAAAAAACAACTATATTTACAGAGAAGAAAAAGATATTTAAACATAGATAATATCTTTAGGTTCTAAGAGCACTTACAAATAAACTTACATTAGTCTTACCTCAAAGAGATTAGTGAAGCTATTGGTAATGTAACTTCCCACTCTTAATTTATTAATATTATATATCTATCTAAACTCTTTTTTAGTCTATATAATTACATATATCTATATATAGACTCTAAAGAAACTTGAATTATTATATTGGTGTAAAATTAAATCTTAATTGATCACTTTCTTAACTCCGACATGCAGGGTTGTGCTTGAGATTTTGAGTACCCAGTGCGAAAATTGATTGCGGTGCCGTATATAATTTTATAAATCGTATATATTAAACTTCATTGTTTTTTGTTACTGTATTTTTGGTGCGCAGTTTGCACCGGCTTTGCCGGTGACTAATCTACGTCGGGAAATTTGGCTGGTCAGGTGTAAACCCGACTTTACCGTTCCTTGTGGTTCTCCCATCCCAACAGAGGGAGCCTCGACCATAGAGGGACTCGGCTGAGGAGCCAACGGTCGAAGGTTGAAGTAAGGCACGGCTGAAGAGGGATGTGGCCGAGGAGAAGAATACTTGCTTGGAGCGCAAGTATTCAATGCACGTTGACATATTACGTTGGAGCGGTTAAGGACAATGATCAGAAGACTCCGCAGAAACTGGAATGACTAGAGTTTTACCCCACTAACCGTACTAGTGAGGTCGTGGAGGAATGGACGCCGAGTTTCTAGGGATTAGGCTTAATTAGAACCGTTGATCATGATCAATCCGACGGTTGGCAGATGTAGGCTCGAGTAGTGGCCAACAAAGGCTCATGTATATGTATAGTAACACTTGTACATTTTTAAACACACATCGATCAATATAAAAGTCTTTACTTATTTTATCTTTCTTTATCTCTTTTTCTTTATGCTTTCTCAGTCTCGTAGATAATCCAAGCCGCACTCCCTCTCACACCTAACCTAACGACTCTTTGGAGAAGTTAGGGAACCCATAGTCGAGGAATAGAGTTCCTTCCTCGACACAATCGCTTGAAGAAAGCGGAATCACTAATTGTCCAAACCTATAGCTGATTCCACGGCTAGGACTCAAGTGTTTGACGACAACAAATTTGGCACGCCCAGTGGGACAGACAAAGGCAAACAGACTTTTGAGTTTAGTTCGCCTGGATTATCATTGGCGTATGTACTTACGTTCCGGTCGAAGCCTAAGCATGGAACCGAATTCTGCATCCAAAAAGATGGGTTCAGTGAAGACTAAAAACACCGAAACAATAGGTACGTCGAGGGCCTCGACTCATGCAGTCATGGTGGAGCCTCATGAGCAACCACAGTCGATTGACGAAGAACCCGTAGTGATGACTATGTCGTTCATTCGGCAGCAGATAGACATGGGGATCCACGACATCATGTATCAAGTCTCCCAACGATTGGCTGACATAGTTAAACCTTTGGTGCACAACGAAGTGCAACATGCCAAGGAACGAGAGCAAAGACTTGTTGCGCAGGCCAGCAGTGCAACAAGTCTTGGTGTCCCAGGTCAACCACAGGGAGGATTACATAGCCTAATGGGGAGCGTGCAACAGACTCCACCGTATGCTGTTATGGACGGACCTCAGCAGGCACCTTCTCATGTTGTCATGGGAAGCATGCAACGGGTCCAGCCGTACGGTAATGTGGCCGAACCTCAACAGGCACATTCTCATCAGGTATTTCCTAATCCTACGCGTCCTCAGCCTTGTAATTTTGCCAACGTCAACACTGGGGGGGGGTAATTTATGGCGACAGTTACTAACACGGCTAATTTTCGGTAGGGACAAGTGCAGATAGCTAGGAGGCCGCCCCAGGCTATGGGGTCGATCGGTTTACCACAGGGATCAATCCAAAATTAGGCGGGGAAAGCCTTCAGTCCAAAATTAGGGCTTGGTAGGTCAGGCGGCACTACCCGAGTCAACAGCCATGGGTCTTGAACCCACCCGGCTCGGTTAGGCTACCGCCTAGTCAGCCGTATCCTGAAGCACTCGTGCCTTTTTCTATGGGTTCGCAGCCATGTCTGCAGATGAATGGCACTTCGATCGAGCAACGATGGAGCCAAGTTCCACATTGCCAGAATAGCCAGGCTTCTGTTCAAGGAATCGGCTTTGCAAACCTCGGCCAAGGAATACCTGGGCAGCAATGGGCACTAACCCACCTCAGGTAACACCGCAACCAGGGATGCAAGGTCCCCCAGATGCAGTCTGGTGTCCAACTGTTCCGCCCGAGTTAAGGGCCTCGGGGTCCCAGCTCCTGGACCCATATTTGATAGCTTACACCATCAAGAAATTCTTTGGTGTGCAGTTGAAACTACTCGATAGGCCTATGTACAGAAAGTCTTACCCCGAGTGGGTGGACAGATTGGTGTCTCTGCCCAGGGGATTCAAGACACCAGATTTCGCCACATTCTCCGGAGATGATGGTAAATCAACGATGGAACACATAGGCCGATTCGTGACCCAATGTGGAGAAGGGAAGCAGAACGAATATCATAAGTTGCATATTTTCCCTCTGTCATTGACGGGGAATACATTTACATGGTACTCCTCTCTTCCAGCTAATTCTATACAGACTTGGGCAGACATGGAAAGATGCTTCCATGACATATTTTACTGGCCACAGCCCGAAGTCACTGTTGTCATGACCAACTTCATTGAAAGATTCAGAAAGATGGATGGGAAGTGTTTGATTCAGTTCCCCGAATCGCAACTGACTTCCATGGCTATTACTGGAATGCACCCGCAACTGAAGGAAAGGCTTGTGGGGCAAGCCTGCAATGAACTTGGCAGCCTAGTGTCCCAAGTTGTTCAAATAGAACAGTTCATACAAGAAAAGGAGAAGAAGCAGAGCGCTAGGGGGCGAGGACCCCACTTAGTGGTAGTAATCGATGCTGAAGATGACTCTGACTATGATGGTACAGCCGAACCCACGGCAGACATCATGGTAGCCGAGATAGTCAAGGGAAAGACCTAATCATGCCCAGCTCTGAAGCTTCCCAAGGGCAAAGAGAAGGATGAGTCAGAAAGCAAGATCGAGTATTCCTTTGACATCTCCAAGGCTGATTAGATATTCGATTATTTGCTCAAAGACAAACAGATCGGGCTATTTAATGGCGACAAAATACCACCTCCCGAAGAATTGAAAGGGAAGAAGTATTGAAAGTGGCACAACTCCTACAACCATGCCACGTCTAATTTCATTGCCTTCCACCGAGCCATTTAGAGGTATTAAGGAGGGAAGGTTCAGGTTGGCCGATAAGGGGGCCGCAGAGATGATTGTGGATACCGACCCTTTCCCTACGACGGATATTAACATGGTGTCTTTTTCAGGCGCTAATAAAGGGAAAGGGAAAAAGAAGTATGTATGGGTACCCAAGCGAGAAGGTCCCCCAGAAAGGACGCTATCGGTCTTTGACCGATTGGGAACTCCTTTTGGAGAATCTACCGTGGAGGATCGCATGGCTCACTTACACAGCCGATTGGAAGTAGGAGAGTCGAGCAATATAGGGAGGACCAGTAAGAAATTTCCCAAGCCAGGCAGACTCACCCAGGAGCAAAGGGAGCTCCATTTGCCAAAACTAAACCCTGCACGGCAACCACCCTAGACAAGCGGGGAAAGGCCGAAGCCAAAGCACCTCCGCCGATGAAAGCATCGGGCAAGCCACTCTGCGAATCCCAGAGAAGGAATCTATTCCTAAGGGGGAAAATAGGGTGGCTAGAGTTACGACAGAGCAAGGCTTGGTGTCTATGGACATCACGATGATGAATGACAAAGAATTGAGGGCAACTAGATCCCACAGGTTCAGTGGATGACTCAAAGGGTGTCTAGAGGATCGGTCCCCCAAGCAATCCCTCCAACACGCTAGCAGAAGAGGAGGTTGTAATGGGCAAAGTCGATTCAGAAGACGAAGGGAATTTTGCAGATGCTGACTGCAACTAGGGAACGAGAAACACAGGACACTCTAGTGGCCTCTGTAGCCACTGCGTTGGAACAAGTTTTCTCTAGACCAGTTGAGGCCAGCACCAGCACGATGCCTGCAACAATGGTACCCCCATTTGACACTGCTCCTAAAAGCGGGCCCGAGGTCAGTAACATGATTGGGGCATTCGAGGTTACTGGAAGCCCAATTACTGACACCGTTATGAATTGCATGTATGGCCCTCACAGTCCTAAGGGTCCCTAAATGTCTACGGCCAACGCTAAGGCTGCCCCTCATTTGGGCGAGCCGTCGCTGTTAGCTGATGACATGTTGGACATAGGCATGGGTGAGGACGAAGAAGACTCATTCAGGTCGGTCGTCTTAGAAGATGAGCCGATAAGTGACTCTATCTTGGATGACATACTGAACGAGGAGAGTGAAACTTTCCTTGCAGAGATAGAGATGGTGGGATTGCTACCATTGGAGTTCTGGGGAACAGAAGAAGAACGTAAGGAACTTGAGGAAGTCGAATGGGCTGCCTTGACCGAGGCAGACAATCAGGTGACCGAGGGAATGCTGTTCGAGAAGCCCACGGCGGACATGGTCAAGCACCTGAAGCCATTATATATCAAGGTCCATCTGAACAGAAAGCTCTTCAACAGAGTGTTCGTAGACAGTGAAGCTGTGTTGAACATCATGCCTCTGGCTACTATGAGGAAGCTTGGGGAAAATGCTGACGACCTCATCCCGACCACCATGACCATGACTAGTTTCATGGGTCATCCTTCTCATGCTATGGGAGTATTGGTGGCCGATGTGACCATCAGGTCCAAAGTAACGCGATTGGCTTTCTACATCATAAAAGGGAAGCCATTGTACGCTGTAATCCTTGGTAGGGATTGGATACACACCAGTGAATGTGTCCCCTCCACTTCGCAGAAGAAATTAATGATATGGATTGGTGACAAGGTGGATATAGTGGAAGCCGACCCCAATCCTTTCCCAGCCGAGGTCAAGATTTTGAGGCTATCTTCTACTCTCCTCAAATGCGCCCTATTGCAATACCAATGAGCTATGAAGAGGGGGGAGTAGAATCATGTGAATGGCCAGAGAAGGCTTCAGGCTCAAAATGTTGACCGGTCCACGGCCTAATGATGAGACCAATGGTTGACGTCCCACCAGAACTTCAAAGGCTACTGGACAGGTTGCACCTGTTTTAGGTAGAGTCCAACATTGAGGAGGCTATGTTCGGGGTAGTACAACAGCAGGATGAGCTCCACGAGGAACTGCCCACGGGGAATCAGATGACACTGAAATAGAGACGTCGACCGATCTCCCTCACATTGAACCTATCCAGCGAAGAATTCCCACATTCGAAGCTCAGGATCCATTAGTAGAGGTTAACTTGGGAACAGAAACGGAACAAAGGATGACCAAAATTAGTGGTACCCTCACCGCACAACAGAGGGATCAAGTGGTGAGTTTGATTTAGAAGTACCGCGACTATTTTGCATGGGATTACCATGAGATGCTAGGCTTGGATAGATCTTTGGTAGAACATCGGTTTCTTATCAAGGACGGATGCAGACCCCATAAGCAGCCACTGAGGAGGTTCAGTCCTCAGCTGATTCCGCAGATCAAAGCTGAGATAGAAAGGATATTAAAGGTTGGATTCCTAAGAACTGCCAGATATGTAGAGTGGTTGTCCAATATAGTACCTGTCAATAAAAAGAATGGCCAAGTGAGGGTCTTCATCGATTCCAGAAACCTAAACATGGCCACTCCCAAAGATGAGTATGGTATGCTAGTGGCCGATATGCTAGTCGATGCCACGGCTAACAATGCCATATTGACTTTTATGGATGGTTACTCTGGATATAACCAAATCTACGTAGCCAAGATGGACACCCATAAGACTGCCTTCAGGTGCCCAGGCGCCCTAGGCATCTATGAGTGGTTGGTCATTCCTTTTGGCCTTAAAAATGCGAAAGCCACCTATCAAAGGGTGATAAACGCAATTTTCCATTACCTAATCGGCAAAATCATGGAAGTATATATTGACGATGTGGTAGTCAAGTCCAAGAGTTTCGAGGCACACCTAAGAGCAAGCCTTGAAACGGATGAGACTCCACAATCTCAAAATGAATCCAACTAAGTGTGCATTCGGTGTGTTTGCAGGTAACTTCTTGGGCTTCTTAGTGCATAATCAAGGCATCGAGGTAGACAAGAACAAAGCCTGAACAATTTTGGAGGTGAGACCACCAAGGACTAAGAAGGAGCTGCAGATCCTCCTTGGCAAGATCAACTTCCTAAGAAGGTTTATTACTAACTTGGAGGGGAATATGAAGGCATTTTCGCCGTTGTTGAGACTGAAGAGCACCGAGGAGATGACATGGGGGGTAAAGCAGCAGGAGGCCTTTGATCAGATCAAGGCTGCCTTGACCAATCCTCTAGTCCTAGTACCTCCTTTGCTCGGGAGACCGTTGAAGCTCTACATTGCGACTGAAAATCCAGCTATCGGCTGCCTCCTAGCCTATGATGACGACAACGGCGCCGAGCTAGCCATCTACTACCTTAGTAGGATTCTCAACGATGCATAGACTAGATATTCTCCAATTGAAAAGCTTTGTTTATCATTAGTCAGTGTTTGTACTAAGTTAGAATATCCCAAAGAGGTTCTAGTTGTATGCAAAGTTGACATTGTAAGGTACTTACTTAACCGACCTGTCTTGCATGGTAGACTTGTCAAGTGGGCTATTAAATTGAATGCATTTGTTTTGTCATATGTACCTTTGAAGGCAGTCAAAGGACGGACCCTTGCCGATTTTCTTGCTCAACACCTGGGTGTAGAGGTCCATGACCCCCCAGCCGAGCCTGTTAACTACATCGGCCTAAAGCCTTCGGTCCTCATGTTTGATGGCTCGAGCACCCAAACCTGGGATGGTGTGGGGATAGTCATTTCTAGCCCATGTGGCAAAACTTGGAAATTCATGTGCAAAATAGAGGATCAAGCATCCAATAGTCAAGCAAAATACGAAGCCTTGATCATTGGCCTTGATATTTTGGCCGGTCCATTATGTGGAAATAAAGGGAGACTCTCAATTGGTCATTAAACAGATCACGAGAGAATAGAAATGCTATAATGCCAAGTTGAGAGAACGGTGCGCCCCGGCCTGTAGCTTGTTGAAGCTGTTTGCCGATGCAATCATCACACATATCCCTAGGGGAGAGAACCAAGAGGCAAATGACCTCGCCCAACAAGCCTCAGGGTAAAGAAGCACGGTTGTGGAGGTTATGCATTAGGACACCGTAGTGGTGGCTGAGCAAGACCTAGCCGATGTCTGGATAAAGCTACTAGCTGATTACTTGCAAAACCCCTCGGCTGGGACTAATTTCAAGGTTAAACAAGGAGCCCTAAAATATGTGCTAGTAGGCGATGAACTATACAAAAGGAGCACTAGAGGGGTCCTCCTGCGGTGCCTTAAAAGGAAGGAAGCCTACTTGGTCATGGCTCAGATTCGTGAGGGGGTTTGTGGTTCCCACAGGTCTGGCCCCATCATGAAATGGTTGATCTACAGACACAGATACTATTGGCCGACTATCGCACCCGATTGTTACCAATATGCAAAGGTATGCGAAGCTTTCCAGATGCACGGCCCCATACAATGGGTGCCCGTGGACGAGCTCCACCCAATAGTCAAGTCGTGGCCATTCAGAGGATGGGCCATGGACTTGATTGGAAAAATATACCCTCCTAGCTCCAAAGGACATAAATTTATCATCGTAGCCACAGACTACTTCACTAAATGGGTGGAATCCATGCCTCTAGGCAATGTCAGCCAGGCCGCAGTGATTAGGTTCATTGAGAACCAAATCATCTTTAGATTTGGGAACCCTGAGACCATCACTGCGGACCAAGGTACTATGTTTATATGAGATCAAGAGGTAGCCTTTGCCCAAGAATACAACATTAAGATGAGGCACTCGACGCCTTACTATGCCCAGGCTAATGGGCAGGCCGAGGCCACCGCGAGATCATCATCGAGCTCATCAAGAAGAACATAGAGGACAAATGAAGCATTGTGGGCTATGAGAAAATCAAAGTCTATGGCCACCGGCATGACCCCATACCGATTGGTATACGGTCAGGATGTAGTGTTGCCACTCGAGATCAGTGTTGCCTCACTGAGGGTGGCTCGGCAACACTCACTCAGTTTGGCTGAATACGAACAAGCCATGTTGATGGAATTGGACTCGGTGGACGATGATAGATTGACCGCCCTCAGCAAGTTAGAATTCAACAAGATAAAAACGCCCCACGCCTATAACAAACGTATGAAACCTAAAGAGTTTGTTGAAGGCGACCTGGTTTGGAAGACTATCTTACCAATTGGGATCAAGGATCCTAAGTTTGGCAAGTGGTCGCCAAATTGGGAAGGACCCTATATCGTGAGTATGACGGAGGCGCGTACAAGTTGATTTCGTTAGAGGGGGGAGAATTTGAAAGGAAAATAAATGGAAAGTATCTAAAAGCGTATTACCCCACGGTGTGGAAAAGCATGCAAAAAAAAGGCATTACTGCCCAATTGTTCAAAAGTGGTGTGTCACACATCGGCGGCCTATAGTGATCGCAAAATGTAACCGAAAGACAAACAATATAACAGACGAGGTTGTTCACCACGGCTAGCCATCAAGAAGAATCAAAGACAAAGTTAAGGTTTTAGCATTTCTACCGTTAGATCTTCCTCTCGGCCTCTGGTGGATACGCCTACAAGATCGGAGACTGCTTCATCTGGGAGGTCCATCTGGGTTCCATCAATACGCATGAAACCACAGTAAGGGCTTCTCCTGATAACAAACCTTCAAGTGGAGAAGGCTGGACCACTGTCACAGGTAAATCCTCTGCATGACTAGGGGGAGGTCGTTCCAAAAGGAATCGCAGGCTGTCCCATGATGCATTGGCCCGTTGAATATCATCTTTGCATTTCTCCAAATTGTAAACTAAAAACTATTTCTGGGATTCTAGAGCTTTGATACAAAGGTCCAGGGGAGTACTCAGAAGATATAGGCGGTTTTGTTCTTGAATGGTTTTGGTGAGCCTATGGGAAGCTTCTTCCCATCGTGGACAAATATCTTCCAGTTCTTGTTGGAGGAAGATAGAGCTCCTTCTCAACATATGCAATACGGCGCCAAGTCGTTTCTTCTTCGGCCAAGACTCGTCTTCGTTCCGCGTCTGTTTCAAGATAAGAGTTGGCATACACCCGCTTCTCTGATTGCAGAATGGCCAACTGGTCCAATGCTTATTGAATAGTATCCTGGGAAGTCATAGCAGTGGAGAAACGCAACGAGATCTCAGAGAGCCAAAAGGCTATCAGACGAAGGGCACTCCTTTGGCTCTCTAAGAGATCAATGGAGGAGGCCAACCTAAACGCCAAAGACCTCCTTGTAGTGAGCTGGGTTGAGTCAGTAATGATTCCCCCTCGAAAGGCCTCTTCCAATCTGCCCAGCTCTTTAGAGGAAGGGGGAGATATTTGGAAGTGTTCTTGAGAGGCCAAAAACTGAGCCACCCCGTTATCTGTCATGGAAGGAAGTGGGGGCAACGCCTGAGAAGGAGAATGAACTGAGATCTCCGGCTCCGAGGGTCCCTCGGTAGATGCATGGGGATTGTCTTGAGCGGTGGTAACAGGTCCCTGCGGCAAATAGAGGTTCAGGAAAGGAAGAAGGAGTTACAAAGGAAAACAGGAAGAGCAGTAGAATACCTTGGATTTCTTAGATGGCCGATCTGTTGTGACCACAATGGGTTTCTTGACTGCAGATGGAGTGTGGGGAATTTCTTCAACAACGGACCTCGTCCTCCTACGAAAGATGATGGGTTGATCGTCGTCATCACTCTCTGCGTGAGGAAATTTACCAAAACCCATGTCAAGAAAGTGAACAACTACCACGAAGCAACAATAGAGGAAAAATAGTCATTTACCTAGCACGGGATTTGAGGTAGTGATGGCTTGTCACCGAGTGGAAGAATGTGGCTTGGAAATGGTAGTACTGCTTTTCTTAGCGGTCGAAGGAGTTTTGCTAGTTATTGCTGATGAAGGATTCGGGACAGGCTCTCGATAAGATTGGCCAAGATATTGGGCAAAGTATCTGTCGAGCGGCTGAGAGAAGATTAATCCTTTGATACCAAACCACCAGTTGGCGAAGGATGAGGTCTCTCTCCCGTAGTTTTTGTAGTGGGCCCAGACACTATCGTCAACCCTGTCGAAGCTGTCCCTGATGATCTAAGCTACACTCCCATCAGTAATTCCTTCTCGCCAAAGGATGCCGCCTCGGTACTTATAGGGAAAAGGCACGCTATACGTCAAGCCGAATTGCCTGCATACAAAGGTGGAATGATAATACTTTGCGAACAGTTCACTATACCAAGAGGTGCCACGATAGATGGTAAGTAAATCTCTGGAGGCAAGGATGGAGCACCAGTTATTACGAACTGCTGCATGTTCCGATACTGGGAGACTTGATTCGGGCATTGAAAATCCAAGTCGGACCGAGCCTTTTCTCCAAAACAGGACACCAATTCATTTCAGCCGAGTCCATGTGCAGTATAGTGTTGGTGAATCCGGGCGAGGTTAAGCAGTGATTAGGAGTTTTCAAAAGATGGGGTCCCAATATCCTGTTCGTAGGGGACGAGGGCACGACAAGTCCTTTGGAAAGAATGTGAGGGAAATAAAGATTCGCTCAAAGTTGAAGGAACCACATGGGACCCTGAATCTTCCATATCTCCCCATGTTGTTAGATCTGGTCAAGCAAGACATACATTCCTCTATAGAGGCCGACTAGAAAGAAAGATCCCCATGCGTAAACATCGTCACTCAGCATTAAGGCAATGAAAGATTGAAGTTCTAAGATGGTGGCATTGGTCCCAATGTTCTTACTGATGAAGGTGGGATAGTGCCCTTTTGCATGAATGTGTTGGAAATTAACTTTCGGGGGAAGCTTGCAAGGGTGGATCGTTGTACCGTAAATAGGGAGTCCAATAATGGCGGCGACGTCAAGGAGAGGGGCAGTTAGAGTGCCCCATGGAAAGATAAACATATTAAACTCTGTCGACCAGAAACCCAAAAGAGGTAGAAGTACGTCATAGTTGGCAGGTATGTCAAAGGTAGAGAGGCGAATAATTTCGTCGAGGACCCAAACCTTCCACAAATCGGACTTGACGGGGGATATCCTTTCAAACCAAGCTCGATAGTCGTCCGTAGGTTTGGCCCAACCCCTACTTTCAGCGACCCTTGCATTGACGGTGAACCATTTCTTGGTGATCGGCAAGCCTGGTTGAGGGGAAGAAGAAAAGTTGGTATTGAAAACGTCAAAACCTTTGCGGGCCTCTGAGGTCGCCGATTGTAAGATAACACCCTCGCCAACGAAAACGAGGAGGACTTCTTCGATAATAGGAAGCGGGGTATGTATTGGAGACAAAGAGGAAGGTGGAGAACTGCTATCACTATCGTTGCTGCAATAACTGTGTTCTTTGTTTTGAGAGTCCGAGTTGGAAGACATACTTGCAGAGGGAAGAGATGAAAAATCGCAGGAATGGATTTTTGGTCAAATAGAGACAAACAGTGACTGTGGCGTTGAAAATGAAATAGCCATTTATAGCCTTGGAAGGGAATGATTGAAGCACCTTGGGAACTGGTGCTGCACCGTTTCACGGGTAAAGATAGGCCATCACACGTCTAATAAATGACGTAACGACTCGGCTGGACAACAATGCAAAAAGGGGGACATTTGTTAACACCCAAAATAAAGTGAGTTGTTGGCCGAGGGAAAAGAGAGGGTTTAGGGCCAAAACAGGCGTCGAGGCAATCATAAGAACAATAGGGCGAAGAAAATGTGTGGCATGACATGGGGTATATTCAGGCTGAGCATACAAAGATAAGATATTTGGAAGCCCTGAAGGAATGGAGAGAAGGCACCGAGGTACCACAAGACTCGGTTGGAGGGAGCCTCGACCACAAAGGGACTCGGCTGAGGAGCCAACGGCCGAAGGCTGAAATAAGGTACGGCCGAGGAGGGTTGTGGCTGAGGCGAAGAATACTTGCTTGGAGCGCAAGTATTCAATGCACGTGGACAAATTACGTTGGAGCGGTGAAGGTCAATGAGCAGAAGACTCCGCAGAAACCGGAATGGCTAGAGTTTTACCCCACTAACCGTGCTAGTGAGGTCGTGGAGGAATGGACGCCGAGTTTCTAGGGATTAGGCTTAATTATAACCGTTGATCATGATCAATCCGACGGTGGGCAGATGTAGGCTTGAGTTTTGGCCAACGAAGGCTCATGTATATATAGTAACACTTGTACATTTTTAAACACACATCAATCAATACACAAATCTTTACTTATTTTATCTTTCTTTATCGCTTTTTCTTTATGCTTTCTTAGTCTCGTAGATAAAGAAAGATAAAATAAGTAAAGACTTTTAGAGAAGCTAGGGAACCCATAGGCGAGGAACATAGTTCCTTCCTCGACGCAATCGCTTGAAGAAAGAGGAATCCCATATGTCAAAACCTCTAGCCGATTCCACGGCTAGGACTTAAGTGTTTGACGACAACACATACACATACACATACACATACACATAGAGATTGTGGAATAGGGACAACCTAAACCGCAATAAATGCCTCTGCAAGAATCAATAACTACATTGCATACAACAAGTATTTTTCTGTGAAATAAATTGATGAATAGTATGTTAATATTGTAGGAAGATGTTGGGATCATGAGCCAAATGAACATGGATGCTTACAGATTCTCCATTTCCTGGTCTAGAATCCTCCCGAGTGAGTTAAACATTCACGAATAACTTTTGCAATTAATACATCTTAAATAATGTAAATATATATATATATATATATATATATATATATATATATATATATATATATATATATATATATATATGTGTGTGTGTGTGTGTACAAACATGCAAAAAGATAGAAAGGGAAATTAACATAGTCTCTCAGATAATTGAAACCGCCACCTAATGACCTGAGCAATCATATTTGTTGTTATTTTATTCATTCATGAATTATTAATACCATGCGTGGAGAGAGTTTGACGACGACAAAATTGTCACGCCTAGTGGGACCAGCATAGGTTCCATACATACGGTCCTACCAGAGCAAATGTACATACGCCAATGATAATCGAACCCAGGCGAATCAAACCCAGAAGAAAGGAAGGCCGCTCAAGCTAGTAGCTCGACCACTCTTGGTACCCCCTGGCCAAGGACACGGAGCACCCCTGAATTCAATGGAGATTGTACAACAGGTCCCACCTATCCTAATATGCAACGACCTTAGCAGGTACCTCTTCATCAGGTAACTCCTAACTCAATGTTTCCTTAGCCAAATAATTTTGCCAATGCCAACACTGTGTGGCAGTTTATGACAAATGTTACTAACTCGGCTACTCTTCGACCTGGACAGGTAAAAATGGCTAGAAGGCCGCCCGGGGCCATGGGGCAGATTGGTTTGCCATAGGGCGCATCCTACAGACCCCTTGTAGTAGCTAACAATCTACCTTATGTATGGGTGCAAGCCTTCAGACCAAAAGCATGATTTGGAAGGCCAGGCAGTTACTATCCAACTAAGCAGTCACGGGCTCCGAACTGACCCGGCTCGGCTAGTTTTCTACCCAACCAGCCTTATTTTGAAGCAGTTGTTGAACCTCTGGTGGGTTTATATCCATCTCAACAGGTGTTTGGTAACACTGGTGAGCAGACATGGAATAATCCTCTACCTTAACAGGTTAGCCAGGCCACTGTTCAAGGATCTGGCTTTGCAAACCTCAGCCAAGTGGCTTCAGGGAAGACATGGGTTAAAATAATCCATCTCTGGTAGCCCATTAGCCAAGAATCCAGGGTCCCCCTGATTAATTATGGTGTCCATCTATCCCAAATGAGTCTAGGCCCTCGGGGTCCCAATCCTTGGACCCTAACCTCATTGCTGATATTATCAAGAAGTTCTTTGGTGTTTAGCTAAAGCCCATTGATTGGCCCGTTTACATGAACCCTTACCCCGAGTGAGTGGATAGACTTGTGCCTCTGCCTAGAGGATTTAAAACTCTTGATGTTGCCACCTTTTTCAGAAAAAGATGGTAAATCGACCATTGAACACCTTGGCCGATTCACGGCCTAGTGTGGGAAAGGAAACCAGAACGAGTATCACAAGTTATAGTTGTTCCATTAACCAATGACAAGAATGGCCTTCACGTGGTACTCTAGTGGCCATTGTGGATGCTGAAGATGATTTAGATTATGATGACTCAGCCGAACCCAAGGCAGACATCATGTCAGCGAAAAGAGAAGGAAGATTCTAAGAGCAAAACAGAATACTCTTTTGACGTCTCCAAGGCCAACCAAATTTTTGATTATCTGTTGAAGGACAAGCAGATTCGGCTGCTTGATGGCCACAAGATTCCCCCTCTGGAAGAATTAAAAAGCAAGAAGTATTGCAAGTGGCATAATTCATACAACCACGCCATGTTCAATTGGGTAGTCTTTAGAAAGTCCATTCATAAGGCTATCAAAGAACGACGATTCAATCTGGCTGACAAATGCGTAGCCGAGATGACAGTCAACACTGACCACATTCCAATTATGGGCATCAATATGGTATATTTCTCAGGAGCCGAGAAAGGAAAGGGTAAGAAGTACCTATGGGTGCCTTGTTCCTCCAGAGAAGAAGCAATCAATCTTTGACCGAATGACCTATCTTCGCCACTGGCTGCAAGTGGATGGGGTGAGCCAACCAGGGAAGAAATCCAAGAAATTGCCCAAGCCTTACTAGACTTGCCCAGGAGTTGAGGGACCTCCACATGTTCATGAAGAACCCTGAGTGTACGAAACCTCGGTCGAAGGAGTCAAAACCATGGCCTATCATCCGATGGATACATCAGGCACACTGCATTGCCTAGATTCAACGAGGAACCTATCCCAAAAGTAAAGAGGAGAGTGGCAAAGGTCATAGCGGAACAAGGAGCGGCTTCCCTTGAGATCATGTTCATGGACAACAAGGAGCTAAGGGCCATCGGAACAGTCAAGCCACCCTCAGCAGTGCCTCAAAACCAATGGGGAGCAAAGAAGGTGTCCAAAGATCCAACTCCCAAGGTGACTCCTTTGACACACACGTAGAAGAGGTGGTTGCGGAGAACCATGTCGGTTCAAAATATAAAGAACACTATACAGATGTTAAGTGCGACTAGGGAGAAGGATAAACAGGAAATCGATGTATCCTCTATAGCTATAGCATTGGAACAGGATTTTCCGAAGCCAGTCGAGGCTAACATCCCACCAGAGGAAGTAGTCAAAACACCCAAACTCGCCACCATTTCTGAAGAGGAAGTCGAGTTTAGCAACATGATTGCAGCAATGGATATAACCCATAGCCCAATCACAGAAGCAATTATAAATTGCCTCACTGGACCTCATAGTCCCCAAAAATCCCAAGTGACCGATGATGTTGCCAACACAACCAGCTCTAACCCTGGTGTAAAGTCAATGGAGTTGGTCGACAACCCAATGATCTTGGAGGTAGGTGGTGGTCTTGATAGTCCCACTGGTCCACTCAACCCCATAAAAGAACCATTCAATGATTTAATATTGGACTACATGTTCAATGAAGAAAGCGAGGGCCTTCTGGCAGACGTAGAAATGGTTGGATTACTTTCTATGGAATTCTAGAGGGTGATGTGTTTGTTGAGGAGACCGAATGAGTTGCCTTGACTGAGGTAGAAAACCAGATAACCGAGGGCATGTTGTTTGAAAATCCCATTGTGGACATGAAGAAGCACTTAAAACCTCTATGTATTAAGGCTCGCATCAATGGTAAACTCTTCAATAGGGTGTTCGTTGATGGAGGTGTTGTGCTAAACATCATGTCGTTGGCCACAATTATAAGACTCAGTAAGAAATATCAAAGGACCTCATTCCAACCAATATGACAACGACTAGCTTCATGGGACATGCTGTAACACCCCTTTTCTACCCGATAATTATTTAATAAAATCAGAGTTATAAAATTTTTTCATACTTCGAAAAGAGATGTCACACATTTCATCGATAGTTCAAAACATCACATACGATATATAACACTTGTCAAGAAGGGTCGAAGCCCATAACACCGGTTTAAATAACCGCACCGTCAAACATACATCACCACGCAGCGGAAATAGAAATAAGTTTCAAACAATAAAATCATAACGTCCTGAATGGACTCCAAATAAATAAAATTGCAACAGCCAAGTCTAGGTTCGTTTCCCCCCTTGAGTGTTACATATCAAAGCAAATGACACCGACTCAGACTAGTGAAGGTAACTAGGCCTTCACTCGCAATCACCTGCAGGTTACCGCATAGGGGTAACATTCAAACAGAAGGGGTGAGATATCTTCAATATAATAGCGTAAAATGATAGGAAATATGCTAGAATATGACAACTATATCTACCACTCCAATACACACATCTAACTCATAAACACACGTCAAATAGTAAACACCACAATCAGTCACCAAATGTCATGACAATGCATGAATGCAACCCACACCAACGGGCATATGCATGTGGTACCAAATCACCAAAAATTTTGCCTGTAAATTGAGGCATCACCAAAATTGAGAGCTTTCACACCCGGCTCACCAGTTCATAAAATTTGAGCTTTCACACCCGGCTCACTAGTTTTTGAAAAATTTGAGCTTTCACACCTAGCTCCAAGACCAAAGGCCTTCACCAAAATAAATGCACATGCTGTATGCGACACCATGTATGCACACAGACAATCATCCAAAATAGTCACAATGTGACGCACCAAAAATTATTCACCAATATCACCAAAGTTGAGCTTTCACACCTAGCCCAACGACACCGAAACACCAAACTACCCGAGACAACGGAATACCAATATTTGGAGCCTTCACACCTAGCTCCCACAACACCAAGGTTCGAGCCTTCACACCTAGCTCAAACAGCACCAAGACACCCAGATGACGACAAGTTTCCAAAATATTGGGACGACGACAATTTTCCAAAATATTTGAGATGCGACAATTTTTTCTTTTCCCAAAGACATCAACACTTAACGACTAAGACAAAGGCTAACAATTTCAATAAAAATAGATCACTTTGCCTTAAATTAGAATATTCAGCTAGGCCTCTGAATAAGCTTTCCAAAACATTTTGAAACGTCTCAATCGGACTCCCGAGTCAAAAGATATGTTGAAAAAAAAACCAGGGAAAAATTGAGAGACATCCTGAAAATAGCGCCCAGTGCCTGGGCGCCTAGCAGGCAACATGCTGGAAACTGGACAGCAACAGAAACTGGCGCCCTTGGCGCCCAGGCAACACAAAATGCAACATGGCAGGATATGGCGCCCAGGGGGCGCCCAGCAGGCAACACTGCAGGATTTGGCGCCCTTGGTGCCCAGACAGCAGGGAACACAACAGGAACGCAACATGGCACAGGAACACGCCCAGACACGGCGCCCAGGCACTGGGCGCCTAAAACAGCAACACACAGGAAACGCAACACACCCAGGATGTGGCGCCCATGGCGCCCCTGCGCCAAGACAGCGCGCAACACAACTCAGGAACAGGCGCCCATGGCGCCCCTGCGCCAAGACACAGCAACACACACACACTGGCACACGCACACACACACACCAGACACGGCGCCCATGCACAGGGCGCCAGAAACAGCAACAGAACACCAAGGCAACATGGCCAGGCACGGCTCCCAAGCACAGGGCGCCAAACACAGCATCTAAGACAATGGCGCCCATGGCGCCCTAGGGTTCAATAATTTCGTTAATTCACCAATTCAAATCACCAATCCTTAATCACCACTGTCAATCATCATAATTTGTCACTCACAACACCAAACAACAATTTAATCGAACACCTAGCATGCGTCTAGTAATAACAACAATGAGCACCAAGTTCTAGAGTCACAACTATCACCAACAAATGTCAAATTTCAATCCAACCTAGTTATAATTCAACTAACACCAAATCAAACATCACAATCCATCAAAGGGTATTATAGGACCTATCTCCACATAACCCCATCATGAAACCCCATTATAAGGAAGAACCCCACTCTTACCTTATAGTAGGAGAGCACCAATTCTCTTGATCGAGTCACCAACAAAACCTTAGCAACACGGCTTCTCTCTTCTCCTTGGATGTGCGAAACCCTCTTCTTCTCCTCCCTTGGGTGCGCCGAATTCTCCTTCTCTTCTCCTCTCTCTATTTCGCGACTCCTCTCTCTATTTTTCTCACACAAATTCGCAAATGAGCACAACCCTAGCCTAGGCGCTTCACCTATGCGCCTAGCTAGTGGGCTTGGATCCCGGGCTTTCCTCCAGCTTAAGCCCGATCACTAACACTATCCCCTAATATCTAATTATACACCTCTTAATCAAATGCTAATATAATTACACCAACTGAAATAAATAAATAAATGAGTGGATACCTAAATATTTAATTAAATAATTTAATTAAATATTTGGGCGTTACACATGCCTCCCATGACTTGGGAGTACTTATAGACGATGTGAATGTTGGGTCTAAGGTGATAAGGCCTGCCTTCTTTGTAATAGAGGAAAATCCATCATATGCAGTTATCCTTGGCAAAGACTAGATTCGTACCAGTGAGTGTGTGTCGTCTACCCTACACCAGAAGTTGATGATTTGGAGAGGTGACAATGTGGAAATCATTGAAGCTAATTAAAACCCCTTCTCACCTGAGGTCAGTATGCTAGAAGCTATATTCTACTCTCCTTACTTGTGGCCCATTGCAATACCAAAGGGATATGAAGAAGGAGGAGTGGAATTATGTGAGCTAACTAGGGAAGGCTTCAAATTGAAAACTTTGGTCGACGCACGGTCTGCCACCAAGTCCAATGATTAATACACCTCCCGAGTTGTAGAGCCTGCTGGATGGGATCCAAATATTCCAAGTAAAGTCCAGCATTGAGGAGGCTATGTTTGGTACTGAGAGTGGGGAAGATGAGCCTCAAGAGTACCTTCTAATAGGGACATCAACTAGCAATGGTAATCACAAGTTGGCCGAGTCCCCACACATGGAACCAATTCAGAGAAAGGTTCCAACCTTTGAGGCTCAGAAGCCCTTGGTAGAGGTTAACTTGGAAATTGAACAAGAGTCTAGGATGACCAAGATCAGTGGCTTTTGAGTGTGAAACAAAGGAATCAGGTGGTCGAGTTGATCAAAGAGTATTGAGATTGCTTTGCATGGGACTATCATGAGATGCCCAAGCTTAGATAGGAAGCTGGTTGATCATAGGTTGCCCATCAAAGAAGGGTGCAAGCCTCATAAACAACAACCAAAAAGGTTCAACACTCAACTGATGCCTCAAACCAAATCTGAGGTAGAAAGAATATTGAAGGCGTGATTCATTAGAACTGGCAGGTACGTTAAATGGTTATCCAATGCAGTCCCAGTTATCATAAAGAATGGACAGTTATTCTGGGTTTAACCAAATCTATGTGGCCGAGACTGCCTTTAGGTGCCCTGGGGCCCTATGCATCTATGAATGGTTGGTGATGCCTTTGGAGGAGTTAGGGATCACCCATAGCTGAGGAACAATATTTCTCCCTCAGCGCAATTGTTTGAAGACAGAGAAATCAAAAGGTTCAAGCTCTAACTGATCCCTCAGCTAAAACAGAGAGTTTGACAACAAAAATAAGTAATATAGTACAAACATTGTATTACTAACATTGACTTGCTGACATTTTATTGTCAAAAAGAGAAACATTGACTTAAAAAATATAAATTAATCTACGACTATTTTAACTAGCATATATTTACTTGTATGTTGCACGAGTCAATTAATCTAGTTATAAAAATATATATGTTTTGCATTAATTTCTAATTTTTTAATAACTATGCATAGATGGAAAGCTTAGCGGAGGTATAAACCAAGAAGGAGTCAAATATTACAACAACGTGATCAATGAGCTGCTGGCTAACGGTAAATTCAAACTTTGTGAAACTTGAATTTGTATTAAGTATTGTATTTTAAGTCTTTTACTGCTAGTAATGTTGCTAGTATTATTGACAATTTTAGTGACATGGAGACATAGGCTCTCGAGTTCGACCTTGGGTGCAACAGTGTGTTTGGTGTTTATTTGTCATTTTATTTACGCGAACAAACAAACATTGCATTTTTTTTATCAGTAAACAAACATTGCATTTTAAAATATCTTATAGCAATTAATGAGAAAAATAATTAAATAAATATTAATTTTACAGGTCTACAACCATTTGTGACTCTTTTTCATTGGGATCTTCCTCAAGTGCTAGAAGACAAGTATGGTGGCTTTTTAAGCCATCATGTTGTGTGAGTGACACACAATTTAAATTTTTCCCAGTTTATATCTATTATAAGCAGATATATTATAATTAGATATATGTTTGATAATACGTATATGATGATACGTATATCATACATATATGAGGATATATTTATTTGTTATCTGCTATCTTTTATCAAACAATCTATCCTCATATACGTATCATATATATATATATATATATATATATATATATATATATATATATATATATAAATATATTTAATGGAAGGTAAATGAGTGATTTAGTTGAAGTAATAAGCATAATTAAAAAAGACACAAAAATATGAAACGTTGTAAACTATAAACTTAAATGTATAGTGTATGAAAAAACACTATAAACTAGTAGAAAATGTTATAAGCTAGAAGTATTGAACAGGTACCATAAACTTATAAACGTAGTTGCTTCAGCTTGCCAAATAGATCCTTAACAATAGTTCAACATGATTAGTTTAAAAGGAAGCATGATTTCCTTGTAGTTTCTAAATTCTAAATATATTATTCTGAAAAAAAAAAACTACACGGAGTTTGATGCGTAAATATTGCTTGAAAGGAGAGGCATTTCTATAAATAAGAAAAGAAGGGAGACGGATTTCTATAACCACAATAAGAGTATTTGAGTTCCAACGTCAAACAGATGATCAAAAAGAAGGGAGAGGGATTTCTATAAATAATGTTTTTTATAATATGATAGAAATATAAATGATATGAAATCCAAAAGAATAAGGGTTATATATAGCATGTTTTCTTCCATTACCATAGGAGCTTTCTGCACTAAACATTGATGTGCTAATGAGACTGTATTTGTTTGTCGGTGCAAATGAGACTATTATATATATATATATATATATATATATATATATATATATATATATATGAAGATCCTAATAATTAGATCAATTCTTGTACTATAAGAAATTGTGTATCAATCCATCAACAATGCCAAAAGAAATTTTCATAATCCATGATTAATTTTCTAGAGAGGATTTTCAAGACTATGCAGAGCTTTGTTTCAAGAAGTTTGGAGATAGAGTGAAGCATTGGATTACTTTGAATGAGCCATTTTCTTATAGCCTAGCTGGCTATGCAACTGGAATGTTTGCACCTGGTCGATGCTCTAAATGGTTGAATCCTAATTGTACTGGTGGTGATTCAGGGAAAGAGCCTTATTTGGTTTCACATCACCAACTTCTTGCTCATGCAGCCGCCGTCCATGTGTATAAAGAGAAGTATCAGGTTCATTATAACTTTGATGAGAACTTTCAAGCTTAAAGCCCAAATTTTTATTTTGATGGATTTTCCATAAACCTCTAGATATTATTATTATTTAACAACTAAGACACCCTTTGCAGGCATCTCAAAAGGGTATGATAGGCATAACTTTGGTGTCTAATTGGTTCATGCCATTTTCTAACAATAACAAATCCGATCAAAACGCCACTAAAAGAGCACTTGACTTCATGTTTGGATGGTAAGTGCTTAACTCTACATTGAAATATTAAATTGTTGTCTATATGTCTATTCATGTTTTCTGTCCTTTATCCCCTCATAAGCATAACTTGATATATGGTAGTAAAAAAAACACATTCATAGGTCAAAAAGAGCATAAAGATTTTCAAATTGAATATTTTTTTATTTAGGTTCATGGGACCACTTACAACGGGAAAATATCCACAGAGCATGCATTCCCTCGTTGGAAGTCGTTTGCCAAAGTTTTCAAAAAAGCAAGCTAGGCTACTCAATGGTTCATTTGATTTTCTTGGACTAAACTATTACACCTCTAACTATGCTGCCCATGTGCCTCATCCGCGCAATGCTACACCAAATTACCCCACAGACTCTCATGTCAATCTTACAAGTAATTAGTCTGTCTTTATTTGTTAATTCTCTAAATTCACAAATATCTTAAATTTCATAATAATAATAGTAGTAGTAATAATGTCTTTTGTTTTGGGATGGCAGCTGAGCGCAATGGGATTCCCATAGGTCCAAGGGTATGTATGTTATCTCGTTGATTGTATCGGAATGATCATTTGAGTATTATATACAAATTATGTTTGTTATTTTATATTTGCAGGCTGCTTCAAATTGGTTATATGTTTATCCGAGAGGAATTCAAGAGTTACTGGTCTACACCAAGAAAATGTACAACAACCCTTTGATTTACATAACTGAGAATGGTAAAAAAAAACATCCAACTCTATATTCATCTGCACTGAATTTGTTATTATATATAAAGGAAATGAATACATAATACATACCATTTTTTCTAAATAATTCAATGTTTATGTATCCGTTTTGTCAACATTTTATATAGCGGACACACATATACACACAATATAAATGAGAGGTTACATTTTGGATGTTGCATTTACTTTGTAGGTATTGATGAGTTCAATGATCCAACACTATCAATAGAGGAAGCCCTTATAGACACTTATAGAGTTGACTATTATTATCGACATTTGTTTTATGTTCGATCTGCAATTAGGTAAGCAAGTTACTTTTACATATTTATAATTAGTTACTTTTATGGTGAATTCTTCGGTGGGATAGCTTGATAGGTGGTTTATAGTGGACCTTTACTTAAATATCATCAAAAGCCCTAAAAATGATCAGCACCACCACTAGATGCAGATTTTTACAGTTCTCTTTGTCCTCATGGTTTACTAGCTTGATGCCAGTTTCACAAAAAGAAGGAATACACATATGAGTTTAGTTTTAAAACACTCATATTTTTGTTTCCTTATTTTTGTTGAATTAGAACTTATTATATTAGTGTCTCAGTCATGAAGATAATAAATATGACAAACGATATTTTAGTAGCGGTGTATCAAGGTCACCAAAGAAGCGACCATTTTTTATAGCTAACTTAATATTTTTATTTTGTTGAATGTACCAAGGTGTGGCGTAAATGTAAAGGGATATTTTGCATGGTCATTGCTGGACAATTTTGAATGGTCTTCAGGTTATACACTACGGTTTGGAATCACCTATGTGGATTACAAAAATGGTTTAAAGCGATACCAAAAGTTATCGGCGAAATGGTTTACAAATTTTCTCAGAAGACATTAGACTTTATATACTTGTTGTTACCAATAAATACTGTAACACAATATATTAAGCGAGTAAATTTTAAATAATGTTGTGATTGTTCATTCTCAAAATGATAATTATATTGAGATGTGAAAATTGAGATGGAAACTAGAAGTTCTAAACTAGTTGTGTGAAACTTGTATGCGTAGTATAATTTTAAATAGCTATTGAAAGCACAGAAGTATAGAATTATTGGCCATCACTTATTTTTACGCTAGAGAAAGAAAGGAAGCTTCATTAAAAACTGCTGATGCAAAAACTGTTGGAGTTGATTGGAATTGAGCATCTTGAAGAAGTTATGTCGCTGACTTTCGACATGGAGAAATTCTTGAAGTGGTTTAGCTTCAAGTGAAGTATACTCTCTATGGTGGAGTATGATAGTTCTTTGGAACTATGATTGTCGGTGTAGACAATGAAAGCGGAAGATGTCTCGTGGATCAATTACAATCAAGGTGGAGATTGTTGGAGTTGATTGGAATTGAGCATCTTGAAGAAGTCTCGCATTGCTTAGTTTTGTGAAGGAAGGGGGGCTAAGGTTATATATATGGTGTCAAGTTCTCCTTTACAAGATTCCCCAGTCAGAAACACTTTAAGTGTGTATTTGACTTGTTTTGCCTTATACTCTTATTTTAGAGTGTTGTGAGATGTAGTTAAATATTTTCTTTCGAGGGTGTGGGTGTACTAGGGCCATTGGGTGCTTGAGAGAAATCTATGTGTTGTAAAAAATTTCACATAGTGTTATTCTCTTGTTGTCATTAGACAACGGTCCGTGGTTTTTCTTTGGTTTTGGAATTTTCCACGTTAAATTCATGGTTTTCGATTGTGCTTATTTTATTTCTCTATGTTGTTCCCCCCCCCCCCCCCCCAACAACTTGTATCAAAGCTTTTGGTTGGGTGGGGTATTAATTTCTTAGTATACTCTGTGGTTGCAGCTTTGTCTGATCTTCCACATCAGAAAAGAAGTTTGATATTTTCAAAGTGTTGTTTGTGAAAGGTTATGGCTAGAAAAGACTTGGTATTTAAGTGTGTCTATTGTGACCCACCTCTCTTTCATGTGAACCTACTTGGTGCACGGTTTACAGTATGTATACAGCTAGAGTGTTAAATTTTTCAAGTGCTATGAAGTTTGACATAGAGAAATTTGGTGGAAGAATCAATTTTGGCTTGTGGAAAATATAAGTCAAGGATGTGTTGATACAATCACGGTTGTACAAGGTGTGTTGTGAGATTATGTAATGGTTTTTGACATGGAGAAATTCTTGAAGTAGTTTAACTTCAAGTGAAATATAGTGATAGTTCTTTTGAACTATGGTTGTCAGTGTAGACAATGAAAGCGGAAGATGTCTCATGAATCAATTACAATCAAGGTGGAGATTGTTGGAGTTGATTGGAATTGAGCATCTTGAAGAAGTTATGTTGATGGCTTTCGACATGGAGAAATTCTTGAAGTGGTTTAACTTCAAGTGAAGTATACTCTCTGTTCTGTACCTTGCAGTGCTGGGTGAACTGCAGTTGGTAGGTCTCTCGCTGTCTGGCCGGAGGTTAGTCTGAGCCCGGGAGGGGTACCTGCGAAGCCACTCCGACACTCAACTCAGTATTGAGAATAGATGAGTGATTTTGCTAGGAATGAGAATCTACCTCATTATGGCAATGCGAGCCAATATTTATAGGGAATTGTGCCCGTGGTGAGCCGTTGGATTGGTAGGATGGATATGAGCCATCCAAGTGTGAGAGTCATGAATCGTCTTGTGTATTGTGGATATGGATCAAAGTGATCGGGCCAATCCATGTCCAATTGCTGAATCGGCCTCTTGGTCCAGTCTAGAACACTCTCTATGGTGGAGTATGATAGTTCTTTGGAACTATGATTGTCGGTGTAGACAATGAAAGTGGAAGATGTTTCGTGGATCGATTACAATCAAGGTGGAGATTGTTGGAATTAAGCATCTTGAAGAAGCCCCCACATTGCTTAGTTTTGTGAAGGAATGGGAATGCTATGGTTATATATATGATCTCAAGTTCTCCTTTACAAGATGCACCAGTCAGAAACACTTTAAGTTTGTATTTGACTTGTTTCTCTCTTATACTCTTGTTTTAGAGTGTTGTGAAATGTAGTTAAATATTTTCTTTGGAGGATGATGGTGTACTAGGGCCATTGGGTGCTTGAGAGAAGTCTATTTGTTGTTTAAAATTTCACATAATGTTAGCCAAATAAAAAAGAGATAGAGACAACATTTGTCATGGAACATGTGTTATAGCCTACCAAGACCAACTTCTTTTTCTGCCACAATTTCTTCTTTTGGGTCTTGGACACAACCGCCTCAAAGTGATCTTCCTGAGCAACTATTTCTTGGGTATTAGTAGCTATAGGATCAACATCATCTAACACATCACCCCAAAGCTTTCCGAATATTCTCATGTCAGATGCTACCACTGGGTTAGACGTAGCATCAGACTTTGAGGCAATTAGTGAATCTATAGTCTGGTAGTAGGAGGTTGAGTGGAGGATGAATCAATAGAGTCACTCCAAAGATGACTAGCAATATGCGTATCATGGATTACATTTGCGTTAGAGTGAACAATTGGATTTTCAATATTACAACCACTAATAGTATTAGAGGTAAGTAAAATCTAAACAATTGTATCTTGATCCGCTCCTGTGTGCCAGAGGTAGTAGCATTAGCCAACTTCTAAATGGAGCTTAGAGATGTCCTCTGTATTTACATAACCGCATGCGACACTTGTTTTTACGCTAGTTTCTCGTGCATTTGTCTTTTTTTTTTAATTTGATTCCCTTTGGTCAAAAAATAAAATAAGAAAAATATTAATCCAAAGTTTCCAGGTTCTTTTAAAAAAATGTGTTGAAGCCTGTTTATAAGATTAGAAATGATTAACCCCGCGGGGTTGGTTTAGTGGAGCATGACAGGATTTGTATCCGGGAGGTTCCAGATTCAAATACCCACTAGTCCGCTTGGAGTGAGGTAAATGTAATTATCTTCGTAAGTGTCCAAAGAACCGGAAGGACTTCCCTGCTTTGGATTTGGGCATCATCCCCTCACCCTAAAATTTAGTACACCGCTGTGATCGATGTTGTGACAACACTCAATGCGCAGAATTGAAAATGGATATTTCTATCACTGTGAAACATGATGTCGTCAAGGTTTCCTTATTTCTAAGCACCCATTGAGGTTCATCACATAGTTTGAAAAGAATGTTTCAGTTCACACTATAGCCCTAACTTCATATTTCTATCCTTCGTTAGGAAAGAATAATATTTCTATTATCCTTCAAACTATATTAACTTGTGAAATCGGTGATTTAATAGCTTTTCAGTTATTAAAACACACTACCCTAAACAAAGTGATCAAGTTCGAAAAGAGTTTATAACATGAAAAACACACAAGTTAATGAGGCATCACAGATCTATCACATAAAAGCAACTAAAAGGATATATTCATATCACCATTGTCTCGACTTTCAAAGGGTTTAGCTCATAGAGATGAGCGTAGACATGGTAAAACTACACAAAATTACCGTAAACAGATTCACTAACATAGTAAGGGCACGCAAGGGTTGAGTTACACCAACGAGCATGAAGGTGTTTACACAACCACTAACAAGAAGTGCTATCATAAATAGGAATACTGGTTGACAGGGGTTTTGTGTGAGAGTGTGGCTGCTGATGGTTGAGTATGATTTGTAATGGAGGTGGGTATCTTGCACTCTGACGCGTTCTCTTGGGTTCTCTTACGATCTTTTGCGTATGAAAAATTGCCTCCTTTTCATTAGGGTATGCTGCCTATTGATAGAGTTTGGCACACGGCGCGCCTCTCTTGGCCTTTCACCAACGGGCTGCTGCAACAAACCCTAGGGAGTCGCGCTGACTTGGTGGCTGCGAAGGCGCCTTGCTTGCTGGAATGGTAACTTCCTTTTCGGCTGCGAAAAATGAGGCGCCTTGCTTGTTGAAATGATAACTGCTGCGCCAAGTGAGGCGCCTTGCCTAATCACACTCCTGCCCTACTAATTCGCTTCTCTACTGCCGTAGCACTGATTAACTAAGAAATGCCCTGCACACTAGCACACAAATTATATTCCAAAAAAAGGTGGCACTTTCGTGCCCATATTACAGTTAACATCCAAGAATCAATTAGTGCCTAGTATGAAGAGATTTGCTATATTTACTAGCACCTTTTACTCGTGGATCAAGGTAATTCTTGTTTGAATGAGTGTAAATAACTCACTTTGCTGTGAGTTATCACACCCCCAAACTTGAACCCTAGCTTTAGTGTGTGTGTGCTCTCTTTGTACTTTCTCCACAGGTTCCGATACTTACTAGGCTTGGTTTTGGATCCAACTAAGAATTTCCTACGCCACTTATCATTCTCAATTGCTACGGGAAGGTTATTACATTGATTCATAGGGGTAGCTATTTGGGCCGTATCTTTTGATTGAGGTTAGATGGGTGCACATTTTTTTTGGAAGGTTAGCTTGGCCAAAGCTTCGACTGAAACTGTAATTGTGTCTCCACAAAACAGCCTCCCTACACAGTGGCCTAATTCACCTTGTTGCGTTTGCGCAACTTGCTTGTTCATGTGCACCCTCTTTTACATTTCTTGGCCTTTTTGCTACTAGCATACTACCCCCAAACTTGACTTCTATTCTACCCGCAGCTTCTTTTAAATTCTAAGCAGTTTGGGTCCTTGCTAAGTTTTCACCTAACTTCTACCTAGGTAAGCCTTACACCTATTTTTAAAAGACAAAGAGTTAAGTGGGGGCTAAGAGGGCTAGACTACTTCATTCACGTTTTGCAGCCTACATTATTTTATTTTTCTCTGGTTATCCTCATCGGGGTTTGCCTTGAGAGGAAATTTATATATATATATATATATATATATATATATATATATATATATATATATTTATATTTCACAAGTGCTACTCTAGCACTATATAGTGCAGATGCTACCCTAGCACTCTCTTGCCTTATATATCCAAGAAAAAACAGTACAATGCATAATAGCAGATATAGCATTCTTTTCATAAATTTTTGATAAGGGGGACACATTTCAGGGCAGTATTATCAGATCACGAAACATCACATGCAACCAAAGTAGAGAGCTATATTCGCTCCACCCCCCCCCCCAACTTAAGCAGAGACAGTGTCCTCACTGTCTACTACCAGGCGGGAGATGGGCTAAAGCAGAAACAAAACAAAGAGAAAGGGAGTTACTGAGCTAAAGTGGAAACACCGGAGGTGGCCACTTCTTTTTCTTCTATTGGCTTGCTCCTTCTTTAGTTTGACTGTTTCCTCTCTGCTTCTTCGCTTTCTTCGTCCTCTTCATCACTTGCAATTATCATCATTCTGATTCTGCGAGGGGGTCTGGAAGCACACATTTTTTTCTCGTCCAGATCGACTTAGGGGGCAATTTAAATGGCCCAGTAGCAGTATCAGGACCTTTTCTTTTCTTGGAAGGGGAGGATGCTGTGGCAGCATGCTTCCCAGCATTAGCAGTGGTTTTCTTCATTTCCTGGTCATGCTTTGATTTCTTTTCTCTCTTAGCTTCTTCGCTTTCTTCCTCCTTACCTTCCGAGTTTATTCCTCCCACTGAACTGACTGGAGAGGAACTACTGGAACTGCCTTTATCGGTATGATCCTTATCATAGGACTCAATTACCACGGTAGGTGCAACATCGGGCTTACTTTTGGCAGGGCAGGGGTGGCAGTAGGTTTGTTATTGGAATGGCCACTTGGACCAGCGTCTGGCAACACCCAATCAGGGAACAGTGAGAGATAAATTGGGCGTATCACGCCTCTGTGTGTGTCACTCATGGGCTGCCTTAAGGAACACCCACACTGCTTCCTGCTTAAGTATGTGATTCTGCAGCAGCAGAACCACCTCAGATGTGCCCCTGGCTTCCTCCTCCTTTTTCTCATTACTCGCTTCTGCCTTCTTCTCTTGTCTGACTTCCTCCTCCTTCTTTTCTTTTTCTTTGCTCTCCCCCTCACACGACAGTATCACCTCAGGCTCCAGGGCAAACTCTTTCTCTTCTTGGTCGAAACGGGGCACGTTTTTGGCTTCACACAGTAGTCTAATTAATCAGGATTGGGTAGAACAACAACCCACTACTCCTCCTGGCACAGGCAAGGATTTCTCTCTCTATTAGCTGGCCCAGATTGAACTTTTGGTAGCCTATCATTGCCTTAAGGAGGAATAGACGCTCCTTGTGCCAGTAGAGGTTGTGTTTTGTGGGTAGCACAGTGTTCATGACCCATAATGAAAGAGATCAAAAGAACGGCTTCAACTTTGTTCTTTTGACCCGTAGAGGGCTTGAATCTTCTTTTACCCATTCAGTGCTAGGAATACAGAGTACCCTTAGTATGCTGGCCAAGTCCCTCTCCGACGCACCAGCCACAATATCCCCCAGGGTTTCCTTTACCTCAGGCAGACCTAGCACCTCATTGATTTTCTCTGCAGCAAAGGACACTAACCTCCCTCGGACCACCGAAAAGGTGGGTTCAGATTTTCGTTTAAGCTTTTCTGGAACGCCCGCATAAAACTCCTTGGTGAGTCCAGGGAGAATATATGGGGGTTGCTTGATTAGCTTTTCCCATTGGAGGGCTGTGAAGATTTCGGTGGTGGCAGAGGTTAAGGATTTTGGGGCTATCCCACGCTCGGGAAGTGGATTTCGGTATTGGGTGAATGAGGTGAAGAGCTCAATGGCGTACTTGCTGGGCAAGCCGCCAAGGGTGTCTTCGGGTACCGGTTTAGGGTTGGTTCTATGGTGTTTGGAGGTTGGTGACTTGTTCTTGGGTGCCATGGTTTGGTTCTGGGAAGGTGGAGGAAAAAGGGGAAAACCTGGTTGAAGATGAAAGGGTTTTCTGCCTTGATAATGAGCGATGGTAGGTAGAGGGTTTCTTGGAGAGTTGGGTGAAGTGATTCTTGAAGGGGAACGGCTAGGGTAGATAAAGGGGGGTAGGGCGCGGGAAGTGACTTGATGAGAGGGAGGTGAAGGGATTTGACTGATGCGTGCGTGATACGATTGCTGCACGCTTTCACTGATTTGACTGCGTGCTCTAAATGCCAGCGCAGCCCTTTTCTTTTATTTCAAAAACTTGCATTTTTGTTCCTCTGTTCACAACAGCCCTTTCTTTAGTGCTACCAGCGATGCTGCCAAACGGTGCCTCAGTGCTGCCAGCACTCCCACTTCTAAAAAAAGAAAAAAATAATACAAAAAAACTAAACGAAACAAACGTTAGTTAACCTCTGGGCTGCCTCTCAGTAGCGCTTGGTTTAAGAGTCCTCAGCCTGACTAAACAGCTTTTTTATATTGCGTCACTCAAGGAGGTGGAAACCTTTGTGCTAGGCACAGGCTCACCCAAGTAGAGCATCACTCTTTGTCCATTCACCTTAAATTCAGTTCCATTTGTTTCGTTCCTTAGGTCCACAGCCCCATGGGGATGCACCTTCAGAATTGTGAATGGACCAGACCATCTGGATTTGAGTTTTCCGGGAAAAAGTCTCAGTCTAGAGTTGAAGAGCAATGCTTGCTCACCCTCTTTGAGTTCTCTTCTCACAATTTTAGCATCATGTCAAGCTTTAGTTTTATCTTTGTATAGCTTGGCATTCTCATAGGAAAAATGTCTTAATTCCTCAAGCTCACTGAGTTGCAGCATTCTGGTGTTGCCAGCTTGTTTCAAATCAAAATTTAGCTTCTTGGTTACCCAAAAAGCCTTGTGCTGCAACTCAATGGGCAAGTGGCAAGCCTTACCAAATACTAATCTATAGGGAGACATGCCAAGGGGTGTTTTGAAGGCTGTTCGATATGCCCAAAGAGCATCATCCAAGTGGATGGACCAGTCTTTCCTTGATGGATTTACCATCTTTTCTAAAATTCGCTTGATCTCCCTATTAGACAGCTCTACCTGCCCACTTGTTTGAGGATGGTAGGCTGTGGCAATCTTATGCTTTACTCCGTACTTTGCCAACAATCCATCCATCAATTTGTTACAGAAGTGGGTGCCCTCATCACTAATGATAGCTCTAGGTGTGCCACACCTTGTAAAAATATTTTTTTGAACAAATTTCAGCACGACCCGTGCATCATTAGTGGGGAGTGCAACTGCTTCTATCCACTTTGACACATAATCTACGGCCACAAGTATGTATAGATTGCCAAAGGAGGGTGGAAAAGGTCCCATGAAGTCAATACCCCAAACGTCGAAGAGCTCGACTTCTAGGATATTGTTCAAGGGCATTTCATTTTTACTTGATATATTGCCCACCCTTTGACACCTATCACACTTTCTAGCATATTCATGAGAATCTTTAAAAATGGAGGGCCAGAAATAACCTGTTTGTAGAACCTTAGCAGCAGTTCTTGCTCTTCCAAAGTGGCCTCCACATGGTGAGGCGTGGCAGTGTTTTAAGATGTCTTCAATCTCTGACTCGGCAGCACATCTTCTCAGGATCTGGTCTGCACACTTCTTGTATAGAAAGGGTTCATCCCAAAAGTATTGCTTTGTGGAATGGAAGAACCTCTTCCTTTGCTGTGGTGTGAGATCTTCAGGTATCATGTTACTCACCAAATAGTTCACAAAATCAGCGTACCAAGGAGTTTCAGTACTGGAGCTTGTGTCCTTCACAGTTGCTGAAATGGCCAGCAGCTGCTCATCAGGAAACTGCTCCTTAATTTCTTCTTTGAAAGGAAGGGAGTTCATGTCTGGTATTCTTGACAGGTGGTCAGCCACCTGATTTTCCACTCCTTTTTTATCCCTGATTTCCAAGTCAAATTCTTGTAACAAGAGCACTCAACGAATCAGCCTTGGCTTTGCATCTTTCTTGGCAATCAAGTACTTTATAGCAGAGTGATCAGTGTACACTATCACCTTAGCTCCTACAAGGTACGACCTGAACTTATCAAAGGAAAATACTACTGCCAGCAGCTCTTTTTCTGTGGTGGTGTAGTTCAATTGAGCATTCACAAGAGTCTTGCTGGCATAGTGTATGGTATGGAATACCTTATCTTTTCTCTGTCCTAGCACTACCCCAATAGCATAATCGCTGGCGTCACACATAAGTTCAAATGGTTTGGTCCAATCAGGTGCTATGATCACTGGTGCTGTCACTAGTGCTGCCTTCAGCTTATTGAATGCTACCAAGCATTCTTCATCAAATTTGAACACAGTTTCATGCTGCAACATCATACAGAGAGGTTTCGGAATTTTTGAAAAATCCTTAATGAATCTCTTGTAGAAGCCAGCATGGCCTAAGAAACTTCTTATCCCTTTGACTGGTGTGGGAGGTGGTAACTTCTCAATCACTTCTACTTTGGCTCTATCAACTTCTATTCCTTTCCTTGATATTTTGTGCCCTAGTACAATTCCTTCTTGGACCATGAAGTGACACTTTTCCCAATTAAGAACCAAGTTTGTTTCCTCACACCTATTGAGTATCTCCTCGAGATTGAACAAGCAGTCTTGGAAATTATCCCCGAACACAGAGAAATCATCCATGAATATTTCCATGGATCTTTCAATGAATTCAGAAAAAATAGCCATCATGCACCTCTGAAATGTGGCTGGAGCATTGCACAGCCCAAAGGGCATCCTCCGAGAAGCAAAGGTGCCATAAGGGCAAGTGAATGTAGTTTTCTCTTGGTCCTCAGGGGCTATGGCAATATGATTATACCCGGAATAACCGTCAAGGAAACAGTAGAATTCCTTTCCGGCCAATCTGTCTAACATCTGGTCAATGAAGGGGAGGGGGAAATGGTCATTCCTAGTGGCCTTACTCAGCTTTCTGTAGTCCATGCCGATACGCCAGCCAGTCACTGTCCTCGTGGGAATTAGTTCATTTTTTTCATTTTTGACCACAGTGACCCCTCCTCTCTTCGGGACACACTGCACTGGGCTCACCCAAGTGCTGTCACCAACAGGGTATATGATGCCAGCATCTAACCACTTGATTATTTCTTTTCTCACGACTTCCTTCATAATGGGGTTAAGCCTTCTCTGTGCTTCTATACTATTTTTGGAGCTGTCCTCCAAGCAGATTCTGTGCATGCACAAAGCTGGGCTTAACCCTTTGATATCAGCCATTTGCCAACCGATGGCTCTCTTATGTTTTCTCAACACAGCAAGCAATTCTTCTTCTTGCTTCATACTTAACTCAGCAGCTATGATCACAGGGAGGGTGTCTTCTTCTCCCAAGTAGGCATACTTCAAATGAGGGGGGAGGTCCTTCAATTCCAGCTTAGGTGGCCTCTCAATGGATGATATGTTATCCTTGAAACCTTCAGCAGTTAGCTCCAAGGATTCATATCTTTTTGTCCACTTTTGAGCCTATGGCTTGTGTTCTTTGATCTGACCCAGCCCCTCCTCATTGAGTTCTTTCTCTTCTAACTGCCCCAGCTCTTGCTTAAGCACATCATGCTGGGACAGTAGTTGCTTCTGGACCAAACAGTCCACTTCAGACACAGAATGACATTCAGCACTGCTGGTGCTATCATCAGGGTACTTAATTAATACATCCTCTATTTTACCTTCAGGATAAACAGTAGATCTGTCTACCAGTGAGAGTGTTACTGTGGTGGGCCTTGCCTCACCGATTCCTAGTTTTGCAAAAATGGATTTGGGCATCAAGTTGATGCTTGCACCCAAATCACACAAAGCCCTACCACAGTAATTACCCCCAATGGAGCAAGGGATAGTAAAACTACATGGATCCTGTAGTTTCTGAGGCACCTTACTTTGTAACAACATACTTGTTTCCTGTGTCATTGCCACTGTCTCGAACTCACCAAGAATTTTTCTTTTGGTTAGAACATCTTTCATAAACTTGGTGTAGTTTGGCATTTGTTGCAAAGCTTCCACCAATGGGATGTTGATGTGAAGCTGTTTTAAAACCTCCATGAATTTCCCAAATTGCTTATCCTGATTGGCCTTCTTCAACCTTTGGGGAAAAGGTGGATGGGGCCTCTCAGGGGTCAGCTTTTGGGGTGTACTCGCTGCCGGTGCAGTGGCAGCATCTTCTGTAGCATCAGAATTTGTAGCAATGGGTTCTGCTCCAGTGCTGTCAGTTCCTGTGACAGCACCAGTATTAACATTGGTGGGTACAGTAGCAATTTTCTTCCCACTCCTTAGTGTGATGGCCTTAACATGCTCTTTACCAGATGTTTTGGGTTGCTTAGTAGCACTTGGTAGAGTGCCACTTGGTCTATTCGTGATTGCAGTTGCAATTTGACCAATCTGATTCTCTAGGTTCTTAATGGCTGCCCCTTGACTTTGGTACTGTGCTTTGGTTTCACTCATAAATGCTTTGAGTGCCATTGCCAAGGAGTTGTTAGTATTTGCTTTTGGAGCAGGCTGTGTAGGGAATCCTGGAGGTGTAGCAGGTTTAGCTTGGCTTGCTGCGGTGTTTGGATCTTTCCATGAGAAGTTGGGGTGATTCCTCCAACCTGGGTTGTATGTATTGGAGTAGGGGTTATTGTTCTTGTTATAGTTTCTTATATAATTCACAGGTACAGGGTTTGATGGGCACTCTTCGAACAAATGACCCCCGTTGCAATACACACAGCATGGAGCTTCAGTTTGCACTGCCGCAGCTGTTTCAGCAGGTGCTGTGGCAGCAGCAGTGGTAGCAGTGTCTGCAGCGGGAGTGGTACACATACTTTTCAGCATATTGGTCAAGCTAGCCACTTGAGCAGACAATGTTGTTATCTCCGAGACCTCATGGATGCCTGCCACTATCTTTTCCGCACTCACTCTGGCCGTAGGCCACTGGTAACTGTTTGCAGCTATAGTTTCCACCAAATCATATGCTTCATTGTACGAGTGATTCAGAATGGCTCCTCCTGCCGATGCATCCAGCAACAGCCTTGATTGGGAAATCAGGCCATTGTAGAATGTCTCAAATTGGATAGCAAATGGGATGCCATGATGTGGGCATTTCCTAAGTACATCCGTGAATCTTTCCCAGGCCTCATATAATGATTTTTCTTCTTGTTGCCTGAATGATGTGATGTCATTTCTCATTTTTGCGTTCTTGACCGGAGGGAAATATTTTACCAGGAACTTCTCGGCCATCTTGTTCCAGTTGTCCACTGAGCTGGGCTCCAAAGAATTCAGCCAAGCTTTGGCTCTGTCCTTTAATGAGTATGGAAAGAGCCTTAGCCTGAATGCATCCTCTGTTACCCCAGGCATTTTAAAGTTGTTGCAGACTTCGAGGAACTGTCTTAGATGCAAGTGAGGGTCTTCAGTTGGTCCTCCTGCGAATTGGCCTACCGTTTGCAACATTTGAAACATCATAGGCTTGAATTCGAAGGATGCAGCCCCAATGGCAGGTGTCACAACACTAGTTTCCATGGTGGTGGGATAAAATACAACATAATCCCTCATTGGCCGCTCTTTGTCATTGGCCATTTCAATGTTTGTCAAAATTGCAGTGTTGTCCTTATGATCTGCCATCGGGATGGCTTCTGCTTCTGGCGCTGCAAGTCTTTCTCGAGCCTCTTTTCTCATTCTCCTTGTTGTTCTTTCAATTTCAGGGTCTATGTGATGCTCTGGCTGATGGGCTCTGCGCATACACTTCTTTAAAACTGAAATTCACAATGAGAAGGATGAGAAAATAAAAGCTCACCAAAACAAATACTACTTAAGACTCACTGATTAAATCCGTTAAACCCCGGCAACGGCGCCAAAACTTGTTGTGGAAAAACGTGTGCAAGTATACACAGTCTAACAAGTAATCAAGTGATAAGTAAAGATCGTTCCCACGAGGATTTAAGGATTAACTACTAAATTCTTTGTAATAGCGTTTTTGTGAGCAAACGTAACCAAATAATTGAGTGAAGTTTATTGTGAAATTAATCAACGTAAACAAGATGAGAGTGATAAGATATAAACGAATAAAAGATACGAGGGATGGTAATAGTCAAGACTAGGCCCAATGAACAAAACTTATAGATGCAGTGTTGTGATCGATGCTGTGACAGCACTCAGTGCGCAGAATTGAAAATGGATATTTCTATCACTGTGATACATGATGTCGTCAAGGTTCCCTTATTTCTAAGCACCCATTGAGGTTCATCACATAGTTTGAAAAGAATGTTTCAGTTCACACTATAGCCCTAGCTTCATATTTCTATCCTTCGTTAGGAAAGAATAATATTTCTATTATCCTTCAAACTATATTAACTTGTGAAATCGGTGATTTAATAGCTTTTCAGTTATTAAAACACACTACCCTAAACAAAGTGATCAAATTCGAAAAGAGTTTATAACATGAAAAACACACAAGTTAATGAGGCATCACAGATCTATCACATAAAAACAACTAAAAGGATATATTCATATCACCATTGTCTCGACAATCAAAGGGTTTAGCTCATAGAGATGAGCGTAGACATGGTAAAACTACACAAAATTATCGTAAACAGATTCACTAACATAGGAAGGGCACGCAAGGGTTGAGTTACACCAACGAGCATGAAGGTGTTTACACAACCACTAACAAGAAGTGCTATCGTAAATAGGAATACTGGTTGACAGGGGTTTTGTGTGAGAGTGTGGCTGAGGATGGTTGAGTATGATTTGTAATGGAGGTGGGTATTTTGCACTCTGACTCGTTCTCTCGGGTTCTCTTACGATCTTTTGCGTATGAAAAATTGCCTCCTTTTCATTAGGGTATGATGCCTATTTATAGAGTTTGGCACACGGCGCGCCTCTCTTGGGCTTTCACCAACAGGCTGCTGCAACAAACCCTAGGGAGTCGCGCTAACTTGGTGGCTACGAACGCGCCTTGCTTGCTGGAATGGTAACTTCCTTTTCCGCTGCGCAAAATGAGGCGCCCTGCTTGTTGAAATGATAACTGCTGCGCCAAGTGAGGCGCCTTGCCTAATCACGCTCCTGCCCTATTAATTTGCTTCTCTGCTGCCGTAGGACTGATTAACTAAGAAATGCCCTGCACACTAGCACACAAATTATATTCCAAAAAAAGGTGGCACTTTCGTGCCCATATTACAGTTAACATCCAAGAAACAATTAGTGCCTAATATGAAGAGATTTGCTATATTTACTTGCACCTTTTACTCGTGGATCAAGGTAACTCTTGTTTGAACGAGTGTAAATAACTCACCTTGCTGTGAGTTATCATAGACCAATATGGACCCACTAGATCATGTTTCATTGTTTTTTTGTTATTTCTTTATGTTTTGTGATGTAAGGTGTAACACTCCGATAAATTCTAACATGTAGAATTACCGAAATGCACTAAATGGCAAACATCAGAGTAACTTCCTGTTAATGAATATTGAACACAAACTAAAAATTTCGATAATACATCTCAAACGGTTCTATGAACCTCATTAACTTCCTGATAATGCTTAATTTCACAACTTAAGACTTATACAATCCTGGTGTTCAATACTCAAAACATAAAGTAGCGGAAACGATTTACAACTGATACAATGATAGTTATACAATCGATAACATAGAAACGGCAAATGGGACAAAGGTCTAAACATGAAACTCAATCTTCAATGACTCCAAGAGTCGCACCGGCTAACCGTGCTTCTTCGCCTTTGCTTTCCCCTGTTTCTCTGTAAAAACTACAAATATAAAGGGTGAGATAAACATTATCTCAGTGAGTCCTATCGAGACCCCTTACTAACTCTAGCGGTTCATTAATCTTTACTTGTGAACTCATGGTCCTAGTAAGCAACCATGTGGACAATGTATTTTACCTCTTGTAATTTGTAGCCCTACTAAGCGACTACGCATTAGCTTTTCTTTACTTTCATCATTCTAGCATAACACCTCAAGCCTACCTATTCTTAGGCACTTCTTTGGTTTTCGGTGAACCCATCCCGCGATTACTAGTGGGCGAAACCTTTTGAGTCTAGGTTTTGGGGCTCATGACTTCCCCTCCCCTAGTATGCTAATCCTCTAAGGGTCGTCACCCTTGACCTCAATTATATATTTTATATATATACATGTACCCGCATTGGGCCGTCTAGAATTCATTCATGTACCGTCTACACTTCCTCAAGGGAAGGTATCTTGTCTTTGAATTAAACATTTCTTATCTTGACTTGTATGAATTAACGTGTGTACACTCGCGTCTTACTAATGTACGGTTTTCCTTAACATTTATAACTCGCGAGATTCACCTCAAACTTCTTTCATTTCATGACATAAGTGTGTTTCCATTCTTGGGAAACATTGGGGAATCAATCGGAAAGGAATCGGAATCGTTTGGAACGGATTAAAAAGGATTTTGAACTAGCGTAACAGAAGGATCCGCACGGTCCGTGCTGCAGAGGCGCACGACCCGTGCGTATCAATAAAAACTCTGTTTGAAAATGTTATAGGGCGCACGGTCCGTGCCACCCAGGCGCACGGTCCGTGCTGTGTCAAAAATTCATTTTAAGCTAGCACCGAACCAAGCGCCCGACCCGTGCCCTTGTGAGGCACGATCCGTGTGTTCCTTTCAGTGGCCAAATTTCCAGTTTTGTGTCATTGTTCCAAATCCGTTTCAATTCCAACTTCGTTTCGGTCGATATCCTAACATAACGAACATTATTCCAGACCAGCGAAAGCGATAAACAATCAATCAATTCATATCATCACATCATCAATCAACAATTCCATCAATTCGAACAATTTTACAATTAACGGTTTTTCGATAAAAACGGTTTCGTCGCTAATTTTCACAAAGCGGATTTTAAAGATTTCGTTTCAGAAATTTAACGACTCAATATCAAAACATCCCTAAGCGAGTATAGAACTCACCTCTTGCGATGAAAATCGCACACAATACCAAAACTCCGTGAACTCGAACGAACCAAAACTCGCAAACTATCCCGAATCCGCTCCAAAGTGCCATGAACTCGTCTAGGACTCGATTCTGACTTCGGAACAGCAACCAAACACAAATCCCAGCTACTGCGTTCCCTTCCCGTCTACGGAATCGGCGTCTCTCGAACTTTGGCGATTCGAACCGAAACTTGACGAACCGACATTCCCAACTCCGATTCTGTTTTCACAGCATCAATGAGCAGATTTGCAACCAATGTATCTAGGTCAAATCGTGGCCAAAACCCCTCAAAACAGTGCCCATTGTGTAGATAATTTTGTCTACTTTCTGATGGTCAAAGGTTCATACGCATGCATCCAGTAGCTTGGGAGGTATACCCGAAACAAGGTGACTGGTCCAGGACAGTGGCTGATTCACAACTGGAACTTGTGGATACAATATCTTCTTCATTTCTAATTGGAATCCGATGGTTCTTGTGCTCAAAACGAAGAACTTTGTGTCTACTATGCAGAGAAACAAAAATCGTGATCATAAGAGTTGTGTACTGGGAGATACGATGCAATCACTGAAGGGTACCCAAACTGTTTTTACCCAGAAATTTTCCAAAACTTCCAACTTCTGTCTCCATCTTCCTCCTACTTAAGATGAACGAATTTAACCTCTAATAACCAACTTCCAGCTTCAATCTTCAAGGATTCCACCTCTTGTAACATCATACAAGTTCTTAAACCTTGAATCCACTCCTAAGCTAGACATGCAAAGCCTTCAAGTAGGCATCATGAACAAAAACGAAAATGAAGAATCTTAGCTTTTGGATGGGTTGTGGGTTCTGACTTTTATACTAACAGGAAGATGAAGAAGAATGAGCTTGAATGATGGACTTAAATAAGACATGCATCCAATATTCACAAATTTCCTTCTCCTCCTTTCCTCCTCACTCTCGCAACCCTCTCCCCTTCTTTCTCCTCTCCATTCTATTTCTGTTTTAAAAAATTTCAGAAGTGAGTTGTGTGTGTTGTATGGGTGTTTTGGTCAGCTGGAACCTCATTTAATGAGGGGAAAGGACCAAAATGCCCCTCTCCTCTATTGCTCTCCTAACCACACCTAATTCCCCAATTATACTTTAACTCCCTATCTTAACATGATAATCTAATTATGCACAACAATAAATCATCTTTTCCAAGCCTCACATAATTAAATAATTTATGCTAATAATCGTCTCATAATAAACCTCTTGTGCTAAATATTTGATTTAGCCAACAATTCTCCTTAACCTCTTTTCGCTAATTTAAATAAATTAAATTAGCTAATATTTCACTTTAACCTCTTTGCTAATTTAAATAAATTAATTTAGCTAATTAGGGGATGTTACAATCACCCCAACTTTTAAAATTTTATCCTCAAAACTGACAAAACGTACCTCAATCGAACAGATGGGGATATTTCACCCGCATGTTCTCCTCTACTTTCCATGTCGCTTCGTCGGGTGGGGCCCCGTTCCAAAGCACCTTGACAATAGGAATTGATCTCGTCTGGAGCGCTTTCTCGCCACGTTCGATGATCCTGTTTGGAGTAGGCTGATAAGATAAATCCGGTCTGATGTCAATCGTCTCATAACTTAACGGTTGACTCGGATCGGGGATATACTTCCTCAGTTGCGATACATGAAACACATCATGTAATCTAGACAATGCTGGAGGTAATGCAATGCGATACGCTACTGGCCCAACTCGCTCGATAATTTGGAAAGGTCCGACATACCGAGGACTGAGCTTCTTCGCTCGCAATGCAATACCGGTACCAATAGTCGGAGAAAGTCTCAGAAATACATGATCTCCTTCTTCAAATTCCAATGGCCTTCTTCTTTTGTCGGCGTAACTCTTTTGCCGACTCTGAGAAATCTTCATTCGTTCTCTAATCTGTCGGATCCTTTCTGTAGTCTCACGGACCAAATCCGGTCCCAACAATCTCTGCTCACCTACATCCCACCAACATAATGGTGTCCTACACTTCCTCCCATACAATGCCTCGTATGGTGCCATTCCGATATTAGAATGGTAGCTGTTGTTGTATGAAAATTCCACCAATGGAAGATGATCCTCCCCTCGGCCTCCACTGTCAAGTACACATGCTCTCAACATATCCTCCAATGTCTGAATTGTCCTCTCAGTCTGTCCATCCGTCTGCGGGTGGTAAGCGGTGCTAGCACACACTGTTGTACCCAACACCATATTCAATGCTCTCCAGAATCGTGATGTAAACTTGGGATCACGATCACAGATGATGCTTGTAGGAATTCCATGCAACTTCACAATATTCTTGAGATACTCATCTGCTGACATAGCAACTTTGTGATTCGAACGCACCGGAATAAAATGGGCGGACTTGGTCAAGCGATCCACCACTACCCAAATAGAATCATTTCCGGCTTGGGACTGTGGCAATCCCATGACAAAATCCATAGAAATGCTTTCCCATTTCCATTCTGGCACATTCAACGGCTGTAACTGGCCGCCTGGCTTCTGGTGCTCTATCTTGACCCTTTGACAAGTCAAGCATCAAGACACAAACTCTGCAACTTCTACTTTCATACCCGGCCACCAGTACAATTGCTTCAAATCTCGATACATCTTGGTAGACCCAGGATGTAATGAGAACTGACTCTTATGAGCCTCTTCTAAAATCTGCCGCTTAATGCCCTCATCATTCGGCACACAGACTCTACCATCAAAACAAATCACACCATCGCCATCTTCGGTGTAATTCGGCAACCTCTTCTGCGCTTGCAGATCTAAATCAACCTCTTGGGCTGAGCGAATCATATTTCTCAAGGAACTTGAAATCTGAATATGGCTCAACACCAACCTGTTCCTTCTTGTCTTCACTTTCAAATTGAGGTCTCTAAACGATTCCAACAATGTCATCTCGTGCATCATCAACTCTGCAGTGTGGATAGACTTTCTGCTCAAAGCATCGGCCACAACATTAGCCTTACCAGGATGGTACTTCAATTCGAAATCATAATCCTTCAGAAACTCTACCCATCTGTTCTGTCTGTTGTTCAACTCCTTCTGGTCAAACAAATACTTCATGCTCTTGTGGTCGCTAAAGACTTTGAAACGAGACCCATACAGGTAATGTCTCCAAATTTTTAGAGCAAACACAATCGCCGCCAACTCTAAATCGTGAGCTGGATAATTCTCCTCATGCGGTTTCAACTGTGTGGAGGCATAAACAACTACTTGTTGATTCTGCATTAGGACACATCCCAAACCCTTACCAGAGGCGTCGCAATAGATTTGGAATCCTACTGACGGATTTGGAAGAATCAGGACAGGTGCAGAAGTCAAACGATTCTTCAACTCTGCAAAACAATCATCACAGCCTGAGTCCCAAACAAACGGCTGGCCCTTGCGAGTTAACCGAGTGAGTGGAAGGACCAGCTGGGAAAATCCTTGAATGAATCTCCGATAATACCCAGCTAATCCCAAGAAATTTCTCACTTCAGTAACCGTAGATGGTTGTTCCCAGTCTACCACAGCTTCAATCTTACTGGGGTCCACCGCAACACCGGATAGGGATATTACATGGCCTAGAAACTTAACTTCAGACATCCAAAAATCCCCTTTGGATGGCTTAACATACAATTTCTTCTCCCGGAGTATGTTCAAAACAATTCGGATATGTTGCACATGCTACTCAATTGTCTTAGAGTACACCAAGATATCATCAATGAACACTACAACAAACTGATCCAGGTAGGGATAAAAATTCTGATTCATATAATCCATGAATATGGCTGGAGCATTGGTCAAACCGAAGGGCATCACTACAAATTCGTAGTGTCCATGCCTCGTACGGAAAGCGGTTTTCGAGATGTCCAAAGCTCGAACCCTGATTTGGTGATAGCCGGACTTCAAATCAATCTTTGAAAATATTGCAGCTCCCCTCAATTGGTCTAGCAAATCATCGACTCTCGGTAGAGGGTATTTGTTCTTAGTGGTCACCTTATTCAACTGACGGTAATCAATACACAACCTCATACTTCTGTCCTTCTTCTTGACAAGTAACACTGGAGCACCCCATGGTGAGGCACTCGGCCGGATAAACTGTCTGGAAATTAGCTCTTCCAATTGGACTTTCAAATTTTTCAACTCTAATGGCGACATTCTATATGGGGCTATAGAAATTGGACCAGTGCCCGAGACCAACTCTATAGAGAACTCTACCTCACGATCCGGAGGTAACGAAGAAACTTCATCAGGAAACACATCAAGAAATTGATTAACAATTTGCACAGAAGATAACTCTAGACCTGTCTCAGTGGATGCAGACAACATCAGGACATAAGCTTTTGCGCCTTGAAACAAACAGTTACTGGCTGAAGTGAAAGAAATAACAGCTTCTGAGTTGGTCTGTTGTAGCTCCACTGACTCGGAGGTAAAACCGATAGTCCGATGAAAACAATCAATAGTCGCATGGTCGACAGCTATTCAACTCATACCTAGGACAATATCCACATTCTCGGTGGAGTGTCTGTAGTCTTGACTTTCTGAGTATCTGCAGTGTAGACCCTCTCTCAAGCTGAAGTAGGCTTATCTGACTCTTTCTTTTCCTCTTTTTGGGTACTCTGGATTGAGTGACCCTTTTTCTTAAAATATTACCACTGAGTCGCACTAGGACGACATTCACCTTGGTGGCTTCCTACCAGCAAAACACTTGGAGAATCTTGAGGAATCATACAACTGCACTTTCTTTCCCTTGATAGGTTACCTTTTAACTTTGCATTCGGAGTTGATGGCTTAACTACCTCCCTCTTTCCAACATTCCCTAAGATGAAACGGGTTTTAAGGAACTTCGGTCTTGGTCGAGGACTACTTCTTGGTCACCCTTCCATAATTTCGCTTATGATACACCAAGTATTGAGTTGATCAGACTCAATGTCTCTTAGCATCACAAGTGTAATCACAAAAAGGACTAACAAGGAATCGACTCAACCCTAAACTAAACTAAGCCCGACTAGGTAGAACTGCTTTGATACCATAATGTAACACCCCGATAAATTCTAACATGTAGAATTACCGAAATGCACTAAATGACATACATCAGAGTAACTTCCTGTTAATGAATATTGAACACAAACTAAAAATTTGGATAATACATCTCAAACGGTTCTATGAACCTCATTAACTTCCTGAAAATGCTTAAGTTTCACAACTTAAGACTTATACAATCCTGGTGTTCAATACTCAAAACATAAAGTAGCGGAAACGATTTACAACTGATACAATGATAGTTATACAATCGATAACATAGAAACGGCAAATGGGTTAAAGGTCTAAACATGAAACTCAATCTTTAATGACTCCAAGAGTCGCACCGGCTAACCGTGCTTCTTCGCCTTTGCTTTCTCCTGTTTCTCTGTAAAAACCACAAATATAAAGGGTGAGATAAACATTATCATAGTGAGTCCTATCGAGACCCCTTACTAACTCTAGCGGTTCATTAATATTTACTTGTGAACTCATGGTCCTACTAAGCAACCATGTGGACAATGTATTTTACCTCTTGTAATTTGTAGCCCTACTAAGCGACTACGCATTAGCTTTTCTTTACTTTCATCATTCTAGCATAACACCTCAAGCCTACCTATTCTTAGGCACTTCTTTGGCTTTCGGCGAAACCTTTTGAGTCTAGGTTTTGGGGCTCATGACTTCCCCTCCCCTAGTATGCTAATCCTCTAAGGGTCGTCACCCTTGACCTCAATTATATATTTTATATATATACATGTACCCGCATTGGGCCGTCTATAATTCATTCATGTACCGTCTACACTTCCTCAAGGGAAGGTATCTTGTTATTGAATTAAACATTTCTTATCTTGACTTGTATGAATTAACGTGTGTACACTCGCGTCTTACTAATGTACGGTTTTCCTTAACATTTATAACTCGTGAGATTCACCTCAAACTTCTTTCATTTCATGACATAAGTGTGTTTCCATTCTTGGGAAACAATGGGGAATCAATTGGAAAGGAATCAGAATCGTTTGGAACGGATTAAAAAGGATTTTGAATTAGGGTAACAGAAGGATCCGCACGGTCCGTGCTGCAGAGGCGCACGACCCGTGCGTATCATAAAAAACTCAGTTTGAAAATGTTACAGGGCGCACGGTCCGTGCCACCCAGGCGCACGATCCGTGCTGTGTCAAAAATTCATTTAAAGCTGGCACCGAACCAAGCGCCCGATCCATGCCCTTGTGAGGCACGATCCGTGCGTTCCTTTCAGTGGCCAAATTTCCAGTTTTGTGTCATTGTTCCAAATCCGTTTCAATTCCAATTTCGTTCCGGTCGATATCCTAACATAACGAACATTATTCCAGACCAGCGAAAGCGATAAACAATCAATCAATTCATATCATCACATCATCAATCAACAATTCCATCAATTCGAACAATTTTACAATTAACGGTTTTTCGATAAAAACGGTTTCGTCGCTAATTTTAACAAAGCGGATTTTAAAGATTTCGTTTCAGAAATTTAACGACTCAATATCAAAACATCCCTAAGCGAGTATAGAACTCACCTCTTGCAATGAAAATCGCACACAATACCAAAACTCCGTGAACTCGAACGAACCGAAACTTGCGAACTTTCCCGAATCCGCTCCAAAGTGCCACGAACTCGTCTAGGACTCGATTCTGACTTCGGAACAGCAACCAAACACGAATCCCAGCTACTGCGTTCCCTTCCCGTCTATGGAATCGGCGTCTCTCGAACTTTGGCGATTCGAACCGAAACTTGACGAACCGACATTCCCAACTCCGATTCTGTTTTCACAGCATCAATGAGCAGATTTGCAACCAATGTATCTAGGTCAAATCGTGGCCAAAACCCCTCAAAACAGTGCCCATTGTGTAGATAATTTTGTCTACTTTCTGATGGTCAAAGGTTCATACGCATGCATCTAGTAGCTTGGGTGGTATACCCGAAACAAGGTGACTGGTCCAGGACAGTGGCTGATTCACAACTAGAACTTGTGGATACAATATCTTCTTCATTTCTAATTGGAATCCGATGGTTCTTGTGCTCAAAACGAAGAACTTTGTGTCTACTTTGCAGAGAAACAAAAATCGTGATCATAGGAGTTGTGTACTGGGAGATACGATGCAATCACTGAAGGGTACCCAAACTGTTTTTACCTAGAAATTTTCCAAAATTTCCAGCTTCTGTCTCCATCTTCCTCCTACTTAAGATGAACAAATTTAACCTCTAATAACCTACTTCCAACTTCAATCTTCAAGGATTCCACCTCTTGTAACATCATACAAGTTCTTAAACCTTGAATCCACTCCTAAGCTAGACATGCAAAGCCTTCAAGTAGGCATCATGAACAAAAACGAAAATGAAGAATCTTAGCTTTTGGATGGGTTGTGGGTTCTGACTTTTATACTAACAGGAAGAGGAAGAAGAATGAGCTTGAATGATGGACTTAAATAGGACATGCATCCAAGATTCACAAATTTCCTTCTCCTCCTTTCCTCCTCACTCTCGCAACCCTCTCCCCTTCTTTCTCCTCTCCATTCTATTTCTGTTTTAAAAAATTTCAGAAGTGAGTTGTGTGTGTTGTATGGGTGTTTTGGTCAGCTGGAACCTCATTTAATGAGGGGAAAGGACCAAAATGCCCCTCTCCTCTATTGCTCTCCTAACCACACCTAATTCCCCAATTATACTTTAACTCCCTATCTTAACATGATAATCTAATTATGCACAACAATAAATATCTTTTCCAAGCCTCACATAATTAAATAGTTTATGCTAATAATCGTCTCATAATAAACCTCTTGTGCTAAATATTTGATTTAGCCAACAATTCACCTTAACCTCTTTTCGCTACTTTAAATAAATTAAATTAGCTAATATTTCACTTTAACCTCTTTGCTAATTTAAATAAATTAAATTAGCTAATTAGGAGATGTTACATAAGGATTCACTTGGTTATCAATTGAAAGTGTTATTCATCATACTTGTCCAAGTTCATACACGTATAGTTTAACTTCGTTTTCCCTAATTCAAAACTCATAACTTTAGATTTAAACCTCTTCAGGAGTGTGAATTTTTTTTTTTACAAAGCACGATAAAATCTATGACAAAAAGAGCTCAAAACGTGGTAAAAAACAATTTTTTTAACACGTAAAAAGTGTTTTTTTAATCGTATTTGTCCAAGTTAATACACGTATAGTTTAACTCCAATTTTTTTTATAAACGAGGTATCTTCTGCGCACAATGTAACGCCCCAAAAAAATTTTGATTATTTATTTAATTAATTAAATGGGATTTATGTGGTAGAAATAATAATATAATTATTTGTTATTATTTATTAATACATGTGGACCTATTATTAGGGTTAGGAGTAGTAATGAGAGGTGTTAAGGAAAAAGGGCCATGAATTAGTCGCATGAACTAAGAAAAAGCCCGTAAGTTTAAGTGAGTTTATAAAAGGGATTGAATTAGGGTTGTGCTCATTTAGAAGAAATAAACAAAGGCTTAAGGGAAAACCTAAGAGAGGGCGACGGCTAGGAGAGGAGAGAAGAGGAAAACGGCGCACAAGGAGAGAGAAGCTACGGCCAAGAGAGAGGGAGAGGCTAGGGTTTGTGATCTTCTAAGGCTAAGGTAAGGGTGTGATTCAAACATTATAATGGGTTGTATGAGGGATTGCATGTGGGGTTAGGGTTTTGATAATTACCATATGTGTGTCATGATTTTTATATGTTGATGTTATGTCTTGATGCCAATTTTGTTGCTAAACTCATTGTTTGGGGTGATCTGGGTATAGGTTCGGTTATACAGTAACTTGGAACAATCTAGTGGTCCAAAAATTATGTGGTTTACCTTTTCATAAACTCGATTTAATTTTTGTTAATTTGGCACAAGTTTGGTTGCATTTGGAGTTTTATAGCTCGAGTTATAGGTGTCACAAGTTAGGTTAAAATTCTGGAAACGATCTGGATGTAGGTTCGGTTATACAGTAACTGGGAACAATTTAGCGGTCCAAAAATTATGTGGTTTACCTTTTCAGAAACTAGATTTAATGCTTGTTAATTTGGCACTGGTTTGGTTGCATTTGGAGTTGTATAGCTCGAGTTATAGGTGTCACATGTTAGGTCAAAAGTCTGGAAACAATCTGGATATAGGTTCGGTATTTCGTGTATAACGTTTTCGTTTGAACTCCTTTTTGAATGATTCTTGATTGATTGAAAACTACACTCAATTTCTTTCGGTTTAGGCTCAAGTCTCATGTCATTTGACTGAGTTTTGATAATTTTAGAGGTGTCACAAGCTAGGTAATGGTGGCTGTCCTATTTTCTGAACCTTGCTGCTTATTTATTGAAACTCTACGAATTGGACCATTATTTTGCAAAATAAAAATTATAGTCAGGAACTAGACATTCTTAGCTTTCCATAGAGGGGTCCTTTGCTAAGTTTCGATACCGTTTGATAGGTTAATTAATTCACCGAAGTAGAGGTATGTTTGATGGAAATTTGCCCTGTTGTTGTTGCTGCTGTTTGCTGTTTGCTATAGTTGTTTGATGATTGCCATGTCCTGATTTGCTGTCACTGTTGATGGCGCCCTACCCTGGGCGCCGGTTCCTGAAAATTGTTTTACTGTTCCTATTTTTGTGGGCTGTTCCTATTTTTTTGGGTAGTTGTTAACTGTTCCTATTTTCTTGGGGTAGTTGTTGGCTGTTCTTATTTATGGGTGGTTGTTGGTTGTTCCTATTCTTGTGGAGGTTGTTGGCGCCCTTAGCGCCCATGTTGGTTACGAGTTTGTGGCCCCTTTAGCGCCTACGTCCATGTTGTCCCTTGGCGCCTTAGCGCCTAGTGTTGTTCCCTTGTTGAATTGCCTCTTTAGGCACGGATTTGTTGTTGTAGGCCGCTGGGCATTGTTGAATTGTTGATGTTGCATGTCGGCGCATTAGCGCCTATGTTTGTTGCTGTTGCGTGTCGGCGCCTTAGCGCCTATAGTTGTTATTTGTTGTGGGTGCCTTAGCGCCTATTGTTGTGGCTGAGTCGTTGGCTTGGATGATGTTGTTTTGTTGATGTTGTTGTCGTTATTGTCGTGTTGTTGATTATGTTGTTAAATGTTGTTGTTGACTTTGTTGTGGGTACCGCCGAATGGCCCACATTGTTTTGTGGTGGGTACCGTCGAATGGCCCACATTGTTTTGTTGAGGGTATTGCCGAATGACCCAAACTGTTGATGAATTTTATGTTGTAGGCCTATGGCAAGGGTTGAGTCATGTGTCGTTGTTGTGCTATGATATGATCTTGTTGTTGATTGTCTATGTTGCATCATTGTGTCGCATGCATACCATGTGCATATAGGGCAGATGGCCCTGGAGCTTGTCTCCACCTTGTTGGATTGCCTCTTTTGGCATGGATTTGTTGGAAGCCTCTATTTACGGGCTAGATTTCGGTACCATCATGCATTATAGGGCAGACGGCCCTCTGATGAGCATCCTGCATTCATACCGCACGATTGAAGTCACTGACTGCTGTGACACGTTGTATACTAAATATTGACTGTTATGATGATATATGCTTGTCGTGCTGATGTTGACTATTACGATGATAATGACTGTTATGTCCATGCTGTTGTTGACCTGTTGACTGTTGTGACCAAGGTAATCAAAACCGGACCGGACATTGAACCGGAAGAGGTGGCGGTTCAGGGGTTCTTGGGTTCAACCGGTTGAACCGGGGGTTCAACCGGAATTAATTAAATATATTATTTAATATTTTTATTACAATATATAAAGGATAAAAAACCATAATACCCAAAATTTCACACCACAAACAATTAAATTATGCTTAACTTAAGCTCAACAATATCATATCCAAGTCATTAGTTAAAGTTACACATAAAATTGGTAAGTATAAAAAAACTCAAAGTTTGACATGTTTAAAATATATATATTTTAATGCATTATTTAGAAAGAATCTAATGTCGCTTTATTTAGAAAAGATCACATCATGTAAGAAAATTGCAAACAATGAAGCTAATGTTGTTGAAAGGTGAATATCTAGTCCCACATCGGATGGCAAATAAGAAGAATGAGCTGTGTTTCTCTATAAATAGAGCTAGAGTGTGCACAGCAAAATATAAGTGAGATTCTTGGCTTTCATAATATATAAAATATATAAATAGAGCCCTGACACTCATTTTGTTTTACAAAAAATAGTTTAAATTTTTTTATTTCAGTTAAAAAAAATAAAAAAAGTCATTTCTCAGAACCGGTTTCTGGCCGGTTCTTGACCGGTTCTTGACCGGTTCTGGCCGGTTTTGCCGGTTCTTGACCGGTTTTCCGGTTTTTCAACCGGTTCTTTGGCCATCTGGTTCTGGGGTCTAACTGGACCGGACAGGGGTCCGGTTCCCGGTTCAACCGGTCGAACCGGCCGGTCCGGTCCGGTTTTGATTACCTTGGTTGTGACGATAATTGTCTGTTGTGATTATCTGACTTTCTGACCTGTATATACGGTCTTTCATACGATACTTTATACTGTTTGATATCTCACCCCTTCTGTTTGAATGTTACCCCTACGGTCGTAACGTGCAAGTGATCTCGAATGAAGACCATAGTTCTTCATTAGTACGGTGTCGTCGCTCTGATACATAGCACTCGGGGGGAATGAACGCTTGATTATTTTCATGTCTTTCATTTTGTTGAATTTTAATGTTGAGAACCTTGCACGTTTGCAACGATTTTTGATGATTAAACTTGTTGAATTTTCCGCTGCGTGATTGAATAAATTTTGGTGTTGATGTTTTAAAGTGCTATGTATTTCGAGTTGTTTTTAAAAAAAAGTGGGACATCCGTTTTATTGTTAAAAACTCTGATTTTACTCTCATAAATTACCGGGTAGAAATGGGTGTTACAATAGTGGTATCAGAGCAATGCTTAAAAACTCTGATTTTACTCTCAAAAGATGGTTTCTTATGAAACTTTCTATTTTGAAAAGATGGTTGAATCTCTAAATAGAAAGTTTGAGGAACTGTAAGGACGGGTTGTTAAGTTTGAGGATGATACCGAGCGTTTGATGAGCGTATATGTCTCTTGTGGTGAAAATAATGAGGAGGAACTTTTTGCTGATAAATGGGTTACTTTTAACGAAAAAGATGAAGGGGTGTTCATGACAATGTGGAAATTTCTTTACAAAGAAATGGAGACATACGCCACTCTATTGGAGCTGCTGTCGACAATGCTCAAGAGAGTGTCGTATCAAGAGAATGGCGTAGGTCTCTGTTTAGGGGTAGCAGACATTAAATATATAAATGATAAAAAATAATAAAAAACATAATACTCATAATAATACAACAACATATCCGACACTAAATTAACGGTCAAGATCTTGCCGACACTAAATAGTGAATAGTGCAGCGTGATTATTGAATAATGAATAGTGATTAGCTTGGACACTAATTAACGGTCAAGATATTGCCGACACTAATTAACGGTCAAGATCTTGTCGACACTAAATAGTCAATAGTGATTAGTGTCGACACTAATTAACGATCAAGATCTTGCCGACACTAAATAGTGCTGCGTGATTATTGAATAGTCAATAGTGATTAGTGTCGATACTAATTAACGGTCAAGATCTTGCCAACACTAACTAAATAGTGAATATTGATTTTGGTTATTTGCGGCGGATATTTGGGTATTTGCGGCGGATATTTGGGTATTTGCGGCGGATTTTGGGTATTTGCGACGGATATTTTGGGTATTTGCGGCGGATTTTGGGTTCTTGCGGCGGATATTTGGGTGTTTTAAAAAAAAAGCGCGGTGTTTTAATTTCAGATATCCGCCGCAAAGACCCACAATCCGCCGCAAAGACCCGTTTGAAAAATAAGCGCGGATATTTAATTTCAAAATCCGCCGCAAAGACCCAAAATCCGCCGCAAAGACCCTTTCCGGCGGATATTTCCTTTTGACCGTTGGCTCCGTTTTGCTATATATATCCCTTCCCCACTTCTCATTCTTCACACTTCTAACAATCCTCTCATTCTCTTCTTAAAATTTCTCTTTTACTCTCCAAATTCTCTCCTTCTCTACTAAATCTCTTCTTGAAACTCCTCACTTCCTCCCTACGAATTGTCTTCTCCTCTCATTGGGAAATTTCTTCAAGGTATGTTTTTGATATGAGTTAATAGTTTTAGTTTTTAATTTTTTTTTTATATTCGTTTTTAAATTATTTTATAATAATATGAGTTTGTTACTAATTGTGTTGTTGTTTGTTTAGGCATTGTTTGGGTTCCTCCTTTTTCCTCTCTGCTTGAGTTCAGGATAAGCTTCAAGCCAGAGCCTTCTCTTCACTACGGTTAGTTGTTAAAGTAATTAATAAAATATTACTTACTTCACTATATTTATAGTAAAATTTTGTTACAAATTTTGTTTGCAATAATAATACAAAATAATTTATATTGAAAAAACTTATTTATTAAGTTCACTTATAAATTTTATTAACATATATTGTCTTATAAAAATTGAAATTTAAAATTAAATTTGGAATTATTATTTATAATGTTTAAATTATTAGTATATAACATTATCAAAAAATTAATTGTGTTGCTTGTAATTGATAGTTTATTGAAATATCAAAATAAAATGAGTAATATATAAATATATATATATATATATATATATATATATATATCAAAATATGAAGTAATTGATAGTTTATTTTATTTATATTGTAGTGTAGTATACATAGTTCTTGAAAATGGATCGTAGTTGGATGTATGATTGATTGTATCCTGGAAGATCTGGTGTAAAATGACGTTTTGTAGAAGGAGTAGAAGAGTTTATTTTTTGTGCTAAGTACATTGATCATGAAGAATTTGGGCGACAAGGCGGTATTAGATGTCCGTGCTTGAAATGTTCCTTTGGAGCTATAAAAAATGAACATGAAGTTAGACTTCAATTGTACAATAATGGGTTTAGGCCAAATTATTGGATATGGAGTCGTCACGGGGAAGGAGTGCCAGGGGTAGCTGCAGTTCCTGCGGTTAATGTTCCGGTTGAAGTAGTAGATCACACATCAAGTAGTTATCCAGCGACTACGACATCTGAAGGATGGGGAATACAACCGTTAGATGTTTATCAGGGAATGATATCTGACGCTGTTGGAGTAAATTTGGATTTTGAAGAACCAGATGCTGACGAAGTTCCAAATGAGGAAGCTCAAAGGTTTTACATGTATTTGAGTGAGACAAATAAACCCATATTTGAAGGATCTAGAGACTCAAAATTATCAATGTGTGTTCGGTTGTTGGGTCTTAAGTCTCAATTTAATGTTGCTGAGTTGTGCATGGAATATATGACCAATCACTTTGCCTGAGTTGCATTGCCACATGCATATGGTGGAGGAGACTGGTGAGTACGCTACAGATCAGGCGAGGCGTATTCAGGTAAAACTATTTTTACAATTATATATTAATTAATGTTTATTATTTATATTAATAATTAGTTATTTATTTGTTGGGTTATTTTTTCAGGAGTGCTTCGAGGGTGGGATGGCTGAGTACCATCAGTCACAACAGAGCAGTGGGGCAGCCGTCGATCCAGTGGAGGGGGCTAGAGTAGCTCGTGATGTTTGAGAGAGAGCAGTTGGTCCCCAAAAGACTAATCGTCTGGTAGGATCAGGTGGTATTGGACCGGCTCCTTTTCGAACAAGCATTATTTCGAGTCTATCAAATTCACATTCTGGATCCTCGACTGGTCGCAATTATGTTCCCAATGCTGGTGAGTTGAATGATGTTAGGCAAATGACGTAGCAACTGAGCGAGGCTCAGCGTCAGATTGTCGAGCGGCAGGAGCAAAGTGATTGGGAAATGCAGGCGCTTCGGGATCAAAATCAGGCGATTCGGGAGCAGGCTAGGGTAGCTGAGGAGCGCATGGAGGAGCGCTTTAAGTTATTGCCGGATCAAATGATGTCTCAGCACTCGAGGCCATCCTCATCAGCATCCTACCCGCCGCTGCCACAGCAGCATTACTACCAGCAGCAGTATGCACCCCAATATCCCCAGCCGTATGCACCCCAATATCCCCCGCAGTATGCACCGCAGTATGCGCCATTCCAGCCATACCAGCAGCCCCAACATCAGTCACCCCTGATCCAGCCAAACCAGCAGTACCCCCAGCAGCGGTCACCCCCGCTGGACATTGATCATAATGTCCAAATGTCATCGCTTAGTGCTTTACTTCAAGATGATGATACATATTATAATAATGTTGATGACATTGACCGGCAGACACCCCAGTAGCTTTAGATTATTTTATTTTTTTGTATGGATATTTTATTAATTGTATGGATATTTTTTTGATGATAATATTTTACTGCTTTTCCCAATTTTTATTTTTTAAATTAAAAATTAATTAGTTATTGGATTTTATTTTTTTATCAATAATTAAAAAAATTAATAAAATAATATATTTTTTTAATTAAAACGATTTTTTAAAAATAATAATATTTATTTTTTAAAAATTAAAAAAAAAAAAATTTAAAAAAAGGGTACTTTGCGGCGGATTTGTGTCATTTGCGGCGGAATTTTAAATAAAACGTTTTTTTAAAAAAAATTATATTTATTTTTTTTATAAATAAAACGGGTAGTTTGCGGCGGATAACAGGTACTTTGCGGCGGATATTGGGCACTCTCCGGCGGATATTTTGCGGCAAAAATTTGTCCCTTTTCCGGCGGATTATCCGCCGCAAAGTTCCGACGGATTTTGCGGCGCCACTAAATCTGCCGGAAAGCGTTTGCTTCGAGCTGGCTACCGGCGGCAAAATTCCGCCGCAAAGTCCAAATATCCGCCGCAAATTTGGCTTTTGCGGCGGATTTTGCCCGCCGCAAAGTCCAATTTTTCTTGTAGTGATTATGATAAGTCTAAACCAGTGGTGTCCAAGACCCAGATGAAGAAATATCATCTAAAAAAGAAATTAGTCCAGAAATCTACAGGATATAATACCCGGTCAAAGACAAATTGAGACAAATTCTATCTCTCTAGCTTTTTGATTTGCCTATTGTTTGCTAGTCCTAGTTCCTAGGTTGGAGTTAAAAAAATGTATGTATATTGATGATTAAAACCTTTGTACAGAGTTGTTGTTATATACACACAGCAAAGAGCTATTCTAGGACAAATAGAGCAATTTAAGGGATATAATGATGGCAATATCAGGATCCTATAATTTCTCTATTCTAATTATAAATGAATGCTCCAATCATATTAAATATTGATTCCTTGATTGATTCTTTCCTTTTAACACTCCCCCTCAAGTTGGACTGTGGATGTCAATGACTCTCAACTTGTTGAGATGTGTATGAAACGCTGGTGATCGCAGTGGCTTTGTAAATATATCAGCTATCTGATTTCCACTTTGTACATATGATGTCTTGATCTCTCCTCTTTGGAATCTTTCACGAACAGTGTGACAATCTAAATCAATATGGGCTTCGTCCGCTCATGATAACGGGGTTTGCAGCAATGTGTAAAGCTGCTTGGTTGTCACAAAATAGCCTTGCTGGTTGGGGATGTGTCACATGTAAATCTTTTAACAAATATCTCAACCAAGAAAGTTCACAGGTGGCTGCAGCCATTGATCGATACTCCGCTTGTCGATGACCTTGAAATTGTTTCCTGCTTCTTGCTTTTCCATGAAACAAGGGACTTTCTAAGGAATATGCAATAGCCTGTTACATACCGCCATGTTGTTGGGCATCTTGCCCAATCAGCGTCACAATATCCGACCAAGTGAAGTGAACTATTTGATGGAAATAATAACCCTTGCCCTAGGGCTGCCTTTAAGTATTGAAGGAGTCGATGGGCAGCATTGAGATGATGTATTTTTGGTTCCTGCATGAATTGGGTGAGTGTGTTCACAAAGTATGTGATTTTAGGCCGGCTAATTGTGAGATATATTAGTTTCCCAACCAGCCTACAGTATCGAGTGGGGTTCTTGAGTACTTCACTCCTCTTTTCTGTTACACCAAATCAGGCTCCATGGGGATAATTGCTGGCTTCACTCCAAGTAACCCAGCTTCATCTAATATGTCCAATGTGTATTTTTTTTGACAAACTGTAATTCCTGCATTGGACCGAGCCACTTCGATGCCAAGAAAGTATTTGAGCGGTCCAAGATCTTTAATCTTGAAACAACTATTGAGAAACTTCTTGAGATCATTGATAGTTGTCTCATTGTTTCCAGTAATGACCATATCATCAACATAAAGTAGAACACAATAATAGAATCCCCACGAACCTGTGTAAATAGTGAGTAATCAGTCTTTGACTGTTGAAAACTAATTTCTTGAATTGCACAAGAGAAACGTTGAAACCAACTGCGAGATGCATGCTTAAGCCCATAAAGTGACTTATAGAGTTAACAAACTACATTCTCCCCCTGTCGATGATAACCCAGAGGAGGCATCATGTATACTTCTTCAATTAGATCACCGTGAAGAAATTCATTTTGCACATCCATTTGGTGGAAAGACCAATGTTGAATGGCAGCAACAGCTAGTAAGCAGCGAACAGTGATTAATTTGGCAACAGGAGCAAATGTATCTTTATAATCAATGCCTTCGCAGTGGGTGAACCCTTTGGATAATCACCACAAGCGTGTGATTGAAGTTCTCCTCCTTGCAAACATCTTCTTCCTCCATCGTTAAACCGTCCACTTCCTCCTTTGACAGCTTCGAAACACAAACCCTGTCCATAATCACCAAACACCACCCAAACGGGATCGAAACCAAACGAACCAATAGGTCGAGAAGACTCAGGCGAAACTGGGGACTAGCTCGAGAGAGGAAGAAACCAGATCTAGGTCGGGGAATATAGCCAGGACGAGATTGGGGGAGCACCACCATGTAACCCGAGCAGAGCAAAGGGTTGGGAGAAAATTTTTAGCTTCTTTAAATGTTGACCGTGTTAGAAACTGTGTTCCTATTCTTGATAGTCGATACTGAAATCATCAAGTTTCAATGAGAGGTCTTTTCATATGCCAATGGAAATGGGAGGGTAGTAAAGCAATAGAACAAACAAAAGGAACATAGAAGTTGTGTTGATTCAGTGCTAATGCCGTACAAGTAGAAGATGATGGAGATGGAGACTCCAAAATTGATATTTTTGAGGGACTAGAGCAGCTCAATCACCGTGGTTGCATTATGGACAATAATATCCACTAATGAAAAAAAGGCATTTCATATCGGTTAAAATTAACATTTCATATCGGTTCCTGAACCGATGCCGAAAAAGGAGATATAAAAAATAGGGACATTTCATATCGGTTCCTGAATCGTTATGAAAAGCTGTTTTTATATCGGTTGCCCCTAGAACCGTTATGAAAAGTCAGTTTTTTTATCAAATATAAGCGTACATTTGACATCGGTTTTATACGGGAACCGATATGAATACTGATTTTTAACATCGGTTTTCTATGGGAACCGATATGAAAAGTCTCTTTTTTTAAAAAAAAAAAGTTAGGTTTCCAAGATCACTGTCCATGATTCTTTTAATGAGGTTCAAATTATTGTATCAACCAGCTCATGAGCATGTGATTCCTTCATTAAATTCACAACCAGAAACAAGTAAATCTGTAACAATAACAACAATCCAAAAGTGATATCAAATCATGCACCACTTCTCACATCAAGAAACAACTTATAAAAAATAATCATCCATACAAATAAGCTACTAACCGTAGAACTACATGTGCTGACCAACAAAATTGAAATCTTTGAATTTGGACAGGATCAAATAGCAGAAGAATTAATCACATCCTACATCATAGGGAATGCAACACAGGATAAAATGCATTTTTTCCACTAGTGGAAGAAAAAGAACAGATTGTGAATTACTCTGTGATCTCAGCATGTTCCCCTGGACATCAAAATGATTATAACTCTAGCTCAAAGTTAGCATCTGGAAACTCCTTCTCAGTGCTTCTGCCATGAAGAAAATACATCCAAATCATATCAACAAATATTGCCCCTACATTTTCAATAAAAGAACTGTGCAATAACAAATCCAAGAAATACTCCTCTATCCAAATTCTAGCAGTGATAGCAATTTTGCAAATACTAATTGAAGTGACCTAACACCCTTCACCCCCAAATGATCCTCTAACCTACCTACCAAAACCCCCCAAATATTAAACTTTCTTTTGTTGTTTACATCTACTGTTTCAAAGAACTTTCAGATTTATATACAGATATAATCTAATTGTGCCATATTCCACCAATTTTGAAACAGTACAAGAGCTTTCAGTGGTATGTCTCTTACCTGAATAACAACAGAACAAGGAGGTGGCTTGTGAAACTCCGGACCAGAATCAGCAAAACTGAACCGTACCTAAAATTCAGAAAGATACGAATTCCAACAGTAAGACAGGCATATATGTAAATTGCAGTGAAAGAAAAGCCAAAATCAAAGATCATAATGTAAATTTTTAATCTTATTTCATTAAATACATACAAACAGTACGAAATAAGAAAAAATTATTTGCAAAGAGTTTTGTTCACCTGATGCCTCTCTTTCCACTTGGGAAAGAAGTCATTTCCAAGAAGTTGAAATAGATGATCTCTCATCTCATCATTGGTTACAAGTAAGCACTTAAATTTTATAGCTGCATACAACCAGTACCTGAAACTAAGGTTAGTAAATGAAGCATGATATGCATAAAAACAAATAGTCAACAATATATTAACCCATTTTTGTTCCTACCAATCATCATTTGACTCACCCTATCAGAACGAACAAGTATACAAGACTATATTCCAATGTATTCATCTCAATCAAATAGAAGCTGGTTAATAATCCATTCCACCCATGTCAGGCATAGATGGAGCACCTTTATCATCACTTGGAAGTTCAGCTACAACAGCTTCAGTTGTGGTCATCAAAGATGAAACACTGCACAAAAAACATTGATATAAGCAAACTACTTAAAAAAACAACATACATCTATATCTTATGTTTATAGCTAGTTTTGTTAAGAATCATAGGATCATACATCCATAGATCAAACTCATATGAGAGGTAGAGAGAATAGGTATACTCATGAGGTAAAAGATGTAAAAACTCTTCATAAGGAATCATATTGAAAAAAGATAGTAAATGTGAGTACAATATGCTCTATATATAGAGCACTAGAAAATATTAACTAACTAAGAAATTACTAATTAGTCCCTAAGAGAATGTAACACCACCTAAGTCACTATTATTTTTAATAGCCTCCCTCAAGCTGATATTGGGATCACCATATCAGCTTGAAATACAAGCAATTATGCCCAACACTAAAAAAAAGAGAAGCAGACAACAAATAGCAGATTCAGCCCAAACCAAGTGAAATAGCCCACTATGCAGAAGTGACCAAAGATTCCCTTAATCCAACCAAGGAAGGCCTAAATTGGACTGGCCCAAGTTTCTGGCCCAAAGTTGGCCCAAAACGTGAGTAACCAGCACACTGCTCAACACTGAACGTGAGCCACAAAATCAAACCAGAAACTTCTCGAACGTCACTGGAGTCATGTTGTTAAAGGCCATGGCTAAGGAGATCCCACAGAGGTTCCGACGATGCAGTAACCGAAAGATCAACAAAGGATTTCGCACAAACAGAATCATCGGCAGCAGCAAGCAGTGTAATCGAGCTTTGATTGAAGAAAGAATGGGAACGGAACGGTTCATCACCGTAATGAAGAAATCTCTTGGAATCCATGAGAAAACTATATTTCAGATCCAATTCTTTGTCTAGCAATTGTTGAGTAGCGAAATTCCTGAAAACACAAACAAAAACAACTTCGCAGATCTGATTGAAAAGATCGTAAAGTTGTGAATCGTTCAATTCGCTGTCGAGATTGCCGAAAAACAGCGATGACATAACCAAATCGTTCGCAACCAGAGTTGACTTCATAGTAAAGCAGCGCTCAACCGTCTTCTCCGGCGGCGACATGGTGGTTGCCAAACCAAACAGATGCAGTACATGATAAAACAGACCCGGTGCTGCAAAAACGGAATCAAACTATGTAAAACCAACTGAACCTGATGTAAATCCTGAAGAAGAATCGTTGTTGAAGGTAAACGTTTCACCGGTGTCGAAAACGAAACCAGATTGTCGCAGAATTGCTCGGATCAGATCTGTTGGCTTTTCGTTGAGTTGTGGTGTTGCCTTCTCAGCAAAGCCGTGCTCCGTCGTATTCTTTAGCGACAACACGGTGGTTTCCAAGCCAAACGCATGTGAATCATGATAAACCAGATCTGTAAGCGTCGACTTTTCGACTGCTGCACGAGCAATAGAGGAATCGTTTTGTTCCGCAGTGATCTCCTTCGCGGTGCTGATTGTCTTGCGGATATCTACTCTTCCTTCATTTCTGGTCCAATCGTTGCAATCAGAGAAACTAAACTCATATTCGATTGCAATCTCCTCCGTAGTGCTGCTGTCAATATCAGGTGCGGCGAAATTCCCACGTCCATCATCGTTCTGTTTTACGACAGCAAGAGAACACGTGATTTCTCCGATCTTTACTGTCCATCCTTCAATTTCTGGTATGATTGGAATCAGTGGAGCAACCAGAATCTTTTCCAGATCCAAAACTTGATCAAAATAGCCAAAAATGATTTCGAGACGGTTGTTTTCATGACGGAGCAGCGAAGTATCTTTCTCTTCAAGATCGGAGAACATCCATGGTGGAACGTTATATTCCGTATCCCTGAAATCTTCATCGGTGACCGAATCAGAGTCGGAATCAGAAGCGTAATCCTCATCTCTAGGGTATCGCTCTGATACCATGTTAAGAATCATAGGATCATACATCCATAGATCAAACTCATATGAGAGGTAGAGAGCATAGGTATACTCGTGAGGTAAAAGAGGTAAAAACTCTTCATAAGGAATCATATTGAAAAAAGATACTAAATGTGAGTACAATATGCTCTATATATAGAGCACTATAAAATATTAACTAACTAAGAAATTACTAATTAGTCCCTAAGAGAATGTAACACCACCTAAGTCACTATTATTTTTAATAAGTTTCTTAACATCCTCCTACCTGGCTGCATCAACCAAGGCTGTTCTAATAACCTTCAAGGGGTCTATGATTCCAGCTTTAACCATATCAACATATTCACCTAATCATCAAGCAGGAAAATAATACATACATGTCAGCAGAAATTTTGGCTAATCTTTCCTATAACTTTTCCTTGACATAATCAGAAGTGCTATTTTCAATTGCTGACCTAATCTGTTCACATCTTTCCTCAATCCCTTTCTTGTCACCTGCCCCATCAAGAACAACAGTGTCATCCTTAGAAATTGTCACCTGCAACATTAAGAACACTAGTTAGTCATCTACATACACCCAATAGAAATAGGATCCACAAATGTCTTAGGCAACAATGGTAGCAGTTTCTGAAGGCTTCTTCTCAGGCTCAGTTGAGACCACAGTTGCAGTTTCTAAAGCCTTGTTATCACCCTCAGCAGAGGTCACTGCTGCAATTTCTGAAGGTTTGTTATCAGCCTCAGAGGCAACTGTTGCAGTTTCTAAAGGCTTGTTTTCAGGCTCTCGGCTGAGGCGACGCTTTCGGTGGGCTTGTTTTCAGGCTCCACCCAAAAGGCAGTCTTCTTTCCAGTGAGGGACTAGCGAGAGGGTTTTTGGTTGTGGCGATGGTGGTTCTTCGAGTGAGGGAGCGGAATTCGCGTTTGAATTAGAAGATTGGGAAGCCGCCTTGGTTGGTCTGATTCGAGACTTTCAGAAAGAATGAGATTATATGCGATTTTGAGAGGAAGAAGATGAGGGTCGATATGGGATTGGGATGTGGAGGGAAGCCTAAATTTTTGCGAATAGAAGAGATGTGAAGCGAAGCCTAAATTTTTGCGTTTCTATAACGGGTGGTTTTGTGACCCGTTATGGAAGCCTAAATTTTTGCGTTTTCCATAACGGTTATGGAATGGAACCGATATGAAAGATGTAAGGATTGTGTTTCTATATCGGTTCGTGTGACAACCGATGTAAATATTATAATTTTAATTACAAAACTGCCACCGCCTCACTTTTAATATCAGCTCGTTTTTAAGAGATATGAATTCCTGTTATAAAATGTCTTTTTTCCACTGGTGATCATTTGAATTTAATTTAGATTTTATCTATGTTTAGCATGTTTTAAACTTATGATATAAGAGTTATTAGTTTTTTTATCCATATTAAAATTTCATATATTAATACATTTAGTTGGGTTTTAAAATGAATTATATGACCGGAGGGGGAGTATTATAGTTTGGTTCATATAATTCATTTTCAAATAAGTCAAATCAGTCCTATATAAAGCAACAAGATCGGTTTAATTGAAAGGATATTATTATTATTATTATTATTATTATTATTATTATTATTATTATTATTATTATTATTATTATTATACTTTTATTAAAGGATAACACAAATCACTCCAGCCAAATTAGATCTAATATTCTCACAATCAAATGATATTACAATTATAACTATATTCATTATTAGTAACATAAATGTTTCCAACAAGATCACGTAGTTTTTGATGATTTATTTTCTATATTTTGTTTCAATTATTTTCATTGAATCCCAAACTTAGAAATAGAAATCAGACAATTAATGCTATTTAATATAAAATCTGAGTCGAAATTAAGAATTAAGAATTAATCAATGATTATTTTTTTTTTGAAAAATACCATGCTTCAATTTTTTTTTGATACAAATGTCATGCTTAAATTTGAATAGCTATTAAATAGACATATTTTATTTTAGAAGAGTTCTATTTTAAAGAGTTGTCAAATGAGAATTGAATTATGTTAAAATTTTCTATTTGGATTAAAAACCAATAGATCAACAAAATGTTACCATTTGAATAATTTATTTACAATAAAAATGAAATTATTCTCAGAATATTCCACACTGTTAAAACTGTTTATAAAAATTGAAATTTAGCATTTAATACTAGGATAAGAAAATAAAGTCGAAAATCATTACAATAGTACTAATAAATCTCTGTATTGAGATATAACATGTGTATTTTATATAAATTACTAATTTAACTTGTGTAGTACTTTGTTATTAAATTATTGAAATTATTATATAGCCATTCTTAAATATTAAAAAAAATATTAATTTACGTATATGAATTGTCAGTAGTTTTTTTTGGTGTTTAGTGGTTGTTATGTAAACACCATTGATTTGCAAATAATATATCATAATTATATATTTAAAAAATTACAATACATATTTTTTATTACTTTTCTAAGTTATTAATCCACATTAAATATATTTAAAATTTATTTATATACAGACATAATAAGGTGATATATTATGTTAATTGATATTTTTAATATTTTGATATAAAAAATAGTCTAAAAACAGGTAAATAATTTAACAACTTTTTTATTTATAAAAAATATATAATGTAAAAAAGCGTTAAATTTAATAAGTTACAATGTTTGTTGTTAAACAATACCCACATGTACAATAAACAGTTTTTTTTTAGATAAGCAAAAAATTCATTGAAGGGAGCACAAGGGGTGCCCAACCCTTACAATGGAGATATAGAAAAGGGGGCCTCCTTAAAACCTCCCTGAGCCAAAACCCAATGGGAAAAAGACTCAGGAAGGAAAAAGAGTATATCGTACAACCTGCACCACAGTGGGAAAACATCAACCTAGCCCACTGTTTCTCCCCCTACTAGATTACAGATTGTTAAGGAATGTAAGTGGGTTAGACCACCATAGAGATACAGAAAAAGATGAATTACAGTTGAGTTTATAAAGACACCAACTCCAAGATAAGTTCTTGATCCGATTAATTAACAACCCTCTATATTTGGTTCCTCCTCTTTGAATATGACTCCGTTCCTAGCTAGCTAGATGCTCCAACAAGTGGTTAACCAGAAGAGATGTTTCACCCGCTTTGCTTTCTTCCCTGTACACCACTGGCCACAATTACTAAAGAAATTCTCCACACCTAGAGAGACATCCACGTCAACACCTAGCCAAGTACCAACAATATGCCAAACAGAACGCGCAAAACCACAAGTGATGAAACGATGTTCGACAGACTCGCGAGAGGAATTACAAAACGAACAACCAACTTCTAGGTTGGAGTGGATGACGTTCCTGTGCAACAGCTGCTCACGCACTGGTAAGGAATCTAACAGTAACCTCCACTCGAAGACTTAACCTTCGAAGGGACAATAGTCCCCCTAACAAGTGCTGATGGTTCGAAATGTTGGAAGATATGTCACTACAAGACAGCTGATGATAAAAAGATTTTACCGTGAAACTCTTGGAAGTATCATGTGGCCATAGCCATGCGTCTTTCCTTCCTCTAGTCGGCTTAACTGACTGTAAAATGCTATCCAAAATTTGGCCTTCAGCCACCCGGACCGAATCCGTGTGATGCTGCCACGGTGTAGACCACAACCAAACTTCACCATTCCAAGCACCCAAGTCAGCCACCAAGAGCTGCTCCTGCCCTTCCCCATCACATAACAACGGAAAAACTTTGAATAAAGGCTCTATGCCTAGCCATTGATCCTTCCAAAAATTAATGGAGGTTCCGTCACCAAGCCCCATTTTAATACACCACGCAAACCTTCACCGTTCCTCAAGATTGTCATCCAACTTTACCAAGTCTCACTACCAAATCGATCCCGAGTTTCGGCTAGATATACCTTCAGCCGAGTTATGAACAAAAGTAGTAGCATAGTCCCCATAACGATGTCTCAACAAACGGCTCCAGCAGACATTAGTATCCGTCAAAGCCCGCCATTTCCACTTAGATAACAAAGAAATATTGAATAACTCGAGATTTTTATTACCAAGACCGCCATCCTTTTTTGCTTTGCAAACTTTATCCCAAGCAACCCAACACATTCCCTTGTCTCCTTCTTTGATACCCCAAAGGAAATCCCTTTGAATTTTGATCATCTTCTTAATCACCACTTTCGAAATAAACAGGCAGTTGTATTAGCCATTTATTAACGAGGCGGGGACAAGTAATGAGCTACTTGTGCCTACGTGTACCCATATCCGCCAAAACCATTAAATAATATTTATATAATATTTAGTTACAAATATTAAAGTATTTTTCATCTCCTTTTAACTAATATAAGTGATCAAATATAGAATAAATATTTAATTCTCTTATATGAATAATAAAGATAATATATAAAAAGTTAGTTTTGTGTACATAATTAATTTTTATTTTAAAGAAAATCATATTTAAGTAAATTAATAAATACCCTTGGATATCCATGAGTACCCCCAGATAGGTTTTACCGGCAAAAACATGTACCCACAAATACCAACACGGGTATTAGGTGGGCACGAGCACATTTTTACCAACAACGGATAGCGGCAAACTACCACCCATGTCCGCTCCGCCCCGTTGCCATCCCTAATGGTAACTGCCTTTTTATCTAAATTTATATATATATATATATATATATATATATATATATATATATCATATTATTATATATTGTGTGATGTAGTTATAATACGTGCGGCATTTGTATTTGCGTCCCTTTTAGTTCATTAACTATTATGATTACCATAAGCTTCATTAAACCAAAAAATACATCATCACCAATTTCACTTTAAAAAAAAAAACTTATGAAACCATATATAGTTGATGTTACGATGTCGAACCTAATAAATTAAATCTCAAAATTTCTAAATATGAATTTAATTTAATTAAACTCAGGACTAAATTATAATGTATACATTAAATTTATATACAACGTGCATACATTAAATTTCCTTTAGAAATTAGATGATTAACAAGGTAATGTATACACGTGCATCGCACCGGTCATTCACACTAGTGTATGTAGATTGATAATTAAAACCTTTGTACAAAAATGTTGTTATATACACACAGAACTATTCTAGGACAAATAGAGCAATTTAAGGGATACAATCATGGCAATATAAGGATCCTATAATTTCTCTATTCTAATTACAAATGAATGCTGCAATCATATTAAATATTGATTCCTTGATTAACTCTTCCGTTTAACAGGAGTGTTTTAGAAGGCTCGGTTAGGGTCTACCTTTTTTTTTGTTTTGCTTAGGGTTTTGGTTTAGTCTCCCTTGAACTCTTTTCTGGCATTTTTTTTCTCTTTTTTAAAAAATTCAGGGCATGATGCCTGTTTAAAAAAAAGGAAAGAGAAAAGTAAAATATAAAAAATAAAGGAACTATTCAAGTGGTGCAAGAAAGGTGTGTGATGAAATGTCTGAGAAAAAATGTTGATTTCTGGAAAATAAAAATTCAAACATTCATGTTTTGTTTTGCCAAACTTTGATCTAAAACTTAACAAGATGATAGCAACATTAGCAGTTATGACTGTACTAGTCTAGAGAAAACAAGACTATGAACTTCTTGAACTGCTCAAAAGCGATAACAAGGAATGGAAGAAGTCTCTAAGTTTTAGCGCTAGGTGAATGGATTACACCTTACTTTGTTTCTTTTTTATTTATTTATTATCAACGTGTGTCTGATTCGGGAAATATTTCGGGAAAAGATCATCATGCTATATAGCAAGCATCACTAATATTTTTTAAATTAAATTAATAGTATTTCAATCGGTAATTAATACTAATTATAATTGATCTGAATTAGTTCATTTGTAATTAATTTTTGGCAAAAATAAATGCTGAGAGAATGGAATCAAAATTAATATATCTATTCTAATTAGTATTCGATATAGGATTTATATCCGAGTCGTTGGTTATTGGGTTGCTTCTGGTAAAAGGCCTCACTATTTATGGATTGGGCCCAATCCGTAACACTCCTTATAAAATGCACATAAAGTTTCTCATAGGAGCACACACCTCACAAATGGGCACCACCGTCGTTAGTTGCAAAGAACCCTCATGGTGGGGAATAACCTTTCTAACTCTTTCCTTCATCACACTTTGGATAATCTTCACCATCTCTCCCCATAGTGTCAAGTTCGATGTAACGAATGCCTCACTCACATACTTTAACCTCACAAGTGACAACACCTTATATTACAAATTCAATGTCAGCATCATAGCAAGAAACTCCAACAACAACGCTAAAGTTTATTATAGGAGCATTGATGCAACCGCTTGGTACAAAGATAATTGTTTTGGTAGTGCGAGTTTGAGTTATTTTGTCCAAGACTCCAAGAGTACTAGTTTTCTTGGACCTATAGTGTTTGAAGATGAAGGGAACACTATCATCAACCTCAAATCTAAACAATTCAATGAGTATATTGAGGAGACACGTATGGGGATTTATAATAATTTAGCTGTGGATTTGGATCTTCAAGTTAAAGTCAAGTATCTAGGAACCAAGAGGAGTCGCCATCCAACCGTGCGGTGCCGTAACTTAAGAGTCCCTTTGA